>CAWUFW010010636.1:0-678616 GCA_963921515.1 Calotriton arnoldi | reverse complement strand
AATGTCGAATGCACACAATATCTAGTCTGAAATGTAGAATGGACATACATATCTGTAATGGACATACAGATAGCTCGTCACAAAATACTCGAAATTAAGGTAAGTAATATCCATTGTTGAAAGATCACAGTACTATATTATAGGGCATTAAAAAATACTCGAATTTTAATAATATCGAATTTTTCTAAGTGTATTGTGTGTTAGTACATGTGTTAAAAGTATATATTAGTTGGCTGTAATGTGCGTCTAATTTTTTTTTAAAAGCAATGAATTTTATGTTATTTAATTTTTAAGTGAATTTAATTCCGTAGCAAGGGTAGTGGGTTTATAGGGGAATAGGGTGGAAGTAATTTAATTAAAATTAAGTACATATTAATAAATATTAGATATTGATAATTAATTTATTGTTAATTAATTATTAATTGGTAATTAAATTTTATTAATTGGTAATTTTTTTAATTGATTAAATGGTAATTATGTTAATTCTATTAATTAAATAGTTAGTAGTGGATGTGGTTTATAGGGAATAGGGTGGGAAGCAATTTAATTAAAATTAGTACATATTAATAAATATTAATTGGTATTGATAATTAATTTATTGTTAATTAATTAATAATTGGTAATTAAATTTATTAATTGCTATTTTTTTAATTGATTAAATGGTAATTATGTTAATTCTATTAATTAAATAGTTGTAGCGGGATGTGGGTTTATAGGGAATAGGGTGGGAAGTAATTTAATTAAAATTAAGTACATATTAATAAATATTAATTGGTATTGCTAATTAATTTATTGTTAATTAATTATTAATTGGTAATTAAATTTTATTAATTGGTAATTTTTTTAATTGATTAAATGGTAATTATGTTAATTCTATTAATTAAATAGTTGTAGCGGGATGTGGGTTTATAGGGAATAGGGTGGGAAGTAATTTAATTGAAATTAAGTACATATTAATAAATATTAATTGGTATTGATAATTACTTCATTGTTAATTAATTATTAATTGGTAATTACATTTTTAATAATTGGTAATTTTTTTAAAATTCATTAATTGGTAATTAGTGTTATTAATAATATTTATTAGTATTGATAATTAATTATTTTTTAGTAAAATATTAAAATATTACTTTCCCTACTGTTGCACTCTCGGATGGGAATAGTAATTATTACCCCTACGCTATCCAACGCTTTCCCTACTGTTGCACTCACTGGAGTGGGAATAGTAATTTTTACCCCTACGCTATCCAACTCTTTCCCTACTGTTGCACTCTCTGGAGTTGGAATAGTGATTATTACCCCTACGCTATCCAGCGCTTTCCCTACTGTTGCACTCACTGGAGTGGGAATAGTAATTTTTACCCCTATGCTATCCAACTCTTTCCCTACTGTTGCACTCTCTGGAGTGGGAATAGTAATTATTACACCTACGCTATCCAATGCTTTCCCTACTGTTGCACTCACTGGAGTGGGAATAGTAATTTTTACCCCTACGCTATCCAACTCTTTCCCTACTGTTGCACTCTCTGGAGTGGGAATAGTAATTATTACCCCTACGCTATCCAACGCTTCCCTACTGTTGCACTCTCTGGAGTGGGAATAGTAATTTTTACCCCTACGCTATCCAATGCTTTCCCTACTGTTGCACTGTCTGGAGTGGGAATAGTAACTTTTACCCTCCCGCTATCCAACGCTTTCCCTACTGTTGCACTGACTGAAGTGGTAATAGTAAATGTTACCGTCCCGCTATCCTACGTTAAAAATATTGAATATTTTTATAAATATTACGTTAATATATTTATGTATTAAAATGTATGTTTATTTTTTTAAGTTACATTAATTATTTCTTAATTTTAAAGTTATTTAAGTATTTTTAAGTATGTTTTAGTTAATTATATATATTATTTCATTAATTTTACATTTCTTTTCATACATTTAAAAATTCGATATTTTGACTGACTATATTTTTTACAACTATATTTTAGAGTCGATATTTTTGTACTTACCTGTTTGTAGATAGGGAGTCGATATTTTGGCATTCGATATTTTTACTTCGATATTGTTGTAGGTCGATATTCTTGTTATCGATATTCTGTCAGTGATCCGTGCGCAAAGAAAAGCAGCATGGCAGCCAGGCCTAGGCCAACATAACAAGGCAGGTAACAATCCACAAGACAAGATCACTGGTAGATCTCCCCTCTAGCTCCCCTCTGATACCCCTGTATATGGACCTTGCCCACAGACAGCTGATACACAAGTTGAACTATAAACTGTTAATGTTCTGGTTCAGGCTATGGACAGTGAAAGAACTTGAAACCTATCGAGAGGCTCTGTCAGATCTCTTGAAATTCCCTAAGGCTACATCGATCAGGTGGTTCATTTCCTTACGGGAACTATTGGGGAGGTTGGGGATGGAGGCATTCTGGTCCAACCCGGAAAGTATGGTGCAAATTCCGAGGGTAAAGTTGAAAGAAATGTACTGGGAATTGATACTTGCAAAGGACCTGGTAAAACCTGTGACTAGTCTGATTAATGACTTTCTGAATTTTACACCTGTTACATTTTTTGAGTCAAGCATTGATGAAATTGTTCCACCTATGTTCCACCTATGGCACGCAAACTTTTCTTACAGTTCCATTATAAGACTTTGCCCACCAGACTGTTCTGTTCTAAGTGGTGCCATAGCGTTTTTTCTGACGATCTGTGCCCTGCGTGTAAAGTCTGCCCGGAATCCATTGTTCATCTACTTTTCTTCTGTCCACATTATTCATCTCTGAGGAAAAAATGGATATTCCCGCTGTGTAGACTTGCAGGTCCGGGTCACTATCTCGAGGTGATGAGAATCTTGTGCACTGACACTCGAAGAATAATGGTTTTTGGCCTCTCAAGATTCTGGTATGCACTGTGGATCAGGCGTAGGAAAGTATCTGCATGAAGCACTTTACTCTCTCCGGAGTTGTTGTACCCTGTATTTTGCACAACTATTTTATTAAATTGTTTTTTAACATATTTATCTGCAAATGTTTTATACTTCTGTTTTTATACTTGTGCTGCATACTTTTTTGGATCTGTGCTATCTAAATAAAAGTAATGATGATGATATATTAAAATTACATTATTAATTTTAACAATAACTTACAATTAAAATACATTAACAAAAAAACATATACCACATTTAATAAAAAATTAATTAGTTTAAAAATTAAATCTAAATTAAAATGACAAAGAAATATAAACATTAGTAAGATAAATAAAAGCAATTAAAAACACAACAATCAAAAATAAACAACATTAGCAAAAGTGTCTAATTTCAAAGGAATCACACTTGGTAATGTAAGGCCAACTTAAGCAAAAGAAGAAAAAGTGTTGGATTTAGGGGCTTAGATTTACTATTCCCACACCAACAAATGCAAAAGCAGGAAAACTGTTGGGCTTTGGAGGGGTTAGAGTTAATATTCTCACTTCAATGTGAATAAAAGCAGGCCAAGTGTACTTTAGAAGGGTTTGGTTTACTATACCCACTTCAACCTAATCAACAGAAGGGAAAGTTTTGGACTTCGGAGGGGTTACTTTTACTATTTCCAGTTCAATCTAAGCAGCAGTAGGAAAAGTGTTGGACTTTGGAGGGGTTAGATTTACTATTTCTACTGCAACGTAAGCAGAATCAGGGAAAATGTTGGACTTTCGGTTAGATTTTCGATTCCCAATCCAGCCTAAGTAAAATCAATGAAAGTGTTGGACTTTGGGTGATTAGATTTACTATTCGCAATCCAATCTAAGCAACAGTTGGTAAGTGTTGGAATTTGGAGGGGTAAATTTACTGTTCCAACTCCAACGTAATGCAAAATCAACTAAAGTGTTGAACTTTGGGAGGGTTAGATTTACTATTCCCGCTCCAATCTAGCCAATGCCAGGGAAAATGTTGGACTTTTGCTGAGATAGATTTACTATTCCCACTCTAATCTAATCAACAGTAGGGAAGGTATTATACTTTGGAGGCATAACATTTATTACTCCCACTACAGCGTAAACAAAAACATGGAACGTGTTTTACTTAGGAAGGGTTAGAGATATCATTCCAACTTCAAATCATTTTTAAAACAATATTTAAGTACCTAAAAACATAAAATTATTAAAATCTAATCAAAATATAAAATATTGAGGGCCCGATTACGATGTCGGTCGGAATGACTGTCCGACCGACATGGCCGCTGTGAGATTCTGACCGATTCAACCACAAGCTCTCTGACCGTCGTATTATGGTATATACCAGGCAAACTTAGGATCGCGTCTGTCGGAGACGACTCCGACACAACCGTGTCGGTCGGAAACGAGTCCGATCCGACTGTGTCGGTCAGAAAGGCTGTTCTATAGGGATTCCGACTCCGCAAATGCATCAGTTGTACTGATGAGTCGATTATGATGCAGCCAACACGGTTGCGGTTCCATGGCGGCCTGTCTGCCACATGGCAAGTGTAAATCACAGAAACTGACGATAACTAACACAACACCAACCATAGTATGCCCTCCCAAAACTGCACAGCTGATGTGAATTCAAGGAGTAGACGCACCTACCAATCCACCTATTAAAAAAAAAATTACCAGACCATGATCATTTGCTATCACAATCCTGCAGAGTCTGACCGAGCACATTGCTGTTTCTAGTTACATACACTGCAGCCATCCCTTCACACCTTCACGCACCGTATTTGCATCATTTACAGCGCATTTCACTTTTTTTTTGTTCTTTTTTTTTGTTCTGCACACCTCTTCAATCTCACACTCACACTCACTAATTCACAATGATCAAAAAGAGGCAGCCACGTTTCTCAGATGAGGAGTTGACAGTGCTTGTGGATTAAATCCTGAGTAGGGCCACAGTTATTTGGGACCCAATTCCAACAAACTTCGATCACCTAGAAAAACCAGATGTGGGACAGGATAGTCAACAAGGTGAACGCTGAACCCACCACCCTGCACACAATGGAGGATATCAGGAAGAGGTGGTACGATGTCAGGAGGAGGGTCAAGTTCATAGTCAACAGAAACCACTGGGTCGTACAGCAGACTGGTGGTGGCCCTCCCATGCCACCCATACCCTGTACTGTCTGGGTGGAGAAGGTGCATGCCATCATGCGACTGGAGAACGTTTTGGGAATACCAGAAGGAATGGAGTCTGGTAAATGACCACCAAACATCAGCCACAAGTCAGCCATGACACCTTACCACACATAACTGCAATGGTCCAAATTTTGTAATTTTGACTTTTTGGAAATGAAGCAGTAGCCAAAGTATTGTAGATGTGTAACTTATGCGGACAACCAGTATACCTGCACTGAACATCCAAAATTACCCAAACAATCACATATTACAAATGTCTACATGTAGGCTGTCAGTGTGAACCCATTTAACCGATCATGGCACCAACAACAACATCTGTCAACATGTCCAAAAAATGGCCCTTAACTAGAGTAAGTAGTTACCAGGTATGTAATGCGAACAACTTCATCAAGTAATTAGATCTCCCAAAAGGAAAGGACTACACCTACCATCAGCCACTCACACTCCACCTAACAACAGACTCCTGTGTAAGCCATCTCTCCTTGCAACTTCCCCTCACTGGTAGTAAGCAATAGGCCCAGGTGGGCTGGCTGGGCTAGGTGGGAGGAGTACTCACTGCACTGACCACAAATCCCAGCAGGCCTTCCACTCCAAACTACAGCCATCTCTATCAGCCATCTTGCTACTGCACTCACCCACACTGGCAGGAAGTCATTGATCAAGTGGAAGGGGAGGTGTGTTAGAAAAGTCCACAAATCCCAGCAGGCCTTCCATTCCAAACTACAGCCATCCCTGTCAGCCATCTTGCTACTGCACTCACCCTCACTGGCAGGAAGTCATTGGTAAAGTGGGGGGAGGAGGAGGAGTGTTAGAAAAGTCCACAAATCCCAGCAGGCCTTCCACTCCAAACTTCAGCCATCTCTGTCAGTCATCTTGCTACTGCACTCACCTCCACTGGCAGGAAGCAATAGGCCCAGGTGGGCTGGCTGGGCAGGCTGGGAAGAGTACTCACTGCACTGACCACAAATCCCAGCAGGCCTTCCACTCTAAACTACAGCCATCCCTGTCAGCCATCTTGCTACTACACTCACCCTCACTGGCAGGATGTCATTGGTCAAGTGGTGGGGGGAGGTGGAAGAGTGCTAGAAAAGACCACAAATCCCAGCAGGCCTTCCACTCCAAACTACAGCCATCTCTGTCAGCCATCCTGCTACTGCACTCACCTTCACTGGCAGGATGTCATTGGTCAAGTGGTGGGGGGAGGTGGAAGAGTGTTAGAAAAGACCACAAATCCCAGCAGGCCTTCCACTCCAAACTACAGCCATCTCTGTCAGCCATCCTGCTACTGCACTCACCCTCACTGGCAGGATGTCATTGGTCAAGTGGTGGGGGAAGGTGGAAGAGTACTAGAAAAGACCACAAATCCCAGCAGGCCTTCCACTCCAAACTACAGCCATCTCTGTCAGCCATCCTGCTACTGCACTCACCCTCACTGGCAGGATGTCATTGGTCAAGTGGTGGGGGGAGGTGGAAGAGGGTTAGAAAAGACCACAAATCCCAGCAGGCCTTCCACTCCAAACTACAGCCATCTCTGTCAGCCATCCTGCTACTGCACTCACCCTCACTGGCAGGAAGTCATTGGTCAAGTGGGGGGGCGAGTGTTAGAAAAGACCACAAATCCCAGCAGGCCCTCCACTCCAAACTACAGCCATCTCTGTCAGCCATCTTGCTACTGCACTCACCCTCACTGGCAGGATGTCATTGGTCAAGTGGTGGGGGGAGGTGGAAGAGTGCTAGAAAAGACCACAAATCCCAGCAGGCCTTCCACTCCAAACTACAGCCATCTCTGTCAGCCATCCTGCTACTGCACTCACCCTCACTGGCAGGATGTCATTGGTCAAGTGGTGGGGGGAGGTGGAAGAGTGTTAGAAAAGACCACAAATCCCAGCAGGCCTTCCACTCCAAACTACAGCCATCTCTGTCAGCCATCCTGCTACTGCACTCACCCTCACTGGCAGGAAGTCATTGGTCAAGTGGGGGGGAGGGAGAGGAGTGTTATAAAAGTCAACAAATCCCAGAAGGCCTTCCACTCCAAACTACAGCCATCTCTGTCAGCCACCTTGCTGCTGCACTCACCCTCACTGGCATTAAGCAATAGGCCCAGTTGTGCTGGCTGGGCTGGCTGGGAGGAGTACTCACTGCACCGACCACACATCCCAGCAGGCCTTCTAATACAAGCTCACAAAAACAGTCACCTGTGATGTACCTCCAAAACCATTCACCTCACATCTCACTATGGAGTGTAAGGTAAAATTCACTGAGCTGTGTATACACAATGCTATGCACACACACGGATGCCTACTTAGGCTGAGGTACCCCAGTCTCTTGAGTAGAAAAGAATGAACACATCACTCACACCATGACTACATTATATTGGAATATACACAAACTGTTCAGGGTTAGGCTGTTACTTCAATGTGTCTGGTGATACATAGACCATGCACAGCACACACGAATAACAAATAACATCAATAATAGATGAGTATGTATGTCATGTACATTTTTTAGATGTTGAGCTCACTAATCCTCAAGTGTCATCTACAAAGTGTCAGGTACAAGTCAATGTCAGTAGACATGTTGCAATCCAATTTGAGAACACGAGCATATCAGCACAGATGTGGAGCAAGACCATAACCCACATCATGATTAACTTGCATTGTTTATACCAAATAAAGGCTAACATCATCGGGTTAGGTGCCAAATCATCCATCTAAAACTGTTTTGGCATCCATGCATTTACTCAATGTGTACCAGTAGAGGTATAATGTATATTCACATAATTGACTGTGTCAGATCTGTACCAGCAGGGCAATCTGGGAACACCTCGATGCAGACTGAAGAAACCAGCCAGGCTCAGACTCCAATCTTGAATGAGCTCCCCGGTGAAGTAAACTCTCCCGTACCCTTGGACGAGGAGGAAGAACCGGGCCCATCAGGGTTGGCTTGGCAGACGGCACCAGCACGTCCAGTGGTATCCACTGTGTCATCTCCCACCTCAGCTACCAACACACAGCTAACTCCTACCACAACAGATCCACCAGCAACCACGGGCAACAACACCATTACTGCAACACAGTGGCGTAACAAAACTTGAGGGGGCCCCCCTGCAAAGTACATGGAGGGGGCCCCCTCCCCAACACCTACCACTTTTGCTGAGGGGGCTCCCTGGAGCTCTGCACTCACGCACTGCGGGGCTTATGCTACTTCAATGCTGAAGAAAAATAATCACTGAAGTATTGCCTAATATACATACAAACGTTACAGAAAAAAGAAATAGGGGCATGCACAATTTACTCTGAATGTGTGGATGCGAAGCACGATTGGGTATTTTCAACAAAATGAAAAATTAACATTGCCATATTAACAGAACACCGCTCCTCCAGAGGAAGCATGGGATTGAAGAAATTTGGGACTTGCCGTTTGTCCGCTTTCATAGTTCCCAGCAGGCTGTAATGGAGAATGACTGTTGCAAAAGCCATTTGTCAAGTTTTTCATGTGTCGCACCCCATCCGGAGACACCGGACCCTCCAATAAAGAAGCATTAATAAATCAAATACCCTTGTAGGGCCGCAGGCTGACATCAGCAAAATGTCGCGAAAGTAAGGCTTATTTTATGATAGGTGTAAGGCTCGTGGTGGCTAGAGTCTCGCAAACGGATTGCAAGCAAACCCGGGGCCCGGTCCCTGAATAAAAGCAGCACCCACTGCAGAGAACTGAAGAGAGAACATAACCGAACTCAACCAGTGGTCGAAGTGGGGGAAAAAAAGTAGGGGAACTGTGGGCAGAGAATCAGAGGGCGGGAATAACCCGAGGATTGGGCCTGTGGACGGAGTCAGAGGTGTAGCCAGAAAGAGAAGGCCATCCCAATTTCTAGTATTTGTTTAGCATTTCACTGACCAGTTACAGCTTATTACATTATTTAATCCAACCAGTGGATGCATATGTTTATTAAAGGTTTAATATGAGTTATTGACATTAAAAATACATTCACAAAGTGGGATAAATTTTCAATCACAGAATGTCCCACATACGCTCAAAAGTGGAATTACAAGCTATCTGTCTCCGAGCCATGCAGTTTCTGTCATCAGAACTTCTCTTGCCCTTTTCCACAAGAGCAATTCAAACATGAATGGCGAAATATCCTAGTTTGCAAATGTATTCCACATAATCATGGCTCTGCCATATTTGCCACATAATACATCATCTGCTGCATAATTTGACGATTATAACTAATAAATTGTTTGTAGCTCAAACAGATCAAAAGTTACTAAAAATGTGACTTGTGCTGCTGCGAAGTGGAGGGCCCTTTGCAAAGGTTGACTGGTCACCTTTCTCACTGCTTCATTTGTATGTTACACTGGTACTAATGAGGCTAAATCTTTGCAAAGACTGTTAGTATGTGTAAAAAGTCAAAAAAATAAAGTATCAGCGTAATGCAGCCGTTTTTTTGCTGCATAATTTAGTCAACACTGCGGCATAATTTTTTCCTCCTTTGCTGTATAATTCTAGTGGCCCCAAAGCAGGCAGCACATGTTAAAAGTGCTTGTGCATGAAGCAGAGAGACCGTGAAGTTTGCAAACTTAGTTTGGTGTACCTGCAAATCCTGCATTGCCGATCCCTGGTGAGTTGCAGCTACTACTGCTGAAACAAGGCCAATGGAGGTACCAAAGGGTGAGCCGGACTGGCTTCAAGGGTCCTGTGACCTCAGTGATGGAGTCACTGTTGCTCTAGGGTATGCTGCTTCGTAGACCTGCCCGCAAGACTGAAGGTGAACTTCAGTATTGATTATGGTGGACAGGCCTTCAAAGTTAACGCACACTTGTCAGCACTAGGGTCGACATGCTGGTGCTATGACACCAGAGCTTCTAAGGTCTTGCAGGGCCTTCTTAGGTTTAGCATGGGAATGCGCTCCCTCAGGAGAGTGGTCTGGTGGACTGGTCGTGAAGGCTCAACCTGGTTCCCCAGTTCCAAATTTGGCAGCTCTGGCCATAGTGCCACATCCTCTCCCCCACTGAACACCAGAATCCTCCACTGAGAGAAACTGGCACTGCCTTCAGCTACAATTAAATTGTGCCATGCTATAAACACCTGCATGCGACTCAATTCAAATAATGCACTAGACAAGAGTAATATGCTGCCTAAAAAAAAAGTAACAACATCCTGGAAAAAGCAAACACTCGTAGGGAATAAGTAAAGCATGTGAAATGTAAGCAGGAACAACATGGTTACCTTAACGCTTTTACACTCATTATTCAGAAATCAATGAGTGTTTTTGCTTGGAAAGTTAAGGACATGACTACAGGGCCTAGAAGTGAACCATTTCAATGTCCATTGCTTATATCCTTACAAAACGTAAGCAGTTTGGTTCATAAAGACCACATCCCTGGACGCAGATACACTAAAATAAGGAAAACAGTTGAAAATGTACACATTAAACGTTTTCCACTCTACACATTAACTAGGGATTGCAGTACCTTCAGGACTGCTGCACTTCCCCAACTAAGGAAAACAATGCTTTTCAAAGAAAGACGAGAAAACGAAAGTAGCACTTCACTGGTAAACTCTGTAAAGTGACGCTAAAGTGTGTGAGTGTGAATAAAACCAATATGGCCACTTTGCGACCACTATGTCTTGCTTTATTTAGTTATTTATTTGTTGTATTTTTAACCTTTTTTTTCTCTCCATCCCGAGGCTGCACTTTGGAATAGAAAAATGTCAGAAAGAGACGCCATTTCCAGCAAGTGTTTTTCTTTTTTGGATCCATTTCACAGGGGAACAAATAAAAGAAAGGAGAGAAAAGAGAGGGTAAAAGCCATTTGTTGAATTCATGATTTTCAGCAAGTAAGGAGGAGCGAGACAGAGACAGAGGGAAAAAGAAGAGGAAGAAAGAGAGCTGACAGCGGCAGAGCAAGAGAAGTGGACACTGCCCTTGTCTTCTCTGGGCAAGAAGGAAAGAAAAAAGAGTCAGTACTCCCTTCTCTGCTCATCCCACCCATTCTCAACGGCCACGAACGCCAAGCCTTATATATAGGCCTTGGCTATTTATGGCGGCGTCGTGGGATGCATTGTTTAAATAAAAAAGTTGGGGAATCATGGATCGCATTAATTTAAAGAAGAAGGGGCACGCGCTGCCCTGCGGATTCCACCCACTTCGACCATTCAACTCAACACAATATAGTGAGTGCCTGAACTAGTAGTACTACTACCAGTTGTCTCGTCGTCTCACTCTCTCACTGACTCACCTGAGACTTGCAGCTTCAGTGGCAGGCACAGGTGGGCAATTAAATTTCGGTCACAGTGTCTGACTCGGGCCCACCGCCTCCGCACGTACAGTTTACACTGACTGCGCATGACAATTCAGTCAGCCCAGTCCTGCCCACCTGATGCCCCACCCCGAGGCTGAAGACCACACAGCTGCATAGTGCCCAGCATGCAACATGCACCTTGTAATTTATGAGCATTGAGCGACGAGTTTAACTTTAAAACTAGGTCCCAGAGTTCAGACGGACCCTGTCTGTGAGTGTAGGTGTACTGTGCGCTTAGGGGGAACCTGGAGCTCGAGGGCCCCCCCGCACCGCGGGGGCTGCGGGGGCCTTTGTTACGCCCATGCTGCAACACAGTCCACTCTGGAGTTGACAGAGATAAACCCAGTCAATGAGGAAGGAGGATCTGCTTCGACTGTGCAGGCACAAACCGTGCCAGCCCGTTGGGGTAGGGCTGGTGGGAGGGAATGTGTGGATCCAAGTCACCAAACAGCTGGTGCCACTGATGCCCATGCCAACCTCTCCCGGGTACTTGATGCCTATGACGGGTACCAGGGAGCAATGGGCTAACTTTCTGACTACCTCCAGAACATTGAACAACTGCAGGTGTCCCAAGACCAAAGACTTGAGCGCTTCAATGAGCAAACAGATGAAGTCATAGGGATGCTGAGGGAGATCAGTTCCACACTCCGTCAGGCATTTGCACACACAAGTACCCCTCCCTGTGTGACATCACCAGTTGTGCCATCAACATCTGCGCAAGCCACAGGGAGGGATGCTGGTGGAGAATCCTCAGTACCCCAGGAGCCTGCAGCTGTTGTTAATCCCCCAAGCGTGGGGTGGGTCATCCAAAGAAAGATAACGGAGGGTCAGATGGCAATGCACAACTCCCAGGCAATAAAAAACGGCGCACCTGATATCCTTCTTTGAGCGCTAACCGTTCACTTTGTTGACTATTCATACCAAATGTTCCACATCAGATGGAAGTACACTGTTGGACTTTGGACTCTGATAACTGTGGCTATGACTTTTTGAATTTCAACCAACAACACTGTCAACTTCTCTAATTCCACAAAGTCAATTAATCGTGGCACCACGATATAGTCATACAGATTCAGTGTATCATACTAACTTTAGTCCACGGTACATATTCACAGATAGTCATTTGTATGAACAATCATCACAAGTTGACATCCCACGAATATGGCACGTTAGACCGCATGCGTTTACAACGCATGCCATTACAACGCGGTTGTTACAACAACCGCGTTGTTACATCGCATACCTTTACAACGCAAGTCAGAACAACGACTTGCTGTAGGGGGCGCTGGATGTTGGAATAGTATAATTTACTATTCGAACTCCAGTCTGTGCAACAGTAGGGAAGGTGTTGGATTTTAAATCCAACACCTTCTGCCCCCTAACGCAATTCGTTGTTCCGACTTCCGTTGTAAAGGTATTCAATGTTACAACGCGGTCGTTACAGCGTTGTAATGGCATGCGTTGTCTCACCTGTGTGGTAAACGCTGTTTACCCATCTGACTCAACAATCTATGCCAGCAAACTAGTTTGTCATGTTCAACCAACTAGACAAAAAATTTGGAGGAGCTACATCAGACAATGCAAACTTCAATGCGAAACACAAATTCTATTTTCTATGAACACCTTGTAGCAGATCACAAACACCATAAATGCCATACATAATCAGTGGACAAAAGAAAAGCACACTTGACTGTACTACTGGCCAGTGCGAACAGGTCCTATTACAACAAGTTGTGCTGCATCTTTAGGTAGGTTACAAGTATATGTCATTGGTGTGGCACTTGCATTGTGACATATAATGAGGACACACAGCTACATCAAGTTTTCAAACATTGATCATCTAGGTGATATGAATGGGAACTACCATCGTCTATCCCCACAACCACATTGTTTTAGAGCACATGATGGTTCACTTATTGCAAAACAAAGTACACATGATGGGATGAAAGTCCATTGGCGTTGTAGCAACTTCCATTCTTATTATTGCAAGCAGGTGTCATAACAGTTAGGTTTCCTTAAAGTCTGGTCCAGACATTCTCAGGATCATTCCATGTCGCACACATACACAGCATCATATGCCTGGTGATAGCACAACTCAGAAACTCCCCTCAGTTGATGACATGGCAAAGTGAACGGAAACAACAAAATTAAATAAGATAAGCAAGGGCAAATCATGTCTCACAAGTAAGAGCAAACTGAAACTTCAACCAGAACAATGTCACTGTTAACACTAGTTAGGCCTGAATGACACAGTGTGCATGTAACTATAACCATATCCCAAACCTGTTGTGCATAAACATTGGCACACTTATCCGACACTCTGATGTGTACATACACATAGTCCACACAGCTGCACAACAACAAACACAGTGGAATTAGAAATACATCTCAGTGCATACTTACAGTCATGAAAAGAAGTTGTTGATAAGCTGTTGTCACAAGTCAACTCCTTCCTCCTCACCACTGTCTTCATTGCCCAGTCCCGGATCCTCAGCCGGTTGCACCTGCTGGTGTCCTTCATCTTCAATCAGAGGGATGTTCTTCCTAATTGCCAGGTTGTGGAGCATGCAGTAGGCAACGGTGATCTGGCACACCTTTCCAGGAGAATATTGTAGGGCTCCTCCAGTTTTGTCAAGACCACGGAATCTTGCCTTCAGGAGGCCAAAAGTCTGCTCCACTATCTGCCTTGTCCTCCCATGGGCCTCATTGAAGCAAACTTCTCCTGGGGTGACTAGATTCCACAATGGCATTAGCTACCATGGCTGGTTGCATATCCTGTGTCTCCTAACTAGAAGATAGACATGAGTACAATGTTCAAGCAAACATTTACTAAATAGACACGCAAAACCACTCACAATAAACATCATTAAAAAACGTACTTACCAACAAGCCAGCCCCGCTCTGGAAGTAGTTGAGTCATCAAACGGGGTATGACACTGTTCTGTAAAATGTGCGATTTGTGTGCTGATCCGGAAAATCGAGCACAGATGTGGGAAATACACATATCTGCAAAACTCACCACCTGTACATTGATTGAGTGGAAGTGCTTCCTGTTCCAATATACTTGGTCATTGGCCTGTGGTGGAATCAAAGCAATATGTGTCCCATCGATTGCTCCAATGACATGTGGGATTCACCCAAACCCATAAAATTCAGCTTTAATATTAGTCAATTCCCCTGGTTTGGGAATCTTGATGTAGCTGTCCATGTGTCTGGTCAAAGCCTGCAGTACATCCCGAAGTACATTGCTAAACATAGGCTGGGACATTCTGCCAGATGTTGCCACTGTGTACTGGAACAGCCCCGTGGCCAAGAAATGCAGTACTGCCATCACCTTAGCTTTGGGCGTCAGTGATGTAGGATTGTAGCGATGTGCACGCAATGAAGGTGCCAACTACTGGCACAAATCAAATATTGTTGCCTTATTGAGATGGTATTTTCTGATCGGGTCTCTCCCTTCCATGGTTTGTAGGTCAGGAAAGGGCCTGTAAACGGGAGGCTGCCCTGCGGCTCCTCCGCGATACCTTTGTGTGGAGTGTTAACACAGTAGGTGTTAGATCACAATGTGCCCAGCAACATGTACTTAGACAAACACCAAAGACTGAGTAACCACACATGACTGTCCATGGCAGTGCAAACTAGATTTCACAGAACAAAAATATACTAAACATACCACTACATACATGACATTTCTGATTATGTCTCAAATGTATAGTTACACAGGAAGGAAAGTACACTTGACTCATGTCACTAGTGACTGAATTTTTGGATGAAAAATCAAGCAGGACTTAGTCCAAATCTCACAAGCCAAGAACATATGACTTAGGTATTTCTAATGACTGAGCGAGTTTTGACGTAAACACAGTAGGATCATGTTATGTATCGCATCAAGTACACCACATACATCTTGAGTTTCACTCAGCACTTCATGCAGAGAAATGTTACATGGTGGACACTGTCATGCTGTCATGTCTGCATTGCATATACAGTGACATACACAACCCATTGACTATGTACATCTTTCTCAATATGCAGATGTGCACTTAAGTATAGAACACAAAAACCACTTACAATGTCCCATTTAGTTTCAGTGCCTCAGTAGGGTGCTTGGATTTTGAGTGTATAGGCCCTCTGGGAAGGTAGGATACTGTACATCTGACACACATCCCCTTTCCACCTGGATAACACACAGATCGCACACTGGGTGACAGTGGCTTCCAACACTGTTATATGGTGTATTTATACCTGTTAATGGATATGGGACGCATCATGCCTGAGAGAAAGTTGAAGATCAGAAACTGCACTGTGTACTTTCATGTTGGTTTAGCCTGCCAACAAGTGTTTCAGGGTCATCTCAAGGTGAATTCATCATGTGAATGTGAGCATTTGATTTGTATGCTCCTTCAACACACAATATAGTGCATCCAGGCATAGTGTGGTACAAAACAACAACATTTTCAAGTTTTTTGTCACCAACCAAACATTCATTCAAAAGTCGCGGTAGGCGGTTCAGAACCGACGCAGACACAGCCATAGGCTGTAACTTGTTATGGTGACAGTTGCGGCTCGCCAATTTGTTTCTGCCTGTAGTGAAGACTATTGTGATAAACTTCAATTGCTAATGTCGCAATCTTACTGGTGGACCACGGGCTGTTTTGAACGCGCGGTAGGCGGAGTGTCAGTCAGCAATTCAATCCATTGGACGACTTCGGAAAATGCGACCGACGCGGACTTAACCCTTTAACTGCCCGCACAGAAGACTACCTATACGGTCTAGATATAAGTCTTACGTTTTGCTACACAGATCACTTGCCTTCAGAACCTGCACTTCTACATACCTCCCCATCTCTCTGCTGCTGTTCACATTCTCTGGGAGCAACAATGTCTGACTGTACAGGGATCAGGGCCCCTGCCTTCACACCAGAGGAGCTGAAAATGCTGGTAGACACGGGCCTTCCCATCTACAAGCAGCTGTATGGCACTCCAGAGGAGCAGGTGAGAACAATTCAGACAGAATACATATTTTAAATGTCAGCTAACCATGCACATAGGGCAGATTGTTGCAATGAGACACACATCTGAATCTTTAGCCAATTGTTTAAAAGTGTGTTTGTAAATGTGATGGACAAGTTCACTGCTGTATGTGTGTCAGTACTGGTCTGGACTTTATGTCACTGTTCTCATGTGAATATCTCATCATCAACCACAAACTTCGCATGGTGTAATAGTTAGGCATGTACACATCAGTTTGACATGATGATGCCTTGTTTTCTGTCATATTTCAAAGTACATTTGCTTGTGAAGTCATAGCTAAACTAACTCTAATGGTGAATGTGAAATGTCATTTGCATATGTGGTTAAGTTGTTACTGTATACAGTCGCAACAACTCCACACACATGATGCAATATCAGCATTATGTCAGTCATGTCACAAGCCCTCACATGGGAAATCAAAGTGCTCAACAATGGTCATGTCAGATGTAGGAAGGTGACCAGGTGTATGGGTTATAATGTCCATTCAGGCCATGTGTAGATCATGCTTAACAATTTGTTATTGACACAGTGTAATCATTGGTAAATTACCATACTAGTTAGGTGTATGTCCTGGGCCAAAATGCTACTACCTTCCGCAGGAGACATAGGTGTGCTGAGGTTAGCAGTTATGAGATTTCATGCTACCTGTGTTGTTCTCCCATCCACGGTGTAGTGAGAGGTGTTGCATGGGCACTTAGGGCACGTTCAGGTTAGAGTCTGGTGTCAACAGAAAATGAAAATGTGTCATAAAATATGTTAAGATCACATGTTTGACAACAGGTGCAGTGTTGAGAATTGTAGTCTGCTAACTTGGATATTGTTTACACTAGCTATTCTGGACCTATGTGAAAAAGTACATGGATATGTACATTTTGCATGTGTACTAATATCCGATACCATGTCATCCTTACAGGTCAATGCCCTCAGAAGGTTTTTCTGTGGAGGACCATCGCCCAGAAGGTGCTTTCCCTGAGGGTCACATGTCGGCGCGGTGGCCACTGCCGAAAACGGTGGCAGGACCTGAGAAGCTGGGCCAAGAAGATCGCCGAAGCCCAGCTGGGCCTGGCACCTCCAGGCAGGAGGGGGCACGTGCCGCACCCTGACCCCCCTAATGCATCACATCTTGGCGGTGACCTATCCCAACTTCGATGGGGAGTTGAGAGCCAGACAGCAACAAGGAGGGGGTGAGTATGTGCCTTGATAAACTTTGTACAATACCATGCTTGTTCACGTGTTGCAGCCAATGTCATGATTTTTAGGTTTTGAGACAATCGAGACCCATGTAATGTGTAACATGTAGCATATGCAACAATAGTTGTTTCATAGTTAGGTCCCTTGAATCAGGGCCATGTTAGACTAAAAGAGGCTGGCTATTACCAGTAGTGCTATTCCATTGTATAATGGGCACATAACAATGTGCAAGAAAGAGACCCTTTATGTATTTTTGTGATGCTCAACATAGTTCATACCAAATATCATTGTTTGCCCTGGTCTCTGTATAGAGACAACAACACTTTTGTGTTATTTGATGCTTGTGAACTTGACTGTGACATGCCATGCAATACAACCAGGTAGCAGGCACTGTGTAATTGCTGGCCTTGGTAAGTGGAGATTGAGCTGTGTTAAACATTTTACAAACAGCACTGGTGCTATTCGTTGTCCAATGTAGCAGCTGGCAATATTCAGACGTATGTGTTCTGATGTCACATGTTAGACTGGACCATACCATAGGTGAGTGACAGAATACATCTTATCTAAATTTGAGCATATTCCATGTTTTGGACTATGTGTAGGTGACAACAGATGTCTGTGAGTGCCTAACAAAGTAGGTGTTAGGTTGTAATGGGGGGTAAGTCCATGGAAGTGGACGTTACACATTCCCAATAGTATTGATGGTTGTTACAAGGGCATTAATATTTGTGTGCAAATAAAACTATGGTTTAGCACTGTAAATCAGATATCTGGAAATGTGGCTTCACCGGCATCTGAGAAGGGCAGATATATTCAGGTGATGAACACAACTGCATCTAAGCTGGACAATATGTGACTGATGATATTTATCAGGGAGGGGTAAGCTGACTTGTCCTTGTGAGATGTGGACATCAGCAGGATGTACACAATAAGAAATAGTGTTGGCAAAAGGTATCGAGTAAAATGTTGTGCACTAAGATTGTGGCCACACAATGATTCTACCTGGCCTGGAGGTAGAGTAAGCCACATGTCCCTGAAGTAACATTGAGTCATTGTCATTGACAGTGTGATAAGCTGTGTTTACATGGCAAACTGTTAAAAGTGTTTCAATCTGCCTACAGTACATTTGACTATTTCACTGTTCTGACATGACACAATACTTGTAGACATAGCTTTTAGCCTTGCTATGCCTATATTCTGTGTGTAACTTCTATATGAGTTACACATGTGACACTTAGAACTGCTTCATCTGCTAATGGACAGATGCGCAACAGTAATGTGATACATGTGAAATAGCCTATTCCATGACTCCTACATCTTGATGGTGACTTATCAAACTATGTTAACTGAAGCAGGGCACCTGCTGTTCCACAAGCTCTGAAGTCGGGAGAGATCACTATTTGCTGTATGTTAAGGCTGTAGTGTTCTTTCATTTCTTAGCAGAAGGTCTATTCTCCCTTGGATTACATGAGGTAAATGTAGTATACTATGAGGGCATCAGGAGTTAGAGGCAAAACATCAGCTGGTACATAGATGTGGTTAAGATGTAGAGAAGGATAAACATGACGTTGCATCAAACTATGATCCTGACACCATTATATGAGAGTACGCACAGGTCTTGTAGCTTTTCAGTAATGTGCTATTGACTCTATATGACCTAATGTTGTCATCCAAGTAGAAATTATGATGTTAGCCAATGTGGGTAGAGTTATTACACCTATGTACCATGTACATATCAACATCTCAACAAATGTTTTTTCTAATCTGTTTTTCAGCATCAGACCAGGGTAGCGAAGGAGACAGTGCTACGACTGTTGGGGAAGCAGCTGGCCACAGTGGTTCTCATGCTGTCAGTGAGCAAGAGGGAACCAGTGGCACAGAGGGTGATGGGAGTGCCACTGAGGAGCTGACCGACGTGACGGCTGGAACATCTTCGTTCAAGTCCAGTTCCAGTGAGGCCTCCCTGTGGGTGGGGGATCCCCCTGGACCTGTGTCCACTACATCTGAGTCCACCACCCCCCCTACTACCTCCACCCTCACAGCTGCTCCCCAGCCCGCTGTCTTTGGCCGCTCCCCTAAGAGGGGAGGAGTCTCCTTTGCGCCAGACACCTCACCCCTTGCCTCTGTCTCCCCTGCTGCCCTGAGTGTGGAGGCCATTGACCTCCTGAGACAACTCTCTGTGGGTCAGACAGCATTGCTGAATGTCCTCCAGGTGCATACCAATCAGCATATCCAGATGGTATCTTTCCTGGAGGGCATTCACTCTGACATGTCTTCCCTACAGAGATCAATTCAGGCTCTAGCCTCCACACTGACAGCAGCATTATTCCAAAACCAGCTTTCCACCCCACTCCCGCCTCTACCCCATTCACAGTCCCTATTCCCACACCTGACCAAAGCAGACGCAAACCTGACCACGCAATCACAGCAACATCCACACGCAGCACACAGACACACAGACATAAGAAGAAAGACAGACACACACACACGCACTCAGCAGACACAAGACACCCTGACTTCCACATCCACTGACTTGCAGGCAGACACAACACCCACTTCACCACATGGCTCACATACAAACAGGCAGACAGCACACCATCACACACAGCCCCGACAGACACCACACCAGCACACACAGAAATGCTGCATACATCACTACTTTCTCCTCGTACCCAATCGGCCCAGAAACTCCACCTCATTGCCCTTGACCTCTTCCCTTCCCAAACTTACCAACCCTCTCCCAAAACTAAAAGGAAGACTCTTGTGCCCCTGCCATACCCTTCAACATCAACCCCAAAACACCTAGCCATCCCCCTACTGAGACCCAAAAGCAACAGCAAGGAAGCCGGAAAAGGAAATCTTCCCCCTCCTACCACCGCCCAACCCCCTCCTAAACCCAGAAGATCTTCTTCCCCATCCTACCCCAGTACCTCCACGGGGAAGAAATTAAAATTCAAAAAGGCTCCCTATTCCCTTCAACACCCTTCAGGGATATAAAATACCCAAAATGGTGAAGCCCAGCACCTCCCCACTACATCCTGCCACCCATAGACCTAGCCGACCCCCAATCCTGAGCCCAGCCCTCCTAAGGCCCAACCCAGCCCCTCCTAGTTATTTTATTTTGGTGCCTGGCATGCCCCCTAGATGCCCATTCCAGGGGAGGTATCCCTCAGCAGCATTACTGAAGGCAACTTTGGGTGGGCCATACTTTGCTGTCCCACAACATGGACATCTGGACTGGCCATTGGCCCTTGCTTTCGTACTTGAACTCTGGAGGCTGAATAAAGCAATTTTTGGGGGGTTTTGGTATTCCTCTGTCCAAACATATCTCTTGCTGTTAACTGTTATTCATGTGTACTTTGAGATGCGTGAGTACATTTCTGTTAGTATGACAATTATAGCATATGGTTCCTAGAGTAGGTAAGTCTTTTGGGATGTTGTGTGGATTTGTTTACCTACATTGGCTGGGTGTCAATGTTCGCATGAGGTTTGTGTAGGAGTGTGGGGTGAAGGGCCAAACCTTGCATTGGATATTGTATGCATTCATAGTTTAGTTCGATTTCTAAGTCCATTGTGCAAGTGTGTCAACGGACAAAACTTAATGAGATGTATGCTGCATATGTATTTGATGTGTACAAAGTGAATCTTCTTGTCAGTACACTTGGAGACATTGTGACTCTACATACATGATAGTTACTTTGGCCACACATGTACACAGAGCAATGTGTAAACTGCAAAATGTGACTTAATAGATATGGACCAATGGCTGTTCCTTCAGTGGATCTTGTTAAGTACTTCCAATGACAAATTTGCCAGATGTGGATGCCACTTTGTACCAATAGCCATTAGTCCCACTTGAGACTGATTCTCAGTGTCCTGTCCACATGGAGAGTGTGAGGTAGGTACAAATCAGACTGTGTCCTAGCCCTGTTGTCTTCTAGTGACTCCCCTTAAGTTAAAGACCCATTGCATGCAGGGTGTCTATGCACTGTGGCCTCCTGTGTAGTGGAATTTGGATGGTTGTAATGCCATTCACATTAGTTATAATCCATTCACATTAGTTGCCTATTTCATGTGGATGGTGTGTGTGGGTCCATGACAATGCTTAGTAAGTTAGACTGTGTTTCTGTACTTACTAATTCACTACTGATGTATGTGTTAGTTGCACGAGGAGCCAGCTTATGGTACAGGAATGGGTGTCACAGGAGTTGATAGCTAGTTCTAAGATGGTGTGATTGTTGACTTGGGTACTATGTTGCGGACAAATGTACATCAGCTTCAGGGCTTAACGCACAGTTAGAGTATGTGCATATACATTATTAGTAAACTGAACATAGGCCACATCATGCTGACGTGATGTGCCTTTATATTCTGTCTTGATGCACACATGCCCCCACATTTGATCTTCCACCCAGAGATATCATGCACTAAACATGACCATGGTTACCTGCCTGATAGGGGATGTATGTGCTATCAGAGGGTCATGTTTGTTGTTAAGTGTGGGTCAGGGTTGTCAAGGAGTGTGTGTGGGTCAAGTGATGTTGAGTGTGTGTATATGTCCAGGTATGATGTGTCACGTGCAAACAGTGGCACAGCCACAAGCGTTAGGCTTCTGGCTCGTGGTAGAGTGTATCAGTCTAGTGATCCTTGCATTGTGACTGCTTTATCTTGTTTGTCACAACATGAGTTGGAGTAGCTTTGTTTAACAAGGAAATTGGGTTGGGGACTCATAAGGATGTGTATTGTGTCTATGTGGCCAGCTTTTTCAGCCAAATGAACCACATGGTTGTGCTTTTCACATATTGTTACACATGTGATATGTCAATACTTCAGGCATATGACAGGATCTAGATAAGTGAATGCACACCTTACATTGTACCTAAGATGCCTGAGTGTTTGACATTGGCAAAGGCTGTTATTGTCAATTCACCTTGTTGACACAAAGGTGACTTCAATCCTTTGGCATTTGTAGAGTCAGTGTAGACAGTAGAAGAATGTGCTTGTAGTATTACAGATATCTCAGCTTATAATTGTAGGGCACTTGTAGGTGATGCAGCTGCAAAGTCTGCTTTATGTTTTTTCAAAATGTTGCTGCACTCAATGGAGTTTGGATGGTAGGTTTCTGTGCATACAATTGCCATTATGGTAATGCTAGGCACTATTAAGTCCAATAACTATTCAAAGACTGATATACATTTGTCAGTGCTTGCTCCATCAATGCACCTTCAAGCCCCCTCATGTGGTACATCTCAAGGTATACATTTTCAGCGTGACACTGCACTGTGACACTCTCCTTCACTGTGCAGTTTAGGAGATCAGGTGGACCCTCAGTCTTTGCTCCCAGCAGTGGTGATGAGGGTATTGGTTCAGGGAGGATGTAGGGTGCCAATGTATGGGTTTCTGTGGGACATACTTTTAGGTGTGCATTGGTATTATGTTGCCATGACATGTGGCACTTAGAGCAGTGGTGAGCTCACCATACACATTTCTGTACATATATCTATGTGCCTATGCCCATTTGTATTCCTACCTTTATGTTGGGTCTGTCCCTGTATTTCCAGTTCACACTGGGATCCCCGATGCAGACATTCCCTCGTTCTCCTGCACAACATATAGGACACTTTCACATTACTGCACCTTCGCTTTGTGGTCACTTCAATGTGTAGGGCAGAGGTCTTCAAACTGGGGGGCGGTCCCCCCTGGGGCGGGGGCTTAAGTGATATCGGGGTGGGCGCCAGTCTCTGGCCAAAGGAAGCATCATGTTTTGTTCTGAAGTGAGCACAGTACCGAGACGGCGCTAACCGTTGTATTCAACAACATTCGACAACAGGTTGACGCTGGTCATACCACCTTACTGATCCTTCTGGACCTGACGGCAGCCTTCGATACCATCTCTCCTCTTAGATTGGCTGGGAGGCTCCGGGAAATAGGGATTGAGGGCCTTGCCCTTAACCTGCTTACATCCTTCCTTATGGAACAGTCACAAAGAGTTAAGATGGGCCAATTCCTCTCCGCTCCTAAACAGCTGTTCTATGGAGTCCTCCAGGGATCCTCATTGAGTCCTACCCTTTTTAATATCTATGTAGCCCCGCTTGCCAATGTCGTAGGATCTTTCGGCCTAGAAGTGTTATCCTACGCTGATGACACTCAAATTATGATCACCATCACTGAGAGTGTCGAAGCGTCAGCAGCAAACTTTAAAAACTGCAGGCAGGCGGTGGCGTCATGGATGGTAGAGAACTACCTAAGACTCAATGGGGATAAAACTGAGATCTTAATTTTCGGAGATAAACAGGAGATTTGGTCTGAAGCCTGGTGGCCAGAAACGCTTGGTTCTTACCCTCGCCCTGGCCTCAGTGCCAAAAATCTTGGCATCATAGTGGACACCTCTCTTTCTCTGGGCCCCCAAATAAATAGAACAGTCTCTACCTGCTTCGGGATGATAAGGACTCTCAAAAGATTTTTCAATTTCTCTCCCTCCCTGTGCGGAAACAGGCAGTGGTGGCCCTTGTGTTGTCCAGATTGGATTATTGTAATGCCCTTTATGTAGGGTTAAATAAGGGACTCCTACACCGACTTCAACTTGTGCAGAAAGTCGCTGCCATGCTGGTGATGGGCCTTCCTAAATTCCATTCTGTATCGGCTACCAACAGAAGCCTGCACTGGCTTCCACTGGGCCGGAGAATTGTGTTTAAAGCCCTGTGCCTGGTGCACAAGGCTTTTTACAATAGGGGGTCAGAAGGCATTAAAAAGCTGTTTCGCAGATATGTCCCCGGCAAGCAGCTAAGATCTGCCAGCAAGAATCTGGTGATAGTTCCCAGGTTCAGGAAATCCAGATGGGGGGGGAGGGCCTTTTCGATGGCTGGAGCCAAATTGTGGAATTCTCTTCAACCTTCAATTTCGGCTCTGGAACTTCATTCTTCGTTCCGTAAGGCCTTGAAGACTTGGCTCTTCACCAGCTAGAATCTGTAAACCCTCCACCAAGGACCTCTCTGATCCTGATCCCTTTCCGCAGCGCCTTGATGCCCCTGGGCTAAGTTCGCGCTTTACAAAGCCTATATTCATTCATTCATTCATTCATTTTAAGTGTTAGAAGCATGAGTAGCAGTAAGCCAGCCTTGTAATGGACTGTCACTGACAAATTTGGTCAGTTATTTCCTGACTGGGAGAATGTGTCAAAAGGGGTAAAGGAGCTTAAATAATACCAGTCCTCCTGTTTTGAATTGACTTATATTCTCTTTGGTGTACTATGATACCATTAATAACATATTTAAAGCCATGATGAAATGGTGTAATAATTTTACACTTGCAACGTTGGAATTCCTACATAGTCCTGTTCATCATTTCATCTTCAGCTTCACCATTGAGTTAAGGGCATTTTGTTTGACCCTTTGAGAGACAATGGAATGAAAGACATCAGCAACAACAGATGCCTGGTTTAGACATATTTAGACATTGCCAATTTAGCTGAATAATTGTGCAAAAATTGAGGATTTTTTTTTACGGGGGTGCAGCATTTATAATTTTCAAGCCCACTGGTGTAGGGGTAGGTGTGTCACTCCCGGGGCGACGTCTGCAACGGTCCTGGTTTTGCTGGTCATCGAGTAGGTACAGAAGCTGTATGACGTGCGCAATGGGCTCCATAACTTCACAGGAAATGTGGAAGCGTGTTGTGGTGACTTTCGGCCTTATGAGCCTCCCTTCCACCATCTCTGATGAGTTGGTTTGACCGACGCAGACGGCGCATCGGAAATACACATCGTATGCGGGGGGGGGTTCCAGGGCCAGACTGTGCTCGGATCTGCTCCATTGGACCTAGCCTAAACCGTCGCGGTCGAAATTTCCAGCCGGATTCGGAAGAACCGCATCTGTCGGTCAGCCATGTATTGTAGTGCATCACGATACTGTGGTCGGAACGACCGCTTACGACGTGAAATCGGGCAGTCAGACTGGCCCTGACAAGCCAGCGGAGGCTTACCGACCAACATCGTAATAAGCCCCAAAGTGTATAAATAAATAAAAGTAAATGTAAAAAAATTAAATAACTTAAAAACTAAAAAACAAATAAATAAATGTAAAATAAATACACATCCCTCCCTACTACCCAAAAAAACATAAACCTCAAAAAATAATTAAAACTAATTTAAATAAAACTTTAATTAGATTAAAATGCTAATTAAATAAAACAAATACAATTAAATCCAGTAATACATATAAAATACATTTTACAAAGTTTATTTTTAAATACTCTTACACATGAGTTATCGATTCATAAACATACAACAAATAATCTATAAAACAAATAATCAGTTATACAATTTACATAAGTATTACCAATTAAATATGTACTAAACATTAATTTATAGAAAAACAATACAATTTTAGTTACTACTCACCCTATTGCCCTACAAACCCAACAACCCACTACTGAAATATAAATTAGTAATTAAACTATATAAAAATAAAATACACTTTAAAAATGGCAAAATACACTTAAATATGTTGAATAAGAAGAATCAATTAAATACTTTACATATTTAATTACCAATTGTATACTTAACATAAAGCATATTAAAAAAATAACATTTATAATTTAAATAGCTTCCCACCCTATGGACCCACAAACCCAGCAACCCACTAGTAAATTATAAATTACAAGTTCAATGTAATAACTCATTATACGTCTCAAACTTTACAAAAAAAATGTAACAATTTTATTAATTAGCTGACCCCTAAAATTAATATAATAACTAATATATATTAAACGAATCACAAAATGATATTCAACACAAGTATATTAAAGTAAAACATATTATATACAACAATATTATTAAAACAGTATTATACTCATAACAAAACGATATTATTACCTTTGATATTCTGTTCCTGGATATTTTTTTCTGGTGACAATATTTCTGACACTATATTCATGTCACATAATATTTTTGATTCAATATTTTTGTCATTCACCTTTTGAATATTGACTAGTCTGTGTCTTTGTGCAACCAACTCACAATTTTTGAAAGTCAAGAATATTTCCCCCATGATGTTTCTCAGCCAGCACCATAATAATGTCAATTTATTGCATCAATCGAACATTAATTTATTTTATTTCCTTTTAAGATTGTGGCTTGTAACTCTTGTGTTCCTAAACAAACCCTCTTAGGCCTGAGGCATTCTGGCACTGTGATTTGTTTTCTGTCTGTCACTTTGGTGTCTCGAAACTGTAAACAAGATTTTAGACAGACAGCCCGAGGCTGTGTTTGACATTGGATTCGAAGCATTAAGTGGCAATGTGGTAGCCTATTACTTACACACAAATGTTTTGCCGCATAGACAGACTTCTCCTTCTGAGGAGGCCTGTAACAAGCTATTCATCATGAAGAGGTGTAATTAAGGTAACCTCGTGCTGTCTGGAAGAGTAGGGAGACAAAAGAGCCTGTTGTGTTGCCGTTGCTGCATGCTGCCGCTTATTCCAGAGCGTGCATAATAGAATCCTCGCAATGCAACAAAACCTTCATTTCGTTACCCAATCTCTGGCAGTATTAGGCTCCACACCAAGTGACGTGGAGTAGCAAAAGGGTTTCCACCAGCTGACGCTGAAGGGCCAAGCAATCAAATCCTCCAAAAATATATCTATGACCAGATATATTAACGTTTTTGGCTGTGTCAAAGGGTCCAGTCACAAAATCGGGCCATTTGCAACTGTAAAATGTCCCTTTTGTATGTACCAAGCCCAAATTGCAATTCGGTAACACGTTACTGATCTGCAATTTTGGTTTGCGACTACATACCAAATTAGTTTTTGAACGGGATTTGTTTAGGGCGTACCTTTCAAATGCAATTTAGATGGGATGTATTAATGTTTTGCAAACAAAATCCGTTTGCAAAACAGTAATATTTTATCAACTAATGAAAGGTAGTGCTAAACCATTTGCAAATGAGAATGGGTTCCCAAGGAATCAATCTTCATTTGTGATTGTTGACAAAAACATTTTTTAAAGTAGACAATAGTCCAATGGTTCACTGCCTAGTCTTATAAAATGTTAGTTGAACTTTTCCTTTTTATTTAAACGCATTCCAATTTCCTGGATGTATGACGATATCACGCATGCATTACATCGCATGCCATTCGATCGCGGTTTTAACAACGCAAGTCGTTACAACGACTTGCGTTGGAGGGCGCTGGACTTAGGAGTAGTTTAATTTACTATTCCAACTCCAGCCTACGTACAGTAGGGAAGGTGTTGGATAGTAAATTAAACTACTCCTTGTCCTATAGCGCCCTCCAGTGCAAGTCGTTGTAACGACTTGCGTTGTAAAAACCGCGATCTAATGGCATGCGATGTAATGCATGCGTTCTAAAGGTTGTTTCCCAATTTCCTTTAAGGAAAACAGGCTGTATTTTTTAAAAAAATGATTGCTTTATTTAAAAGCAATTATAGCCATGGTTGTCTGCAGACTCAAGCAGGCCACCAACCCTGTGAGGGCATCAAATCCTAGTGGGTCGCAATTTGCGAACTACCTTATTAATATTCATGAGGTAGGTCGAATTGAGACCCACTACAATTCAGCATTTTGCGAACCGACCTATTAGTCCAAAGGTCGGTTCACAAATTATACGACACTGGTCACAAAAACTTTACAACTAGTGTTTAGTACATCTGGGGCCGTATTACATAAAATGCCCTGGGGGGTGCAACAGGCGTTTGCGCCCGGTTTGTGTGCCCCCGAGGCAGTTTGGTATTACAGAAGGCGCCGCAGACGCTTGTGCGTCCCCTTCTGTAAGGCCAATAGCGCTGGTGCACATAAAGCGCCAGCGCTATCTTCAAAGGGGTGTTCCCTCATTTGTATGGGGCGTACCCCATGAAAATGAGGGACTCCATTTGCCTCTGTGCCCGCGCCGTATTACCGATGCGGAGCAGAGGCAAAGAAGCCCTCAGGAGGCGCACTGCCAGTGCGCCTCCTGAGAGCAGCCCCCTGCAGGGGGAAAAGGTGGTCCTATGGACCCCCCAGACATCCCATTGCAGGTGAGTGCAGTCACTGACTGCAACCACCTGCAAGGGGATCTCTATTCCCCTTTAAAAGAGCAGGCGGGTTGCCACCTGCACAGTGAAACAAAGAGCGGCTGTACAGCAGCTGCTTCGTATTCCACGTGAATCCGCTGCCCCCAGGTCTTTGTGCTATTGGCTTATAATTATTGAAACATGAAGGCATGGTTTTACTACACAATGATGACTCAATAATTAATAAAGTTAAAGAATAAAACACTGGCAAAGTGAAGCATAAGCTTACAAACCCTGACAATGGAGTCCACTACTTTTTAGGTGGATGTGCGCATGTGGTACGTAAAATGCCACCACTCACTGTGCAAGAAATGTAATGGTTCCAATGGGTTGAGCCATTGCCCCATGCTGTATACTATGGTGGAATCAAGAAACAGGAGAAAACCCGTTAACCCAGTCGAGACCAGGGTTGTCGTGTATAAACAATGAACAATGTCTCAACCGGTGATCATTTAGAAGGCAAATGCATAGGAAAGAAACAAATCATTGTTTATGTTTATTGTTCATTGTTTATGTATACTATGGTAGGCAGAAACAAAATGTGAATGACAGTTAAAAAACCAATGGAGCAAGATTGATGACCCAAAGCCTCATTATGTATGTTGATTTATGATTTTTATTCATGTATTTGTTAATTACATGAGGTTGGCAGGACAACTAAACTCTCTAGGCCAGACCTGAACGTTACAGACTGCCCATTACAGATTTCATATATTTTTACTGAAATGTTACCCAATTACATGCCAGTAAACTTCATTACTGTAAGTCCTACTTGTCCCTGTTCCATAACATTTACTCATAAGGTGAATCCCATCCGCAGACAAGAGAAAACAAAAATATGCCAAAAATTCTAGCCCCGCCTTCCACTCTGGGCGCTTTAATGGCAGACATTCCAAGCATCCTCCTGACCAAACCAAGTCACCTCAAGCCTACACCAGGCAAGGGCAGGATGAGTGAGCGGTTCGTAATGACTGAGAGGAAGATAAGGACTAGGAGTAATAAAGATTACTGGCATGTAATCAGAGATTTATCTATACTTCACTCATCCAAGTTAAGTACTCATGAGGAATACCAAAGCCCCACTATGGAGACCCATAAGAAACATACACAAAGCCACCTACACAACGAAACAGGGACACCCTTCTGTGGGGCCACAAGTATACCCCTTCAGAGACCCATTAAGGCAGGCACCCACATCCAGCATTCCCGCACCAGTTAATCCCAGAGAGTGCAAACCCGCTTTCCTTTGCATGGACCGCAGGGCCAACGGCCACATTGGAAAAGGTCAAAGCCCGGCACAGACCTCTGAAAACTACTCATTTTGAAAAGCTAAGGCGGACGCTGAGTTTGTTTACCCAACTATGGTGATGACTGAGGTGGGCAGGGTTAGTATTTCCACCATGTTTCTTATTTTTTTGGTCTCAAAATGGGATTCCCTTGCTGAGTAAATTGGCTGGTATGGGGGACAAGGGATGTAGAATGTTGACTCTGCAAACAATACCACAATAAATGGAGTCAAAAACTTCATTGTACACGTTTGTTCACCAATCTCTGTTAACTGAGTTGGGTAAAATATCTCATGTTGGTTGACAGTATCTATGTCGCCCTAAGGCTGATTCAAGGCGCTTGAGGGAAATGGAAGGATGGAGAGGAGAAGAAAGTGGAAAAAAAGGAAGGTAAACAAAGGGGATGTTATGTTCCGTCATCAGCGCCTATATTTGTTCCGCACACTGGTTATCGCAGTGCTTATTCTGCTGGTATGGCCCTAGCGCCGCTCCGTCAGCCACGTGCAGGGTGCCAGCTGCTCGAGCCCAGGGTGGAGAGAGTAGAAATAGCCCTGCGAGTATTGTCAGGGTCGACCATGTGTGGAATTCTTTCCTGTTTTTCATGGGGCCGCGAGCAGATGCACAGAAGGCCTTGCATCGTCCAAATTGCTCACATGTCAACGCTCATTGAATTTGCGCGGGGGGAGGTTAGCGTGTGGTTCCTCCATTAGCTCGGTTTTGTTCCCTTTTTATTTCGTCACCTCTTTTGCCCTCGTGTTCCCCCCTCCCTCTCGTTTCTCCGTATTTATTTTTAAAGTAGCCTCTGCACCTGCAGCATGAATAAACTCTAATCTCCAACATGTATAATTGTGCAGCGTTGCCAAGTGGCCTCCCAAAGTCACTTCTATCTGTCCGGGCTTTTTGGGATCTGTATTCTTCTAGTAGTTCTCCTTTCCCTTGTCGGGCCGCCTCCACGTCCCAGTAGAGTGACGCTGGATTAAAAAACAACACTTCATAAAAACCGAGTAGGAAGCCGCAACTAACGTGGCCAATCCTTGCTATTAATGTTACCTATCAAAGGACGAAACTTCAACACATTCAATAGCCAAAGAGAAGGCCGAAGATGCTGCCACATTTAGCTCTACCCCGCATATAACAGCCATCAGTCCTTCCTCTGTCTCTACCCATAAAGGGAATGTTTCTCCTGACACCGACCACTTCTCCACATGTGCTACCTTCTATTTCCTAACCACGTAATAATTCTTCTCGCCTCACTATATATTTCCATGCTTGCAGAAAGCTACTAGTTGAATCGAGTTACACTAGTGTATAATACTGTATGAAGTTTAAGAGTTACTAAAGTGGGTGCATAGTTACAAATTTGGCCATATGGGATTTCTTCGTTGAGAGCTGATCCGTACAAAAGAATTCTTTGAAATAAATAAGCGCGCGCTCCTAAGCTGGCAGGGACCCAGTATTACTGTCAATGTTTTCGCCTGACATTGGTATCTTCCAGCACATTGCTGGCCGGAGTCCTAACCAGTGTGGTGACAGCTTTAACGATAAGGCCTCACTGTTTACGTGCAGTGGGCCAACTCCTTTTGGGACATTTATCAGCTGACTGATATTTTTTAACGCAGTCCTGGGACACATTTTAACTGTCTGTCAGCCCGGTAAGAGGCCCCCTTGCCCCAAGATGGCGCTGGTATTATTTTCAATTCCACGGAAGAACAGAAGGGACTACACAAATCTGCCCAGTTTTTTTGGGACATTATAAACGGCACATAGAGTGTTAGGGATGTACATTAAGTTAAACGTGCACTTGCTCTCTGTCCTTCCTTTCCAGCGAGGACAATATTCTTGGTACTGCATTCTTGCTGAGGCCTGCCAGGACTCTTCCATTATTATTGTGCAATAAAATACTACTGAGAATTGGTGGCAAAGTCCCAGGATGACAAAGCAGTCCTGCACTAGTGCTACTTATGTCCGTACATGTCTTTCCGCAATTAGACTCTGCTTAAAATATAAAATAAATAAATACAGCAAAGGGACAGATCTTGCGTTTGGTACAGACCTCTTCTGGAAGAGCCCCAAATCACCAGTGGATTTCTTCAGTCTTGCAGTTGCATTTGATTGTACGACTGCCCAGAGCCAGTGCACAGCCTGAGGAGCGATTGCAAATGATTGAATAATTCCCACAAATCCTTTTTAGGTGTGGTATTAGCCATCCCCGTTTGATTTTACTAAAATAATCCATATAATATACTTACAGCAAGCCATCTTCAATTATTGGCCTGCTGTTCTGTCAGTCACCTTTATGTTTCCTACACTGCAGCTTATATCATGGGGCACTAGGTCAGCCCACTACAGCCATTGGCTAACATAACTGACTGTGAGTGATGGCATTCTACTGGTTCACAAGAGCGCATCCACTCACAAAATAGTTTCCTTAAGTGCCAAGAACTTCTATGGCAATGCGTGCTTTTTGAGACCCAAAACATTTGTTTGCTTTTATTAGTTTGATGAGGGCCCGCTAGTTTCACCAATAAAGTTTTGCTAAAATCATAACAAAACAAGCACTGATAAAGCCAAAAGGTTGGCAGCCAATGACAGACCGAATTGCTTTGCCAATGCTTGTTTGCTGTCTATCTGGGTCCTCGTAAATGATTTGTGCAGGCTTTGATGTGGGCCTTGAACTCCACTTGTTAAAGGGACTCAAGCTAAACTCTCACTGATGAAGTCCAGCGAAACAGAATTACATCTTGGGCTTCCTGTGTTCTGACTCAGGAGGAACATGTAGTAGCTGTTCTGCTGGACTGTTCCCCTTGGTGTGGGGCCAGAGTAATTTGCAAATGATTTCTCCTCTTTTCTAATGCCACAGACCAGCAAAAAGGATGAAATGGAATACTACCTAGAGAAATCTCCAGTGGTTTAAAATTGATTCCATTATTGTTGTGGTTTATTTTTTGGTTGCATCTGCCAAGTGAACTAAGTGTCATGGGTACATACAAACATGGTTCAGACCCAATCATTACAAAATGTGTTGCTATTGCACCAGTTCAATGAGAATGTTGCTTAGCAGTTTGGGTGCAGCAGACCCTGGTTGTTTTTGTTCTCTAGTGGCACAGATGAGCTAAAATCGTTGAACAGAATGCATACCTTAGGAATTCTCTTTGGTTAAGGTTGTTGATTCAGTTGTTTCCATCCTTCGCTTGCATGAGTTGGCAGTCGGCTCAGTGTGTCGTATGGATTCAAGTTGTACTTCACTGATAAATACAAAGTTGACATATTTTGCAGACAAGGGCCTCAAATAGCCCAAAACAGGGAAGAACCAACGGCGGACCTCCTGCACCGCACCTCACACCTGTTCCGATGTGTAGAGTCGCCGTGCAAACAACCCCAACGCCAGCCGTTGCGTGGCGTCACTGTGCTCCAGATCAAAAGAATACTGTATTTCCAAATGGGGGTGCACAGCTCAAAAAAGAGTCCAATTAGGCAGTTAAAGATTTGTAAATGACTTCTTTATTCAATTTCAGGTATAAGTCATCTGACATAAAAACTCCAGCCAACGCGTTTCATTCCCATACTAGGAACTTCATCAGGGCAAAAAATGATAAACACTTGTATATGCCAAAATTCTTAACGAACACGATCAATGTAGAATAATTGGAAAGTTTCAACGAACAAAGAGGATTCCTATTAAGATCTCAGATCGAAATAAAGTCACCTAAATAGATGAACAAATTGTAGAGGTCCTGTGTATTTCACTGGGACCGAGGCGCACCGGTTTCAGATAGAGCTGCTTATATCGCAGCGTCGGGCAGAACTTCCTAGGTTCCATCCATCAAGGAGAGGGTCTGTCTCAAGGAGAGGGTCAGTGAAATACACGGGACCTCTACAATTTGTTCATCTATTTAGGTGACTTTATTTCGATCTGAGATTTTAATAGGAATCCTCTTTGTTCGTTGGAACTTTCCAATTATTCTACATTGATCGTGTTCGTTAAGAATTTTGGCATATACAAGTGTTTATCATTTTTTGCCCTGATGAAGTTCCTAGTATGGGAATGAAACGCGTTGGCTGGAGTTTTTATGTCAGATGACTTATACCTGAAATTGAATAAAGAAGTCATTTACAAATCTTTAACTGCCTAATTGGACTCTTTGAGCTGTGCACCCCATTTGGAAATACAGAGGCCTCAAATAGCCCTTTACCATACCAAATCGTTCATTTATTTAGCCCTCCAAACACTGCCCCATTTAGCAATCAATGCATATAACACACTGTTGAGGGATACCCTTTCTGCAATCTCACTGACCAGAAACCTGAGCCGTCTCGTTTTTTGTAGGCTTCAGTAACACAGACACTGCCAGGGACGGCTCCTCCACCATGGTAAAGGAGCGTCGCCCCACTGCCTGCAGAGGCAAACGGAAAATAAAATGATGATTTTATTTTTCGTCCTGCTGCTGAGTCTTGGGGGGCGGGGCTACAGCACGGCAGCAGGGGAGGAGGCGTGGTGGGCCCTGCAGTCAGCGCACATGAGGGTTTGGCCGGCTGTCTCAGGCCGGTCAAACCGTCATGCACACTGACATCTCTCCAACCCAGCTGTATTGCTGGGTAGAGAGATCAGCAGGCACGGGCTCCAAGCTCTCCAGGGTAGGCGTAAGGGAGGCACAACGAGGAGAAATACCTTTATTTCTCCTCGTTTTTCCTTTTGCTATGTGTGCTGAGGAAAAAGCCTATTGTGATTGTTTGTGTGCAGGAAGGTTTCCCTTCCTGCACAAAAATAATCATCCCCACAACGCAGGCACCCTTGTACCATGGTGCAAATTTGCCTGCTTTGGCGCACTGTAGCCCATTGTGCACCGGTGCAGGGGAAAAGGACAGGAATGCACCGTATCTGATAGATACAGCGCATTCCTGCCCTTTTCTTTTGCCATATGGCAGCGCAGCAGGGTGGCCTGCCCTACGGAAAAAACTCATAAATGAGGACCTGCTAGTTTAATAGAATATTTGTGAAAACATTTGCACTGGGGGGGCGGCATTAAAAAGTTTGAAGACCACTGCCCTAGGTGGAGTTATAAATATTTGTGAACCAGTGTCAGAAATTGTTCTCGGATACAGGTCTTAGGATGAAGTGCTTACAAGATGCTAGGGCTAGATCCTTCTGTCCCCCGAGGGCATTTTCAGCCTCCCTCCAAAAAATAGCTACACCTTCTGCAAAATATATCCCTCACAAGAGTCTACCACCTACTCTTAAAAAGATGAAAAGAACACAAAAATTTGAAGAAGTTTATGCTAAGAGGGTAGGAGTGACTAGAAAATTTGGGAAAAATTGGAGGTTTTTTAATGAACTAGAAAATGTTAAAGAAAGTTCGTAACACTGGGGAAGGTAATTCAACAAAGTAGTTTTTATCAAATGAATTAGCACTTTTTTCTATTGTATTTTAGTAGCACTTGCACTTTTCAAGGTCTATTTAATCGAATTTCTTGTAATTTGGTTAAAGTTGAAATGAATCGTCAAAGCACCAGCACTTTATTGGCACTTTATTGGCACTTTTATTGCACTTTCACTGCTGCTATTTCTAAAAATGAATTGGTAGTCTGCCTTGTGAATGACTATATGATGAGTTGCTGCTATAAGTTTTAGTTCATTTTTATAATGAGAGGCTGTCATAATGATCTATTGTAGAAACAGTTTTTTTATTATAATGTTTTCTATATTGTGTACTTCTTGAACCTAATGCTCTGCTCAATAAAAAAATTTAAAAAAAAAAAAAAAGAGTCTACCTTCTACTCTCCATGACACATGGATTGGGGGAGGGGTGACACCATGATCAGACGAGGAGGGTGGCACAGGGGATAGTATTATGCTGTGATGGACCATCAAGATCACACTTTGGGTGAGTCAGATATGGTGGCTCAGTTGACTAATCAGTTGACACAGTTTACTAATCAGTGCCCTTATCTTTTAATGGTTTTATGCTTTTTTTCTCACAACTTTAATTTCGTTTTCCCTGATTTACAAGTAACTTTCCCTCACAGGGGAGGCTGTGCAGGAAACGCGGGATTGCTGGGCCCTGGATTTGCCCCCTGTTTATTTTACCTATCTGTTTGTAGACATGCTCACCCTCTTATGGAGCAATATTTAAATCGGCCCGTAGCACAGTTGCGCTGCCGGCATGCTGAAGGCGGGCCAAAGGCAAGCCGTCTGCGCCCTTCCGTGCCTGGACCACGCCCAGCACTGGAACCCCTGCCGGTTTTGATCCCAATACGAATATCAGATACAGAGGTAAGGAGCTACTTGCCCTCTGGTTAGGAATCACTGCTAGCAGCAAGCAGTTTCTCTTTTGTAGACTCCTCCCCACTGCTAGGCCTCCCCGCACCAACTCAGAGCGCACCTTAAGCCCACCCACCCAGTCCTTAATTTGAGCCAGAGCTTTCCGGTTCTCAGCACCAGCACCTAATCCTCGGCACTGGTGCTTTTGGCACCAGTTAAGGACACACTTATTTAGAAGGCACATGATTTTCCCCAGGCTCAAAGGATGTTGAGCCACGCTGAGACTCGATCTGGGTTCCCCAGCTCCGAAATCGGCAGCTCTACCCATTAGGCCAAAAGTCCTCTCCAGGTTAATAAGTGCCGGGGCTCTAGTCAGGAGGCAGTTTGCACCAGCATATTTCTCCTGTTAGCGCTGCCTCCTGAGGAAGGCCCAGGCATTTTTTATTTTACAAATTAACCACTGTCCCCACCCCCTTGTACCGCTGTGCACTTGTCAATTCTCGGTCCTTTATTAAACACGTCATGGAAATGGCTATCATATTGACATGTTTATCACAGAAACATGGGCCAATTGTACCTCCACCCCAGATGTGATTACAGCAGTCCCCCAGGATATACCATTTTCAGACTTGACCGACCCTGAAAAGAGGAGGAGGGCTTGGAATTATTTATAGGGATCAGATCAGTGCCAGATTCACAGCCATGTCTAATGAAGACTGTGAAGCCCTATCTTTCGGGGTTGAACTGACCAAAAATAAATCCTTCAGAGGGCTGCTTATTTATCGCCCACCCGGACCCAAAAGTAGGTCTCTCAATTCAATCAGCACTCTCCTGGAAGGAGATATCTGTAATTCAGACTTCACAATTCTGGGAGATCTACAATTCCATCTAGACTTAATTGAAGAGAAAGACACCAGGGATCTTTTGGACACCATGAATGACTTTGGGCTCACTCAACTGATTCAGAATTCCACCAACATAGCAGGCCACACACTGGACACCATCTTTAGCAACAATGCTAGCTCACAGGACTAGACATCCTACCCCTCTCATGGTCCGACCATTCTGCCATTCTTTTCGAGCTAGGAATCCCCAAAGATACTCCAACCACCAACAAGCAAATGGGCTTGATTTTCCACCGAGCTTGGAAGAACTTACACCGCAGCCAACTTCAGTCTCAGCTTGTAGAAGATCTGCCTGCCCCCTCTCTTAATACTGAAAAGGCCACTCAGAATTACTCAAATTGGCTAGATACTGCCTTCCCACAACTAGCCCCTCCTAAAGCTAGCAAACAAAATAGGAGCAAACCCTCTGAGCCTTGGTATTCAGAGGCTCTTCGGATAGAAAAACAAAATTGTAGACGGCAAGAGAGAAAATGGAGACTCAATTATGAAGCCCACAAGAAGGAACTGTACAGACTCTCTCTGTCCAAATATAAAACTCTTTTGACTAAAGAAAAAACAGTGTTCTTTACGTCCCGAATAGAATCCTCAAAAAACTCCCCTAGGGAGCTTTTTCAAGTTATAAACATACTTACCAAACCTCCTGTAGCCAAAGGAAGTAGCAGCAGCCAAGCCTCTGTGACAATGTTGCTCATTAATTCAGAAATAAAATGGATCAAATCTATAATCTTTTCAGTGCCTCTGGGAAAAACCACCCTATGCCGCAACCTGGCGAATGTACAGTTAATGAGAAGAATTATAATGAAGTTCTCCCTATTGATTTGCCCAGCTTTAGCCCAGTCTCTACAACTCAGGTAGAACATCTTATTCAGGCCACTAAATCTGGATCTCCGAGTGACCCATGCCCCCCTTCGGTGCTCAAACAAATCCCTGAACCAATAACTAAGGTTCTGGTGAACATTTTTAATTCTATGTTCCAGTCAGGTACCTTTCCTTCATCTTGGAAGAAAGCTTCTATTATTCCTCTCTTAAAAAACCCCAACCTTGATCCTGACGCCCCTCTAGATACCGACCTATCCCCAGACTTCCTTTCCCTGCTAAGATCATTGAAAAAAATCATGATTACTGAACTTACACAGTTTATCAAAGAGCATGATCTGTTAGACCCAACACAGTTTGGCTTCAGATCAGATCACAGTACCGAGACAGCGCTCATCAAAGCTACAGATGAACCTAAAGCCACCCTTACTGAAGGAGGCAATGAAGCATTGATCCTGCTAGACCTATCCGTGGCCTTCGATACCGTAGATCACTTGATACTATGCCATTGTCTAGAGACCATTGGCATAAAGGGTAAAGCCTTAGATCTACTCAGATCGTTCCTAAAGGACAGGGAAAATATAGCGATGCTTGACAACTTCATATGTAGCTGAACTTGCTCCGCTGATCCAATCCTTTGGTCTTCCACTCACCTCCTACGCAGATGACACACAAATTGTGGTATCTGCTGCAAACAAAGCCAAAAACATAAGCTTCCAGCTACACAACTGTATGAGAGAAATCGGCAACTGGATGGACAGGCATTGTCTAAAGCTAAATTCTGATAAGGCGAAGGTTATTTTCTTTGGAAATAATCCCCACTTCTGGACTCATGATTGCTGGCCACCAGAGATGGGCTCACTCCCAGAGCCAACTCCCAAAGTTAAAAGGTTGGGAATGATTCTTGATGACAAACTAAATCTCAGTAAACAAGTTAATGCCATCATATCCGCTTCTTACAATACTTTAAGAACCATCAAAAAGATTATTCCTTACATACCCATCAATTCTAGAAAAACAGTTGTATCCTCTCTCATTTTATCCAAAATTGACTATTGCAATGGTCAACCTACAGAAACAATACATTAATAAACTGTAGGTCCTTCAAAACTGCGCCGCCATAGTACTCCTTGATCTTCCAAAACATCTTTCAGTATCTCCTGCCATCAATGGCCTACACTGGCTTACCATCAGGAATCAGATCAAATTCAAGACCCGCTGTCTCACTTTTAAGGCCCAACATGGTATGGGTCCCGAATTCCTGAAAAAAGCTATCTCTTGGTATATCCCTAACAGGAACCTCAGATCTCTGGGAACCTACAAAGTGACCCTTTTTAGATACAAGAAAACCAAATGGGATGGCAGCAGCTTCCTCGCAGGAGCCACTAGACTCTGGAATACGCTACCTCTCCACATTAGATCCACACCATCCCTACAGGTTTTCAGAAAACTTCATAAAACGGTTTTTCAACATTTAACTGTTTTTCCCTTTTTTCCTCTTCTTTACTCTGCTCAGTTATCAGCGCCAAGACACCTTCGGGTATACGCTGCGCTTTATAAAACCTGTTAACATTACAGAACATAACTGATTCATTTCCTCGAGGTAACTATGTTTCCTCCCAGGGTCACAGGTTTGAATCCTTATGGGTCCGCTCAGCCTTATACCCTTTTGAGGTTGATAAAATGAGCACCGTTGGGTAACAATAAAATGTTAGGGCAGAACATGCTTTCTACAAATACGTTTCTTATGTCGTGTGCAAATATTTTCATATTCCATTTCGTAAAGATGGAAATATTTTGCTTTTGACATGGTAGGAAAATAATAGGAGAATGCAAGGCAGTATGATGGAAAATACGTCCACTCTAAACACAGGAAAATTATCTTTAAAACAGTAAATTGCAGGACTCAAAAACAAGTATCTTTTTGGAAGAGTGTGAGCTTTTCAGACAAGCCCTCGGCATGTCTTGAAAGAAGTAAGAATTGGCATAGGAAAGCAAAATACATTGGGGCATATTTACAAGGAAGTGGCGGAGCGTGGCGTTAGCCTCCTTGGCTTAACGCCGCGCTCCGCCACTTCTGAAACGCAGGGCTGCACCGTATTTATAAAGAATACGGTGCAGCCCTGCGTTTCCCCCTGCTCTGGCGCTAATTTACTGCCTAGCATCAACGCAAGCACCCTTGCACCATAGTGCAAGGGGGCCTGAGTTGAGGGGAATGATTGTTCATGTGCAGGAAGGTCTCCCTTCCTGCACATAAACAATCTGAAATGACGTTTTGAAACTTCTATTTGCTGCTTAATACAGCACACATAGAAGTTGCAAAAAGTCATTTTTGTAATGATTGTTTATATGCAGGAAACAGGAATTATTCACAGAAGCCAAGCGTCACCTGTGCCAGTTGAAAATTAAATATGCTCTACTGTTCCCAGCGCGGCTCAGGATTCAAGATGGGGAAAAGACTGTGGGCCATATGTACGAAGGCATTTTGCATTTCCTAACAGTGCGATTCGCAATTTAAGGCTGTTAGAAAATGCAAAATGCCATTTCGGAATGTACGAAAGGAATTTGCGGTGGTGCGAAATGCGATTTTTGCCTACTAGAAATAGCATTTTGGAAATCTCAGAATAGGAAATCTGAAATAGGGATTTCCAAATTGCAAATCCCTAACCGCATGTACAACGGATTTTCTAATTGCGACTAGTCGTAAAATGGACATTTAGAAAATGGAATTACCATTGATTCGGATCAGGTGGTAACCCGGTGCAAAATATAAAAAAGCATAAAATGCACCAGGCCCTTTTGCAATGGCAGATTTGTACGTTCTAGCGTGGAGGATGAGGGTTTTGGCTGGGAGGCAGAAAAGGAGGAGGAGATAGGAGAGGATATTTAGGGTGAGGGTCACCCTGTTATAACAGACTGAGGAGGAGATTTATGAGAGGTACAGACTCAGTAGTCAGGTAATTCTTGATTTAATTGCTGAGTTACAACCTCAGCTACAGACCGCAACACTCAAAAGCAATGCAATCCCACCACATGTGCAGGTATTGTGATGCCTACACCTCTTAGCTTCTGGCAGTTACCAGGGGGTCATAGTATTGGCATGGGGGTGTCACAAAGTGCCTTTTCCAGGTTCATGGACATCATGGTCAGTAAAGCCAACCAATATATATCTTTCCCCAATACCCCCTAAATATTGCAACAAACCAAATTGATGTTCTACAGGGTAGCACAGTTCCCCAATGTCACTGGCTGTGTTGATGGCACACATATTGCCATATGTCCCCTTTCAGCAAATTAATACTTATACAGAAACAGGAAAAGCTCACACTCACTCAATGTGCAGGTAGTGTGTGATGCCTCCTGTATCATAACTGACCTTGTGGACAGATTCCCAGGCAGCACCCACGATTCATTCATGTTCCGTCACAATGGAATACAAAACCAACTGTCACAGTGAATTTGGCGATGGTTTCCTACTAGGTAAGAGAATCGCAGACTCAATTAATACAGTGGCCAGGACGATGTATGTAATGTGACCAAATGGTTTTCCTTGCAATGCTCGTAAGGTGACAGTGCATATGCCTTGTGTCCCTGGATACTCACACCATACCTGACTCCAAGGACAAGAAGTGAAAGGCAGTACAACAGGGCACACAGGAGAACGTGCTCAATAATAGAGAGGACCTTTGGGATCCTGAAGTCCCGGTTTCGCTGCCTCCACAAGACGGGCGGGGTATTACTGTACAGACTGGACATGCTGCAAGATCATCGCCACATGTGCCATACTGCACAATATCACAATGAAGAAGGATCTGCACGACATCCCCATAGAGCCTGATACTGACAACAGGTGCAGCAGGAGGGTACACGTGCAGCAGAGGGACGAGCACGACACACAGAGATCACCAACAACTATTTCTGAGGTAAGAGTAATTAAAACATCTAATATTGAGACATCACACATGATGGTAATGCTTGGTGCATAACTGAGAGACCACCTTTTATTCAGGAAGCAACAACATTGTTTCACTGAAGAATCAACAGTAGCCTTGTGGATGTAACATTGTTAAGAATAAACAACAAAGTATGTAATGCCAAACAAAACAGAGGCGACTCATTCCCCTAAGTGTTCAGTGGTTCACTTCTTTCGGCCTCTGGGGTTGGGTGCCTTGTCAGCAACACTGGGCTCTGGGACTGTTGACATTTCAGTCCCAGAAGTGTGTCAGTGTGAATGCGTGGATCTGCATACTTCCTGAATGGATGTGCCACTGAGGCTAGTGCCCTCTTCACTCTCAGGTGGGGGCAGGATTTGGAGATGCAGAGGTTGTGGATCTGTATATTCTTATGAGATGTGCTCACTTGACTAGCCCACATGTAATATCCTGACAGCAGTGCCCCATGTCAATGTGTATGTTCATAGTCCGCCTTGCTAGTGCTGTTGTGGCTACTGCCAATCGGTTGATGGAACGGGTGAACAAAGCAAACCTTGCCAGGTACTGCCTGTGCCTCTGTCTCTGCACGCTGTGCTCCTTCTCCATTGCAGCTAGATAACCAGTCCTGCCCTTTCTCCAATTTCAGCATTGACCTAGACATTCATAGCAGATGCGTACTGACAGTCCGTATTTGTTTTGTTTGCAGGTGCTGTACGGAGATGATGGACCTCTCCAAGTCACCATACACAGGAGAACTTTCCGACTTGTCGTCTGACACGTTATCATTATGTTCTGTTGATGTTTGGCCTCTGCACTGTCTGTTTGTCCTGCCCTCCGATGTTGTGTCCCTGCTCTGTGATTGTCCCTCATCACTGTCCTCAAACTATGGCAGTGGTGAGATGGTTGTTCTCCTGCAGTTGGAATTGGGGTGATGGGCTGAGTGGATGGTGATGTTGTGTCCTCAATTACCATGAGTGTCAGTAGCCCCTTCAGCTGCAATGGTTCCTGACACGCCCAGGCTGTGATCTGTGAAAATGCATGTATATAGTTTGTGTAAATAAATGGTTAACGTTTGTCCACAATATTGTTGTAACTGTGCTTCATGTGCTTGCGAAATGTTTACGTTGTGTAGATATGTTTGGTGTAGTCATCAGCACACAGTACACCAATCAACTGATGTGTACTACAACTCCTTTGATGCATTGCCAGGGTAGGCCAAGCACCTCAATGGTGTTACTCCTGCTGCTGTGATGTATGGTAAATGGATTTGCTAACATTATGTTATGTTAGGTAAGTAAAGTTAAGATGACTTACCCTGGTTGGTGCCTGCTGGATTGGAGCTGTCGATGTCAGGAACTCCTGCCACACTCTCTGATTTCAGGGTCCCCTTGATGAGTGTCTCTTTGGGAGTGGGAGGTGGGTGGGTGTTTTGAGGGTCCTCCACCTGTTCCATGACCCTCAGCCATCCTGTTGGCTATCTTCTCCCTTGTGCGAGACCTCAGGTCGTACCAGCGTTTGCGCATCTCTGGGATGATCCTCTGGGTGACTCCTATGGAGTTTACCTTCTCCAAGATGCTGGTCCAGATCTTTGTTTTTTGGCTCTCTAGTACTGTGAAGGAGGCCTTCCCAAACAGTTGGTCCTTATGGGAGACACATTCTTCTGTCAGGAGCTCCAGCTTCTTTTCTGAGAATGTTACCTTCCTCTTCCTGCTCTCTGAGTCCTTGTTCCCAACTTCTGTAGACATGGTGTTCTCCAGGAATGTTGTGATATACTGGCAGTAGTGATGCAGGAGCCCTCCTTACTACCAGCACCTTCGTAGGCTTCTGGGTTGTGGCCACACACTAAATTTATAAACCTCTTGGTCTGACATCATCATTCTGCATCCAGAACGCTCAGTTTCCTATTTTGGGATTTCCTATTAGGAAATCGCAATTTAGCCATTTGCTATTTTCCGATTTCCTAAGTGCAAATGCGAATCCATAGGAATTGCTATTTGTGGAATTGCCAGTTACATAGATACAATTTTGCAAACCCCAAATAGCGATTTCTATGACTTTGCAATTTGGAAAATGCAAATACGATATTTCGTACATATGGCCTTATGTTCTTCCAAATGCCACAGGAAGCCTGGGACTGGTTGGAGACCAGGGGTGTGGTGCCCCCACAGGGTGCAGGAGGAAGTATGGAGAGAGGACAGCCTATGAGGGGCAGTTGTCAAGCAGCCAGGAAGACACAACAAAAACCCTCAAAGGAATAGGCTTCACAAGAAAGAGCACAAGTAAAAGCAGCCATAGATCGGAGATGATCACCTGAGATGGCAGACTTTGGATTGAGATCAAAACTATCCATGACTCCTGAACATGGCTCGATTGATGAAGTGGTGGACACCGTCTGTGCAGGGCCTGTCATCACCCCAATGACAGCTGCGTTTGCGATATGAAGTTGTTGGTAATGTAGACACCTTCTTCTAGACGTTCATTGACATGAGGTGCTGGAAATTTACTGATGAGAGACCCCCCCACAGCTGTACTCTAATTATGAGACAATAACAAACACAGGCAGGGGGGCAGTTCAGAACTTAGGGGTCACACACATAGACCTGCAGATCCACGGGTGATACTTCACACACGCTGGCAACTGCCACAGGCCCCCATAATCCAAGCAGTGGAGTGTGTTTGTCAACTTGGCCTGGGGGGGGGGAGCTTAAAAGGTTAGTTTTAAGACACATGCATTATAAGATTCACACATACCTGAAGCATAGACAGGTGTATTTCGCCTGTCTCCAAGAATCCCACTGGTTAAAAGGGGATCTGCAGACGTTGGTCAAAAGATGGAGGGGCGAAAATGTATGGCACCACCTACTTGAGTTTTACCATAGGGGTGCTAATCTGGATAGCCCCCGGAGGGCCATTTGCCATGTGACACACCCGAGTGGACCCAGAGGGGTGTTATGTGATGGTAGATGGGATATCACTCTCTCTATTGGCATTATATGCCCAGAATACTAATCAGTTCTCTTTTTACTTATCACTCACTCCAGCACTCCTGACCGCAGCACAGATACCAAATATGTGGTGTGGTGATTTTAGCTGCGTTCAAGACCTAGACCTTGTTAGATCATATCCGTCAATACCAAGAGCACAAAAGTTTGCTAATACCCGAATGCTCCAGCAATGGATCTCACATGCTCAAGTAATGGAACTATGGAGGTCTCCACACCCAAACACTGTGGAATACTCTTACTACTCAGGCGTCCACTCATTTCATTCTGGAATTGACATGGTCTTTGGCACAACAGAGGCATGCACTAAGGCAACAGACACAGAATATCTGGGCTGCACACTGTCTGATCATAATCGCCTACGAATTACCATCACATGGAAGAGACCACACCCTGCATTTCCCGTGTAGCATTAGCCGGTGGAGGCATTTCATGAACAGGTGTTCTGGGACCGGATATTGGCGGTGATACAGCAGTATTTTACCGATAATACCGGAATGATCACAGACCTTGCAATAGAATGGGATGCATTTAAATTGGTACTTAAGGTGATATGCATAAAAGAGGTTGTAGGAACCAAGAAGGTGCTTTGCAAGAAATTCTTATGTAAAGAAACGCATATCATCAACCTAGAGATCCTAGGTGCAACAGATGCTACAGCACAGACAGCCCTAGGGGAACTGAGGAAGGAATATGAAAAGGCCCCCACACAATTATGTCACTTAGACTAAAAGGAATATACTGCGCATCAACACAGATTAGGTGATAAGGCTGGGGTGATGCTCACATGCCTGCTCAAGACAGAGACACCCAGAACCCTAATAAATGGCATTAGTACCCAATTGGGGTGATGGTAAACATACATGCAGAAGGACATCAAAAAGGCGTTCTGCACTTACTATAAAAACTTTTATGGATCTCCTCCGGGAGTCATCTAAGATACACTGACCCACTACTTGAACCGCATGATGTCACTGGCTATTGATGGGGTGCAGAGACTGGAACTAGAAACCCCAATCACAATTCAAGATTAGATTGACCATTAAACAGATGGCAAGTGGTAAAACACCTGGGTCAGACAGATTCCCAGTAAAATGTTATGATACGTACATTGCTGGGTTGGCACAGCGCTTACTACAGATATGCACAGAGGCCATGGGTACAGGTAGTTTGCCAGCTTCCATGAGGGAGGAGCTAATAGTTGCCCTTCCAAAGCCAGGTAGGACCCTCTCAATGTGGATGATACACACCGCTGTCCATTATAATTCTTGATTACAAGATCCTGGGGAAGATATTGACGACCTGCATAATTCCTGTAATGGAGTCCGTCATACACCCTGACCAAAAACAGCTTCATACCGGGTAGGAACATGTTTCTAAACTTAAGAAACTTGTTTAGGATCATGGACTTGGTGAAGCGACATAAAGTCCAACACCAAATAGCATCATTCGATATCGAAAAAGCCTTTGATACTTTGAGCTGGCTGTTTCTTTTCACAGTGCTCACCAAAATGTGAGTGGGGTTGGAATTCCATAGTGAGCATCCTTACTATACACAGATCTGTTGGCATAGGTACGCACAGATGCCAAAGTCTCAGACCCTATTAAAATCAAGAGAGGGACCAGACAGGAATGTCCCTTGTCCCCAATACTTTTTGCATTGGCAATGGAGCCTCTGTCATGCCTCTTGAGAGATAAAGGCCCTTGTTGAGGGATCACAATTGATCGACAGACTCACAACATATAATTGTATGCTGACAATGCCCTAATTTACTTGTGTGTGGAGTACACCAATGTCCCATTGTTGATCGAACTCCTTAATGAGTTCAGAGATATCTCGGGTCCTAAGATCAACTGGGACAAATCCTGTATGTTCCTATTGCTAAAAATACCATGAGGACAGTTGTCGATTTTGCCATCCACCCACCTCCCCTGCCATTTAGACATGATAAAATACGTAGGAGTCAACATATTCCATGAAGAACAAGATTTGATTGATGGGAACCTGGGCAGGGCCCTAGCGGCGACAAGGTAGTCACTACAGTTTTGGACTCAACTGCCACTGCCGCCTATGGGGTGGATCGGGATCTCCAAAATGTTGATTCTACACAGATTGTTACACTTCTTCACCACCATACAAGTGTTGCTGAGCCCCTCTTTCTTTTGGTAGCTGCAGGGGATACTTACATCGTTGATCTGGGGAACTGGCAGGTGCAGGGCAGCGCTGACAAAACACTATGCTCTTTTAGAGGAGGGAGGCCTAAGGGTCCCCAACTATCAGTGGTACTTCCCTGCAGCCCAGCTGCAATAGGTCGAGTGCTGGCTAGCAGACGTCAGCATGAGGGAATGGGAAGATCTGTTGGCTGGGCTAAGTGATTACAGTGCATTAGAATACTTTATGGGAGCAGCACCAGGGGTAAAAACAGAAAACATGCTTCTGAAAGTTGCTGAGACATGTTTTTACCTGTCCTCACCCGTACTGGGAAGATTCCATACTCCCTGGATCTACCCAAATGTTCCTTACCCCAGACCAGAACAGACCTTTGAAAGCCACCCATCAGACCAATAGCTGGGCTGAAGCAGGAGTGGAGGTGTGGGGAGACCCAGGGGAGAATGGGCGAGTAAAGACATTTGACAACGTAAGAGACACATATAGGCAGGCCCGGTACAACAATTTTTGTTGGATGAGGCCTTCACCAGAGTGGTGAGATGAATGTGGGGAGCTGCACAAGATGCACCCGACCCAGGCTTAACAATACTACTTACACACAGACACCAGAGGAAAGAGGTAACATGTATTTATAGCACACTAAGGGGACACCTGGAACACCAGGTAGGGCAGCTCAAAGATTGGGGGAAACGTACAGTGGGACAGGAATTTATGCCAACTATATGGAGGCGAACCCTGGGGTCAGTAAAAGGGGTGTCAATGAATGCCAGACTATGCTTCACTGAATTTAATATAATTCACCACACATACCTTAAATCAGAAAGGGTGGAATGGATTTTTCCAAGGGTATCCATTACATGTCCAACTATGGCAGTGCCCGGTGATAATCCGGTATTGGAAGGATGTGCTCCTATACTTGGGGGAACTCATCAATGACCTCCTTGACCCTGTTCACTGCCTACTAAACGTGAGACCTATGTCTAAAAAATACAAACACGGTTACAGATTTGTAGGTCTGGCCCCAGTCTTGGCTAAGTCCAGGATCGCCACAGCTTGGAAGTCAGTGGCGGCCTCTGCATTGCTAGCATGGCAAGCTGATCTATTGAAATAGTCAAAAGAAGAAATAGCAGTTAGATCAGACATGTGGTGGGTGTGGTGCAGGAGAGAGGGCGTATGTCAAATGGAATGAGCTCATCGAAAAAATGGAAGCCAAGTCAGATATACAACCTCTATGAGGGGGTGTACCATCTCATGAGGTTTCTAGGCAGGAGGTTGCGTGTTGAGCGGATGGGGATCCTCTGTACTACGGTTTGGTCTGAACCCTGACTGAGTAGCGTCGAGCAGCTGGTGGTTAGTGAGATGGTCAGTGAGGCGTCTCTTGATGGCTTTTTCTAGGACCTTGGCTGAGTATGGTAGTTGGAAATCAGTTGGTAGCTTGCGAACTTGGCTGGGTCTGATGAGGTTTTTCTTCAGGACAGCATTGACGGCTGCATGCTTCCAAACTTCCGGGAAGGTGACTGTGTCGATGGAGGTGTTGAGGATGAAGTTGAGTGCTTCACTGATTGGGGTGGAACCTTTGTTGAAGGTTTTAATCTTTTGCCCTGTGTGAAGACTGCTTTCGGCCTTCCTGAGGGGCAGATTGGTATTGAAGCCCTCCAACCAACCCCCCAGGGAGGAATAAAGACTGCATTACCCCTTTGGGGTTGGGAGCGTGGCCCTCATCCCTTTTTTCTGCCAAACCTTTCTGGTGTCTAGTAGGCTTTCTACCACCCAGGGTGGCAGATTTGGGTAAACAACCCCTGTTCTGACCTTAGGGGTGCAAAAAGAATGGTGTGGTCTGGGGGAACACTTTCCTATGCCTTTGGGCTGCCCCTGCTCCCAAAAGAAATATTTCCCTGTTGTTACTGGCTGGATCCCTGCTTGGTGATCCTAGTCCCGGGACAAAATCCCTGAACAGGGGTTCCGTTGAGAGATATACCATGGGAAAGGGAACACTGTCCCCTTTCCAGCACTACCACTCCCACACAGATCAATGTTTGGGGGCAGAGTTATGGCCCCCAAGAACTGATCAAAGTGAAAGCAGATCACTTCTAACTATACCATCTGCTTTCATTTTGTATACTGTGACGTCAGAGCGCTGTGCACGCCACGTGTCCCACTAAACAAAAAAGGAAGAGACCCAGAATGCAAGGAGAAGCTTTTGTCTTTTAAGAAGAAAATTCTTGTGCTGTTTACATCAGAAGGATTTTTGTTACCATCATAGTGGGCGAACCGCTCACATCCACAGCACTATAAAGGTAATGCGCTGGACGCAAATGGCTCGTCCACCTCATTGAAGCAGTGGAGAAATATTGCTTTGTTACTACTAATAAGGATTTCAATAAAGGTATATGGACTAAAGATATGTTCTGATACTATACATGTAATCCAGATGTATTGAAAATGACATGCAGGGGTTGTTTTTATATTTGGCATTAGCCAAGACTTTTTGATTTTACTGAAATTATATCTACACTTTCTAATAGGGGATTTCAGCCATCCTTTATCCATTGGTCTGTTGCTGTGTCTTTCACATTTTTCTTCCTCCCTCTACACCAGTGATACTCAAAGTACAGTTGTGACCTTCACATGCGGCCCTCCTGACCTTCACATGCTTGCTGAACAACAGCACTGGCCTGCTGTATATCTCGAGCGAGCACTAATATTCAGAAAGATGTTAAATAAACAGTTAAGAGTTTATTCACACCTACACAGAGTAAAAGAAAAGATGCAAATAAGTTGTCCTGCACCACTAACTTTAGCAACACATTTACTTTTAAGATATCTAGCATTAAATGTGTACAAAATATGATAAAAGCCTCTCCAAATTTCATAAAAGTGTATTTTATTAACATGCAGTCGTTTCACCTTAGTACATCAGATTAAATCAGTGCATTAGTAAGCATTTTTTTAAAGTGATAGTTTTTAAAAATTAACGTCAAATGCCTCCTCCCACCCTGACAACAATGGCAATAGTGAACTAAGAGGCAAGTCAGTAAATCATCAGGGCCATGTGGACCCCCCCTGGGTGGCCTTGGTTGTTATTATACATGGCTAACATTAAAGCTTTATAAATCAAACACATAAGAAGGTTTTGTAGAGCGTGCATCCAGAATTTGAGTATTTTAAGGTGCTCTTATATGTGATAATGAAGAAAAAGGAGGCAATGTGAAATGAAACAATGCCTAGGATCACACAATTTGGTCAAGTGGGAAACCGGGATTGATCCCAGGTTTTCTGGTTTCCCCTATGCCCACCTTATCTTGCTCCCTGCAGAGACTCTCTCCCACCCTGTTGGCATCAATGCGGCCCTCCGGCACACCAGTGACCATACTTTGTGGCCCCTGGGACAATGTTTGTGAGTACCCATTCTCTATACCATACAGCATGGGGAAAGGGGTCTGCTACTTCAGCCATTCACTAACTTCATTGTGAGTAATAGTATTCTGCTCCTCAACCAGGAGCGCATCTGTACACACAGGGGGATATTTAACAAGGAAATGACGAAGTGTGGTGCTGCACGCAATTTAGCAGCGCTGTGCTGCGTCATTTCAAAAAACGCAGGGATGCGCCGTATTTACAAGAATACAGTGCACCCCTGTGTATTCCCTTGCGCTGGCGCTAAAAAAAGCTCCCTAGCGCCAGCACAGACACCCTTGCACCATGGTGCAAGGGTGTCTGTGTTGCAGGTATGATTGTTTATGTGCAGGAAGGTATCCCTTCCTGCACCTTCCTGCACAAAATCAATCTTTAAAGGTGATTTGCTCTTTCTAAGTATGTTGCAGAAGGCAGCACACATAGAAGAGGAAAACTGAGGAGAAATAAAAGTGGTTCTCATCGTTGCGCCAATCTAATACCTGCTATTCAGTGGCTTTAGTTTTTGGCGCTGCCTCAAATTAACAGATCATTGTAAATCTGGGGCAGCGTCACCTGCATGAAAGGGGACGATATTTACAAAGCGGCATTAAGCCACGCAAAGTCGCTTAACGCCGCTTTGTAAATATGGAGCAGAGCACTGCGCCACCCCACTGGAAAGTCGAAAATAGTAACATTTGGGTGGCGCAATGCCCTTGTAAATATGCCCCTATGTTTTTTTAGAACAAAAACATATTTTTTGCTTTTACAAAATGTTTTTTCTATATTGTCAAGGGCCCATAAACAACCCCAACAATAAAGTTTTACAAATACCTTTACAAAACAAGTAATGGCGAAGGCAGAAGACTAGCAGCCAACGCCACACTTACTGGTCGATGCTTTTGTTTTGTTTAAGTTTCTCAACGGAGTGCAGTAACCAGCTAGCTGTGTCACCACAGTGTACAGCATGAAACAGTTAAAATGTAATAAGTGAGCTATTGTTTTTTTTTGTTTTTTTACATAAAATGCACGCTATGAGCTGAGTCACTTCTAGGCCCAGGGCCATAACCTGTCTTTGATTGAGGCTGTAGAAGGCTGACATTCTACACAGCAGCGCAAGCTCCTTCACAGTGTTTATCCGTGTGCCCCAAGCCTCTCACAGGTCTGCCTATGAGTGCCAAGTTCCTCATAATGTATGCTCATGAGTGCCAATCTTCTCCCAGTGTCGGAACATGAGCATGAACTCCTCCCAGGTTCTGCCATGAACCCCCAGCTCCTCACACCAGTGTTGGTGCATTAGACACAAGTTCCTCATAATGTATGCTCATGAGTGCCAATCTTCTCCCAGTGTCGGAACATGAGCATGAACTCCTCCCAGGTTCTGCCCATGAACCCCCAGCTCCTCACACCGGTGTTGGTGCATTAGACACAAGTTCCTCATAATGTATGTTCATGAGTGCCAATCTTCTCCCAGTGTCGGAACATGAGCATGAACTCCTCCCAGGTTCTGCCATGAACCCCCAGCTCCTCACACCAGTGTTGGTGCATTAGACACAAGTTCCTCATAATGTATGCTCATGAGTGCCAATCTTCTCCCAGTGTCGGAACATGAGCATGAACTCCTCCCAGGTTCTGCCCATGAACCCCCAGCTCCTCACACCAGTGTTGGTGCATTACACACAAGTTCCTCATAATGTATGTTCATGAGTGCCAATCTTCTCCCAGTGTCGGAACATGAGCATGAACTCCTCCCAGGTTCTGCCATGAACCCCCAGCTCCTCACACCAGTGTTGGTGCATTAGACACAAGTTCCTCATAATGTATGTTCATGAGTGCCAATCTTCTCCCAGTGTCGGAACATGAGCATGAACTCCTCCCAGGTTCTGGCCATGAACCCCCAGCTCCTCACACCAGTGTTGGTGCATTAGACACAAGTTCCTCATAATGTATGTTCATGAGTGCCAATGTTCTCCCAGTGTCGGAACATGAGCATGAACTCCTCCCAGGTTCTGCCCATGAACCCCCAGCTCCTCACACCAGTGTTGGTGCATTAGACACAAGTTCCTCATAATGTATGCTCATGAGTGCCAATGTTCTCCCAGTGTCGGAACATGAGCATGAACTCCTCCCAGGTTCTGCCATGAACCCCCAGCTCCTCACACCAGTGTTGGTGCATTAGACACAAGTTCCTCATAATGCATGCTCATGAGTGCCAATGTTCTCCCAGTGTCGGAACATGAGCATGAACTCCTCCCAGGTTCTGCCATGAACCCCCAGCTCCTCACACCAGTGTTGGTGCATTAGACACAAGTTCCTCATAATGTATGCTCATGAGTGCCAATGTTCTCCCAGTGTCGGAACATGAGCATGAACTCCTCCCAGGTTCTGCCATGAACCCCCAGCTCCTCACACCAGTGTTGGTGCATTAGACACAAGCTCCTTGCAGTCTATGCCCACAACACTCATACTGCTCAAAGTGTCTGCCCGTTAGACCCAAGTCCCTGGAGCCAGTGGCGGCTCCTCCGCTAAGGCGGAGGAGCATCACCCCACAGAGAAGGTCAAAATAAAATGCGGAGCTGTGCACATAGCAGGGCAGGGGAGGAGTGGTTTGCCCACTCCTAGTGCGCATGGTGCTTTGGCCGGCCCTCTCGGGCCCGTCAAACCCTCATGCGCACTTTGTATGTTCTCCATGCAGGCTGCATTACATACAGCCTGCATGGAGAACATGCCCAGCCTCCCATTCTCTGGCTGAGCGCCGATCCACGGCGCTCAGACCAATCACAACGCTACATTGCAACGTTGTGATTGTCTATCGGGAGCCCGGGTGCTTCCTGCTTCCTGCCCTGCGGGCAAAGAGGACAGAGAGAAGGAGAAGGAGGAGCAGGGCCGGACTGAGAAACAAAACCGGCCCTGGCAAACTGCTCGGCCGCCCCTCCTCGAGGTGAGGGGGGGTGCGGCCGAGCTGTTTGCTAGGGCCGGTTTCGGCCGATTTTGTTACAGGGGGCCGATATTGCCGACCCCCGTAACAAAAACGGCCCCCCAGGGGCCCAAAACCGGCCCCCACCCTAGCGGCCCACCGGGGAAACGCCCGGTGCCCGCTACGGCCAGTCCGGCCCTGAGGAGGAGGCGGGCAGCAGCAGACAGGTAAGTGTATTTTTTTTTTCAACTCATTCCCCCCCCCACTGCCAGTAAATACCAGACGCCACTGCCTAGAGCATCTGTTCATGAGCCCCAAGATCCTCATAATATCTGTGTGTTAGCCCCAAACTCTTAACACACCCCTGCAACCTAACAGTAGCTAATCTCCTGTTGCTCTTTTATTAATCCCACCAACCAACTCAATGAACTCACATACGCCCCACTAATGATCACACCTAACTACTAATAACCAACAGCCACAGTATTGAATGAACCACTAACCTTGAGTTTCCAGAGCAGAGTGCTGCCTTGTATATATAACACGTTTCCACAACTCTTCAGGGGTAGTAAGTGTAAATCAATGTAATTACTTTTCAATACAGTCTTTATCCCTGAGCTCCAGGCTCACTGCAGTCTGTAATCACGAGCATAAGCTCCTCGCTGCCTCAAGGTCCTCACAGTATCGGTCCACGTCACACAATTTCATCAAAATTGTTGTCCATAAAGTACTAAGCTTTGCACAACTGGATGAAAATCTCGGAAAACCTTTGATGGAGGCTTTCGTGTGTGATATATGTCAATTTTCGGCTTTTTCTGCATTGCATTTATCGATTGTGTTTTAAACTTCAGTTAATAAAATAGTAAAAACTATTTTTTCCTGCATGATTAATGAGGCTTTGAGTGTGGGCATGCACAAATGGCAATAAGGGCGTCATTCTAAAGAACCGAACCTGTAAGTTTTATGAGATTGACCAGTAAAGCTTTTTTCAATGCTCCCTCGCATCACATGTGAAGATTGTGTGTAAAATGGAAGGCGGGAGCGTCAATTTGAAAATAAAGTGGCATCTGAGGCGGCAATTAAACTGACAGATTCGTCTCACTGGAACAACGTGTTCCCGCGGCTACAAGGAAGCGCTCGCGCGGGGCGTTTTTTTCAGTCCTGCATTGCGACCTGAGCGTGTAAACAAGAGCACGAGCAGGCCGGCTGAGTCACGGTTCACCCAGAGCAGGCTCCAGCGTAGATAACAAAAAATAACAACACACCTTCGGCGCACGGTTAAAGCTATGTAAGCCGGGCGATAAGAGGGCTGCGGGCGGCTAAAAATACAACCGACCTGCGTCACTAGGAAGGAGTGCAGAGTTCAGGTTCCAAAGTTAAACATTTGTCTGCAAATCGTATTGTTTACCTCTCCGGTGCGAGTGTAGAACGTATTCTGGAACGTGATGTACTATGCGTTTTTCTGTGTCCAACACCGCGATTTGGTGTTTGTGATCATACAAATGTTGTTTTTTTTTTTACAGATTAACTAATTCTATTTTAGGAGTCGTAAATGTTTTAGGACTCAAAAAGGGATTTTGAACGGATACTGATTAGATATTTGGAAGGCATGGGTTGTAGGCATCTATTCCAAATACCAAATCAGTATACTGTGCGTGATTTTTTTGCAACTATGGGGCTTATTTACAAGCCCCTTGCGCCGCCGGTGCGTCACTTTTTGTGACACACCGCTGGCGCATCCTTCTGCCCTATATTTACAAGGACACGTAAAGCCACCCTGCGTGGCTTTTCCTATCTTTGTAAATATGGCCCCTTCTCACGCAACACTTTGCGTGAAAGGGGCTTGACATGGATGTTGCCGTGGGTGTTACCACGCAACACCCATGTATTCTGCCGCATTTCCAGATTTACGAGAATTCGTAAACCTGGAAACGCATCAGAATGCTACGCCACGTGGTAGCGAGTTTTGCAGCACACATAGGAAGAGGAATTCACCTCTTTTTATTTTTTTTGTTATTGTTTTTGTGCAGGAAGGTACCCCTTCCTGCACAGAAACAATCTCCCCACAACTCAGGCACCCTTGTACCATGGCGCAAGGGTGACTGCGTGGCGCATGGCAGCTGATTGTGCGCCAGCGCAGGGGAACGCACAGGAATGCGTCATATTGTTGTAAATATGACGTATCCCTGTGTTTTGAAAGTGTCGCAGCGTGGCGCAGCCAAAGGGCTTGCAGTGCCACGCTGCAGCACTTTCTTGTAAATAAACCCCTAAATATAGACAAGAACCACTGAAAAGTTACCAAGACCTCAAAGGAGAAGGTAACCTATTCGCGTGTTATCTAGGACCCTTTTCCCTTTGTGAATTCAAGCTAAAAGGGTGTTGGGGGAATTGGCTGTGGTCTACAAAAGAAGGTTTCCTTTTTAAATGCAGCCCCATTTCCTTTAAGGAAAATAAGCTGCATTTAAAAAATAAAAGTTTGTTTTATTTAAGAGTTCACAGACATGGTGGTTGGCTGACCCCAGCAGCAACATTCCTGTGATGGCCTCATCCTAGTACGTCACAATTCATGACCTACTACATTAATATAGCTAAACAAAGAGAGAGAAAGGGAACTTCTTTGTCTCCACTCTTATTCCCCAGGAATATATAATAAACAACCAAAGAGTGAGGCCAAGGTATCAAGGGCTATAAACAGGGATCACTCATGTTTTTATAAAGGGTCCTCACTCACCCACCTAGTTGGTGACATGCTTCATCATAGGACCCCCACCAGAGAGGCCGAATGCCTCTCCAGTGTGCTTCAACGCCTGATTACAGCGGAGCAGGATTTTTGAGTGTTGAGTGCAAGTGATGGTGCAAAAAGTGATGTTAAAATAATCTTTACTACTCCTAAAAAAATTTAATAGTAGGGTAGTAAGACTAGGTTAAAAAGTGTTTCAGCCTCTGTGCGCCAATTGCGAGGCTTTCCTCAGGACCAGGGACCATGGCGGTATGCACTCTCTAAGGTGCACCCTAACCTATGGCCACGTAGAGAACCGGATTACTCACGGTTCAGAAAAAACAAACACGCCTCCAACACTTTTTTCGGGTCCTGTAGACGGGCACGACCTAGGCAACGCGGGCGGCTGACTTTGAGGCACAAGTGACGGCTTGTCACCGCCCCCTGCCAGGACCCATGCTGTAATATAACTTCATATCGAAACATTTAATTACGCATTCAGAAGAGTTGGAGGCGTGTTTGTTTTTTCTGAACCGTGAGTAATCCGGTTCTCTACGTGGCCATAGGTTAGGGTGCACCTTAGAGAGTGCATACCGCCATGGTCCCTGGTCCTGAGGAAAGCCTCGCAATTGGCGCACAGAGGCTGAAACATGTCGACCTAATGTTTTAATTTTGGATATGGCTGATCAATTTATTCAGTCATAGCGTCCATTACACACTTTTTAACCTAGTCTTACTACCCTACTATTAAATTTTTTTAGGAGTAGTAAAGATTATTTTAACATCACTTTTTGCACCATCACTTGCACTCAACACTCAAAAATCCTGCTCCGCTGTAATCAGGCGTTGAAGCACACTGGAGAGGCATTCGGCCTCTCTGGTGGGGGTCCTATGATGAAGCATGTCACCAACTAGGTGGGTGAGTGAGGACCCTTTATAAAAACATGAGTGATCCCTGTTTATAGCCCTTGATACCTTGGCCTCACTCTTTGGTTGTTTACTACTACATTAATATTCATGAGGCAGGTCAGATTGCGACCCACAACTATTCAAAATTTAATGAACCAACCTATTAACACATAAGTCAGTTCGTGAAATTATTTACTGGTCGCAAAAATATTGGTGCATTTTCCAACCAGTATTTTGCGAAGAGTTTTGTGCACCTGGCCCTTTGTTCCCTTTACCAAGGTCTCATCCGCTGTGTTTTTGTGAGTGCTAGTGTCTTTTAGAATTGTAAAATTAAACTGACAAAGCAAGAGTTGTTGTGACTTTGGTATTGTGAAATGTTTTTTACAAGCTCCTGCAGTCACAGAAAATGTACCACTGGGACAGGAACAGTGCAAGCATCAAACACAGGGCAGGTACAGCAGAGCTAGTTTCACATAGACACTCCCTCTTACACCCTCCCCCACACACTAAATACTTTACAGCAAGGGTGCAGGCTTCATTAATGCAAAGGGACAATTGCTTCAAATTGTCTCACAAGGAACAGGTTGCTACTGTTCAAACAAGGACAGTGTTCATTGGCAGAGGGTCACACAGTAAAGGAAGAGCAGGGGACAGAGAGGTGTGCACCAACAAGAAGGTGCGGTACTCACAAGCAAGGAAGCACAAGGGGCACTTGGAGGAAAACACTGGGTGTGTGGGCAAAGAGGCACATGAGGATTTTTCAATAAGAAGGCCCAATAGTAAAGCTGGAAATCCGGAAGTGCTATTCCGCCCTCCATCTTTTTCTTCCTGAGTTTTTTCCAAGAGATTCTTACACTCCTGCTCCTCCATATAAAGCTGCTAAGTTGACCTTGTCGTTTTGTAAACCAAGCTTGTTAAAATGTATGGGGAGAGCATTAAAAATAAAAGTGAATTTTGGGAGAATCATCATTTTGACTAGATTGGCCCTTCCTAAAATAGAGATCGGGAGGGAAGCCCAACTTTGCAAGAGTTTTTTTAGACTCGTTCATGAGTCTATTGAAGTTAATGTATGCCATTTTTTCCATGTCCTTCGTCACTCGGATCCCGAGGCATCTAATTTCTGTTTTATCTAAATGTTTGAGGTGATTAAGGGTGGGTCCGTTCCACGTCATAGTGTCAGTTTTATCTTCATTGACTAGATATCCCGAGATTTTCCCAAAACTTTCCGCTACTTTCACTTTCAGTGAGGCCTCAAGATTGCTTGTGTAAACTATTAAATCGTCTGTATATAGAGCTTCTTTTTTATACCAATCCCAATACCGAAATGGGGGGATTCTTTGCTCTGCTCTAATTTTCCTCGCTAGAGGCTCTAGATACAGATTAAACAGTAGGGGTGAAAGAGGGCAGCCTTGACGAGTTCCCCTTTTTATCAAAAAGCGTGAAGTTAATGAGCCATTGACCAGTATCCATGCTGTGGGAGCAGAGTATATACTTTGGATTGCTAGGAGAAAATTGCCTCCCAAACCATTTTGTTCTATTACTTCATAAAGGTAGGGCCAACTGACTATCAAAGGCCTTGGCGGCATCTACCATTATAACAGATAGGGGGACACCCATAACAGTGGCCACATCGATTGCGCACACCAGATCCTGAGTTAAATCTGAGAGCTCCCTTCCCTTCATGAAGCCCTTCTGGTTTACATCTGTAATGTCTCCCAGCACCTTGTCCAACCTTTTGGCAAGAATCTGTGTGTAAATTTTGTAACCTGCGTTGAGCAAGGAAATTGGTCTGTAGGATTCACATTGTTTAGAGTCTTTCTTGGGTTTGAGTATCAGGGTTATCACTGCCCCATTCCAAAGAAGTGGGGGGAGTGCATGATGCATATATATATATTATTCAGTAAGTTATAGAGGAAGGGGGTGAGTTCCTTCTTCAGAACTTTGTACACTTCATTGGGTAGGCTATCAGGACCTGGAGCTTGCCCGTTTTTTAAGCTTTTGATAATGTTATCTATTTCCGAAGTAGTGATCTCCTGGTTGAGGAATGCCTGCTGATTTATATCCAGGCAGGGGAATTTATCATGCTGCAACCATTCTCTTATTTCTAATTGTGCGGCTGTTGTGTTATCAGTATATAAATCTTGAAAAAAATCCCAAAAATGCCTCCCAATTTTCTGATCTTCCATACATTGGCTTTTTGTTGATGCCATATAAAGCTGCTAAGTTGACCATGTAGTTTTGTAAACCAAGCTTGTTTAAAATGTATGGGGAGAGCATTAAAAATAAAAGTGAACTTTTGCTTGTTTATAGGCATCCATGACATCTGGTGGCATGTCTGCCTTGTTTTGGTTTGATTTGTCTTCTGGTGGGAATCCCTGGCATTTTATCGACACCCATGTCATACGGTGGCTAACCACAGAGTATGGTAACCAAACCGTTTCAGGTGAGCCTCCTTTACATCCATAAGTCACTACTGGCATCTGATGGCAACCCCTGGAATCTACTGTCTTCTCTGACCTCTGATTGGACACACATGAACATTGTTAGCATCTTTTGCTCAAGGTGGACACATTTTCTATTGGGTAGCAATCCCTCTCCTCTGGTGGGCATCCCTTACTTGTGATGGCCACCTCTGATTTCTGCTAGCAATGGTTACACCTCTGGTGTCCACAGTTGGCTGCCTCAAGACCACCCATGACATCCAGTGAGCACTACTAAAATCTCATAGTCAATGCCAACATCTGATAACTAATAGTGGTGTATGGTGACCTTCAATAACTTCTGATGGGCCTTCCAGTACACAAATACACACACACACAGAGTCGAAATAATATTACTTATTTTCTATGTGGTGTTATTTTAAGTCCTTGCCTCCATTGTTTTCTGTGGGAATGTGTTGCAGCGCCTATGGGTGACCATGAGTAGTGTGGTGCCCCATTTACTCCAAGGTTGGGCTGGAGTACATTTATGCTAGTTTTGTGACCTTTAGAACTGTAGTAACTTTAGAAGTGTAGTTTGTGAATAGTAAGGGTCTAACTCTTTTGTTGTTGTGTGTTTATATTACTATATCCCACCCAAAACCCCACCTATCATTTCCCTAAGCACCTCCCATTTTTGAGTAATTATTCCCCATTTTCATACCATTCCCTCTGGCGCCTCCTATGTTTACACCTGAAATGTGTACTTACATGTGTGAAGATCAGTGCCATGTTGGTGGAGACCGCTGCTTAGAAAAAATAGGAGAGGTGGAGATCTCCACAGTTGTGTTTGTGAATAGCAGTTTGTAGTATGAGTAGTACTGCTGCAGTAGTACGTCACATACTACAAAATGCTGTTGGTGAATAGGCACTAAAAGTGGAGGTAATACCAAGTAGTGACCTTCAATTTATGCATGTAAGCCTAGCTTGTCAAGACACTGAATGAGGTTGGGTTGGCTCAGCTTGGGCCGTAAAAAAATGCAGGTCTCCCTATCTTCGTTAAAGCATGTTTAGCTCTACAAAATACTGAAAATGGCCTACTATCCAACAAAAGTAGACAAAACATGTTAGAACGACAAACAAGGTGTTCTTAATAAGGCAAAAAGAAGAGTGCACCCCTAAGCAAATGCTTCCCTAAACAACCTGGCCCTGTTTCTTTGCCTCTAAAGACTGTCACATTGTCAGTGTCATATAGGGAAAGCCAGTGCTTGACCTATGCAGGTGGTTTCAGGTGGTGAGCCCTGGAACTTATTTTTGAGCACGGGGACTTATTTTTTATCAGACTTTGACCCAGAGCAAATGAGAGAAAGGTAGAAAAGGAAAAAAGAAGGATGAAGAGAAAGACAGGAAAATTGTGACAAAGGCTGAAAGCAAGTTGATATTCTTACAAAAAACTGCCCTTTTTGTGAGCTGTCGCTAGCCTTTGAAAGAGGAAAAGACATCGGAGGACAGGAAGTGCAGTGTTCAGATTTATTTCTGCAGTGATGATGTAACTTAAAAGGATAACGTTACTTTTACTATCAAACAAAAATTAAATCAGCTTTTCACTTTTCACATTTGCTGCAGTAAGGGTTCTAGTCCTCCTTTGGTGATACTTCCTGTTTCAAGGTTTGTAGTGAGTTCATAAAATCGTGGAAAGTGTAGGAAAATATGCAACAAATGCTAAAATCAGCATTGGCAAAGCCAATAGTTCAGTTTTTTTCTGTGCTAATGCATTCCAACTACATTTTTGCAAGCCTGCCGTTGCATGCATTCCTACATTAAAGCCAGCCCTATTGGCTTTGCCAATTCTTATTTTGTTCTAAGCAGCTGGATGCTGTGCCCTTACATGTGTGTGTGTGGGTGTGCGAGTGTGTGGCTGTGTGTGTGTGTGTGTGTGTGTGTGTGTGTAAACATATATCTGTGGGTGTGTGTAAACATATATCTGTGCATGTGTGTGACTTGCACAGTCAGCTGCAGTGAATGAATGAATGAAATAATTTATAAAGCGCAACGATTGCCCGGAGGCGTCTTGGTGCTGTGTGAAACAAGGAAAAAAGTGAAGCCTCAACTAACATCTACTGTACAAAACGCCAGGTTTTTAGTGATTTCATGAATGCTGAAAGCGAGGTGGCAGCCTTTAGACTGTGAGGGAGGCGATTCCAATGCAATGCTTTGCATCTAAAGAAACTCCTGCCACTACAGGAAGACCGTTTGAAAGAAAGATTGCACCAATAAGAGCATGGCAGAAGGAACGGTCCTGCCAGGCACATACCATCTCAGGTTCTTCCTAAAGTAGATGGGACCCTGCCCATGAAGAGTCTCATAAGCCATACATAAGGCTTTGAAAATGATTTGTTTTTTCACTGGCAACCAGTGTAGTTTGCTGATGGCCGCTGTTGTAGAATGGAATTTAGGAATTTTCAAAGGAAAACAGGCAGCCTCGTATTGAAGGGTTTGTAATTTATTTAAAGAATCCATAGGCAGATTTAAATAAAGACTATTGCAGTAATCCAATCTGACCAAGACCAGCGCGATGACCACCGTTTTTAGAAGATTGAAAGGTATACATTTCCAATTTTCTTGATCACTCTAAGTGCATGGAATGAGGATGAAGTAACCTTACTGACTTGAGTCTTATATTTTGAGTTCATCATCTATCAACAACCCAAGATTTTTGACCTTCATAATGGGTGCTGAAAGCGAACTCAGATCGTCAGGCCACCATACATGGGACCAAAAAGAAGTGTTATTCCCAAAGAGAATGACCTCTGCTTTGGATGAATTTAGCTTTTGGCAATTGCTGTTCATCGATTTGCTGACTGCGCTCATACAGTTCCTAATTAGATCACTTGAGTGGGCATTATTTTTAAAAGTGAAACTACTATTTGTGTATCATCCGCATAAGACACTAATGAAAAACCAAAAGATTTTATCAGAACAGCTAAAAGTGTTACATAAAGGTTGAACAGCGTTGGGCTCAACGACGAACTCTGCGGAACCCCCAAGGCACAGAGTAGGGCTCAGAGGTGAACCCATCAAAAGGCACTGATTGAATCCGTCCAGACAGAAATGACTGCAGCAACGGCAACACCCGGCCTTCTATTCCAAGGCTATGGATACAGTCAACCAGAAGAACATGGTTGACCGTATCGAAAGCTGCAGATAGATCTAGCAAGATGAGGGCGGCATTTCCATTCTCATCTAACGCTGATCTGATTTCCTTAGTGGCCATTATTAGAGCAGATTCTGTGCTGTGACTTTGCCTAAAGCCAAACTGGGTATCGTCGAGGAGATGATTAACATCAATAAGATGAGCAAGTTGCTCATTTATCACTTTCTCCACCGGTTTGGCCAGAAAAGGAAGCCAGGAGATTGGTCAGTAATTTTTCAAGTCCAGCACATTTAAGTTGTTTTTTTTTAGCAAAGGGAGAACTAAGGCCAACTTCGAGTGAGTAGGAAAAAATAGAAAAAATCCTGTCTCAAACATGACATTAAAGATCTTGGACAGATATGAAACTACTGCCTCTGATACTAAATGAACTACTTTAGGAACACAAGGGTTCTGGTGTGATCCAGATTTAGTGTTAATGATGACAGTTTTTAACTTATCTACTGTGGGAGCCTCAAATTTCCGTAGGCCCACATTTTCAGAAATCAGCTCAGTTGACTGATTATTTTTATGGCAAATAGTGGCACTGGCAGCAAATTTGTTAAAGATGGTCACCACTTTCTCCTGAAAAAAACTCGCTAGTGAAATCACAGAAATCTTGACTACTCGCTGCTGAATTACTTTCTAACGCGATACAAAAGGGGATGATGGACGGAACGTTTGAGCCAATCAAACACTCACCCCCAGTCAACTGATCTGGGTTTAATCCATCATCATTCTTTAGCTCACTCCACCACCCCAGTTCAGACATGGCCATATGCAGATCAGTCTGACCCTGTGCCTCATGGGAACAGTCCAGCCCGAACTGCCAAGCCATGTCTTCCCTGGACCGGAAACAAGCATCCTAGGACCGGTTTCTGGCATTTCAGCCGTCATCAGCCAGGCTTGCTTGAATCCAGTGGCAAAGTGAGCAAGGGACCCACGTCTGGGCATACCCCCGCCAACTTAGGGCGACCAAAGCGATACAAAAGGGGATCATGGACGGAACGTTTGAGCCAATCAAACACTCACCCCCAGTCAACTGATCTGGGTTTAATCCATCATCATTGGCGGGGGTATGCCCAGTGAGGGGGGATTTTGACGGACGATGACGAGGGAAAATTAATTATTTATTTAATTTTCCCTTGTCATCGTCAAAATCCCCCCTCACCCGGCCCCACCGCTCTTACCTGCACGGGCCGCGGCTGAGGCATACCCAACCTTAAGGCTTCTTATTAAACCGTAAAGAAGGAGATTTTTTCTGAAGCCTCATCTCCCAAAGAGCCACATGGTGATCAGGCCAAGTCAGTGGATGGGTATGGGGGCTTCCAATACACAGGATGTTTGTAAAAATCCCATTGAGACATGGCCCGCAGTGAAAAAACAAAACAAACAACTAATGGCAAAGTCAATATGTCTGGCCTTGGCAAATGTGCAATGTTTTTATTTATTTATTTTTTGGGAACACATGCAATACCCCAACAAATTTGACAAATATATACAAAATAAAAAAATAAAGGCTTGACACTCTCTGCACTCCTTTTCAGGTGGCTGTGATCAGGCAAAACGCTATCTCACACACGTTGCAAGGAGACCACAGATGGAGTGGACTAGTCTATTGCCCCATTTTATATGCTGCTATGGGCGGAAACAAAATGTGAGTGGCATTGAGAAGACCAATGGATGAAGAAAAAAAGTAGCTTAACCTGTTAAGTGCGAGTGTCAGCCAACGGCTGACACCCGCACTACCTCTCCAGTGTGTGTGTGGGCCACTTGCCAACACTGAGGAGGTAAATAGAGGCCACTCTGTTCTTTTATTATTTTTAACATCAGGCTGCTTGGGAAGAGCTTCCCGAGCAATCTGATTTATTTTTGTATTTTATTTTTTTACTGTAATGACGATCAGTGCGCAGGGCTTGCAGACGTCATTACAGTAAAAGTGAAAGTAAAACGAGCTGCTGGGCTCGCTTTACTTTCATTGAATCAGTGCTCGGGGCTATGCCAGGCCCCCCAAGCACTGATTCTAATGGGAGAGGTGTCATTGGAAAGGGGAAAATCTCCCCTTTCCAAAGGTACCTCTGTCCAGTGGATCCTTGCTTGGTGTTCGCAACAAGAGAGCGATCTCCAAGCTGGGATGCACCCACTGGCCACCAGGGAGTGGGAGAAACCCCTTGAGTAAAGTCTTGTGCTCCCACTTGCTTATTTATATATATTAAGTCTTTCTGCCCCCCCCTTGGAGGGCACATGGGTGCAATAACCCCCAATCTGCCCCCTGGGGGGGGCAGAAAGGCCACTAGACACTAGACTAGGGTTGGGGGTTGCCCAGCATGGGCATGGGTATGGCAATGCCCCCACCCCCAGAAAATGGGGAAACAGTATTTTTGCTCCTCTGGGAGGTAGATGGGGGTTATATCCCCCGATCACCCCAGTGAGACAGAAAGCCCGCCAGACGCCAGGGAGGTTTTTGTTTTTTAAATATAGGGGTAAGGGCTTCCCACTATGGGCATCACCATGCCCCCACTCCAACTAAATGGGACAGCAGTCTTTCTGCCCCTTTCTGGGGGCAGATTGCAGTAATTACCCCAGATCTTCCCCCTGGGGGGGATGGGGCAGAAATCCCACTAGAAGACAGAGAAAGTTCTTTTTTTTTTTTAAATATAGGGGTGGGGGCTTCCCAGCATGGGCATGGCTCAACCCCCACACCAACTAAATGGGGCAACGGTCTTTCTGCCCCCCTTGTTGGGTCAAATTGGTATAATTACCCCCTATCTGCACCCGGGGGGCAGAAAGCCCACTAGACACCAGGGATTTAAAAAATATATAATATAGGGGTGGGTCTGCCCACCATGGGCATGGACATACCCCCGATCTGCCTCCCCAGGGGGACAGAAAGCTCCCTAGATGCCAGGGACTTTTTTTTTAAATTTAGGAGTGGCTGCTGCCCAGGATGGGCATAGCCATACCCCCCTCAAGTAAATGGGGCAACAGTGTTTCTGCCCCCCTGTGCACAGATGGGGTAATAATTAATGGGGTGGGTCTTTCCCAGCCTATCATCAGGTGCCACCCTCACCCCTAAAACCTCAACAGTCTTTTTGCTCCCCTGTGGACTAAAGCATCCCATCTCAATGGCAAGCAAGAGGACATTTGATTCTTTTGGGTGTTGTTCTTAAAAATGGGCCAGGAGAGTTTGGCTAACTCCCAGTATCATCCCACTTGCAGTGCTGAACAGCTGCACATTTTGGGCTTGGGTAAGCTGCCACCTGGAAAAGCCTACCAGACCCAAACAGTTCTGAAAAGTAGACATCTGTGAGAGTCTACGGTGGTGTGCTTTGCAAATATCCCACACCATTTTCTTACCCACTATGCCCTGCAAACGTCAAACATTGACTAAAAACACACATTTTTTCACATTTCTGGAAGAAAAACGTTTTAAATCTGTGGGTAGCCACAACTTTCAACCACACAGCATTCCCCCTAGTCTCCCGATCAAAATGGTACCTCACGTGTGTGGGTGGGCCAAGAGACCCTGACGCAAAAGACCCCAAAATGCTACGAGGAGAGATCAGCAAAAGGGGTAGCTGCGGGTTTGGGGCCATGCTCGGCTGCCACCCATGGAAATATACCAACCACAGACATTTGTGGAAAGTAGACAACCAGGGGATTTCAGGGTGGTGTGCCTTGTGTGAATTCCATGAGGTTTTCTTACCCACAAAGCCCTGCAAACCTCAAACTTTTGGCTAAACCCATGCATTTTCCCTACATTTCTGTGATGAAAACTTCCAAAATCCGCAAGAATCCACAAAATTCCTAACACGCAGCATTGCCCCACTTGTTGCGATAAAAACACTGCACCACTTGTGTGGTTGGGCCTACTGCCAGAAACAGGAACCGATCAAACTGAGGTCAAATGGAGTCCCCACAACAAGGTCCCATAGAATGCAAACTCACTTTATGGTGACGCAAGCTCCCCGAAACATGAGCCCCCAAGGTGGAGAACAGTGCCCTACCCTAATGCCTCATCCCGTCTGATCCGAAAGAAAAACTCTCTATCAGCTAAAGACTTAACCTCCCTACTCCGTTCCTATGAGCTACCGGTTCTCCCCCTTAATACGGCACACTCAGATAACCAGCTTAAACTTTCCCTAATCCAATTCATTCCCTCCAATACCCATAGAGTTACAAGACACATTTCTAGAGGTATAGGGGAGAACAACCTCATGCGAGTCCCCATATTACACAAACCCACTACAACACCCATCAAAACTCGGCTAAAATGTATACTTCTAAACTGTAGGTCGGCCTCAAGACATGCAGCCGATATAGCTGACCTCATACTCACTAATGAACCTGACCTACTAATTTTGACTGAAACATGGCTAAATGAATCATCTACGCCCATCCTAGACATACTAGTACCCCAAACCATGACATCACAAGACTTGACAGAACTGATAGGCCAGGTGGTGGTATTGCTTGTATACATCGGAGCAATCTCTCAGTGAACCGCTCCCACTCCCCGGTATTATTCTCCTGTGAATACCTTTGCTTAGACATCACTAGTAATAATAAACAAATATGTTCACTAAACGCATTCTACCACCCACCAGGAGATAACCTGACCTTCATCGAACAGCTCATGGATATTCTAGCTACAAATGACGGACAACAAATTATGCAAATATTCTTTGGTGACTTCAATCTCCACTGGTATGACCTTGACGTCCCAGGGGTCAATAGCCTAAAAGCTTTCCTTTCAGACCTTAACCATACCCAAATCTGTGACAGCCCTACACATGATAAAGGCTCAACCCTCGATCTAGTAATTTCCAAAGCTGACTCCACTCAGCTTGATTCGATCCTCCCCTGTGACTGGTCTGACCACCACATCATTACATTCCACATCAATGAATCAGCTAAATTACTTTCTACCCATCCACGAGAACAAAAATTTGGAAGAGAAATCTAAAAAATCTTTCTGACTTACTCACAACCTCCAGTCCTAACATCCTGCTTCCCCCGGAAGGCCTATCCGATGTACAAGGTCTGACCAACCATTACTTCCAATCCATGAACACGGTACTAGACAATCTAGCTCCCTTACAACTGAAAAGAGTCGCCACAAAAGACTCAAAACCCTGGTATGATGGTAGGCTAAATGAAGACAGACGTTCCCTAAGATTAATTGAACGACGATGGAGATCGGCACCATCCTCTGACCACCTCAAGCTACTAAGGAGCACGAGAAACTCCTACTACAGAAAGATCAGACGATCAAAAGCAGACTTCTTCAGTAAGCAATTAGACCAAGCCAAGAACCGTCGCAAAAAGCTATTCGAACTAATCAAATCTCAATCTAAGGATGTACCCCACCGCCCCCAAGCTAACCCAGACACACTACCCAATTGTGAGGAATTTGCCTCCTTCTTTACTATGAAGACAGAAAACATAAAGACGGACCTGCTCAATGACCTAATATCCCGCACCGACTCTCACATGGACACCTCATTGCTCCCGCTAGGTGCCCCACTCATATGTCCTGCAAAGTTCAACCTCAAAAACAACGCATCCTGGTCCTCCTTCAGTGAAGAAACTATATTAAAAACGCTCACGGCCCTGAATCCCTCCAGCCACTTCAGAGACCCTCTTCCCGCAAACTACATAAAAGACTTCATTCCACTGTTACTGCCTCTCTGGACCAAGATTATAAACACCTCTCTCCTTCAAGGAACCATCCCAGAAATCCTTAAAGCAGGGCAGGTATCCCCTATCTTAAAGAAGCCATCGGCGGACCCATCGGACTTAAATAACTATCGCCCAATATCCAACATCCCCACTCTGGTCAAACTCTTAGAAAAATGTGTCCACACGCAGCTTGGCAAACACATAGATCAATTCAACCTGCTTAACCAATACCAATCCGGCTTCCGTGCAGGTCACAGTACTGAATCAGCCATGACCCACATAATAGATGACGCATTAAAAATCCTTGACCAAAACAAAGCCTGTTTACTAATCTTGCTGGACCTATCTTCGGCCTTTGACACCGTCAAACACGACAATTTGATAGATCTCCTGAAACACAGAATGGGATTATCTGGATCTGTTCTAAATTGGTTCACCTCTTTCCTCCAAAATAGATCACAAAGATTCAAGGTTAATCAATCATTATCCAAGCCTGTCCCAGTCACTTTAGGAGTACCGCAGGGATCATCCCTTTCACCTACACTTTTCAACCTTTTCATGGAACCTCTCACCGAACTTCTCAGCTCATTGAATGTCCATTATCACATGTACACAGATGACACACAACTCTACATAAAGATCCACTCACTTGAGGACATCAAATCTCTCAATTCAACGCTACAAAAAACGCAGAGCTGGTTGGCCGAAAACCATTTGAAACTAAACACCCTCAAAACTGAATTCCTCTTAATCGCTCCCCCCAACCAATCGACCACCATCCTCGACTGGATGAACCACCTAACAGCACTCAAAGGTCAACCTCTCATTATCGACTCAGCGAAATCGTTGGGAGTCACTCTGGACAGAAACCTAAACATGCAGAAACACATCAGCACCTCTACAAAAGGAGCACATTTTCAGATGAACACCTTGAGAAGAATGAAACCCTTCCTGCCCGCAAATGACTTCAAACAGGCAGTTCAAGCTCTAGTAATCCCCAGAGTGGAATATGGGAGTGTCACTCTCTGCGGCCTTCCCAGATCGACGACGGCCCCTTTAAGAGCTTCAATCAACGCAGCTGCTAGACTCATCACAGGCTCCAAAAGAAACAGTCACATCTCCCCTGACCTTCGAGCCCTCAACTGGCTACCTTTCGAGGCTAGAATTCATCTGAAAATCGCTTGTATGACACACAAGGCACTACATCAGAAAACTCCAAGTTATCTAGCTCAGAAATTAGTGCTCTCTTGTGGTAACAGATCCACCAGGAGCTCCAGTAATCTTCTACTGAAACAACAACGATTTGTCAAGAAGAAAACATACAACCGGACCTTCTCAGGAACGGCTCCCAGGATTTGGAATGCTCTGCCCCCAGAAACGAGACAGAATCCTTCTACTGCATTCTTCAAAAAAGAAGTGAAAGCTATTCTCATGGCTAAATGTACTTGAACTATTTATATATACCTGTAATATATTTGCTAGTTTCTATTAGTTACTATTTTGTATTAGACTCACCTACATTTTTCTATGCTTGTTTTGTTACTTACATCTGCCCTGTAAAGCACTCTGATACCCGTAAGGGTCTTGTTCGCGCTATACAAAACCTTCAAAATAAATAAATAAATGGTCTGTGGCAAAGATCAGTTGTGAATACAGATACTTAGGCCCAGTTTCTGAAAGGTGTTACAGAATGCAGCGCAGCAGCCAAAAATGCTGCGCTGCACTGCTTTGCGTGACAGGGAGAGAGCAGGAGAGCGCCCATATTCACAGAGATATGGCTCTCTCCTCCCCTCTCCCTAGCGCTGTCGCAGATTTCACCTGCTGTGTGCCAGCCACACACCTTACCACCATAGTGCTAGGGTGCGTGCCTGAGTCTACCATAGGTTTTGTACAGGAAGGATAACCTACCTGTACAAAATACTATGGCTAGACATACCGTAAAGCTTTTCCTACTTTGTATGCGTGCTGCACAGTGCAGCATGCATGCAAAGTCAGAAAAAAGGAGAAATTAAAACATTTCTCCTTTTAATGCTTCTTTCCAGCGGCATTAATGTTTGGCGCTAAACCCTGTCTACTTATGTTAGTAGATAGGGTTTAGCATCAGAAAGCATGGGTGGTTGCATGGGAACGCCCATGTATCATCCATGTATCGCCCCATTGACGCAAAGTAATGCAAAGCAGCATTTCACACTGCTGTGCGTTACTTTCCCATACAAACCAACGTGAATACCTATTAGCGTTGGTTTGTTAATTCCCCAAAAAGTTTAGCATTGGGTTATCATTACAAAAGTTACGCTAACCCGACGCTAAACCTTTGTGAATTTTGCCCTTAGTATTTCTCCATGTGAAAGGACCAGGGTGCTTGACACTGCCCTTGATGTCACTCACCCAGCCCTTTTTTAGGGAGCTCATGCCTGACTGCTACCCTATTCTGTGTCAAAGGAGGCACTGCTAGCATTATGAAGTGAGCGCAATCCTTATCTAGTCTCACCTTCCTCTCAATGCATCAGAAGGATGCTACCCAAAGATGGAGACCCACAGGCGTGACATCGGCCTCTGAACCCAATATGGTGCAAGGGGCCCCACCCTTCAGGGACTCCATTCAGCCTCAGGACTATTAAATTCTGTGACATAAGGAACTCTCAGGAGCCACACAACTCGACGGGAGACATAATTTAGTGTTATACCATTGGAGACCCATTGCCTGATTTAAACGCAAGAGGTAACAGGGACAGAATCCATGCCTTAAGTGGTTGAAGGCACTCTTTCACGTTGGCTTCATTGTGGAGATAACACTGGCAGATGGGCCTCTACCTTTGCCATTGGGTTTGACCTTTTGCAGTGCTTATTTGCCAAAATAGGCAGCAGAGCAGCGGCCGAATATAGGGCCTGATACTATTTACAGAGTAGTTGTCCCTGTAATAAACCAGCATGGTAAGTGTTGAGGGCTTTCACATACACTTTCACTAACACACTGGGAAACACCCACAGCATGTTAGAAATTACAAACATGTTGGCATTGACAAAAGACACCCCCCCCCCTTCTTTGGGAGCCCATTTCCAGTGCCTCTGTGAATAATTGAAATTCCCCCATGACACTTGGGAACGACACAATGTTAACTAGAAGTTTACCTTCCATAATTGGTCACTCCTATGGAAGGAGAAGCCAACTCCACCATAGCAGAGGACTCAAAATGTGGTGGCCCTTACACCACCAGTATGATTTACAAAAAAAAACCTCTTGCCAAGCTATCTGTCAATCAAAAAGTCAATCCCACAGATGCACAGCTTTGATACAGAGAGCGCACTGAGTCATATTAACCTCACTTAAAGTTTCTTTGTTACAAAATGTTCTTTATTGAAAATATAGGCACATGTCGAGTTCTCCATATTGTTTAAAATCTCTTAAAATTACTGATGCTGTTTTGATTGAGTCTTCATATTTCACACTATCCTTAATGCATTTCTGACCTAAGTCCTTCAACAGGAGGTATACTTGTATTATATTGACATCAATACGTGAAAATGTACTGCGAAAAAACAGAAATATGTGCCTATATCAAGAAGCAATCCTAATAATCAACAAATATTTTGTATAACAAGCAAACAATTCTTACCAAAAATATCTAATCTTTTCCTTATTAACAAAAATGCATGCTTTTAACCCCTTCGAAGTATCTTAAATAAGGGCAAATTGTTAGAAAGCCATATTTATCTCATTACAGCAGAAGATCTGTAATGAGATATTGAACTCTATGCTCTAGTTACAGTGTCTTGGAAATTTGTCTTTCTGCGAGTTACCCCAGATTTTTTAAAGCCTTTTTTGCTGGACCCTGTTTTTGCTGGCTGTAGAACTCTGTGTACTTTACCCCTGCTGACCAGTGGTAAAGTGCTTGTGCGCCTCCTTTCAACATGATGAGATTGGCATACCACTAAATGAGATATTTAACTTATCTCTAAGTTCCTACTATATGGTGCACAAAATGTACCCCAGGCCTGTAAATTAAATGTTGCCAGTGGGCTACAGAATTCACTGTGCCACCCACTGCAGTGATTGTGCAAGCATGACTGCAGGCCTGCCACCAGTAGCTTTGCTGTGCAGGTTTATACTGCCAATTCGACCTGTCAAAATAACCCCTTGGAAAGCCCTAAATGCCTCCTTTTAAATATTCTGAAGTCACCCCTAAGTATGTCTTACTGCCTATTAAAGCAGGGTACATGGTATTTGAAAGTAAGACATGTAAAGGATAATGTTAAACATGTCCTTACAGTGACTAGCGCCTCAAAGCTGTTTCACAGTAGGCAAAACAGTTTGTGTGTGTCCACTGGTTGTGGAAGCTCAGCTTTGTCCTACCAGAGTTCTGTCTCTGAGTTTGTTGGGGGTACAGGGACTGCCTAAAACTTATCATGCATATAGTGTATATATTCAAAGGGAAAAATTGCGTACTCTATTGAATATCCCTGTCTTTGAGTGAATCATATGTCACTGTCTTGGTTTTTGTTGACTTGTTGATTCAAAACATTTATATAGAAATATGAACAAAAAAAGATGAAGGAGCACACTAGGATTCTGATAGTACTCTCCCCACATATACCCCCAGCTTTGAGAGACAATGTTCATTGTGGCTGAAAACTTTGGTAGCCTGAAAATGCCCAAAGTAGGAAGGGGTTCGACCCGGCAACCTTACCCCATTGGTAAGGGTGTCCCCAGGGGCCATTCCAACCTACAAACTTGTGCCAGGCAAATGTGACATCTCTATGCACCCACTTCAGAACACTGCATAAACCTGCGGAAGATCAGAAAAGAACTGAACCTGCTGTCTGAGACAAGAGAAGAGTTGAGAAGATTGGATCTACTTTCTCTTTTGTACCCAGGACAAAGAAGTGGATTCCAAAGGACATAAGGCTGACCTCCTGTTAAACCTACAGGGAAACACAGGCTACAAAAGGCCTTTTCCTTCAACTTTGTTGTATCGGACGTCTTTCAGTATATAACATCATCAAAATCAAGGAATCAATTATTTTCAAGCATTAGTCATGTGTTCCTAATCACATCTATATAAATAAATCACAGTTATAAAACAGATGACTAAGAATGTGCTTAAACAAGTATAAAACTCAAAGACTATTACTTATAAAATCCTTATCCTTATGCACAACAACCTAGATGCTACGTGGGCGTTGCTGAAAAGTAACTGTGGCTAGAATTGTAATCCCTTCTGACTACCCCCAGTACCTGAGTAGAGCAAAAAGCTTTCCCTGGTTCCAGATCGCAGAGATGCAGTTAGGCGTGTGGTGAAAACCAATGCTTGCACCTGTAAAAAGCGTTGGTCCTGCCAGGCTCCGTCATCTAAGCATCATTGTAGTGTGTGATGTTGTAAAATATGCTTGTATTTTAATTACATCACATGCAGATGTATGTTAATGTAAATTCCATATTTAAGTGTAGTAACACATAATGATATCTGGAGCTCCATAATTGATAGGTAATCTTTTTGTTCATATCTGTTTAGATACATCCCCATTATGAAGGAGCAACTAAATATGAGCCTTAAACAATAAGAACTCAAAGACTGGGTGTGCTCTCTAGGACTAGATGAATGACCTGTTATAAACAAGCCCTGAGAAGACTGCCATCTTAGAATAAATCTCTAAATATAGGCATGTCATAAGCTTTTACCAATGCAGTTGAACCATGAAACTGAAGGTCAATATCTATGATAGTCTTCAAACAGGAATGCCAAAACAAGTTCTAATGTTGCGAAGGGAAATGACTGCTGTGTGCTACTGAAAGTGGGCAACTCAAACAACAAAGTGTAATCTCATAATGACCGTTTGGATTAAAGGATCCAACAATTTCATCCTAAACATTTCTCTGTGCAGAAGTTTTTTGTTTGTGTCCATGCTTGGCACATAGTCAATGATTTACAATATTTGAAATCTAAGTTGTGTGATATGTGTTTGAATTCATGGAAGTGCACAGTGACCATCGATTTGACATTGTTCTTTTCAATGTTGAGTTTATGTTTTGTGATGCGTAGCTTGAGTTTACTCTCTGTTTTGTTTACGTACAAAAGGCCGTATAGATGAAGGAAGTGACCCGATTAGGGCCACCCGGGTCACTCGCGACCACCTCTAAGCCTTCCATGCAAATGATGAGTCGGTCAGACAGTGAAGAATACAAACCAAGTATATGTTTATTCAGGTACACTCGAGCGGAGTCTAGTCTGACCAGCCTCCTAGGATTGCTGCAGAGGGTCTAACTTCAGCAAGCATGGTGATACATTATGTACGATTCAGAACCGATAAAAACCTGTCCTAACTGGAAATTTCCAGTTGGTAGCTGGTGAACAAAGGAGATACAGAAGGATGAGTTTCGATCCTGAGACCGGCACATGCTATCTCAACGCCAAGGTCACTCTGCCTGTGCCCGCCACTCTAAGGGGGGGAGCAGGCCTATCTAGTGGGAAAGGTATGCACTAAGAAGAACAGCATATTCATTAGTAGGACAAGACTCAACCTTGGAGAAACGAAAACTATCGCAGCTGCTTTCAGCTGAGGGAGAGAGACCGAAGTTAGTTTGAATCATGGCTCAAAATGGTGGCTGAACATAAAATCATGCCGCGAATGCTAACTTAAGACATACAATGCATGAACAACTCAGCTACAACATTTTTATTCCAACATAGACATTTTAGCTGCTAAATTCAATTTTTTCTGTTGCAAACCCCTCAAAATCTTTAGTTGATCTTGTTACCCTTGTGGGGATGAAAAACAATGTCCCTTAAATTGTACTGTACACAGTTGGTGCAAGGACCAGTTCCTGTGAGATCCTTTTGAACATATTGGGTGGGCAGATTCTCAAAAAATACACGCAATGCAGCGCAGCGCAGCACCCAAAGAGGCTGCTCTGCATGACAGGGAGGGAGCAGGAGAGCGCCATATCTTCAGAGATTTGGCACTCTCCTCCCCTCTCCCTAGCCCCGGAGCTGATTTCAGCTGCCGAGCGCCACGCACACACCTCAGCGCCATAGCACTAGGGTGTGTGCGTGATTCTAGCATAGGTTTTGTACAGGAAGAGTACCCTTCTTGTACAAAATACCATGCCTAGACAAGTTTAAAAGCTTTTTCCTCTTTGTATGTGTGTTGCACAGTGCAGCACGCATGCAAAGTTGGAAAAGAAAGGAAAAATAAAAACATTTCTCCTGTTAGCGCCTCCTTTGAAATGGCGGTAACTTTTGGCACAAAACCCTGTCTACAATTCTTTGTAGATAGGGTTTTGCGTCAAAAGGCATGGGTTGTTGCATGGGAACGCCCATGTACCACCCATGTAACGCCTCTTTGGCGCCAAGGAATGCAAAGCAGTGCTTTGCGCTGCTTTGTGCTACTTTTAAAGTACTTCTCAGCGCAAAACAAGTTTTGCTCTGGAAAAGTAAATAAAAAAACAAACATTTTGTGCCGGTTAGCATCACATTTGTGACGCTAGCCCAGCGCAAAATGTTTGAAAATCTACCCCTTGGTTGTTTGTTTTTTGGCAATCATCTCTTTGATGTTTTTGGATCGTTGGTATGCAAACAAAGATCGTATATTGTGTCAAACTCTCTGTGATATTTCCCATCTGCTGTTGATTATCCTTCTAATAGCAGTACTGCGTGTTGGAAACCTTGAAACAACTGTGAAACATGACTTCAGTTGTTTGGCGATCTCAGTCAGTAGCTCCTCTTGTCCTGCATTCTTGTTTACCCGTTTAATTGTGTCTTCATAGATAATATCGCCAGGGTAACCTCTTTGAAATCTCTTTGCATATTCTGTTTCAATGTGCTTGTGGCTCAGAAGTGACTCTCTTGTAAATTGTGTGTAAATTGCGAAAAAGGTAGATGGTTTTTGAGAGAGTCTGGGTTGATACTCTGACAATGTACCTCGCAAGAGCCAGATTAAACCATCTTTCCATCCAGTGTCATTTAAAATGTACTCTTCTACAAATTTGGCCATGAAGATGTTGGAATAGCTGTGGCCCCAGAGAAATCAATTGATGTGCTGTTCTTTTGCAGAAAAAAAACATAATTTCAATTGAAATAACTGTGGTATAGTGCAAATTGTAGCACTTAAATCAAAATAATGTTATTGTCTCTGATGTGTTCAACATTAGACAAAGACCACTCTACTGCTTCTACACCTTCTGAGTGTGGAACGGAAGTATGTAATGCATTAACATCTACGGTGTACAACTATAGGTTATCCATTGTTGAAAGGCTCACCATTGTGATCTTATTAAAAAATCCGTTGTGTCTCTAAATTTGATTTCATACTTTGTACAATAGGTTGCAAAAATTCATCAATGTACTTGCCCACCAGTTCATGAATTAAACCATCCCGGAAACAATAGGATGGAATAGAGGATCAGTCGAGTTAGTGCACGCTTTGGGCAACATGTATAGATCTGGATGTCGAGGATATGGTGTTTGTAAGAAACGTTTTGTTGGTGATCCATTCCAGTTCCTCTGCTTTTTTCAAGATTGCATTCAGGGTGCTTTGGAATCCCAGAGTTGGATCACATGCCAATTTAATATAGACATCTGTGCCATTTGCATGCTCGTTCACTTTTCTCATGTAATGTTCCGTATCCATTATGACTAGACCACCTCCTTCATCTGCCATCTGCAGAGTAATGCTGCTATAATTAGATAGTCCCTGTAGCACTCTTCTACCCATTTTAGCTGAAATTGTCATGACATTTCTTTTCATCCAAATGTTATTTCTTTAAATCACTGTTAATTAATAGTGCCCAGTGTGATGTTGATGGCATGAATGTCATGTTTGTTTTAAACCCCTTATATGCGTTTGTGCTAAAATCTTCACTGGAGGTTGCTAGTTGACAAAAAATGATTTCAAATGAACATTTAAAAAAACATCTATTTCCTACTTGTTAATTTTGTACGTGGGGACGAATGAAGTTCCTGTGGACAACACCTTCTTTTGATAGTCCATTATTGGCATGCTAGAAATATGAATAACTAAATCTTTACTTGAGTATGGGGATTCCTCCTTTTTCTTTATCTTTGTCCTTCCCGCACCACCCAGTTTTTAATTTATTGTTGATGTTTCTGGTTTTTCATTTGCCGCCAGGCTAATAGACAAAAAAACGGAGGTCCTCGTTTACAGTATTGTGCCGCACGGCAGCGCAGCAAGTCTTCCTGCTGCGCTGCCGGGCATCAAAAGAAAAGGGCAGGATTGCTTCATATCTACAAGATATGATGCATTCCTGTCCTTTTACCCTGTGCTGGCGCACAATGGGCTGTCATGCGCCAACGCAGGTACCCTTGCGCCATGGTGCAAGGGTGTCTGCGTTGAAGGGGTGATTGTTTTTGTGCAGGAAGGGACACCTTCCTGCACAAAAGCAATCACTAGCGGTGTTTTCCTCTTTCTATGTGTGCTGCAGAATGCACCACACATAGAACAAGCATTGGCATAGCCAATAGGTCTCGCCTTTGGGGCCTTTTAAGTGTTTAGCCAGAGCTATTGACTTTGCCAATGTCTTCAAGCTGTGCTGTAGAGAAGTGTGGCTGCTGTGCAGCATGCTGAAAAGTTATAATAAAAAAGTGTCAGAAGCATTTTTGTTACTTTATATATGACCAAGAAGGCATTATGTAAAACTGAACGACCATATTAAAAAAAGTATTTACAATAAAAAAATTCCTCAGTTTTCTTTTGTTCTTGCAATGCTGGCAACTTGTTTCTGCCTATTGCAATGGTTGTTTGTTAAAGCTTTTTTTTTGAGGGGGCATAAACAATCGGAGGGTGAAGGTTGGGAACTAGTACCTGTATTATAACACTAGCAACGGCCAAACGCTAGGGGAGAATCAACAGATGCCAGATTCCGAGAGCATGCTGAGGTGGTGCTGAGTGATGCTGAGGTGGTAGTGGTGGTGGTGACTGTTGCGGAGACGATGCTGAGGTGATGCTGAATGATACTCAGGTCTTGCTGAGTGATACTGCTGTGGTGCTGAGTGATGCTGTGGTGGTGCTGAGTGATATTGTCTTGGCGCTGAGTGATGGTGTGGTGGTGCTGAGTGATATTGTCTTGGCGCTGAGTGATGCTGTGGTGGTGCTGAGTGATGCTGTGGCGGCGCTGAGTGATGCTGTGGTGGCGCTGAGTGATGCATTGGTGGCGCTGAGTGATGCTGTGGTGGTGCTGAGTGATGCTGTGGTGGCGCTGAGTGATGCTGTGGTGGCGCTGAGTGATGCTGTGGTGGTGCTGAGTGATGCTGTGGTGGTGCTGAGTGATATTGTTGTGGCACTGAGTGATGCTGTGGTGATGCTGTGGTAGTTCTGAGTGATGCTGTGGTGGCGCTGAGTGATGCTGTGGTGGTGCTGAGTGATGCTGTGGTGGCCCTGAGTGATGCTGTGGTGGTGGTGAGCGATGCTGTGGTGGTGCTGAGCGATGCAGTGGCAGTGCTGAGCGATGCTGTGCTGGCGCTGAGCGATGCTGTGGCGGCGCTGAGCGATGCTGTGGCGGCGCTGAGTGATGCTGTGGCGGCGCTGAGTGATGCTGTGGCGGCGCTGAGTGATGCTGTGGTGGCGCTGAGTGATGCTGTGGTGGCGCTGAGTGATGCTGTGGTGGCGCTGAGTGATGCTGTGGTGGCGCCGAGTGATGCTGTGGTGGCGCCGAGTGATGCTGTGGTGGCGCCGAGTGATGCTGTGGTGGTGCCGAGTGATGCTGTGGTGGTACCGAGTGATGCTGTGGTGGTGCTGAGTGATGCTGTGGTAGCGCCGAGTGATGCTGTGGTGGCGCCGAGTGATGCTGTGGTGGCGCCGAGTGATATTGTTGTGGCGCCTAGTGATGCTGTGGTGGCCCTGAGTGATGCTGTGGTGACCCTGAGTGATGCTGTGGTGGCGCTGAGCGATGCTGTGGTGGTGCTGAGTGATGCTGTGGTGGTGCTGAGCGATGCTGTGGTGGTGCTGAGCGATGCTGTGGTGGTGCAAAGTCATCCTGTGGTGGTGCTGAGTCATCCTGTGGTGGTGCTGAGTCATCCTGTGGTGGTGCTGAGTGATGCAGTGTTGGCCCTGAGTGATGATGTGGTGTCGCTGAGTGAAGCTATGGTGGTTCTGAGTGATGCTGTGGTGGCGCGGAGTGATGTTGTGGTGCTGCTGAGTAATGCTGTGGTGGCGCTGAGTGATGCTGTTGTGGCGCTAAGTGATGCTGTGGTTGTGCTGAGTAATGCTGTGGTTGCACTGAGTGATGCTGTGGTTACACTGAGTGATGCTGTGATGGCGTTGAGTGATGCTGTGATGGCGTTGAGAGATGTTGTGTTGGTGCTGAGTGATGCTGTGCTGGCTCTGATTGATGCTGTGCTGGCTCTGATTGATGCTGTGCTGGCTCTGATTGATGCTGTGGTTGCGCTGAGTGATGCTGAGTGATGCTGTGGTGTTGCCGAGTGAGAGATAGAGTGAAGATATAATGCCCAATTAGAGAGGGTGGTGAGAGAGAAAGGGTGTACATAGAATAAAGAGTGGAGCGGGATAAAGAGAGAGAGAAAGAAGGGGAGAGAGAGTGAATGAAGGAGTTTGAAAGAGAAACAGATAAAGGGGTGAGAGAGAATGAAAGGCTAAAAAAGATAGAGAGGGGAGAGTTAATTAAGTAGAGAGAGAATTAGAGAGGGAAGAGAGAGAGAAGGAGAGAGACAATAAGAGTGGGGGTGTGGAGTTTAAATAGAGTGAAGAAGTGACGCGGAAAAAGTAACCTTAAATATAGCTTTGTGCTTTGCGCGAATAAATATAAAAAAAAACAGAGTGAGACAAAAATACTGGTAATTAGGCTGTGACTCCCAATATAAAACAAATAGCGATATAAGGTGAAATCAACCCACCGAAGCAATATGTCTAACTAGACAAAAAAGCTTGCATTTCAATGCTAATCGATGTTGTTTTTCATGTGACTGTAGTCCAGGGCCGTCAGTTGGTAATGTGAGCTGCTGCTGCGATTGAAACATCAGAGTCCAGAGAGTTAATGAGCCATGACGAGGAAATGAGGAAGAGATAGGAAACCCAGATGGCAGCTGCGCGCGTGCACGCCATCGTGAACGCAAGCTGGTCGCCAGCCGAAAGCCAGTGGCTTTGCACTTCCAAAACCCGCTTACTAAAACTCTCGGCCAGACCAGCGCAAGCGCTGGTGCAGGCCGAGACCTAAAAAGGAAAAACGAGGAGAAATAAAGGTATTTCTCCTTGTTGCACCTCTCTTACGCCTCCCCTGTAAATCTGGGAATGCGTCAGGTTCTATGGATGTTGCGTGAGAACACCAACATCAACACCCATGGAACGCCCCTTTCATGCAGAGTAATGCGTGAAAGGGGGCCATATTTACAAGGCCATGAAAAGCCACGCAGGGTGGTTTTGCGTGGCCTTGTAAATATGGGCCAGCACACTGCGCCGCCGGTGCATCAAAAAAAGTGATGCATCGGCGGCGTAATGGGCTTGTAAATATGCCCCTCAGTGTTTGTTTGTAACTTCTTTATTCTTACTTAATACTACTGTAGCCACTCTTGGTGTAGCAGTTGACAATTGATTTTTGATGTGGCAATTCATTCTTCATCAGAGATGCTACTTTCACCTGAAGTTACTGTGGTCACACTTTTATTTGCTCTTTTTTTATGAGATACAACTGCATAAGTATACACCTTGTCCAATTTGTAATCAATTGTACCTCTTTTGAATTTTCACATTTTTTCCTATTAGTTTCTCTTATATATACCACTAGTTTATTATTCAAATCTTCCAATGTTTTATTCCATTCCGTGCTTTCAATACGTTTGGACAATTCAGATTTATTTGTGAGTTTTCTTCCTCTAAATCTTTGATGACCCTTGAAAGTTCCTCACTATGAGCAGAATTAAATCCAAGGTACATTTATTTGATATGGAATACAATCTCTCAACGAATCTCTTGTTGGTTTTGCATTACATTGGTTTGAGTGCCACCCTTAGGCCTCTCAGAATACATTTGGGGTCTGATTTAGTGACGGATATCCCATCCGCTAAAATATAAATCCCATAGGATATAATGCACTTTAGGAACTTTCATCTACGATTGTGGTCGCATATTTAAAACCTCTGCCATATTGCTGGATCTAAATTTTGCCAACAGAACTCTAATTCAGGTCCTATGCCTGTGGCTTCTGCTATCTCATTTGGAGGGGCATCGACTTGACTGGACTGTTCCTTGTGGAGCAGGACCAAGGCTAATTTGCAAAAGACAGATTTCTGTATAAAGTGGTACAGTAGGTGAAAAACAGTGGCGGCTCCTCCACTAAGGCGGAGGAGCATCTCCCCACTGCTCTGTGAGCAGTAGTTAAAGAAAACTAAAATGATAATAACTAGCGTTATTATCATTTTAGTTTTCCTTTCCTGGTGTGGGGCGTGGCGTGGCTGGACTGTCAGAGCATGGTAGGGGAGGAGTGATTTGCCCACTCCAGGGTGCGCAATGACACTTTGACCGGCCCACTCGGCCGGCCAAACTGTCATGCGCACTTTGCATGTTCTTCACCAAGGCTGCATTACAGCCTGGATGCAGAACATGCCCCAGGCTCCCATTCCCTACCTGAGCGCCAATCCACGGCGCTCAGACCAATCACAGCGCTGCATTGCAGCGTTGGGATTGACTAGGGGAGACAGGAGCCTGGGTGCTTCCTGTTCCTGCTTCCAGGAGTGAGAGGCAACAGTGGCGAGCGGACCGAGAGGCGGCGGCTGACCGCGAGGCCGGCCTGAAGCTAAGTGGGTTTTTTTTGGTTTTTTTAATTTACAACCCTCCCCATCCCCCCCGACCCGCCCCGCCACCCCTAGTAAAATAGCGGCCGCCACTGGTCTTGATGCATTAAAATATTAAGACCAATATCCACAAATGGCAAGCAGTATACCAGAGTTAAAAGTCACTTTTGACTCGCATCTGCTATATTTCCCCAACCCTATTACTGTGCAGTATTAGTGATGTGAGTTTGGTCATCTTTATTATTTTAGCTCTTGTATTTATTTTGGGGGTTAAAAGTGATGCTCCACACATCATTTGTTGATATGAAATCTTTTAACTTGATATATCCCGATAGATTCAACTGTATGTTCCTTCTTTTTTGTTCGGAGACATATTACACTAATGGTGCTAAACATATAAGTGAGATTACTTTGGCAAAATGTTATTAATTGTTTGGCACTCCACAACTGTTAGTACAAAAATGTGTAAGTAGCATGGTAAGTAACAATACGGGAAAAAACATCTGTTGTGATGCGCAGTAGGAAAACAAACATTCCCCGTGATCATCTAAGCCCCACTTCACATTATAGGCCTAAGAGCAAATGCAATAAACAAATCTGACACTACATCAGTGGGATTCCAGCATTCTTCTGCAGAGACCGAGTGGGTGCAACGGAGCTGCATTTTAGCAGCCAAGAGCCATTTTCCCTAAGGATTATTTATGTGTGCCTGTGCTGTGCATCTGCTGATGATTTGCTTGGCCGAAGTGTCCCAATGTCCTTTTTAAGGATTTTTGGGGGCACAGGTAAAACATATTTTGGGGGGCCCCGTTTGGAATAACTTTGAAGTATGTTGTCCATTTTCTGCAATTCAAGCCCACGTGATACCTGCCTAACAAATTTACGGAAATGGCTTCATACAAAAATAGTTTAAATTTGTCTTTCCCCAAAGATCCAGAATGATGACACTGAACAGATGTTAGACTTGGCACCATTGGCGTGGGTCTCCCTTCCATTTTTTTGCTGTTGCCTCTTATGTTTTGCTGGTTTTAGATGCTTTTGGGCACTGTGCCACTGCTGTTCAGTGCCACAGTGCAAGTGCTCCCTACTGTAAATTGATGTATGGATTAGTGACTCCATGATTGGATGATTGGTTTACTTGTCAGTCCCTAGTACAGTGCACTGAGTGTGCCCAGGGCTTGTAAATCCAATGCTGCTGGTGGGCTTGCAGCCCTGGTTGTGCCACCCACAGAAGCAGCCTGTAAGTGTGTCTCAGGCCTGCCATCGCAGAGCCTGTGTGCAGCCTAGGGCTGCCATGTCGACTCTGGTGAGTACACCCACTCACCAGTCCCTAAACCTTCCCTTTACTGCATGTTGGTCACCCCTAAAGTAGGCCCTAGGGCAGGGTGCATTGTAAGTATAAGGTAGGACATGCCCTGGTGTGTGTGGCCTGTCCTAATAGTGAATTACAGCCATTTTCGTTTTTCACTATTGCAAGGCTACCTGTTCTCCATAGGCCAGAATGGGCAGTTTGATTATTACACCTTATAATCCTAACTGACCCAGGGAACATGGTAGAAAAACGAATTTAGTATGCCTGAACTCAGGATGATAAAATACATCTTTTAGTGAAGTTGGTTTTAACATTCTTTGTTTGAAAATACCACTTTTAGAAAGTAGGTATTTTCTTGCCTAAACCATCCAGCTGCCTCTGCTCAGGTTGTGTATTGTGTGTCTGGGCTTGTGAGTGAAAGGGGCTGGGGGATTCCAGGAGGCAGGGTGAGTCAGCACTAGGCTGAATAGGTCTGCCTGAAGGAGGATGGGTGGGAGGAGTTGCACCTGGGTCTGAATAGGGCTGTGCCTGCCTTCCACAATGCTGGCTCCACTCTCCTGCCGGGCGCCTGATGGCTCTGCCCCTCACTCTCAAAGGAAAGAAGGAGTCAGAAAAACAAAGTGCTCCAGGACTGACCAGAACTGGTTTGGACTAGGCAAAGGCCTCCTGCCTTCAGAGAACAAAGGGAAAAGGTGTATAAAAAGGGGACCCAGACCCCTAGGAAATTAGATCACTTCTGGGAAATCAAGAAACCTGTTGCCAAGGAGAAGAACCGGAGAAGCTGAAGGAGGAGTACTGCCCCTGTGCTGTTTTGCTGATTGGGGTTGGCCTGCAGTGGTTGCTTTCTGCCAAGGACAGGAGAAAAGACTTTGCTGTGCTTTGTCATCTTGAAGAAGAGAATCTCCAAGGGCTTGAACTAGAGCTTGCCTCCTGCCTGAAGTCTCAGGGATACAAGACTTCACCAACCAGCTCCCCCTGCATTCCCTTGCTGGGAATTGAAGTGCCTGCTGTTGTGCTGGGCCTTCTGAGAGACTGCGTGTCGCTGGGAGCTGGAAGCGCGACGCAACAACGAGAAGCGTGTCGCCGCCGCAGCCGCGGTCATCGCATCGCCGAGGAAGCGAGACGCCGCTGCCGCTGTCATCATCGCATCGTCGGAGCGCGGCGCATCACCGGAGAAGCGAGACGCTGCCACAGAGGTCATCGCCGCATCGCCGGAGAAGCGCGTCGCAGGGCCTGTCGCGCTCCAAAGATCATCGAGTCGCCGCACGGCCGCCGGGCGTGCACGCATCACACCAACGTTGTCGCACCGCCACCAAGACGCCATTTTGTCGCATCGTACCGGAGAAGAGTATCGCATCGAGGTGCCATCTTGTCGCATCGCACCAGAAAGCAGTAAGAAACCGACGCATCACCTCCCCACACAGTAAGGAAGCGAGCATCAACTCCCTGCGCAGCAGTAAGGAACCGACGCATCCACTCCCTGAGTGTAAGGAACCGACGCCTCACCTTCCCTGCGACCCTTTGTTTTCTTTGCGTTGCGCATTCAAGGTACATTGAGAGTAAAGTGTCGCATTTACAACTTGAGAGAACTGAACTATTTTATAACCTTTTAAAGCCTATTTTTGAGTACTGTATTGTGGATTTTTGCTATTGGGTCTTGTGATAAGTCTATATAAAGATTACTTATTTTTACATAAACAACCTGTGTGGTGTCCATCTGTAGTGTTTTCACTGTATTACTGTATGTGGTCACAAATGCTTTACACACTGCCTCTGAGATAAGCCTGTCTGCTCGTGCCAAGCTACCAGGGGGTGAGCAGGGGTTATTTTAGGAGTGTATCCCCCTTATCCTGACTAGAAGCAAGGGTCCCTATTTGGACAAAGGTGCAAACCATTGCCAACTAGAGACCCCCAGTTCTAACAACAGAGAAATACAAAGTTAGTGGTAGAGGCAGGCCGTGAGGTTGAGGTATAAAAATAGAGTTGAGTTAGGGAGAAAGAAAGTTCACTTTCCCAGGGATTCCTTGGAGGGTGGGGGCCCTGGGCAGTTGCTCACATTGTTCTACGCGGCGTGCGGGAGAGACGACAATGATCGGTAACAGCTTACCTCGCAAGCAAGAGTGCTATTAGGAAGCTGTTCTCCTCCCCGCCAGTTCGAGTTGTAGATTTATATAAACTCGGTTCCTCTTCACATGTGAGGGGCTCCATGGAAGGTGATATCCCCTCTTACTTTTGAATTCATAGAAGGGAGTGGTAGCACCCAGGATCACAGAGGTGAGAGTCCTGAGGAAAGCCGGGGCATTGTTTATTGCTGGCTGAAACATGTCGACACCTATGCAGAGTGGAGCTGGTGGAGTCTCATTATAAGTTCCTCTACCTTAGCATCCACCACTTTTTCCAATTTTTTAATCCTGGATAGGCGACCTAATATTAAAATTGTAATAAGGATTCCCTATGACCAGCTTTTATATCACTTTATATCACTTTTTCTGCACCATTTCTCACCCTTGGTTCCACACTGTATGTTGTATTGTCTTCCCCTCCCTATTGCTCCACCTCCAGTGTAGGGTTAACACGGAGGTGTGTTAGCAGCCCTATGATGAAGCATGACACAGCTTGCTGTGTGTGGGGCAGTTTTTAAAGCATGGTGCTTTTTCCTTTCATTCACTTATTGACACCTATTATCACTATATTGTTTTCCCTCTTCTTTTTGTGATTTAAGTCTGAGCGGGAGGTCGAAGAGGGACCTTATCCTCTCACCCCTCTGTTCTAGTGTGTTCCTAGTTGCTCACTTTGCCCATGCCTTAAAACATTTTTGCTGTGCCCCATTCTGTGAGATCTGCACCAGAAATGGAGATGTGTGAACTCAGTGAAAAGCACAATCACTATTTTGCAATTGCTACTTCTTTTGTCCAGTAACTGTAAACACTTGACCTCTGGCTCCCTTCAGCCACTTTACAAGATACACAGACATATCAATGCTGCATGAATTTGGCAATGTTTAGGCACTGTGGTCCTGGTTTTGGGTAAAAGGCCTTATTTATTTTTATCCCGCCCTAGTTTTTGAAACAGGACAAGAAGGAATTATTTTAAGTGAGAGGTCTTACTAATCCTCTTATGAATAATGTAGCATCTGATGTCATGCCATGCTTCATACTGCTTTCTTCTTCTTTTCATTTTCCTGTTTTTCTTCCAACGTTTGCAAACATTGGGATTAAAATCCTCGAGAGTGACTAGTGACCATGAACATGGAGCTGTGCTTGTGTATTGTGGTCCTATAGTGCAAGCACCTATAGACCACTGTTGACAAACATTTTGAAAAACAGACATACTTCAACAAGCAGACTAGACACTCACATTTTACTTTGTATTTGCAAAACGGGTGTGCAAATTTTTTAAAAACCAAGAAGAGGCACCGGATAGGGGAAAGGGTGACGTGTCATAAATAGTTGTTGACCATCTGTTCAGTAGTTTCAGCCTTATATGCAAAATCTTTTATGGGAAATAGCATTTCCTAGTTGAGAGGAAAAATAAATTGGTACGTGTGTGTGTGTGTGTGTGTGTGTGTGTGTGTGTGTGTGTGTATGTGTGTGTGTGTGTGTGTGTGTGTGTGCGTGTGTGCGTGTGCGTATATGTGTGTCGGACACCAGCAGGTAGTAATAGTTAGGACCTTGTTTCCATAGGAAAATCTTTTTTTGTTTTGCCAATAACTTTGGCGTCGCTTGACGAATCTTTACGCAATTTTCAAAATTAATATGACAGTTGGTTCAGCTGCTGTCTTGAAAGTTTCGGGGTGATTCATCAAGCAGGGGCAGAGAAAAAGGGGAGTTTCAAAACGCGTTTTTCCCATGAAATTTCCCATTGGGATTTTAGACACGACTACAGCCCGATCCGCTGAATGGAATTACACCAAATTTCGCAGAAAGGTATCTGTAGGTCCAGAAAGCGACCTTTTTGTAAATTGGTGGAACTTCATTCAGTAGTTTGGGAGATATTAAAGAAAAAACAAATTTGGATATCTAGGGACACGAGGGCTCCGCAAACCCTCCCAATCTCCTGCTGAGATCTGATTGGTTGCCAACACTTCAACCAGGAAGTGTTGGCAGCCATCTTGGGACTCGGCTTCAGGTAGGAATACCGGACTCCTTAGCTCTGGTGACAGGGTCCTAAAGGGGGCCCGCCAGGGAAAATAAGCATTTTGTAAAAACAAATTTCAACTAAATCGTGGCAGATCTGCGAATCCGGCGAAAATTAAAGAAAAAGAAACGCGGACTCCCGTGCTAGTTTTGGAAAAAGCCCCCGGGTGGGCCAGGTCCCGGGGGCATTGTTTAAAGAAACGAGGGGGCACACGGGCCCCCCTCCAGAGGCTGGTGGAGGCCCGGGGACCACCACCTCCCAGGGGCTTTATTTATAAAAAAGTAGAGGCACACGGACCCCCCTCCTGAGGCTTTATAAGCCCCGGGGACCACCACCTCCCTGTGGCTAAGGAAATGTTGATGGGGGGGCTGCACGGACTCCCCCTGAGCCCAGTGACCACCATATCCACGGGGCAAAATAACACCTAATGGGGGGGCCCTTGGACCCTTCCAGGCCACGGGGACCACCACCTCCCTGGGTCTAAATATTTTTTAAAGAATGGGAGAGGGGCCGTGCTGCCCCCCCCTCCCGGGCCACATAGTTCCCCGGGGACCACCACCTGCCCGGACAGCCCTTAATCAAGAAAGGAGGGGGCCACGCAGCCCCCCTCCTGGAGCCATACATGGCCCTGGGGACCGCCACCCCCCCGGCCCGGCTCCTGCTATTTCCCAGGGTGCCCACCCACCGGGACATAACTTTTTTCATTTGCTTGGCAGGAGCTGACAGGTCCCGCCAAGCAAAAGCAAACACTCCGGTTCCAGCAGGTGGGAACTGTCAAAGTGCTCTCGTCTGCTGGAAACTGAGGTTTCATCTCTTTACCTTCCCGTAGACATGTGGGCAGGGAAAGAGATGAAACTTTTGCTTTTGCACACAAGAAGCTGCATTTGCAGCAGCTCCGGTGTGCAATAGCAATGTTGGTTCCCGCAGGAGGCAGGTAGCTGGCTAGGACTGTGGGGGCCTTGAGGCTCCCCGTGGTACCCATGCTGCACACTGGGTGCACTGGGTGAGCTCCAGGGCACCCAGGAGACAAGGCTGGGCCCTGGGGGATGGGGTCTCCGGGGCTGAAATCGGCCCAGGGAGGGGGACCGTGTGGCCCCCCCACCCCTTCACATTTTGGTTGGGCCCCAAGGGATGGGGTCCCTAGGGACAAATCGGCCCAGGGAGGGGGGACCGCACGGCCCACCTCCGCTGTGATAAAGAGAAGGCAGGAATACGAGCAGAAAAAGACAAAACAGCGGGCATACAAAAGAGCAGAAAAGGCCAAACTGAGGGCAGAAAAGGCAAAACAGGGGGCAGAAAAACGAGCAGATAAGGCAAAACAGAGCAGAAGAAGGCAAACCAGAGGGCAGAAAAAAGAGCAGGAATGGCAAATAGAGGCAGAAGAATGAGCAGGAAAGGCAAAACAGGGGGCAGAAAAACAAGCAGACTCATGCATTCACTCACAGATCCACACAGACACTCACACACCTACTCACAGACCCACTGAGACATTCATACACCCACTCACAGACCCACTGAGACACTCATACACCCACTCAGATACTCACGCACCCTCTAACAGACCCACTCACATGCTTACACACCCACTCACAGGCCCACTTAGACACTCACGCACCCACTCACAGCCACACTCAGACTCAAGCACTCACTCACAGACCCACTCAGAGAGTCATGCACTCATTCACAGACCCACTGACAGACTCATGCACTCGCTCACAGACCCACTCAGAGACTCCTGGACCCACTCACAGGCCCACTCAGGCACTCATGCACACACTCACAGACCTACTCAGAGACTCACGCACCCACTCACAGACCCACTCAGAGACTCATGCATTCACAAACCCACTCAGAGACTCATGCACTCACTCACAGACCCACTCAGAGACTCATACATCAACTTACGGACTCGCTCAGACTCATGTAATCACTCACAGACTGACTCACTCTCTTATAGAGGCACTCACCAACCCACTCAGACACTCTGACACCCACTCACAGACCCACTCAGACACTTACGCACCCACTCAGACACTCACAAACCCACTCACACACCCAGTGAGACACTTATGTAGCCACCTCCAGACCCACTCAGACACTCACACATCCACTGACAGACCCACTCAGACACTCTCACACCCACTCACAGACCTACTGAGACACTCATACACTTACTTACTGTCAAAGGTTACTGGTTACAGTTAGGAAATAACATTTTTTTAAAACCTTAGGAATTTATTTAAAAAACCAAATGTTTCAGTGATGTTATATTTAGGAAATAACACTAAAAACCCATAGAAATTCACTAAAAAAAACAAAGGTTACAGGAACGTTGTAATTAGAAAATAGAATTAAAAAAACCTTAGAAATGCATTGAAAAAAACAAAGGTTACTGGGACGTTATAGTTAGGCTCAGATTTTACTCATACAAAACCATAGCAAATCAGCAGTTATAGTTACCTGAGCTAACAATAACTTACGCCCCACAATGCATTGCTTTTGACCTCACATATTACATCACTCATGACATGGTCAGTGACATCACTCATGACATCACTCAAGACATCTCAAATGCCATCTAAACCCATGCAATGTCCAACTGCAGGGATGGAAAGTTGTATGCTCCCCTACCTTCCCACCACAATGTGGAAATAAGTGCAATAGGGAGAAACTCACAGCAATGAAGATTTAAAAATAAAGTCATAAAAAAACGAACAAGCTGCAGACCACGGAGAACAAAGCAGTTTCCCGTTGCCCTGCTCCTCTGTGGCCTGCTGCATTCTGCAGGCCATGGAGGAGCGTGCCAGCATATTGCTGCCACTTGGACCCACTGGCTCAATTTTTCATTTTTCATTTTTAAATCCACCCTCACCGATGGACAAGTCAGGTGGAGGAGGAGATACTTGAATTTATCAGGTTGTTTAAAGATATGACTACTTGATCATGAACACTGATTTCATGAAACTTTCCCTCGTCAGTATTTCCCCTGTCAAATGTGGGTACTTGTTGGCCTTTTGGCTAAAATCAAGTGGAGTATTGGTTCTTATCAGTTTAATATGATACGTCCTCTATCTGGGGACCATATACGACAGTCTTCTTTTTTGATTATGTACATGTGAAAATCAGGATGGTTGTGTACATGCAATTGTAATTTTTTAATTTTTTTATGTGTATTAGGAACCCAGGATTGTTATAGATACAAATGAATTTGTAACACGAAAGAAATGGGGGATAGGTGTGAAAACATTTTAATGTACTTATATATAAGCAGAAATATTAATATGAGCTGTTTTTAATATATGAGCACTGTATTTGACATAATAAATATTGTTAGAATGTTTTCTAATAACAGGACAAGTGTGTTATTTGTAGTACACAGTGCTTACGATAATAAATGAGACAAGATAATCTTTTGAGATATTAATAAAGAAAATAGTTCACATATTTAAAAAAAACTGAGGGAATATATTTGTTATACAGTTTTTAGAATACTGGCCCCTCGGGTGTTGAAAGGTTACTTTCTTCTGTGTAGTGATCATCTGAAGATTCAAAATTCCTTCAGACTTTACATTTAACTCAAAGAAAGCTCACTGTTTCTCCAGCTTATCATGAAGCAGAAAGATCTTAGCAAAAGAGTTGATTGTGTTGTTAATTTAAATAATTAGTCAATTTAAGGAATAAAATAAAATGTTGAGGTTTGGTCCTATATGAGGCCCGGAAGCTTCTGTACCTGACCTGAGATGCTGCACGTTTCTATATGCCTGTTGATAATATTTGATGTTGTCCTGTGAGGCCTAATGTGATTGTCTCGCCCATAGTCACCCACGTCTTGATTTGGAATCTGACAATGCCTGACAATTTGCACAAACGCTTTGTGCCAAGGGGTTCGCACTTTATCTATTTCATTCCATTCTTATGACTAGCCTTCCAAATGTGGACTTGTAATAGGTACTATTGTCGAGCCTTGTGGCGGTACCCCGCTGTTGAACACCATAACATTGCTCCAGTGTTCTTAGCTGCACAGACAGGGCCTCATTTACAAGCCCTGTGCACCGTTGGAACGCCACTTTTATCGACTTTCTGGCAGTGCACAGGGCTTAGCCATATCTACAAGCCCACGTAAAGCCACCCTGCGTGCCTTTTCATGACCTTGTAGATATGGAGTGAGGCAACGAAGCACAAGTCGCTGTGTTGACTCACACTACGATGGGGAGGCATGCCATTGGCGTTACGATGGGTGTTCGCCCATAACACCCATGGCATTTGACACATTCCCAGATTTACAACAAGTTGTAAACCTGGGAATCCATCAAAAGCCTATGCCTCCCCAGGGGAAGCTTAAGGGAGGCGCAATGAGGAGAAATAACATTATATCTCCTTGTTTTTTCCTCTTTCTATGTGTGCTGCATTGAGCAGCACACATAAAAAGAGGAAATCACCTTCCTGCACAAAAACAATCATCCCTACAATGCAGACACCCTTGTGCCTGCGTGGTCGCATGGAAGCCAATTGAGCACCAGCGCAGAGAAAGAGGACAGGAATGCGCCATATCTGGTAGATACAGCGCATTCCTGCCTTTTTATTTTGCCATTGAGCAGCTGAGCAGGAAGGCTTGCAGCACTTCCCTATGGCAAAGAGTTGTAAATGAGGCCCACAGGGTTATGTCACGCAACGCAGTTCAGCAACCAAAGTTGCTTGAAAGGGAAAAAGCAGAACATTCCAATCTCTACTAAGATATGGAAGTTTTCTGTCTTCACCTGCGCTGGAGCACTTTAGGCTGCCTTGCGTCAACGTACACACTTTTGCACCATAGTACAAAGGTGTGTAAATAATAATGAATAATGTCAAGCATTAGTTTTGTACTGGAAAGCTACTCTTCCAATACAAAATGTTACGCTTAGACATAGTATAACTATTTTCCGACTTTGTACCTGTGCTGTATAGTGCAGCACATATGCAGAGTTGAAATGTTTTGAGAAAAGAACACTTTTCTCAAACTTTACTCCTGCCTCGAGGAGTCGTTCATTTTCTTTCTCATTTCAAAGTTCTGTCTACCCTTTTCAGTAAATAGGGCTTTGAGTCAAAACCCCTGGGTAGTTGCATGGGAACACCCATGTACCACCCAAGGAACGCCCCACTTATGCAAAGTAGCTCAAAGTAGCACAAAGCGCTACTTTGTGTTGCTTTATGGTTATTTTCCAATGTAAATCAGGGGTTGCACTGGAAAGTAAATCCCAAAACAGCACTTTGTGCTGGTTTGCTCCACTTTAATGAAGGAAATCCCAGCGCAAGTGTTAGTATATCTTCCCCATAACACAATATTCCCTCATTCCCCGCAGATTTTAGCAGTCACAAAAGAAGTGGTAGCACCACAAATAAAATCTTCACGCATTCCAGATTATCAGACAAGCTGTTGACCTAAAACTGATTTTCCAGAACATGCTTATTTATTTACTGATTAGCTAGAAATTATCTAATGAAGGCATGATAAAATATCCACGATAAGGTAGAATAACCGCAAATAACTTGAACACATTATTCTGAAACGGTCTGTGACCTCTGTGAAGAATCAGTTGTATAGTCGAACAAGAGCCAGGAAGTAAAGTATTAGCATAGCGGTATATACACTTTACACAAACCTGCCTGTGAATCTTTTCAGCCCGTACCAGATATTTTTGCTTGAGGACAGGCCCATGAGCAGGACTACTTTTCCTAGACAGGCTCCACAGCTCTTCTAGCAATACCTCATCGCAGTACAACCACCCGGATGCCTGACCACCCCATAAGAGGTTGGCTTTGCAGCCTACCACATCCCATTGTAGCGCGCCTACATCTAACAGCTCTGGAACTCCCCCACTTCCCTGGTCAACCCAGTAAGCCCTACATCAGCACTGCTCGACCTGCAAACTCCAAGGGGCTCCACTTGCAGCCTGGCCTCTGGGTGCTCCTGCATCTTACTCTCATCTGCGACTCTAAAAGGGAACGAGTTGACCTTTTGCTGGATCTTGATGGCTTCTTTCTAACCTGTGCCAGATGTAAGCAATGGTCTCTGTCAGGGCCGAACTGGCCGTAGCGGGCATCGGGCGTTTGCCAGGGAGGCTGGACGGGTGGGGGCCGGTTTTGCTACTGGGGGCCGATTTTGCTGCAATGCTGCAATATCAGCCCCCAGTAACAAAAGCAGCAATGCTGGGAGGCTTCACACTTTCCCCCTCCCTTGGGTGGGGGCCGGTCTGGCAAAATTGCCAAGGTTGCTATGGGTTCCCAGTCCGGCCCTGGTCTCTGTTTTCTGCCTCTGTTTTTTGCCTGTAAAAAACACCATGATATCCCATCCCCCATCTTCTGCCCAATTCTATATTTCAAGATGAGTTTCACCCTTTGAGAGAGAGAAAGCGAAAGCACAGTCTACCAAGAGTAAAGTTGTCCACCCTTGGTCAACGAGAGCTTCCTTTCACCAGGCACACCAGTGTTACAAATTCCTGAAACTATTTGGCAACATTCTCCTTTCAGAAGGCCAGTGTGTAAAGCAATCACTGTCACTCAGCAACCTCTGTTGAATCAGTAGACAGCACATCCAAGCTTGAGCCTCCGCTGTTTGTCAGACAGGGATCCAAGCCCACCTCAGTCGCTGGTTTATGCGTTGATGGTTGGCAAACTCAGAGAGAATACAGCAGCAATAAGAGATCATGCTGGCATAGGGCCACTTTTAGAGGTATATTTGTTTACTATCAATCTTATAGTCCGCGGACCACATATACTCTATCAGTATTGGGATATTAAACCTAAGTGTGAGTCGAAAGGTCCAATATTGATTCACAAACAGCAGATAGAACCCTAGCACTGGTCCACCACTCTCTCCTCCCTCTCTTCTCCCTCTCTCCCACATTCCTTGACTAATGTCATCACTTAATTGAACCAAACAATTATGAAGGAGTGTTTAGAATTTGAAACTTACAGGCTTAGAGGGACTTATATATAGGCGAGGTCGAAGTAACTCTGGAGAGGTGTAGATCAATCAGATATATAACTCTGAAAACATGGAAAGGGTACAGCAACTGGAGTTGATTGGATGGAATGTAGGAGACAGCCTCTGCTGGTTCAAATGGTCATCAAGTGTGTTGCATGCTGTAGACCACTGAAATATAATCTTAGTGTTTACAATGAGAGGGAAAACAGAAATAACAGAAACAGTCATTTAAATGGCATCTTTGCATGTCTTTCAAGCGCAGGAGGCAAATTTCAGAGTACAAGATTGTGACGGTGTGGATGAAAGGAGCAGAGCATCACAGCCATTTTGGAAAACCTATATGTTAGTTGACCTCTATTTCCCTGTTCCCTTCCCCTAGACATCTTATTGGCCTCATAGCGGGCCAGGAAAGTCTCCATTAGTCCAAGAACACAGAGGGTATTTATAGCTGGAGCCCCCGGGTGTTGTGTTGCTCAGGTGTTATTTGCTGGCAAACTTCTAAAAGCAGACATCAAGCCCAACTCTAAACACTGTGTGTATGTCTGTGTGTGTCTGTACGCTCTCTTGCGCGTATCCATATGCCTGCATTTATGTGTGTGCACACGTGCCAAGCTGATGTTGATCTGGATCAAAGGAAATGTGAAGTATCCACTGCCTCTTGGTAAACCAGACCACCATTGGTTTTTACCCAAACTCCATCGGCTAAATACATTTTGAAAATGATCAGAAACACTTGGAAATTTGTAGGTTGGAAAAACAAGGTTTCCTCCCTCTAGATTCAGTTTCAGATTAGACCAGAACTTGAGGGACAGACAGGTTAATACAAGAAATTCATACTATGGACAACAAGAATGACCAAACACGATAATGGCATTTATCACCTACACCGTGTCATTCTCTAGGAGGATAATGTAATGTCTGTTGTGAAAAATTAGGGAGTAACACTTTAGACCTGGGTCTAAACAGTGCTAATTCAGAAAACCTTTACTACTTGAACCATTGGAGTGGTCTTCTTGCTTACTTTTCCCTGTCAGAAATGTTAAGTTGGAATGACCACAAGGCAGATTAAGATCAGGAAACAGAAACACATGAGAGCAATTATGAAAGGCACTCCGGCAAGTAATTTGGGGATCCATTTTGAGAAATGGGATATAGTGCTGATTTCTTTGTGTGGGCAGTAATACAGAAAATATCTGGGAAGAACAACAACATTGAACAGTCAGTCTTCTAACAGTGAAATGTCAGGTTAGGTACAGATTTTACAGGTCTGTATGACTCTGTGGAATGGTTGAGACCAACATGATGCACATCAGTGAGATCTAACTGTGTCTTTGTCTTTTCTATGAGTGAGTTATCTCAAAGAGTTTATTTACACAATAGACGAAGACTCATATAAGCCTTGACCTTTCAACATCTGCTACTTATATTTGATAGGGGTGTTTATCGGTACAGGATCTCTCTCTGCTCTTCTTAACCTGAAATATGATACCATGGGCAGTTAAAAAGCACGGATTAACTATTTTTACTTTGCATAATTGCTTCTGCTTAGAAATATGTGCAGTTCGCAGACTGTCACTGCTTATGACACAAGAACGTAATTTTTTATATTTACCAAACATACTGCATTCGAACATGGTAGCCTTTTAATCTCTCGTTTTGCAGTCATTTCGTTCTATATTAGCTGTGGACAGGGCCGGCTTTAGGGCAGTGCAACCGGTGCGGCTGCACTGGGCGCTGACCTGTGGAGGGGGGCGCTAGCCTCAGGGGGTGCGCTGTGTTTAGCAATAACTTATGATTGGAAAGCTTAGGGGCACTTTTGCCCAGTGGAAGTGAGGGAATCCGAGGAGGAGGTCATGGGACGTGGGGGCGCCAAAAATGATTACCGCACCGGGCGCCACCAGTGCTAAAGCCGGCCCTGTGGATATAACTGTCTGTGCATGCTTCCTGCTTTGTTTCAGAATTATAAAGGTTTATAGACTTTCATCCAATTCATTATGGATGCTCATTATAAAGCTTGTATGAAAAATATACGTTTTGTGATATGTGTCAGATCCTTTCCTTTTAGCAATTGTGTTTTGTAAAAAGGTACATTGTCTTACCATCTCTCACATTGTACTTCAAGATGGCAGCCACATTAACGTTTTTGTATCGCTTTTGAGTAGGTGGCTCCATGTGTATTTACTCTGTGTGCACGGGGGTTTTTAAAAAAAAGCTGTCGCTTACATGGCATCTGCTGTTGTATTGCTACACCTAGGAGACAGTGGAGAAGCATTTTCTTGCTCAGCATACTAATATTTACTTTGTCCAGAACCACACTACGTGCAAAGGCTAAACTGATTTTCTGATATCATTTTCTAATGAGTGCTCTATATTATGTATTTCTCCCATAGATAATCGTGAAAATCCATTGAAAATGCTTGTCTTTTAACCAAGGCTATAGGTATATAATAATTTGTATTAACCATTCTATTGGTTACTTTGAAATGTATGCCCAATCTCTAGCTTGTACTGTGAGCAATGGACCAGATGATAGTTCTATGATTGGGCTTATATATACATAGATGTATTAGACATTTTCTTTATCATCATTAACTAATTAGCAACGTATCAGCAACGGGGCCTATCAAGCTGGACTCCTGTTCTCCTTTAGTAGGCCTGGCATTAGCCAAGACCTATTGATTTTACCCAAAATATACATTTAATATATGTACTCAAGAGTGGGTTTCGGTCAACCCTCTTCACTTGCTGGTTTGTAGTAGTTTCATTCACATTTTGCTTCTGCCCATGGCAACATACTACATAGGTTACTAGGTCTGTCCACTTCAGCTATTTTTTCCTTTCTGTGTGATTGATGGATTTCTGCCCATGCACAGCGTTGCCAGGCTCACACAAAGTATTCCCTTTCACTTTTGGGAATGTGCTTTTTTTTTTTTTTTTTTTTAAATTAAATTTAAAAAAAAAGGTTTTCTCCTTTGCTTTTTTTAATAATGTTTAATAAAGGTTTGCAAAAACATTAGCAAAGCAAAAAGGCTGTCACCCAATGTCAGAGCTATTGCCTTTTCCAATGCTTGTTAAATTAGGGATACATGTGAGAGCATCATCTGACATAAATATCGTGCCATAAATATATTTGACAAAACTTTCTTCCAATTGGGTGTAGACTTTCTATTATTAACTCCAATGGGACGATATTTTTGTAAACTCTACTTAGGGCATGCTATTTATGTTAGGTGACAGCCTGACAACTCTATTCTAGTGCCATACCTAAATGAGAGCACTGCCAACTTTCAGGCCCACAGTTTCATAACAGAGCATCCACGTAGATACACAATAATGGTTATTTCCACTATTTTACCGGTTACCTTTGACTTAAAATATGTCTGGCTAACATGACACAAAACATGAATCTAGATAAAAGGAGCCCCAGGAGAAAGGGAAAAGAGAATCTCCTTAAAAAACACAGATGAAGGGGGCTGTACCAATATTTATTAAGAAAAATATGAAGATTGACGGTGCAAGTTGCCTCATGGAGTCGTCAATATCAGATTACAAAACAAAGCTGCTAAACATGTTGAAACAAATGTCAGCGAACACGGTGTCAAACGTGGATCAAGTGATGTACGAATGAGTCAGTCGGGTCTCTTTGGAAGTTGCTACACTGTCAAGACACGTGCTGACGACAGGAACAGAAATCCGAAAGAAAACATTAGATTTTGTCTTGACACGACTCTTCAGCAGAGATCCAGCGGAGTGGAACATCTCTGCTTAACTCATGCAATGTTGTGCAGAAAAACACTTCTTGACAGAATTAGACTTCAAATCATTTCGGAAATTCGTCTACAAAATTGAGACAATTTGCACATAAAGTCAGTACAATTTGAGTTTGGGTTTGTGAGATCATTTCAGCCGTACGTTTTCTGTAGCTCATAATCCACACTAAATAGTGCTTGAAATGGAAAAATAGAAGTGCAGGTACTCTGTACCAGAGTACCTGCTTGTTTCTGAGAAGTGTCGGTACTCTCCAGTTAAAAGTATTACGTCTCTCTTGAGAAGTGCTGGTACTCTACAGTTAAAAGTATTACGTCTCTCTTGAGAACTACCGGTACTCTCCCACTCAAAATAAAAAAGTGCTGGTACTCCGTACTGGGCAGTACTGGCCCATTTAAAGCACTGGTATTGTGAACCCCTCACACTCCTGGGCTCCAATGAAACATTACCTGCTTCAAAATGATAGCTGTGACCCTCAGTAGCAGGCTGTCTCCTTTGTCGCTTTCACCCCTTCCCCACCATACTTGGCCATTAGTCCAAACTTAAAACAGGCTCTCTGTACCTTTCAGGAAAATAAATTGCCCCCACATGCTACCCTCCTCTGCAGCAAGTGTGCCCTCAGCTATTATGCTAGCAAATAACCTAATGCAAAGTATTTGTAAATCTGGGTCTAAATCATCTTGCTGCAGCCTGTCCTATGCTGTGTCTAATACACTTTTACACTGATAACATATTCACAGTGCTTTCTGTCACAGACTGGGACCTTGTAGCACTTTAAATACAAAAGTCACTATTCCTTACTGCAACAACCAGGGTTCAGTTCTGTGACTCTCGTGTAACATGCACAGACATCTGCAGTGATCACCTCCACCAACTGAGGTTTCATAACGTAAGAGTGCCTTTTCCACTGATTAAGTTGCATTTATTTTCCATCGAAAGTACGTGGTTTGTTTCATAAGCAGTTAACTGGATCGCGGTCCCCATGCTTGCACTTGATTAGCTGCATGTAAATTAGGACAGCCTGGAAATGCGCCAAATAAACAAGGGCGTGCTTTCAGGCTATCCTAATTTACAACCCCCCCACAGTTTGAAGACATCCGTCCTAGATGAAGATGCATTGAAGAGCTTGAATGGTCTAGAAGGTGCTTCTTGTAACTTGACTTGACTCTCGTGAGGGATCTTGGAATGGCTGGAGTCCATAATCACTCCTGAGATTTCTTACTTTACTCAGCGTAGATGATAAGGTTTTGAATCCCATTGGCCAGATGGCTCTAGCACGGTTATTCTTTCATTCCAGGTTAAGACTTCAGTTTTGGAAGTGGTGAGGTTAAGATGGGTATCCATTCATTGATTGTAACAAGGCAGTGCTCATACCCTGACAAGTCTAGTTTCTTCAGGTTTTCCAGTTGTAGGATGATCTGTGTATCATCACAAAGTTATAGCAATCTAAGCAAACTAACTTGATGTGTAGTGGTGTAACATAGAGTTTGAACAGGAGTGGAGAAACAGCCGAGAGTGGTTGTCCAGAAGTCGAGAGACAATCAAGCCTTGGGGTATGCCACACTCAGTGGGGAAAGGAGTTGGCATAAATGGTGTCAAGGAGACAATGGTAGTAGAGCTTATTGGCGCTCAGTGCTGAAGTTGGCAGATACATCCAGCAGTAGTGTCCCTACTTAATTTCTGCATACTGTTCCATTCAGATCATCCCAGATGGCTATCACTGCTGATTCAGTGCCTGTGTCTGGGCAGAACCATAGTTGGTGATCAGACTTCCTATGAAGTTGGATATCTGAGTAAAAGACAGTTCTTTCAGTCACTTTTCCGATGAATGGGACATCGGAGACCAGTTGGTAGTAGGTTGGATTAGCTCGAGGATTTCTATCTGCATAAGAGTACTTCTGTAAGACTTCTGGAGCAAGTGGGAGACAGTTGTTGAAGCTCATACGTTGTTCAGATGTTTCTTTTAATGGCGGCAGCAGATGCTGCAAGTAGGATGTCCTTGAATGTCATTCCCGGGCAGGAGTTTGTTGGAAGTGGATAGAAATATTCCTCTTGAACTCTGACCCTCATTCTGTGAGACATTCTAATTTACTACAGGTGCAAATGGGAGTTCATGTCTAAAACGGGATTATGAGTTGTGTGCAAACCTCACAGAGAACTGGTGGTTTCCCTCACACAATTTTAACTGGGAAAAACCTTAAAAACTGAGTGCACGGAAAAAAACACAATGTTCTGAGCGCCGCTGCTCGGAAAAGTTGAAAATGTTACTACTGTATCCAGCGTCCAACCTGTGGAACTCGCAATGATATTGCAACAATGAACTGGGGAAAACCGAACCATGCGGCATTGTAATTGCCCACTTACTATTTCTGCATTATTTTACTAGGGTACGAGGGATGAGTCTCGTAAAACATCTTTTGGTATTGAAACCAAGTACAGCTATAAAAATGTGTTAGAGATGGTACATGACCAAAGAAATCCCAAAGAACCCCAACTTGTTCTGTAGATACTGGAGGGAATGTGAATGTCCAAACGCCCAGACCATATTGAAAGCAACCCTCAGTCGCACTAAGAGAATCCATGACTGGAGAAAATCCACTGGCCCACTTCTATTCTTGTCGGGTAAAACAAATTCATGGGACACATCTCAGGCGGGAAAATTACATTTATGACATTTACAATGTCGTTCCATAGATATTCCAAACCATCAATCTCCGTTAGCCAAAACTATATAACATTGGTGTCGTGGACAAAATCTCTTATAGCAGTAAAACGGAGTTGGCCATTTCTTTTAATATGAAGAGAGTGATAGCTTAAGGGTTCCTGTGTGAAAAACTCATTTGTAACAGGTTAGCCTGATCTAAGAAATGTCTTCTCCTTCTATCATCAGTTGCAGGCTTGACTACTATTGGCTACCCAGATATGAACAAGAGGCTCTGGTTCTGCCTAGACTTCTCCAAGGCACCCAAGTGAAATGGGACTTCTTGTTCCTCTTCTGCAAAACACCTTCCCTTCTATGTTATAGTAATGTGTGGCTTGTGCTATTGCTTGCATCACCAGAAAATGAAATAGTAAAACTGATTTAAAGTATAAAGTACATTGCTATACGATAGTGCAAATAACAGGACTAGTTTAGTTTTGTTGTTAATGTCAATGACCATAGATGAAGTGGATTCCTGAGTAAGGAAACTAACATTCACATATGAATCAGATCGTGAACATGAATTATTTAGGGTTAAAAGTCCTTCGTGTTGTAGCACTGTGTAGCCTTGATCAAGGTTTCTTTATTTTCTGACAAATCACCTAATTTTCTTGCACTCGTCTCCTGAGTTCCCTTGATTTTCAGAGGGACTTGATTAACAGCACAATGTGCTTCTCTGCTGCTGAGGGGGGTCTACCTAAAGTGTCACCCCATCTAATATGGGTGACTACCCTCCTCATCTCAGAGCCATGAACTGTCAGTTGGTACATTGTGTACATCAGGTGGGGACTACACAAATACTTTTCACACATTAAATGTTTTGTATTTTATTTTTAGGCACAGGGAGATTAAGTGCTTCGCCCAGAAACACACAACGTGAGCCAAGCACATTAGCTGGAATTTGAACATCGGTCCCCAAGTTCCAAAGTCGGCAGCTGTAGGCACAAGGCCATATCTCCTCATGCAGTCGAGAGAGAGAGATTGTGTGTGTGTGTGTGTGTGTGTGTGTGTCTGTCTGTCTGTCTTGTCTGTCTTGTCTGTCTGTCTGTGTGGTTTACCACAATAGGCATCATAGGTGTTGAGATCAGAATGCAACTTACTGTAGGACTAAAGAAAGACACGTTTTTGCTGTGCTACCCAATTTTTATTAAAATCTTATCCTTTTTAATGAGTTAAAACACTAATAGCGACAACTCTGATGGAGCATTTTCCCCCACATCACACTTCAAGAGTAAGAGATTGATTTATATAGTTTGAGGGACAGGGTACTCAGCCACAAGCGTGATGGAGTACCCTGTGCACCAAATCCTTGGTTCACCCACCCTATTGTAAGCATGGGGACGATCAGCTTTCCATCAGGGGTGCCCCCATTAGCTCCATCGACAGATAAATTACTTCCACAGGTTGACAGAGTGCTGTCCATCCGACTAAAGGCATCACACTGCTGACCTTATATCGGGCTAAAGGTGTGAAGACCCTTTTAGGGTCGAGCCTGTGAGAGCATACGCTTGCGCATGCGCCTCGCTTGCAAAACACTATGGTTTACAATAGGGGCTTGGAACCTGCCCAACGCTTACCATTTATTGGCTTGTGTGTCACTTTTTTTTCCAACTTCCAAACGCCACTTCCATTTCTTTCTGTTGTCAGGGACAAGCACAGAATGTTTCTACTCAATAAGTGCCCATCCGCTGATTCCAACGTAATTGAGGTACTATTTATTTGTCTCCCCTTCTGCTCTCCCTGCTGCTCCCTCCATAGCTCTTTTTTTATTACAGCGCATTACAAGTGCCACAACTTTCCGAAGTGAAAACTAACTATATAACTTCCAGTAAATTTGATATCCTGGTGGCACGCGCACGCTCACAGTTCCTTATCATATTCATAGTTTTTCAAACGCGATCACTAAAAAAGCATAGCTGCCAACATGGCCGGAATGGGAACCCAAAGTAGCCCTAGCAAGTTTGTCGGACTAGCCCCAGGAGGGTGGTGGGAGAGGGGGGGGGGGGGGCAAATTTTAAGCACTACTGCTTTTGTGTTTGGGGGCCGATATTGCAGCTCCGCTGCAAATACAGCCCCCCCAATAACAAAACCAGCCTCCACCCCTGCAAAACCGGGCCTTACCCTTCCAGCCTCCCAGGGAAACGCCCAATGGCGCTACGGTCAGTCCGGCCCTGAATACCCAAGTCTAAAAGGAAGATCATCCTGGAGTGATTCTGAAGTCATCTGATGACTTCAGCCAGGCTATTCCTGCAATTAACTAGGGATGTCATCCGAAACCATCCTGAAGTATGCCTATAGGGCAGATTATTTAAATGGGATGACTCCTCGAGTCATCAGAGAAACTACTCCAGGATTAGTTCCCGATTACTTCAGTGGAAAAGATGTGATGAGCTTGTACTGCTGCCGGATGATCCCATGCTGATTACAGGATTAGGGTGGATTACTCCAGGATGGGTTCCTGATTACTTCAGTGGAAAACATGTGATGATCATGGACTACTCCAGGATGATCTCATGATGATTTCAGGATTAGGCTGGATTACTCCAGGATGCTCCTATGAGTATTTCAGGATGGGGCTGTATTATTACAGAATCATCTTGTGATGACTTCAGAATGAGGCTGCATTACTCAAGGAGGATCCAAGTATAACTTTAGAATGAGACTGGGACCGTATTAGTCGATAAGTTCATGATGAGGATGCATTACCCTAGGATGGGTTCTGGCTGTATTACTGCATGGCGGTTTCAATATGCAGATTTATTACTCTAGAATGACCTCGAGTAGTAATACTTGTTTGACATACACTGGATGTTAAGAAATACACCGTTTTATTAGTTCTTTGGCAGAGCAAATTATTGCTACAAAAACAAGCATTGGCAGAGCCAATAGGTTTTGCCTTTTTAACCAAGTGGCTTACCAATGTCTTCTGCTGATGGTCTGCAGTATTGGTTAATATAACCAAGCATTGGCAAAGCCAAAAAAGTCTGGCCTTTGCAAGAGCTATTGCCTTTGCCAATGTTTTAGCCATATTGTACACCAGTGTGTCTGCTGTTCAGCATGGCTAAAGGTTAGTGGGGTAAAGCAGAGTGGTGCGTCAAAGTGGAGTGTGATAAAGTGGTGTAGATTATAGCTGCAGAGTGCCATGGAGTGGCGTAGAATGGAGTGGTGTTGGGAGTGTTGCGTAGAGTGGTGTAGAGCAGAGTAGATTGCTGTGGAGTGGCACAAAGTTGCGTATTGTAGGACGGTGGAGTGGCAGAGTGGAGTACAGTGTTGTAGAGTCGAGTGTCAGAGTGGAATGGTAGAGAGGAGCGGAGTAGTGTGTCGTAGAATAGAGCGGAGTAAAGTGGCATGGAAGGAGTTATGTAGAGTGTTGAGTAGTGTAGGGTGGCATAGCGTGGAGTAGAGTGTTGTGGAGTGGCATAGAGTTTAATGGAGTAGAGCATCAAAGAGTTGAGTATCATAGCGTATATCATCAAAGAGTGAAGTAGCCTAGAGTGAAGTGGTGTAAAGTTCAGTGGTGCAGAGTAGATTGGCATGGAGTGCACTGGTTTTGAGTAAACTAGTGTAGAGTGCATTGACGCAGAGTAGAAAGATGTAGAGTGCAGAGTAGATTGTAGTGGCGTAAAGTAGATTGTTTCAGAGTGGAGTGGAGAGGTGCAGGGTAGATTGCAGCGATGTAGAGCAGAGTGGCATAAAGTGCAGTGGCGTAGAGTGCAGTGGTGCAGAACAGATTAAAGTGGCATGGAGGGATGCAGAGTGCAGTACAGTTGAGTGGTGCAGAGTAGAGTGCAGTGACAAGTGCAAATTGCAGTGGCCTAAAAAGCAGGTGTGTAGAGTGGCGTAGCGTGCAGTGACTGAGTGCAGTCGTGCAGAGTAGCGTGGCATTGAGTTCAGTGGCGGAGAGTGCAGTCTTGCAGAGCATCATAGAGTGCAGTGGTGTGGAGTGCAGCAGCGCAGAGTAGAATAGTGGTGTAGAATAGAGTGATGCAGCTTAAAGTGCAGTGTTGCAGAGTAGACTGTCGTAGAGTGCAGTGGTATATAATAGAGTGGCGTAGAATACATTGGCATGAAGTACAGTGGCCTTAAGTGGTGAGTAGAGGGGCACTGAGAGCAGTGGTAGAAGAGTGGTGATGTCAGAGTAGAAGGGCAGGGTGGTGTTGAGTGGTGGCGCAGAGTGGTGTTGTCGAACAGAGTGGCGAAGCGTAGAGTGTTGTGGAGGGGGAGAGTGTGGACAGTCAGAGAGTAGAGTGACGCGGAGTGGCAAAGAGTTGTAAAGCAAACTCAGTCTACCATCCTTCTGAGATTGGTAAATGGAGAAAGATGAAAGAGTGTAATACTAACATCTGTAAGATATAGCGCTTAAAAGAAGAAAGTATAGTATAAAAATTATTTATACTTGGGTGCTAGCAAAGATTTAATTTAAGGAATCACCATATGGTACCGTACTTTACTGCAGCATCATTTGCAATGAGAACGGCGTCCTTGACACTAATAGGACTCCCTGCCACCAAATGTGATTTCAATACAAGGCAAGGAGCCTACCTGACTCACAGCTCAATTTTAAGTCTGGCATTAGCCAAGACCAGAGTTCTCCAAAGTCGATCCTGGAAGGCTGGATCCATGCTATATTTTTTTTTTAGCATATCCCCATTTAGATATATGTATTGATCTTAAAAATCTGGCATTGATCCAGCCCTCCGGACCGACTTTGGAGACCCCTGGCCAAGACCTTTAGAATGTGTGTATATATATATATATATATATATATATATATATATATATATATATATATATATATATACACACACATACATACACACATACTTATCTACAGAGGCTTTCAGCCAACCCTCTTCATCAATTGGTCTATTATTGTGTCATTCACATCTTTCATCCATCCACTGCAGCATACAGCTTGGGGCAGGACAGTGGGCCAGCCCACTACAGACATTAGCTAACTTTACTGCGAGTGATGGCATTCTTCCCCTTCACAAGAAGTAAATCCACACATAAAGTAGTGCCCTTAAGAGTTGATAACTACTCTGGCAGAGCGTTCTTTTTAGATCAAAAACATATCTGCTTTTAGACAAAAACATTTTTAACATTGATGCGTGGCTGACAGGTTTTCCATAAATAAAGTTTTGCAAAAAACGTGAGAAAAACAACAACAAAGCCAAAAGGCCTATTAGCTTTGCCATTGTTTGTATCATATTCTAAAACATTCACACCCAGTCAAGATCTCAAAACATACTCAAACAGCTAAATAGATGTCAATATTTAAAGATCAAAATGAGGGTGACGCCAGTATACAACTGGAAACATCATCAGCATGTCAAACAGTTGAGGGGAAGTTGGGCAGTGATGGCAGGTCTGGCAAGCAATTTTTGTGTAAATTTCAAGAAATGGCACCAGTGAAAGACCACACGAGATTCTGCCTGGCCTGTCACTTTGTGACCATTGCCGAGCAGTAGGGTCTTCATAAGAGTGATTCTACGCTTTGTGGTCTATGCTGGCTGGGTGAGGGAGGCAAGTTGAAATTGTTTTCAATTGCTGTGTTCACTGTCTGGAGAATACTGCATGCTGTGGTTTGCCTGGAGTCTGAGTGAAAACTGGGATGGACAGATAAATACTGAACAAGCAGTTCTGGGTGATACCAGTACTGCACAACAATTTAAAAGGCATCTCCACAGTGAATAAGCTATCTTTGTACTAATGTACCAGACCTGGATTACAATGTGCAAAGACTTTCTGAAATAAAGGTGTAGGGAACAACAGCTGAGACAGAGGTGGAAACCATGAAAGGTAGTTGCAAGATTGAATAAGAACTGAAAATGCAATTGGTCTCACATTTGTTTGAGTTAGAGCTATTGGCATTGTAAATGGCAATATCTTTTACCTATGTGTTATGGAATGTATGTATGTGGTGTGTAGTGTAATTATGTGTGTTGGATTGGATTAGTTAGTTGTGAAATTGTGTGACATGGAATTGTGTGATGTGGCATGGATTGGATTTGTGTAGTGGAATTATGTGGCATGGTATGCTGTGGAATTATATGGATAGTAAATGTGGTACTGAGTTTACTGGAATTATATAGAGTGGCATTGTGTTATGGAGTTTATTTATGTGGAATGGTATTTTGTGTTGTGGAGTGGTATGTAGTGGAGTTTAATTATATGGTGTGCTGTTGAATTTTGTGGCACAATGTGGAATTGTGTGGTGTTGATTAGATGTATGTGGTGTGTTGTGTAATTGTGTTGTTGAGTTGTATTATGTGGTTCAGTGTCAAATCATGTGGTGTGAATTGCAAGTGTGTGGAGTTGAATTGTGTGGTGTGGAACTGTGTGGAAAGCTTTACCTGTTTGGTGACGAAAAAGAGGAACTAGGTAGAAGCTAAGCTTCAGATGTGTGTTAAAAAAGAGAAAGAGTTGGAGCTATTGGCGTTGTAAATGTCTCTTACCTGTGTGTTCTGGATTGAAGTGGATGTATGTGAAGTGTAGTCTAATTATGTGGGTTGGATTTGTGAGTTGTGGCATGAAATTGTGTGGTGTAGAGTGGATTTGTGTAGTGGAATTATGTGGCATGGTGTGCAGTTGAATTATGTGGATAGTAATTGTGTGTTTGAGTGTACTGGAATTATGTGGAGTGGGATTGCGATTAATGGAGTGTTATTATGGTGAATGGTATTTTGTGTTGTGAAGTGCTATGTAGTGGAGTTTAATGACATGGTGGTTGTTGAATTTTAAGGCATGATGTTGAATTAGGTGTTGTAAATTGGATATATGTGGTGCGTAGTGGAATTGTGTTGTGGTGGAATAATGTTTGTTTTTTGTAATTATGTGGTGTGGAATGGATTTGCGTGGAGTTGAATACTGTGGAATGGAAAAGTGTGGTACAGAGTAATTATGTTGAGTGGAATTATGTGGCATGATGTGGAGTGTTTTATGTGGATTGTTATGTGGTATAGAGTGGATTTATGTGGTGTGGATTTATGTGGTATTGAGAAGTGTGTAATTAGGTGGAGTTTAATTATGCAGTGTTGAGTGGTATTATGTGGATCGTAATTATATTGTGTGTTATGGATTGGCATTATTTTGAGTGGTGTTGAGTAGAGTGGTGTGGCGTTTAGTGGAGTGCAGTTGCTTGGAGTGGTGTTGCATAGAGCAGAGTGGCATTGTGCAGGGAGGAGTGGGGTTCCATGCAGTGGCATTGCAAGAAGTGGCATTGCGTGGAGTAGTGTGGCGTGGAGTGCAGTTGTGTAGAGGGGCGGCATTGTGTAGAGTGGCGTTGTGTAGAGTAAAGTCAGAGTGGCTTGAAGCAGAGTGACTGGAGTAAAGCAGATTGGCTGTGAGCAAAGCAGAGTGGCATTGAGTGGAGTAGAGCGGAGTAAAGCAGAGCGGCGTGGAGTAAAGCAGGGTGGAATGAAGTAAAGCAGAGTGGAGCAAAGCCATGTGGTGTTGCATGGAGTAAAACAGAGTGGCGTTGCATGGAGTGGTGTTGCGTAGAGCGGGGTGCCGTTGCATGGAGTGACATTATGTAGATTAGAGTGGTGCGGCGTAGAGTGCAGTTGTGTAGAGTGGAGAGGGATTGAGTGGCGTGGAGTGGCATGTAGTTGTGTGGAGTGCAGCAGCGTGGAGCGGAGCTGCGTAGAGTGGCGTTACCTTGAGCCTCACTGCTTAGAGTGGCGTTGCATAGAGTTGAGTGGGTTGGGTAGAGTGAAGTGCAGTTGTAGGAGTACAACTGCGTAGAGTCATTTTGCGTTGCGTGGAGCAGCGTTAGTGAAACAATTGGCTTGAAAGGAAATATAGGATTCAGAACTACATTAAAGAATTGTACTTCAACAGCAGAAGGAGGAATACCAAAACTGTGAAAATGTGCATAAACAGTATCAGCAGTAACATAAAGCAATGTAATTGGTTCCCTGCTTACAGAAATGGAGCTTTGAGATGTGAGGGTCATTTGGCTGGATGGGGCGGGTGGGAAGGAGAGGGAAAGAGGCTACAGGGGAGAGAGCAAGTAAAGAGCCATATATTTTAAACATTGGCCACAGCATGCACCGAGGGTTCACATGCCTATTAATCAGTTTAACCTGAGGACCAGGGAAGCACCAATGGCATAGAGGGTCTTTGAATGCACAGCAAATGGGACAAGAATAGGCGGAGCTTAAAGCCCATATTCAGAATACTGCCACAGAGGCAGCGCAAGCGCTGCCTAGGCGAGACCTAAAAACATATAAAGGTAGGAAGGAGGCGATATCAGAGAGGTAGCTAAAGACAGATAGGGTACAGAAGGAACGAGAAGAGTGAAGAGAATTGGTAATAGCAGAAATTGGAGTGTGGGAAAGGAGGATGATGAGAATTAAAAGTGGAAAGGGAAAAAGCAGACCCTAAGAAGATAGCGTGAAAAAGGAGACAAAGGAAAGTGAGCAAGAAAGATAAAAAGGTGAAAAGTAGTTTCTGATGGGGGGGGTTGATAGCATACGGCAGAGCATGAAAGACTGGATAATAGGGAAGGAGCATGGTGAAATGGGAAGGAAGAGAAGAAAATAGTGTGGGAGATGAAGAATGAGTGTATGCCTCTGCTTTTAATATATATGTATAGAAATAAAATATATAACGTTCAGGGAGGACAGTCCTGTATCATTGATGGGGCTTCACTTAATTCATAGCTCTGCTGCCCAGACACACAATAGTGATTCATTCACCTTGACAGGGTTTTCTGCCATGAATAATATGTTTTACATTATTAGTTAACTTGCTTAGGGTAAAAATATGAAAACGTCACCAGAAAAGGAAAAATAGGCAGAGAGAATATAATTCGCTCTGCCTATGTTTCCTTTCCTGGTGACGTTTTTGTATTTACTCCCTGAGCAAATTAACTAATAAAGTAAAATACATCAAATGGCAGAAGAATGGCTGTGGAATGGGGAGGTTAACGGTGGATGAATGTTCTTTACATGCTTTGCAAGGGTTTTATGTGAGGAGCCATTGTCTGCTAAAAGCCAGGAAAGCCCCATTGAAAAGAATCCTCTGAAGCCGTCTGCTTCGCTAGCAATCCAAGCGCACTTTGTCAGTGACCCACTCGGGACCACTGCATGCACTGGGCAGGCAGCAAAAGAGGGGCAATGATCTGGTACAGCAATACAAAATCCCACCTTCAATCTCTACCACCCATGCTTATATCAATAGAGCAGTTATTTATCGAGCTTGAAGCACCGATGTTGCGAGGTGAGCTCAGACACACTGCCTCGAATTGAAAGTGCCACATTCCGTGCCCTGAGGTTCCAAACGTCCACCAATGATGGTATCCTATTCCCACCTCTCCGAAAAGACCCTAAACTCGGTAAAGGTAAGTGAGAAGCGGAATCCTACCTCCAGCTCTCTCACATAAAGCACTACATTATAGCGCCGCATGTTAAAGAAAGGCGGGCTCCTGCCTTTCAAACAAAAGCACTGCAGAGTACTCTAAAGTGGAGGAGAGGTGGCATATCACACCCCCTTACTTCCCACAACTCATTCGCACCCCCAACCCCACCAAAAAAATACCACCAAAACGGAGCAATGGTTTCTCTTTCCCTCTGAGCCTGATCCATCTGCACACGCTCCGGTGCTGCAACGTGTTAGTCTTTTCTCTCGGCCATAGTACAACTCGGGGAAACAAGTAAAAAAACTGGGAAGGTACGCATATCGGAGCTTTTGGTCATCTTAACGCCAGGCCTCTTGTTAAAGCAAACCACATTTATGGTGAGAGAAATCCGTACGTACACATGAGGCTTTAAGAAAATATTCTCCCCTTGCCAAAAAAAAATTGTGTACAAATGTTTTTGTAAACATACATCCTTGTGCACACAAGCAAGTTCTACATAATAGGAGCTGCCCCGAATCATACTAGCATGCACACACATTTCTGTATAGCACAGACAACTCCACAATCTTTACTACATCGCAATTTTAGTTGCACTGTGTACTAGCCTGCACATAAAACAGTTGTGCACAAAGTCCAGAATGAACAGATGTTCTTTGGTCTGGTCAGAACCCTTTTTAAAAAAAAAAAAAAATTACCTACGCACCTGTGCCCGCACTTGTACTGACAGCCATTTTTGTACTTAGCACATTCTATCCCAGTAGTGGACTTGTGGCGCTGCAGATATTTAGCAGGCAAACACAGTGAGTGGACTAGCCAGGAGTCGACCCTGTGACTTACAGGTTGTGTTCAGATACCAGCAGCAAATCATGGACACTATTCTGAAAATAACTTGAGCCCAGGTAGGTTTTCCACCCCTACCACTATCTTTTGTAGAGCCCTAAATTAATTGCGGTCTGTTTTGTTGCGAGGTGTATTTACCCACATCTCAGTGCTCACTAAGAATGAAATCAAGTGTTCAGTAAAATGGGGCATTGGCGTGGAAGGCTCAGTCTGCTTAGAACTTGTTTGCTACTCTTTGCTCTTTTTCTTATCCCCTGCAAGTAAACTATCCAAATCATCATCAGAATTAGCTCTTTTTTTCCAACCCACTGACTACAGTGTAACTTTCAGTTGCCTTTACAAACACTCAGTTTCCCTGGCATGTCAGAAACGAAATGTTTATTTTAGCCGTCAGTGACATCGCACATCAGCTTGGGTCCCAAAACATCACCTACCTCCGCTTCAAGCCACTAAATCATTTAAAGTAAATAAATGTCGATAAAGTGATAAGTGCAAGGGATTTTATCCCACAGAAAATGCAGTTACGATATGCACCAGTGACTACTAATTACAGCGCGAAAAATGTGAACTGTAACACACAACTCCATTTTACATTTTTACAGAAATAAAGTTTGCGCCTAGCGTCGCCTCTGATTTTCTACTGTGTTTGTGTTCCGTGAGCAACTGAAAAACGTCTCATTGAATCGGACAGCAGAAGCCAATAAATCTCCACTCTCAAAACCGAAAGCAATTATTACCCGACTTGTCCTGCTGGCAAAGATGATAATCCGATCTTTCTGTGCTTAGTTTATGAAATATTTTCACAGCCATGCACTGTGCCTCCTAGCAGAACATGAAAAGCGCGCGAAACGCCATACCCACACTTTCAAAGTCCACAATGGCTCTCCCCAACTCTGGCTGCGTGCGCCACGGACCTCGGACCTGGATGAACATTGAGGAAAAACCTCGGTTAGATATGTAATCGCGTACAAGGTCAGTAATTAAGGTGAATAAAAAAAAATTTAAAAAAAGGAGAGCGTATATTTTAAACAAATATTCAATTCAGCCAGTAAGGTTTCTTAGGCAAGTTTATTCTGTTTTAATCGCTTTCAAAGTTGTATTATTTACAAGAGCATGTTCCCTCAAGTCGGGCCTTTCGTCTATAGCTAACAAGAAAGGGTAAACTACAGATTCATTTCTTCACAAATACAGCCATAGAAACAGGAAAACCAACATTGCCCCACGATTGTTAGTTGATACCAGCTGGGATTTTACAATCCGGTCCGACTTGCTTGCTCGTAATGCCTTTCCTTGCAGCAGCTCTTGGACAACAGGTGCCGATCTCCAAGCACTCCGAAAATGTAAAGATCCTTTAGAAATACCGACGTGGCCCGTCTGCTTCCTCGAGGAAATCACACAAACTTTTGCACGGCGTGTGACGTAACTTCCGGTGCCAACGGATGTGCGTAGGAACTTTACAAGAGTTTTAGAAGCCATTCATTCGTAGAAAATACCGGTGTTCTTTGAGGTATTCATATGCAAATGAGTGCACACAAGCAAGGACAATCGGGTGCAGCAGTAAGCAGTAATTAACTTCTCCAGAGTGTTTCTCCAAGTCTATCTGTTGTTCCCAAGTGTTCACATGGATAGCATGGTGGGTTGATCACAAATGCGAGAAATGTTGAAAAAAGTGAATGTCGGCGATCAGAGAGGGGGCGGAACAAAAAATAGTGATTAGTCACAAAGGTGACAGTCACAATATTCTGCTGGATGATTCAGCGGTCTGGTCACTGAGCCCAGGGCATCTCTCCTGGGACAGTCCACTGTTGTGGCCCAGGAACCAGCAGCCATTCGGTATTTGGATATGTAGGAATAAGTGTTTGTCAGGACATCACAGAAGCCTGCATTAGCAGGCCAGGGAGTCAGCATTGGGTGAAAGCGCTGCTGCGACCCTGGCACTGTCCGCTTGGGAAAACAGTGAGTGAGGGTCTGGGCAGCCTTGGGGTTGGTACCGGGTGTGAGCACTTCAACCTCCAGACTTTTTTCTTTTTTGCAGATTTATATAGCGCAAACTCGACCCGAAGGTATTGGAGCGCTTTACATGAGCACCAGTTATGTTACACAAGGACACATTCCTGACTACAGACTCTGGTAGCATATGGACAGCACCCATTTTTCACCCGCATTTGGCAGGCGTCGCCCTCCTTTCACTTAATATTCACCAACATGAGAGCGCTCCCTCAAACCCCTGAATTCACTAGCATTTTTGAGTCAAGGGATAGACAGCTATGAAGCTGCATCCTTCAGACATTCATCCTTCATTTAGAGGAAGTACAGCCACAGACAGCTTCACTTTACATAAATAAAATGTAGCCTTCCAAACATTGCAACATAGTCCTTAACATAACAACCATTGGTAAAGCCTGTATGTCTCACTTTTGGGATCACTGGCTTTGCCAGTACCTTTTGGTGATGCTGTACAGCATTGCAAAAAGCATTTTTACTCATGAAAAAAAAGGTCTGATGATATGGCCACCAATGACCGCTTAAATTTCTAGACACCTATATACATACCATGCCTACAAAATGATGCGTAATCTCCCATAATTTTGCTGTCATTTCGCATAATTATGCTGTAGCAAATTACACAAATTATGCCCACCCCTCTTCTGCTCTCTCAATCAAGGTTTACTTTTTATTTTTTAATTGTTTTTCTCTGGGACCAACGGTTGCATATTGCTAATGGGTTGCTACCTAATCCTCAGGAATGCTTTCATCTTTTTTTTTATGTTTGAAGTAATCAGAAACTCATTTTTACATAATCCTCAAGTCATCTGTATTGATCTTATTGTAAAGTAATCAGATGCTCATTTTCGTGTCATCCTCAAATCACCAGGTACAGGCTTCTAAACTCTGCTGATGACTTAAGGAGCTTGATGATGTCTGATGATGGGAAAATGACTTCTACAATAGTTGGATGATCATCCAATGACTCTGGGATTGCTTCTAAAGTAATCCTGTTTGACCTGGGTATAGATAAATATGGGCCCAGGTGTCTCAGGACACAGGCAGGAGCAAAAGGGGTGCTTTATTTTTAGAATTGCGACAGTCTACAGCTTCAAAAGATTATCTAGTGGCTGCACACAGTGTTAGTCATCGTTTCAAGCAGTCACACGAGAAGTTTTGTAAGAGGACAGGCAGTCTTGCCATCTTGTGAAAGAGGCCCAGCACTCCTCGCAGCAGATGTTTTCCTTCGGGAATGGCTTCTGGTATTAAATCCAGATCCCTAAAAAAAAACCTTGCCTGGTGTGGCACCATCATTATACAACCTGAATAACTCTCTGCAAGTGCTCTGTGTCTCCGTGACGCTCATTTACAATACAAGGGAAACCAAAACATGTGACCTGGAAAGAATGCGCTCCCTTCTAGAAGTTTCCAACAACAATAACTTGTGTTTCTTATTTTATTTTTATTTGTATTGTTTCACTTGGCACGGAGGGCCTGATGTGTCAAACTTTTTCTATCTTTCACAAAATTACAAGCTTTGCAACCACAAAAGGGCATGTCAGAATTAACAAAGAACACACTATGATCGGAAAGGAATTTCTGACTTTCAAAATACGATTGAATTCAGTTTGGTAGAAGAAAGGGACACCAAAGGGTTTACTCTCCAGCAACTAAATGGAAATAGAAAACCCCATTTAAGTTCACTAATCAATGATCGGATACCGACTCCCTGAAAGTCATAATATCCCATTCAAAAGCTGAAACTGTCCCCACAGGACAGCTTCCAGATGTGAACTTTGTGTTTGGCACTGGGATGAGCTTAAAATACCCTCCCTCAATGAAATTCAGTGAATGCCAACTTTTGTTTTTGAAAACAGCTCCTTTCTCTTCAAGGGACAAACAATATGCAGGGACAAATGACTTCTGTGCCTTGGAGGCCCCTTCCCTGCATTTCCAGCTATTTCTAAGGAGTCACCAAATGACTTTTGCCTTATAAATATAATGAGGCGGGGCTTTTTATGACTCTCTGTGAACACAATGAAGACCATTCGTACGTCACTCACATTCCACAATAAAGGTGCGAAAACAAAGTAGTTGGTGCGCGAAATACGAAAACTGCTTTCCATCCCTACCTTACTGCCATTTCTAAGCGTCACTACTGCCTGATTAAGTGGTACTCTGGATGGACGCTGAGTCGAATCTGCCAGTATTCGTACTTCTACCGATCACAGCAGATGTCAGCAGTCAGCAGATATAACTTTCACAATACCTGCTGCGTAACAGTTCAGATGCCCATCCCTCCTAAAACGGCTGTCAGTTGGCAGGCTGCCTCCTAAATTGGCCTTTGTTGCAGGAGTAGCGCGATTGTGAAACGTAGGCCGAACGCCGCGTGCCAGGTTTACTCCGCTTGTAAATCACAGCTGCCTTTGCTGCTGTTGCTTTCCTTTCCCGGCTTATTTTTACATGCGGAGCGTGCAGACCCATTTATGCACTCAAGCACACTAACAAGCATTGTTGGCTCATGTGAGGACATCTTACGTGCAGAACCGGTTGAACAGAACTTCCAGCTATCCTTCAATCGGCCATTTACTCGCCCTGGGAAGTCATCTCACTGCAACTGGAAAGACATGAATTGTACCTGACTCCCTCTGATTCATGCAATCGTGCAATCTACCCAAACTTAACTGTTACTTCAACTACTGATGTTAAAGCCACACTCTCGTTACCTACTACCATAATGTTGTTAGGTAGAACACTTCTGACTGAAATGTTATTGTTGCTAAAAAAATCATAACTAAATACTTTTTTTCAGAATTCCATATAATCGTTCACAAAATCAGAATTGGGTAAATTTCGATTGAAAGACTTTCTGAGTGCTGAAATTCAGGTTTAGCTGCAGTGTCAGGTGTGACCTGGGTTTAAAAATGGGGTTTTCCAAGGGAACCAGAGTAGGTAATGCACATGTGGCACAGTGGCGTAACGGAAAGTAAGCGGGCCCCCCTGCAAAGTAAATGGAGGGGGCCCCCCATGCTCTGGACCCAGTCAGGAGCTCTCAGTGCACGGGTCCGACGCCCGTGCACAATGCCAGAGGGGGCACCCTGGAGCAGTGGCGGCTGGTGACATTTGTAAGTGGTGGGGCGGAAAATGAATTTCATAGAGCACCGCAGCGAGCGCGCGAGCCCGAACAACCATCACAGCGCCGGCCATTAATATACTCTTTCCAGGAAAGAGTATATGATCGGCGCTTGATTGTGCACTTTAGAGAGCGCCGAGCAACGTTAACAAAATGCTCATGTTAACGTTGCTCGGCGCCTCTAAAGTGCACAATCAAAGCGCCGGCCACTCTTTTCAACAAGCCTTGTTGTTGGCATAACATTGCTCTGTCTCTCTAATGTGCACTATGAAAGCGCCGGCCATTAATATACTCTTTTCCAGTGGCTCATGTAAAGTGCTCCAATAACTTTGGGTCGAGTTTGTGTTATATAAAACAGCAAAAAATAAATACATTGAGGATAGAGTGGAGTTAGAGCTTGTCCCTGCCTCCAAATACCCTCTCTCTCTGCAGGGTCTGCTAAGTGCAGAGGCTGTGGAGGGTATGTCCTCATTGCCCACTCTTGACCTCTATCTGAAACAAACGACTTATTTTTCTTCAGGACAGCTGCCTTTCTTAGCTTGAGGTTCCTTGGCCAGCAGGATGTCTGCTTTTTACTCTACTCCCACAACAATGGCTTCCATGGAGATGGGATATGGGAAGCAAGTACCCAGAGACTGGCGAGTTGGGCCTCCTACGTGTACCATGCTGCATACCATCTCGGCATAAGTCTCAGAGTTGCTATTAGGCAATTAAACCCTCGCCCAGATGGCCCCCTTTTTGTTTAACTGGAGAGGTTGGAAATCGTCCCCCACACCACGACGTGATTTTAAATTTCATAATGGACAAACACACAGTTAGGCAGGGTAGAGTACAGTTTTTAATACCTACTACTGTTCTATGCGGCGAGCAGCAAGGGTAAGGTTATGAGGGTATGCGCCCACAGTTGTGAAACCGAGTTGTTAGGAATACCCCAGTGGTCTCATCATTTCTACCTCCTTAATTAGTGTAGTTAATTATGTAAAACATGGGGCGAGGCAACACTGGGGTAGGGTTGAAACTCAGTCCTCCGTGATTCTTTCAACTTGAAAGAATCACGGAGGACTGAGTAAGCAACAGGAGCGTGGTGTGGAAGCAACAAGGGGCACAGGTGGGGGGGAGCAACACAAGGGAGTGTGAGCCCTGTTAATCTCCGGTGTCCACGGAAGAGCCCACCGGGCGCACGGGAGGGAGAAAAGAGTATAGTATGCTCGGCGCTTTGATTGTGCACTTTAGAGGGCGCCGAGCAACGTTAACAAAATGCTCATGTTAATGTTGCTCGGCGCCCTCTAAAGTGCACAATCAAAGCGCCGGCCACTCTTTTCATTTTCAACAAGCCTGGTTGTTGGCATAACGTTGCTCGGCTCTCTAATGTGCACTATGAAAGCGCCGGCCATTAATATACTCTTTTCCAGGAAAAGAGTATATTAATGGCCGGCGCTTTGATTGTGCACTTTAGAGAGCGCCGAGCAACGTTAAGAAAATGCTCAGTTGAACGTTGCTCGGCGCTTCTAAAGTGCACAATCACAGCGTCGGCCATTAATATACTCTTTTCCAGGAAAAGAGTATATTAATGGCCGGCGCTTTGATTGTGCACTTTAGAGAGCGCCGAGCAACGTTAAGAAAATGCTCAGTTTAACGTTAGCTGGCGCCTTCTAGTGCACAATCATAGCGCCGGCCATTAATATACTCTTTCCAGGAAAAGAGTATATTAATGGCCGGCGCTGTGATTGTGCACTTTAGAGGGCGCCGAGCAACGGGGGCAGGGGCATCAGCCAGCACTGGGGAACTCCTGCTAGAGTCAGCTTGAAGTTTGAGTCCACGGTCGGCCTCTGTACCTCAAAGGCTCTTTATAGGCACCCCAGAACGAACCGCTCTTCACAGTCACCCTGAAAGTAACATATTTACAGGCACCACGAAACGAACCGCTGTCCACAAGCACCCCGAAACAAATCAACGTTAACATGAGCATTTCCTTTCACCCGCGCCACCAAGCTGATTGCTGTAAGTAATTTAAAATGTACACTTACAACAATCAGCTTGGTGGCGCGGGTGAAAGGTACACATTGTATATTTCTCGTCATCAAGGCGATCAAGCATCAGCTCACTTTGGATTCTGGAAGTACTTACGTGGTGAAGTCGAAATCTCGTCCAGCAGTGAGTCTCTTCTTTACCGGAGCCACCCACCCACGACGAGCAGTAGTAGCAGGCAGCCTCGCACCAGAACACGAGGTGTGTGTCCTGTGTGTCGTCGTGTCGCAGTCCGAGTGTCCGACCACGGACTACAGTTACGTTTACGCTTCCAAAATCCCGTGCTCGCTGGACTAAGCCAATCCAGGCGCTGCCCCAGCAGTGCCAGGATTGGCTTGGGCAGGGGTACACACCCGCCCATTAGGAGACCGGGGCTGCGCCATGAAGCAACCCCGCTCTTCTAATCTGCAGGCTAATGCGCATGTAGCGCCGCGGGCTGGTCAGAAAAATGACCAGCCCAGAACTGAGCATGCGCACTAAGTGCGCTACACCCGACGTCAACACCCCCTTGTCCTGATGATTGCCGGGCGTCGCCCGGTGATCGTCAGTGACCGCCCGGCACGGACTTCGCAATACACCTGTACGCCTGCCAGACGTACAGGAGTATTACTTTGCTTAGCATTAGTGGGGCAACGCCCCAGCGCCCCAATGGACGCACCGCCGCTGCCCTGGAGATCACCCCATCCCGCAACGCTGGGGCTGCAGGGGCTAATGTTATGCCACTGATGTGGCAAATTTCCATAATGTCATACCTGGGAGGCATTTCATTTCCCCTAATTTCTGCATGGCTAAATGTACATCTAAATGTTTTATGCGCCATTTCAAAATGGCATTTATGAGTTTTTGGAAGATGACTCTTATAGTGCTACTTCACGTACTCATAAATGCTTTTGTGAATTGGCCCCAAAGCATCGAAAATGGGAATAATAAGAGGACAACCATAGGAGTGTGTCCTCTCTGCAGTTTTACTAGCAGGAATTTGGATATTTCAGACTCAATTCACAAAAGGCATTCATGTGTACCGGAGACCTGGGCTATACAACCTATCCACATCAATGGATTTAAGACATTCCATCAACCTGCTGTGTCATCCAATGCTGACAAATTTAAGGGTGGGTTAGCCATCTTAGTTTCGAATTTATTGCCTCACCCCACGATCAAAGTAGAGTCCAATTCACCTTACAATTTATTTATAGTTTTGAAACTATTGCACAATTTTAACTTCGTAATTGTTATTTTTTTAATAATGCTTCGTTATCTGATATCACCAATGTATTATCTCAACGTGAACTCGATTTGGACAAGTTATGTTGTGCTGAAGGGAAGGGAACCTTTTAGTGAGAGGTGGTGATTTTAAAACATATTTATGTCATTTTACCCCAAAAGGGTTAGTGGTATAGTGGATATTAACGACAATGGCCAGACTCATTTCAGTAGTAGTGAGTATGGAAAAAAATTGACCGACTGATTAAGTTCGATCTTGCCTTTTCTAATGAATTATGTACCCCTCCAGTTCCTTTTTATCCCACCTTTAACAGTCGCAGGCAGCCACAACACTGTTATTGATTACATTCTTTCCTCTCACAAGCTTGAATTTTTTTAATGTGATTTCATTACCCACCCCATTGTTAAGAGTGATCACTCAGGTGTGGTGTTCGAAAAGTAATCATGTTGAACGTTCTCTTGATAACATTGTGTTAAGTGCCCGAAATGGTACCTCTTTACGTTGGTCATGGGTTAATTCTGATACTTTGCTCTGCTCATAGAGGTGCCTATGATATCTGCTTAGACGATGCAGCCAACGATGAGGTAGTTAAGATCGCTTTCCTTAAGATTTCCCTTGGGATGAAAGAAGCCTTAACCAGAGTCCAGCCCCAGTCCAAAACTGTTAGACCAGGATGGTTTAGTAGTAATTGTACTAAAGCCCATAAGCTTCTTATGACAGCCCTTCACAAGACGCCACGCTGTCCTGTGGAAGTGGCAAGGTGCAGGCACAAGTACACATTAGCTTTCAAGACTAGGAAGAAGGAGATGAAGTACATGGATTGGGAATCTTTGATCAAAGCCAGTGTGACCAGGGATATTACAGCTTTTTGGCATGTAATTAACGGCCCCTTATTAAAGGATGACAGTGCCACCAGACTAGAGTTGACCATGAATGAGTCTGACTGGGTTGCTCATTTCTCTGAGATTTATTCTATTTCTAGCATGCATATCCAGGGTCTAAGCCTTGTCATATCTTTTACCCTGGACGAAATCATTTTGGCATTGATGGGCAGTAAGGGCGGTAAAGCCCCAGCTCTAGATGGTATTCCGATCGACTTGTTTAAGGGCAACATACCTCTGTGGGACCCAATTTTGACCAGGGTGTTAGGGGCGTGTTGCCGTAGTGGCATACTGAACTCCTAGTCAGAGTCTGTTATCGTTCCCATTTTTAACAACGGGGATCGCTCAAACCCTGCCTGTTGTCATTACTCGACTCACTGCTGAAAGTCACCGGGAAAATGTTTATTGAATCGACTTGAAGAGTGGGCCGAAGCCACCAACATTCTCTAAGACCTGCAGTACGGTTTTCGCAGAGGTCTGGGAACAATGGAGCAGGGGCTAAATCTTAATTTGATTATAGGTGTGCTTTCGACTTTGTCCTTCATAGCAAATTGTGGGTAATTTTATCTGAGCTTGGGGTGGATCCTCAGTCCTCAGATAATCGTCCTCATTAGAGAAATATACTCAAGGGGAAAGGCTACGGTGTGCTTTGGCCGTAGGGGTGAATGTACTAGTGCATTTAATCTTGAAAGAGGGATCAGACAGGACTGCGTTCTCATGCCTTTTTTTATTCACCTTGCATATTAACAGCTTGGGTTAAATATAATTAAAAACTGGCAAGATCTTCCCCAAATTGACCATAGACCCAGCCCTTGTCTGCTAAACGCAGATGATGCCGTCCTCATGTCCAGCACCCCTTTGAGTTTGCAGCAGCTACTTAACTGTTTCATCAACTACATGTCAGAGCTAGGTTTGATTGTTAACAAAGGTAAGAGCTTTGTCATGAAGTGTGGGAGAAAGTTAGGAAGTGTCGGGAATTCACAGCCGTCGATGCTAAACTAAGTTTTACCTCGACCTCCTCCTACTTGAGTATTTTATTTGATGAACACAGAACATGGTCTTCAGCTGTAAATAATAGGAAGTTGCATTTTAATAATTCTGTGACCGCTCACTTAAATTTTGCCACCAAATTAGGCAACAAATTTGTGAGGGAAATGTTAACAATATACAATGGAAAATGTGTTTCTGTAGCTCTATATGGGGCTGGCATCTGGAGCCACTGTAATTTTAATCAGCTCCAGATGGTTGAGAAAGCCTTATTATGAATCTTCTGTCCGCCCCTAAAAGTTGTTCTATATTTGTATGTCATTCTGATCAGATTTCAGCCAATCCTATTATGGTATAAAGTATGGACTTCTGAATACACTGTTTTAAATCGCACGTTAGAATTGTCAGCACATAAAGGTGATCCGGAGCCTTAGACTGATTGATTAGACCAATGCTAACGATGCGATAACCTGACAGAGCTGGGTTGTACTATCAAGGTTGTGCTGGCTTTGATGCAATGTTATATGTACCAATATACCAGAACTGTTAATTGAATGTGCGTGTAATACAATGTGTGAGATCTCATGAGTCTGTTTAATAAAAAGATTTTAAAAAAGAATTGTCAGCACAGGTTTGTGTTAACTCGTTTTAGATTAGACATCTTTAAACGTTTAGTTACATTTCTTGTTACCAATGACTGGACAGACGTACTGATAAAATGCCCTGTGCTAATTTATCTAGTCAAGGTACTTTGCACATTACTTTCTTTTGTACCTTCTATGACATTCCTCAGAGACGTTTTATATTGCCAATCCTCCATGAATTGAATTTGAAACAATGTCACCCTGCCTTACTGTTTTTACAGCAAGTGTCCTCTGTAATGAATTGCTGTAGGATGTCCAGCTTTTTATGGTCAGTGATACAAATAAGGAAAAAACTGGTTGTTCAGTAATGATGCGTTACTGTCTGCTTTTTAATATCTAATTGATTCTCACTGTTTTTATGTATTTGATCGTGCACTTTATATTTGTATTGTATGCTTTTATGTTTTTATTCATGAAAATTGAATAAAGCTGATTTTGATTTGATTTGAGTACCTGAGTACCCGAAGGAGTACTACAGGAGTATAGGTTTGTAGGTAGTTACAAATTCACTAGGTAAACTACACTTTAATCCATTAATTCCACATCCCTTGCATGAGGTTTAGTACTGTGTAATTGTCTAATTCCATGCATGAGTAAATTCAGCCATTTATAGCTTGGAACATAGAATTACAGCCAAAAATGGCTTTTGTGAAATTGGGCCCACAGTGTCTAAATCTCCAAGATCCAAGATTTCTATTCTTGCTCCTTTCAGAAAAAGGAAGCTTTCTATCATCCAATCTTGTATGTGTCCTAGGCAATTGGTGTTGTTCAATTGGTTCACTATGTTTATATGCCATGCTGATGTAAATTTGGGTGTGGTTGGCATACTTCTGGAAAAAGACCTGATACTGATCTAGCAGCTGTGAGGTAAGGGAGGATCTTTGGAGAACACAGCACAGAGAGAGAGGGTGATTCTGTAGCTCCGATTATATGTTGAAATATCGACAACAGAAACATTGCGCTACCAAAATAATTTGGCCAAAATATCACAGACTAAAATATGACAATGTTGATAGTTTGGTCCTCGATGTGTTGCCCATGGTATTATGGTCCCATTACAAACAATGGAGAAACACAAATAATCCGTAGGACCTGGGTAATGTATGAATAAAGAAACAAGAGGTCCAAACGGAAGAGGACAATACTTCAAGAGAAACTACTTAACAATTTGGTTAAGACTTATTTAGACCCAAGCAAATGCAAAAAAAATTTTTTAATGCGATTTCAATTTTTATTTGATATTTTAGCAGTGTGGTATACAATTGATGCATTCATAACGTGTAAACTGTGAATACAATTAAAGAAGAACAATTTTGAGGAGTTGCTCCAAGGTCGGTGCAAGGGAAAGTTAGTGAATGAAGTGCTCGTGAAATAGATAAAGAAAAATTAGCGGAACAATTAGACACAATTCTCTAAATTCATGTATGTCTAGAACCTGTCTGGGAATTATTAACACATTTCAATATAATCCACATTGAGTTGTAGACTTCACATCTTTGTCCAAACATGGGATATGGTTCCAGTACAGGTTAGTAAGGTAGATATGTTGTTATGAATGTATCAATTGTATATCACATTGCTAAAATATAAAATGAAAAATTGAAATCGCATTCAAAAATTGTTTTTGCATTTGCTTGGGTCTAAATAAGTCTTAACCAAATTGTTAAGTAGTTTCTCTTGAAGTATTGTCCTCTTCCGTTTGGACCACCTGTGTCATGGTATTATGGTAGCACAATATTCTGGAGTCAAACGTTTTCTGTAGGATTGCTGTGGAAAAAACAAATTTAGTTTAGTTCACTAGAGACATTCTGAGACAGTTTTTGACTATGGTATTGCAAGCTGCAGAGAGACAGAGAAGGATCTGAGCAGGAACATTAACTTTCTGGGTAGCATCCCTAAGAGGTGGATGAGATATATATAAAAAAAGACATTAGAAGAATGAACCCTCTGCCTGGCCTTCTTTCTTTCTCTTTGTCATTTTTGCCTGCTATGTAGGAGTTCAAGCTAACCCCAGTCCCAAAACCAAAACTAGATACCTATCCATTTCACTTTTTGAATGCACCTTCTTAGAGAGAACCAGGGTCCCAGTATATCTCACCTTGTCCACTCTTGCCATGTCTCCAATTGCTTCTCCAATTCCACCACTGCACCTGTCACTGTTGGAATTTATGTATCCCTGATCCTGGCCTCCATTTCAATTAAATTAGCTGTCAAGGTGTGTACGATATCAACCATTATTTTCAGTCTCTTCTCTGTCATGGCCAATCTCAGCATAAGACCATTCAGTTTGTTTTCCAAAGCCAACTCTATCATGCAAAAGCTGTGGATTTCTCTCAATCATGGCTGCCATTGAAGGCATCAGGGAGCTTTACCCTTTTGTAAACCTTGTCTTAATCTCTGAGTCAATGCCCTCTTCTAGTTTCCACACTGCTACATTTGATGTATAAAGCCAGGTTAGTGGATAGAGCAAATTCTCCCACCACAGTGCAAAACAAGCTTCTAGTTAGGCAAACAATACTTCTTTAAGACAGCCTTGTCTGCCCTTTAATAGCACAAAACTAAGATGCAAGGCTACTTCAGATAATGTGTGTCAAGGCTGTGAAAATCAGCACATTTGGATCAAGAAAACACTCAGTAAAGCTCCCAGACCAATTTAGTAAAATCAGGAAGTATTTTATGATTTACATATAGCCAAATGACAAAAATGGTACCAGTCACTGCAAGGTTATAGAGTTTTGAAATAACAGTTCCATGTCTCATGGCTACTCAATTCTGTATGACAGTCAATTAAAACTCCTGCGCAATAACCACGAGGGGAGGTTTGTACGTACTCCAGTAGTACAGAATAACTTCCAGCTCCATGCTGCCTCTTGCCTTCCGTCGCACTGGTGGGGCTGGATGAGACTCAGGCACCTTGTATAATCAGACACAGTCCACAGCTTCCAAACTTCACAGATTTCCTGTGGGGCTGTCTCTAGTCTGCATCTCCACAATAGACAGAGTCTCTTCTGGTCCTTCCGAATCTGCTTAGGTCAGTAGACAGTATCCCATCCTTTACTGCCAGTTCATTCATTGGTGTTTTTACCAAAGTCCTCGCCTTCCTCTAGAAAGTCTTCGTTGTAGATACCCGCTCATAGTGAGTGTATGTTGACTTTGTCACTCACTTCCCACTTCCAGCAAAGAATCTTAACTAAGTCCGATGTTACAAACGGTCAACTGGTCTGCTTCACAAAAAGAAGTTGCCCTGTATAAAATCTGACTCGTTGATTTGAAATACCTTTAGATGTAGCACTTAGCATCGGACGGGGAATGCACTTACTCTGGTCCTTCATCCCCAGTGTATTGCAGTCTCTGGCTTATGGTGAAAGGTATAGTAAGTAAGTGGTCATTTCAACATTTTCAAAAGGTAACACATGCAACATTCAAGCAAATGGGTTTTCCTTGTGTAGCCGCTTTCATTGATTTAATTCCATGGAAAACCAAAGCTGCTCTAACTTAAACTGGTTTGGTGAATCCTGACCCTAGGTCTCCCTTTAAAAAGAGGCTGGAAAAAATTCGGTATAGAAAAGAAGTGGAAACATGATAAAAATTGATTTTCCTTCACTTGGCCATTAATATGACTGGAAATTCTCATTGAAAGCCCACGAGGAGAGAAATTTCTCATGAGATGCTATGAACATCAATGGCTTTTTATTCTGGTGATAACCACTTGATGCCTGACAAGTGTGGCTTCACTGTATCATACCCACAAATTGGACTGGAGAGCAGGGGGCGGCGGAGGCAGTTAGTAACCTTATCCCTGTGCTATGAACCCTGAGCACTAGTGCAGATGGACAACATTTCAATAGACTGTTCCCATTGGAGCAGGGCCAAGAATAATTTCCATATGGGCGTGTCCAAACTGAGGTCACATGGTGTGAAAAATATTGATGGACTGGGATGTGGTCTGAGTGATTACAGGTGGCTGAAATTAATTCAAGCATTTCATCCATCACTTTTTGTATACTTTACTGTGTTGCTCTAAGTGAAACTGGTATGCCCAGACGTAGGGTCCTGTGAGCGTTGTGGCACTGGAACCAAGCTATATGTGGCTGATGAGTCCTAATCAGGGTGAAACCGGTCCTGGTTTGCTACTGTTCCAGTTCAGGGAAGACCTAACCTGGCAGTTCAGGCTGGATTGTTTCCATTGGAGCAAGGTCAAGACAGATTTGCATATGGCTGGGTCCAAACTGAGGTGGCATGGTGAGAAGAAATAACGGTCGACTGGAATGCGACCTGAGTAATTACCAGTGGTTGAGATTAATTCAAGCATTCCATCCATCACTTTTTGTATACTTCTATGGTATGGTGATGGGCAACTAATAAAATGCATTGGCCAAGTTGTGAAACAATGTTTGGTAATTGCTGGCTCTGATAACTACAGTATGTGCATGCATATTGGATGAAATGTGTAGAAAATCTGCCTTTCTAAATGCTCACCTCTGAAGTGCCTCCTTTTTCTGGACCATATTTTTGCTGGCTTTAGGACGCTGTATAATTTAGCATTGCGAAACAATAGTAAAGTGTCTGTGCATGTGGTAGGGTGTAACTAAAGTATACCGGTGTCTCTTTCAGAGATAGTTGTGAGGGGTGTGGATTTTAGAACTATTTGCCTATGAAAATAAAAACAGAAGGACTCAGTTTCTGCTCTCTATGACCTCTGCTTAGGGTGTCAGTGTCTGCTTGTTGGGAAATTGGCAATGGATCAAGAGTTATATGTGCTTTCATGTTTAAATGTACAGGAGCCATTAGAATCTGTGTACAACCACTTCTTATTTATCTGTAGCCCTGGTTTCCTATTTTAGGGACCAATCTGTATATGGCACTAATCTGGAAGAGAGTGGGACCATGTTTTGTTTCACCATGTTGGCTGGAAAATGTTTTCAAATTTGCACTGGCAGGCATAAATGTCCCATCTCATTATATATTACAACTTAAAACATTTTTAGCCACCTGATTATAAGGGCAGTATATCAATATCAATATACAGTACTCTTGCCAATCATTTCCCATATTCTTCTCAATTATTTCTGATGACTTTTTCTCTCCAGGAGCTAAAGGAACTGTACACTTCCAGGTATTAACCCATCAGTTTCTCCCAGATTCCCTAGGGGTAGCAAACAAAGAAAATATGAGGCTTTAATCCTCCTGCATCCCTTGATGTTGGGTGTGTCTGGAGTTTCTAGCTAGGAAGCCTATGACTTGTACTTAGCTTGGACTGTGTTTGGGGCCTCGCCCGCCCCGTTGACAATAGAGCCCGGTCCCACTTTACACTATCTCACTGACAGAGATTGATGGTCCTAGCAGTGGTGACCCGCAGTGCCGGCCTTCTTATTGCCGCTTAGAGGTTTACTAGTTTCAGACAGCCTTTAACTGCTCTTCATCCTCTACATCTCTGGGTCTCTTGAAGATGTTCTGGCGACCAGTAAGGCCCTAGGTAATCTGCCTGCTCGTGTTTTTAACCTAGCCTTTTGCTGCTCCATCCAGCCCTTGGGTCTCAGAGGGTCCAACCTCCTTGAGAGACGCATTCATTGTTGGACCTTCTGAAGGAGATGTTCTTGCTCCTCCTCCTACCTCCATTCCAGGAGAGCAGGGATCAAGCCTCACAAGGATTCACTAATGGCAACTCTCTCTCTTTCTAAATCTCTTTATTAAATCCAACCTAAGCCACAAAGTGCCTGCAAGACTGTCTCACAAACATAGCCAAGTGGTTGTAACTTGCTTTTCTTGATTTTGTTTTACTTCTCAATACCATTATGTAAAGTTGTCTCTTTAACAGGTCAATTCTCTCTTAGAACACTGCCTTGCTGGTGTTCCAGAGAGTGGCGGTTTGTATTCACTTGTCGCCTGAAGCCGCCCGGGGTACTTGTAACTCTGCACTAATAAAGAGTATTTGTTTTAATTACCGTTGTCAGCCACTTACTTCATGTGGCTACGAGCTGGACAGGTGTACCCCCGGGCAAAGAACACGTTGTGCAAAGCACATTCTGGACGGAGTGCACTCACTGGTATTTGCCTATGTGTCCTGACTTCGTCGCAGGTCCGCCGTTTCTGCTGGTCCTGCTGCAGCTTCCCCGTGTCTGTTGCTTCCTGCGAGCCACTGAAGGTATCTGCATATGGCAGAGGGCTGCTTTCCTTTGCCACGTGGGATCCTGCGACTTCTACATGCTCCCAGCTACGTCGTGAGAGGTGTCGGCTTGATTCTGGGCACCGTGAAGGGGCTGAGGTGGTTGGCGCTGTGTGGCGGCACCTTGCGCTCCTCCATTCAGTACGCTCGCTTGCTGTGAGGGTGCTTCGTTGAGGCAGTAGGAGGTGGAGCGGACATCGTGGCCCAGGTAAGGGCGTCTGCGCATGCGTCGAGGACGCGCATCATCGGATATGTGCAATTCCATGGAAAAAAAACAGTGGAAGGAACACGGGGGCCATTTTGAATCATAGGAAAGCATACTGAAGCATTGTATCCTCTGGCATTGTGCCTAACACCTTTAGATACAAAAGGAAAAACCAGCGGCCATCTTGTACTAACGGGATATCTTGAGAACAATTGTATGGACTGCCTTATATCCCTAGAACAAAGGAAAACACCGACGGCCATCTTGTATTGAAATACTACTTTCTGATTTGTCTACGCTTCAGGCATTTTCACAAGTTTATGTGGCAACAGGTCTCATGTTGATTCCAAATAGAGTTTTAATGACATTATCTATACACATATGCAAGTTTGTTTCTACTGGTCAGAAGATACAATTTAATCATTTTTAATTTGTATTTATTTATGTGTTTTCTCTTCAAATAAGGAATTTGTGCAGTTGTGTTTGTTTTTTTCCCCTCCATTATTACAGTGTGTTGTACACCAGCATATATTATGCAGTCAGTAAATCCTCCTCCACCCTTTTTGGAGACACCAGGAGATCCACCTATTATATGGAGGCATTGGCATGATGCTTTTGAAACCCACCTGGGGGCTATTGGGGCTTCAAGATTTAGACCCGAGAAGGAAAAATGCCTACTTTTACACTCTTTGGGTTTTGAGGGCAGATCCACGTTTAAACATCTGCCTGATGTTGAAGTTGAGGAGGAGGTTGAGTTGGATGTCTATAAAGAAGCTGTGAAGAAGCTAGTTCAAAGATTTGATGTCGCTCCTAGTCTCGTGGTGGTGAGACACAAGTTTTTCAAAAGAGAACAAAAGTCAACAGAGGACGTCGATACCTACATCTCTTCTCTGTGCAAGTTAGCTGCGGAATGTCAGTTCGAGAACTTTACTGAGCAGCTCATTTGTGATCAGTTCATCTGCCACTGCACCGACAAGTCCATCAAGCAGAAGTTGCTTTCTTTAGGCAACCCTTCTTTAACTGAGACCATTAGGATTGCCAAGAGCATAGAGACAGCAATCAAATCTGCAAGAGAACTTGAGGATAAATCCGCCGTACAAGTTAATGCAGTACACTCTAAAGTTGACAAGGAGAGGGTGTTCAAAGCATCTTCTTCCTCAGTTTCTTCACCGGTCAACCTGATGCAGCAGGACTCTTTTTTTAAACAAACTAACATGTACGCTAGGTGTGGCTATCCTCCTCACCAAAAGGGGGATCGTGTTTGTCCGGCTATAAATGCACTATGTAGAGTGTGTGGAAAATCTGGGCACTTTGCCAAGGTGTGTCAAAGTGCCAGACGCAAAGACGCAAAGAGTATCCGTTGTGGCTGATGATTGTGAAAGCGATGTTGAGAATTTATTGAGTGAAGTCCATGATATGATTTTTGTAGTGGGCGAGGACAACCTGGTCAGGGTTGAGCAAGAAGAGTGCATTGACCCATATGTTCACGTTCAGGTGCGGGATAGACAGCCTTACTTTTTGGTGGATTCAGGGGCCAGGATCACCATGATCACCCAAGAACTTCTCCAGCAGAACTGGCCTGGACGTACATTGTCTCCACCTGACAGATCTCCGATTTCATATGAGGGCAGAAAGATCAACCTCCAGGGTTTCTTTGAAGATACAATGGTTTTTAAAGGGAGACGCATCTGTGGTAAAATTTATGTTGTGGTGAAAGGGTTGAACATATTGGGTTGGTTCCACCAAGGGCTTTTCGGGATGACCCTACGTCCTGGTATGGAAATACAGGTCTCTGTAATTAGAGATATCTGAAAGAGACACGTTAGTGACAGATTCCTTACCTTAGAATATCCCCAGGCGTCAGGCTGGATCCGGAACGTTTTTGCGTAGCAGTACCCTTGCGCGTCGGTAGGCGGCGTCGTGCGGATCCGCGTCCGTCGTCGGCGTCGTGATCGCCGGGATGACGTCGCGGGCAGTACTTAGACGCCGCCCCTGCGCGCTGACGTCAGTTCTTCTTTTTCCGCGCCAGCAAGCGCAGATCCGGGAAGAGCAGTGCCCTAGTCATTTTTTGACTAACTTTTTTGGTGAATTTTTTCACTGTTTCTTTTCATATCGACTCCAAGGTGACGTTAGGGATGCCCGGCTTTAAACGTTGCAACGCCTGTGCTCGGATGATGTCCATCACAGACCCGCATCTGGAGTGTCTCTTCTGTCTCGGGCGAGACCACGACACGAAGTCGTGTTCCGACTGCCGGTCCCTAAACCCGAAAGCTTTGCGAGAGCGGTCTCGAAAGCTCCTCGAGGCCCGGCAGTCGGCTCCGCGCCACACCAAGCCCCGGTCGCGTGAGAGGTCGAGGGGTCGGTCGTGGAGTCCTCGCCGGTCGTCGGGATCCAAGTCTTCGTCGTCCAGTAAGTCTAAACACAAGAAGTCCAAAAAGCATCATCGCTCTAGGACTTCGCCTCGCCGGTCTCGCGACTCGGCTGAGGCCCCTCCCGGCACCGTCCCCGCGGCCCCGGACATGCCTGTAGAGTCGCCCCCGCAATACCCGTCCTTCCCGGGTTCGGGGGCGGATCCGGCCCAAATACAGGAATTCCTGTCGGCCATGGCCCGCCTCTTCGGGCCTCAAGGTCCCTCCGGTGCGCCTTCGGGCCCCGCGGGCCCTGATGGGGTTGCCCCGGCGTTGCCGACGACTCCGGTCCCGGCGCCGCTCGTGCCTCCAGCCTCGATCCCGGCTCCGGCTTCGGCCCCGGCCTCGATCCCGGCTCCGGTGGTACCGCAACCCCCATCGACGCCGGTCGACCTGACCACGCCTCCGCCGGCGCCGATGTCTCCGGTGCCGTTCCTGACGCCGCCCGGGGCTCCGGGCGGCATCGTCCCCTGTACTCTCCGGCTCCGGACATGGAGCCGGGACCAACGCCGCTCGACGCCGGTTCCGGCGCCGATGAGACCTTGGGTCCCAAATGTCCCTCCTCCTCCTTATTTTGAACCGGAGGAGGACCAGGAGGACTGGGAGGGGTCTGAGGACCCTCTGGCACAACAGTGTCAGTATGATGAGGACTGGGCAGAGGAACTAGGGGATGCCAGTGGTCTAGATACTTCCCTGACAATGGCATGCTGTCTCCTCCCGTGGCTACGGAGGAGGGAGCCAATTTTGCAACGGTGTTGCGTAGGGCAGCTGGAGCCTTACATCTCCGACTCCCTACTGTGGCGGTCAAGACTAATCTCTTGACAGAAGTGCTTCAGCCGGCAGCCTCCTCCTTGGAGACTGTGCTGCCGTTCACGATGCACTCACTGACGTTCTTTGGGCGCCTGGTCCAAGCCCAACACAGGGGCTCCTGTGGATAGGAACGTGTCCCGACGCCATCGCCCAGCTCCGGGCGACCCCTTGTTTCTCTCTGTCCACCCCACTCCTGAGAGCTTGGTTGTCCAAGCCTCAGCTTCCCAAACCGCCTTCCCTACCGCCCCTCCGGATAGGGAATCCAAACGCCTGGATCAATTTGGGAAGAAGGGTTTTTCTTCCTCCAGTGCTGGCTTGCGGTCCATCAACACCGCTTGTCTTTGGGCCGATATACCCACTCCTTGTGGGATTCGGTGGCGACTGTTTTGCCCCAGTGTTCTGAGGAGGTCCAGACACTGCTTACCCGTGCCATTGCGGAAGGTAGGGATGCGGCCAAATACACCATACGTTGTGGCCTTGATACCGCCGACTCGCTGGGCAGATCTATTGCAACGACGGTGGCGCTGCGTCGCCACGCCTGGCTGAGAACCACTGGTTTTTCGGGTGATGTCCAGATTACACTCATGGACATGCCCTTTGATGGAGTCGGTCTTTTGGTTCCAAAGCAGACCATGCGTTGGAGCGTTTTAAGGACTCACGGGCTACTGCCAAGTCCCTGGGCCTTTCTGCTACACGCCCTCCGCTAACTTCTGCTTTTCGCCCCTATCGTGGCCACGGAAGGGGCGCCCAGTCACGTCAGCATCCCAGCCACCGGCCCGCGCAGCAGGCGTCTTCGCGTGGCCGAGGACGTGGATACCGCCGTGGCGGTTCGGGCAACCAGCGTGCGGGTCAGGCCACCACCTCCAACCCGTCCGCGGCCTCCAAGCCCTCCTAGTCCCTCCTTTCAGGTGCACAGCACGCTAGTAGGGGCAGGGTCCGCCATCACCTTCACCACTGGTGTCCCATCACCTCGGACAGGTGGGTCTTGGACATTGTCCGAAGGGCTACTCCCTCCCCTTCGAGACCACCCCCCAGCCATGCCACCTCAATTCCACCGCATGTCAGGGGATCACTTGGTACTTCTGCAGAAGGAAGTCACGGCCCTCTTGGCCAAGAGGGCCATCGAGCATGATCCGACCCCAGAAGTAGGACGTGGTTGCTACTCCCACTACTTCCTGGTGCCCAAAAAGGACAAGGAGGACATGCGTCCTATCTTGGACCTCCGGAACGTCAATCGCTTCCTCCGGAAGGAGAAGTTCAAGATGCTCACCCTAGCTCAGGTCTTGACTGCCCTCGACCCTGGAGACTGGTTGGTAGCGTTGGACTTGCAGGACGCCTATTTCCACATCCTCGTCCTGCCGGCCCACCGGCGTTACCTTCGGTTCACGGTAGGCCTCGAGCATTTTCAGTTCACCGTGCTCCCCTTTGGCCTTACCAGTGCCCCTCAGGTGTTCACGAAAGTGATGGCGGTGGTCGCAGCTCATCTGCGCCGGGCAGGGGTTTCAGTCTTCCCCTACCTCGACGACTGGCTGCTGAAGGCGGGCTCATCCCAGGCAGTCGTCTCCCACCTCCAGACTACGGCCGAACTCCTGCACTCGCTGGGGTTCTCCATCAATGTGCCGAAGTCGCATCTGATTCCTTCTCCACAGCTCCTTTTCATCGGAGCAGTTCTGGACACGACGCAGTTTCGGGCCTATCCTCCCGAACGGCGAGTCCGGTATATTCAGGCTATGATTCCGATCTTTCAGCCTTTATCCTGGGTTTCGGTACGGATGACCCTGAGGCTGCTGGGCCTCATGGCCTCCTGCATCCTGCTGGTCAATCATGCCAGATGGCATATGCGGGCTCTGCAGTGGGACCTGAAGTTCCAGTGGGCGCAGCACCAGGGCAACCTGTCCGATCACGTCCAGATCTCGGAGGGGACTGCAAAACAGTTGCAGTGGTGGCTCTCGAACCGGCAATGGGTCATGGGCAGATCCCTCTCCCTTCCCCAGCCAGAGCACACAGTTGTGACGGACGCGTCCCTTCTGGGATGGGGCGGTCACATGGGAGAGGCGGAGATCAGAGGCCTCTGGTCTCCGGCGGAGTCCCGGCTCCATATCAACCTTCTGGAGCTCCGGGCGATCCGACTTGCACTCAAGGCATTCCTTCCCTCTGTCAAAGGGAAAGTAGTGCAGGTGTTCACAGACAACACCACCGCCATGTGGTACTGCAACAAACAGGGCGGGGTGGGGTCGTGGACCCTCTGTCAGGAGGCTCTGCGCCTCTGGACATGGCTGGAACATCAGGGCATGTTCCTGATGGTTCAACACCTGGCAGGTTCCCTGAAAGCCAGGGCGGACGAACTCAGCCGCAGGTGCATGATGGATCACGAATGGCGTCTTCACTCGGAAGTGGCGCAAGGACTCTTTCTACAATGGGGAGAGCCTTGGTTAGATCTATTCGCCACCGAAGAGAACGCGCACTGTCATCAGTTCTGCGCATTGGAATTTCCAAGGCGGCACTCGCTCGGCGACGCTTTTCGTCGCGAGTGGAGTTGCGGTCTGTTGTACGCCTTTCCGCCTATACCATTTCTACCCAGAGTGTTGAAGAAGATTCGGCACGACCGGGCCCAAGTCATCCTTGTGGCTCCGGACTGGGCTCGAAGAGTTTGGTATCCCGAGCTACTCAGTATGAGCGTAGATCCCCCGATCCGTCTGCCTCTTCGGGAGGATCTTCTGTCTCAGCAGCAGGGGACGGTCCTCCACCCGAACCTGTCCAGTCTACACCTGCTTGCGTGGAGATTGAGCGGCGGCAGTTGATTCCTTTCGACTTGCCTCCCGAAGTTTGTGATGTGATTCTGGCAGCCAGGCGTCCCTCCACTAAGGTGGTATACGCCTGCAGGTGGAACAAATTTGTGGCATGGTGCACAGCAAAGGCTGTGAATCCCCTTTCTGCCCCTCTTTCTGAGGTCCTTCTGTTCCTTCTTTCTCTGGCCCAACAGGGTTCTGCCCTGGGTACCATCAAGGGTTATCTTTGTGCTATCTCGGCCTTCCTCAGGCTCCCTGATCAGCCCTCCCTTTTCAAGTCCCCTGTTGTTAACAGGTTCTTAAAAGGCATTACACACCTCTTCCCTCCTGTTCCGTTTGTGATGCCTCAGTGGGACTTGAACTTGGTTCTTACCTTTTTAATGTGCGCTCCCTTTGAGCCTTCTACATAACTGTCCTCTTCGTCTTCTGACTCTGAAGACAGCCTTTCTGGTGGCCATCACCTCCGCTCGGCGGGTGAGTGAGCTCCAGGCTCTATCTTGCAAACCTCCCTTTCTGTCTGTTCATCCAGACAAGGTTGTTCTTAGGACGCGCCCGTCCTTCTAGCCAAAGGTGGTTACTGCCTTCCACATTGGGCAGACCATCACTTTGCCTACCTTCTTTCCACCTCCGCATCCTTCCAGAGAGGAAGAGAGGCTCCACCGTCTGGACCCAAAACGTGCGCTCTCCTTCTATATCGACCGCACAAAACACTTCCGGGTGGATGACCAGCTCTTTGTTGACTACGTGGGCGCCAAAAAGGTCGGGCGGTGCACAAACGAACCATCTCCCGCTGGGTTACCTTGTGCATCAAGGCCTGCTAATCTTTGGCTAAGAAGGAGCCTCCTGTTGGGCTGCGTGCCCATTCCACCAGGGCAACGGCTGCTACCACGGCCTTGGGCCGCGGTGTTCCGCTGCCGGTTATCTGTCAGGCAGCTACGTGGGCCTCGCTGCACACATTTACAAAGCATTACTGCCTTGACAGTCAGGTCCGGAGGGACGGCTTCTTTGGCCGTTCTGTCCTCCAGGACTTCCTTGTCTGATCTTTGTTCGCAGACCCACCACCGGGGTTGGTATTGCTGGGGTATCTATTCTAAGGTAAGGAATCTGTCACTAACGTGTCTCTTTCAGATGCACAAGTTACTAACTTGTGTAACGATATATCTGTAAGAGACAGTAGTTAGTGACAGATTCCTTACCGCCCCACCCATCCTCCCCGTTCTGCGAACTGATTTCTAGGGTTAAGGACATCCCTTTCAGGGCCCTAGTATTTTTCAGACACCTATGTCAGCTTCTTGCATGGCTCTGCGTTCCTGGCGCGGAAAGTCGTGTACAGAACTGACGTCAGCTCGCAGGGGCGGCGTCTAAGTACTGCCCGCAACGTCATCCCGGCGATCACGACGCCGACGACAGACGCGGAGCCGCACGACGCCGCCTACCGACGCGCAAGGGTACTGCTACGCAAAAACTTTCCGGATCCAGCCTGACGCCTGGGGATATTCTAAGGTAAGGAATCTGTCACTAACTACTGTCTCTTACAGATATATCGTTACACAAGTTAGTAACTTGTGCACTAATGATATTGAACATCTGTTGAATGAGTTTCCCAGGGTTTTTTCAGGTGAGCTTGGGAAAATTGTGGGTTTCCGACACAAGATAAAGACAAAGGCTATTGCTATACCTGTGAAACATAAGTTGAGGGGTGTTCCTTTCAGCGTACGTAGTGATTTGGAAAAGGAGTTGGAGGCGTTACGGGTGAAAGGGATAATTGAGCCCATAGAGTCCTCATTGTGGCTTTCTCCCCTGGTTGTTGCCAAGAAAAAGAATGTCGAGTTGAAGGTTTGTGTTGATCTCAGAGCTCTTAACAAAGAAATTTGGGTAGATTCGCATCCCCTGCCCAAGATTAGTGAAATGCTGTCTACTATCCCTGGGGCCAAGTTTTTCACGAAACTTGATTTAGAGCCTGCCTATCATCAGGTAGAATTGGCACAGGAGTCACGTCATCTTACGACATTTGTTTCCCCTTTAGGGACATTCCAGTACTGCTGCATGCTGTTTGGCTTGGTGTCTGTGGCTTCTGTCTTCCAGAGACTGATGTCAGAATTGCTAAAAGGAATCTCAAATGGTTCAGTTTTTCAGGATGACGTATTGATTCATGCCAGTTCTCGCTCCAAACATGACCTTATTTTGAAGCAAGTACTTTTGACTTTTGACAAAGCTGTGGTGGTCCTCAAGAGGGAAAAGTGTCAATTCATGAAACCATCTGTGGAGTATCCTGGCTACATTGTATCTGAGAATGGGGTACGTCCCAAGCCTGGGTTAATCAATGCCATTTTGAATGCCCCTTCCCCTGTGGATAAAGCAGGTGTGAAATCTTTTTTGGGTCTTTGTGAGTTTTATTCACGGTTCATACCGAACTTTACATCCAGGGTGGGGTCATTTCTCTTTTGTTGACGGACAAGTCCGAATTTGTTTGGAATGATGAGTGTCCTGCCGCTTTCTCTGACATCAAACAGCAGTTGGTCAGCACGTTGCACTCAAATCCTTTGATCAGAACCTCAAATGTTGTTTGACTGTGGATGCGAGTAAGTTTGGGTTTGGTGCAGTTTTGACACAGAGGGATGCAGATGCCGAGAAAACTATTGGGTTTGCTTCCAGAGTCCTAAGAGATGCTGAAATTCACTATTCTGTGATGGAAAAAAAGCTTTTGGCGTGTTAGTGGGCCATAGAAAAATTTGAGTGCTATCTCTGGGGGAGAAGTTTCATTTTACAAACTGATCACAAACCTTTGGTTTCTATTCTCAATGGCACCAACTGCAAGAGTAGCACTCCCAGGATTACAAGATTTGCCGCCAGATTGCTCCAATTCAATTTTGATGTTGGACATATCTCTGAAGGGAGAAATGTGAGGGCGGATTATTTGTCTAGAAATCCCATTGTCGAGAATGATGAGTTGGCAGGTGAGTGCAAAGATGAGTGCTGTTTCATTGCTGCCATGAAAGTCGAGAATTCCAGTCAATTCACTGAAAAATTGTGGAGAAAAAGTTTGAGTGATGATTGTCTGTTGAAAAGGATAATGGATAATGTTAAGTCAGGTTGGCCCAGGGGAAATTCGCTAGAGATGAATTTACAACCCTATTTTAAAGTATCTGAGGAGTTGACCATTGAAGATGGCTTACTGTTGAGAGGGGACAAACGTATTCTTCCCATCGAGTTGAGGTGCAGTATTTTGTCCAAAGCTCATGAAGGCAATTTGGGATCCACGTTGACTAAACGCAGGGTGCAGGAGTCATTTTGGTGGCCACAAATGGATGGTGATATTGACTACTTGGTCAAGAGTTGTGTGGTATGTTCTACATCAGATAAATCTTTTAAGACTTCCACCCCACCTTTGAAGCCTATTGACTGTCCTTCTGGACCTTGGAAGAAACTAGGCATTGATTTGGTGGGACCATTTAATGTTTTGTCACACAATTCTCACTTTGCATTAGTCCTTATGGACTACTATTCTAAATGGCCCTTTGTCAAATTTATTGGTGAACCTGACTCCAACGCTGTGATTGTCTTCCTCAAAGATGTTTTCTCCAGTGAGGGTCTACCTGAAGAGTTCATCTCAGACAATGGGGTGCAATTTATTTCTGGTGAGGTGGAAACATTATTGAGTGAGAGTTCCATCCGGCATCTGTAAAAGAGTTCACTGTACCAACCACAAACCAATGGTCTGGTGGAACGCTTCAATAGAGTTCTTGGTGAGTGTGTGAGGTGGGCCATAGCTAATAAATGTGATGTTCAAAATGCTGTTCAATCCATGTTGTGGTTTTATGGAACCACTCTGCATTCCTCCACTGGCTTCTCCCCCTTTGAAGCATTAAAAGGAAGGAAACCTGCAACACAGTTTAGGCCGGCTTGGATGAGTAAGTTCCTAAAGACAGATATGTCACAACATTGTCGTAATGAATTGATCCGACACAATGTTGAATGCACGCAGCACAAACAGAAAATGTACTTTGATGCAAGGAAGAAAGTGAAATTGTGTCCTTTTAAGGTTGGAGATTCTGTTCGCATCAAAACACGGGTTTATGAAGAAGGGTGAGCAGAAGCTTTCCGACCCTTTTGTCATTGACAAAGTGTGTGGGAATGCTGTTAGGGTCCAAGGTCGTAATTGGTGGAACATCGCCGAACTTGTCGAAGTTCCTGTAAAGGTTGAGTCGTGGTGCAAATCTGTAAATTTTGATAATTCAGTCAAACCTGGTTTGGAACTGTCACATTCGTCCATGTTCTGGAAATGCTGAAGATGAGTTGGCTCCTGTTGAGTCTCTACGGAGGAGCTTCAGGGCTCGGAGGGTTCCTAGCACCGTTAGTACCCTTATTCATGTAATTTTGTTTAAGGGGCTATTGCTGTGGTTTTTTTTATTTATTCTGCTCAGTCTTTGCTTTCTTTCACCTGCTTTCCTCTTCCCTCTGCTTTCCCTTGTAGGCCCTCGCTTTTATCTCTTTTGTTTTTCTTTGTTGCTTGTTTTCTTCATTGCCTCGCAGGTCTTCAGTCTTGAAGTTGAAGACCTCTAGATTTTTTACTTTATTGAAAAAATGATAATGCAATGTGGTATTTTTCTTTGTTTTGTTTTAGTTGTATTAGACAAGTGTTTGTTTAAAAAAAAGGGAAACTCAATGTAGTGTTGTCTCTTTAACCAGTCCATTCTCTCTTAGAACACTACCTTGCTGGTGTTCCAGAGAGTGGCGATTTGTATTCACTTGTCACCTGAAGCCGCCGGGGCTACTTGTACCTTTGCACTAATAAAGAGTATTTGTTTTAATTACTGTTGTCAGCCACTTACTTCACATTAATTATAATTTTTTCACTTCATATTTTTGAGTTCTACTTAAACAGTACATTTCCACTAGTTGTCCTTTTTTTCCTTCGCCTATTTTATTTTACGTTTTGCTTTTTTCTTCTTCCTTCTTCTGCTTATAGGAGCAACCACAGTAATACCTTGTTCCTTTATCTGTTACATCTTTTTTTTTCTTTTTCATCATGTTCTCTCTGTCTCCTCTGGAGGTTTTTGTGCTTTCTTGTGTTGTTTTTCAGAGGAGAATCTCCATGCCCCTCTTTTCTTTTTTTTTTGCTTCATTCCCCTCTTATTTGTCCCTGCTACTTTCTGTTTACTAAGCCTTTCCTACAATATTTTTCCAGTGTTTACACTTTGTATTCTTTCCATTTTTTAAGAAATGTACAATCTTTTTTTCAGAAACAGAAACTATACAAATAATAATTTAGGAAGCTAAAATTTCGATTTTTTGAGGTGTTACTAGCTAAACTGGTGATCTGGTCTCTCTCTCTCTCTCTCTCTCTCTCTCTCTCTCTCTCTCTCTCTCTCTCTCTCTCTCTCTCTCTCTCTCTCTCTCTCTCTGTCTCTCTCTCTCTCATAACATAACACAGAGAAAACCTAAATATCATTCTTAACTGGGCAGCAATACCTATAATGGGAGATTGTCCATAGAAATGATGTCTATCATCCTTGCACTTCTCTTCACATCTACCAATCACAGTGAGGCCTAAGCTTGCATAAGACGTCACTCGTTCGCTGTTCAAGGCATTGTGCCCACCCTGCTTTAGCACATGAACTGCAGTGTTTGCACAACAAGCACACAGGGAGGAATCTTTCAGTACATCGTGCAGAGACCATCGGTGAGTCAACATTTGTTAAAGGGCAAATGTTTTAAGAACCACTTTTTAGATCAGGCTTGACCGTGTAGCTGTCATCAGAACTTATGTGATCACCACACAGAGTGCTGTAAGGCCCTTATGCTTTGACCACAAGTTAATATTTTGTAAACCTTTTGATAGGGCAGAAGGGGTGTGCTACCACTGAAAAAGAATGCTTGTCCGACTTTTGGGAAACATTATGCTCAATACAGTTGGCGTAGTTGGTTAAGGCGAGAAGCCAATGTTAAAGACTATAGGCCTGATTAGTTCATTGGGAACATGTATATCATTCATGTTGGATTTGGCCCTCTCTGCATGGTCATCCCCAAACTTTTTGCCTTTACCCTCTCTTATTAGTTCAGTGGGAAACGTTCTGACGGATCCCATAGGCCTGAACATTTTATTACCAAAATTTATGACTAAGGCCTGAGTTATTTATTGTGAAAAACATAAGTTAAAGCCAATAGGCCATTAAAGATGGATTGTTATTAAACTATGTTCAGGCCTGTAGACAGATGTCTCACACTGTACTGTAGATAAGGATGTTGCTGCTGATTAGTCCCTCTGACAAACACTGGGGATAGAAGATTTGCTTTGTACTAATCCTTGTTAGGTCCTCTTAGGAGAAGTTGCATTATTTTGGCAACTGTAATTTTGTACATATTTGGATTGCATGACTATATCTCTGATGGTTATCTTGCTGGAAAGCTTGCGCTGAATACTGTATGCAGAGTTGGTAATGATGACAAGTCAATTGTACAGGCTTTGGCCCAGATTGTCCATTGGAAAACGTTATGTCAGATACCATAGTTCCAATCTGTTTATTATAAAAGATTATGACAAAGGCAGTAGGCCTGGCTAATTCATTGAGGGAAACATATATTAAAGGCACTATGCCTTCTAGAGTGTATTGTTAATCCACTGTGTTAAATCCTGATGATAGGTATTTCATAACATGGAATTGCACAGATTACCATATTATCCAAGGGTCTTAATTTTGGTTACCTCCTTGATAAAATCTGGGGGTAGAAGAAATGCACTGTGTTAATGTATTAGGGGCCAGATGTACGACCGGGGCATTTAGCGACTCGCAAATTGCGCTCGATTGTGTGTCGCAATTTGCGAGTCGCAAAATGCCATGTACAACAGTGTCAGAGACACTGTTTGCGATTCCCAATGGGGTCGCAAATTGCATGCCTCATGAATATTCATGAGGCACTCGCAATTTGCGACCCCATTGGGAATGGCTGTCCCAGGGATGATGGCCTGCTGGGCTCAGCAGACCTCCATGTCTGGGACTGATTTTAAATAAAGCAATATATATTTTTTTTAAATGCAGCCCGTTTTCCTTAAAGAAAAATGGGATGCATTTAAAAAAAGAAAAATTAAATGTTTTGATTTCATTTTTTAAGGGCAGGCAGTGGTCCCAGGGATCACTGCCTGCTCTTAAAAAATGTTTGCACATGCATTCCCAAAGAGGAAGGGGTCCCCTGAGGACTCCTTCCCATTTGCGAGTGCTTTACCACCCTCTTGAAGAGGGTGGTAAACTGCGAGTGTTTTGCGACCGCAATTGCGGTCGCAAAACATTCTTACATGGCTTGTAGGGTCGCTATTAGGAAGGGAACGCCCCTTCCTAATAGCGAGTCGCAAAACACTATCTTACGAATCGCAAATTATTTGCAACTCGCAAAATAGTGTTAGTACATGGCCCACAGGATTTTTGCATACGCAAACGGGTCGCAAACCTGTTTGCGCATGCAATTTTCCATCGTACATCTGGCCCTTAGACTTGCCAATGTGGAATTTTTTACTATTTGTAATTTTATGACTACATGCCTGGTGGTTGAATCTCAGCTGCTGCGCAGTGCAACCCCTAGCGAAACCGATGTATCACCCTAGCTGCATGGACTTTCGAAGTGCAAAGACTTCACATCGCCCTTGCAGCCTGCAGCGTCCTTGGAATAAAATAAATAAAAAATAAAAAGTGCTGCTGCACAACGCTGTCTCGACACAGGCCCTCGCAGCGCAAGCCTATTGTTTACAGCATCCTCAAAGACGACTCAGGACTCCGCATCACAAGCCCTGAAGCTTCTTCTGAACCAGCTGGTGTGCAGTGCAGTTCCGACCAGGACCTCCCATCACCTTAGTTGACCAACGCATCTTCGGCACGGGACCTCGCAAAGCTCTGCAACCAGGATTTAAGGTACTCTTGTTCAGTGGGCCTAACTGAGCAGCAGCAGCCCGTCCGTACAGGCTGAGGAGCCATGCCCCCCACCTTTTTCCAGGCAACAAGAGTGACAGACACTCTTCGGGTTCAGGTCAGGCAGCCAGGCGCTAAATGCGTAGGCTACTGGCTGCCTGAGCTGAACTTTGCCAGGCTGAGGATTTCACAGCCCTTTGGGCGTGACCTCCCTAGCCTGGCAAAAGAGCCCTGAGGTTCTTTCCCTCATGGTGAATGGAAGAGTCACTGATTGCTTCAAGCCTGAACTCTTCAGTTTTAAGCCCTGAAGTGCCCAAGGCTGACTGTCAATCAGTGACACCTCGTCACAGAGTGAGATGAGGTCAGCAGTGTCACTGACCCCATCCTACTCTGTAACAAGATTGGGAGTGCTGCCTTGAGGGAAGGCAGCAGTTCCAACCCTCCTGGGACCTCTGAGGCTTGAGACTGCTGTCTTCCCTCATTGGCTGGAGGAAAGGCAGCAGTCCCAACCCTCGTGAGACCTCCGAGGCTTCCCTGTCCGAAAACTGCTGTTGAAGTAAGTTTTATGTGTTTTTTTTTGTTTGCTGCATGCATGCGTGCAAGTATGAATGTATGTGTATTTGTTAATGAGTGTTGTGAATGGGTGTGTGTGTGTATGTGAATGAATGGGTGTGAATGAGGTGTATGTGTGCGTGGGTGCTCTCCCCGGCCCCCTCCCCGGTGAAATTACCAGCCGCCACTGTAACTGAGTACCTGTAGCCGGCCCGCACTCCATCACGGTCAGCCTGAATTTGTGACTTTGTCCCTGTCCGGCGTCACTAGATACCCACAGTTGGCACTTTGTGCTTTTTGGTGCTATATTCACTGAAACCTTTCAATTTGCATATCTCTGGCTCTACTGATCGGATTTTTGTCATTTTGGTTTTGTTTTATTTATTAAAAATGACTCTCTTTTCCTAATTTGGTGTGGGAATTTTCTTGTGTTGTGTTTTTACTTCATTACTGTTTGAAGTGCTTCATAAATACTTTACACATTGCTCTAAGTTAAGCCTCACCTCTCAGTACCAAGCTGCTTGTGACTTCACCCTGACAAGGATTGTGGTTGCTGCTTGAGTAGGGTTTCACCCCCCCAACCAATTTCTTACACTGGCGTTCAGCGGTGAGGATTTGGACTTGGGTTTGTGCAGTGCCATACAGTAATTCCATGTTACACCAAAATCCCATATAAAAATTTGAGACCATTTCGAGTTTTAAATTCTCCCTGATTGGCTTCTTTTGTTTTTTCCAAATCTACTCTCAGTGCTACCTTACTGTCTGTGAACCTATCAACAGTAATGGGATTGGAGCTGGCCAACTTGGAAAGTTACACTGTCGCTGAGCTCAAACAGTTATGCTGGGAGAGGGGACTCCTCACCAAGATGGGTACCAAGACGTTGGAGGTTCAGAAAGCTCTGAGGGTCTGATGAAAGGTTCACCAGTCACTAACAGCAACAGAGGAGCAGGATGAGGATGATGATATGGATGAGGAGGATCATGACCTAGATATCAACCCCGAAATATAGGCATCAGAGGAGGGGGATGACTCATCTCCTGAGATGGAAACTCCCTGCCAGAGCACATGGCCTGTCCCCAAAGGAGTTGGCGGACAAGAGAGCAGAGAGGAAGTTCAGGCTACAAATGGCCAAGCTTAAAATGGAGGAGAAGCTGGCCCTGGAGGAGAAAAGATTGGCTCATAAGAGGAGCCTTAGGGAGCTGAACCTTAAAGCCAAACAAGCTGAGTCCAGTAGCAGTGGTGGCGGCATACTTACAGTGTCTGAAGGAGACAAGAAGATCCATATCCCTAAAGATCTGGTGCCCAACTATGTGGTAGGGGATGACATAAACAAGTGACCTGCTGCATATGAGGTAGCTCTAGAGTACACAAGATTCCAGAGGAGTGCTGGGAGGGGAGGGGAGCTCGTGGAGACATATGCCCCCAGTGGAGAAGGACACCCTACTCACACAGGACCAGACAAGATATGCCCCCATGAAAGCCATCCTTGTCACTAAATTCAACTCACCCCAGAGAAAGGCTACTGCATCAGGTTCAGGGATAGTCAAAAGATCCAGAACCAGTCTTGGATGGATTTGCTTGATTATGTCAGTAAGGCACTGAATGGCTGGTTGAGGGGCAGCAAAGTTAAGGATTATGATGGGCTGTACAACCTGATTCTGAGGGAGCACATGCTCAATACTTGTTTGACAGAGCTGCACCAACTACTAGTGGGCAGCAAGCTGACTGACAGCAGGAAGCTTGATGAGGAGGTGGACCTCTAGGTCAGCACCAGAGTGTCCAAGAAAGTTCCTGAGAGTGACCCCAGGAAGGGTGGTTCAGGTTCCACCAAGCAGAGTGCGGAGAAGATTAAAGATGACCCAGACAAGGCGGGGGGAAAGGTTCACAAGACCCTTCTGAGAAACAGGGGGGAGGTTCTGTTGGGCGGTGGCCCAGGGCGCCCCATTTCCAACCCTGTTGCTTTGATTGCTCCCAGTTAGGACACAAGCAGGGAGACTCTGTCCGTCCAAAGAAACCACCCACATGGGTGGCCAATGTGGCCTTAGGAGGAAGTAGCCCACAGGGGCAGGTCATAGACCATGCCACGATCTCCCTTAGCTGCAAGATAGACTCCGAGGGTGAGCTTGTGATCCCTAAGGGTGGAGTTGTCACCTCCACCAGCTGGCCATCTTGTGATGGTATTATCCATAGTATATTATTGTTTTGTCATTCCAAGATAGATGCTAGTTTTACAAGCAATGTGCCTTATTTCATTGGCACAGTGATATACTATGCTCAATATCCTTTCACGATGACCACCCAGAGGGATGTTTATGGAGGGCCTTCTTGGAACAGTATTGTACATAGTGTACCATTGTTTTTCTGTTACAGATGACCGACACATTTGTTCTGAACTTGGCAGCCAGTTTGAAACATTAAAACAATACACAAATACAATGCAATTCAAAGATGGTCGTCAGCTGCTATGTTTTTATTGCAAACATATGCCCACCACATTTAAGTGGCAGGATTTTTCATTTTTTCTACTGTTACGCATTTCATTTATCTAGCCTACGCTTGGTGCATTTGTGTGTGTGTGTGTTTCAGTGGAAGGTAGAGCATGTAAACATTGAGCCAGTGGGAGTACAATGATGAGTAACAGATATCTTTTATGATCTACTCTTGGTTAGTCGAATAAAGATTAAGACTAAGAGTAACAGAGTGCAACTATGATGAGTTTTTGAGTGCCTAAATTAAGAGGTATCTTCAGTTATAATCCAGAATTATTGGCTTTGCCAATGCTTATTTGCCATTGAGCCTGTCTCCTTCTAATTCCTTTATATTTCCTAATCTGTGCCTTTCCCATTAGCCTCTTGATCTCTCGTTCAATGGTCTCTCATAACTCATTCTTTTTATCCTCTCTCCTTTCTTTCTTCATGTCTCCCAGTTCAACTTTCCCCTTTGTATAAGTAATTTCTTCATTGCTCACCCTCCTTCTTACTCACTTCCCCTCAATTCGATGTTTCTCGCTCTTTCTGCCTCGCTCTCCTTCACTGTCTTCCCTCTCTCTGTCTCCCTCTTTATCTCGTTCTCTCTTTTTCTATGTAGCCCTCTCTCTTTCTGACTCTCCTCCCTCACCATCTCGCTGTTTTCTGTATTTTCCTCTCTCTCTTTCTCTCTCCTTCTTCTTCATATCTCTGGCTTTGCATATATTTCGCCCCATCTCTCTGTCTCTATCTCTTCTTCTTCCTTTTTTTATTTACTTAATTTTGCTGTGTACATAAAACCAAATACAAAAAATAAGAGGAACAAATCTAAAAAGGCATGCAGTCTCACAGTACTCTTTTTTCCATGCATCTTTACATATGTTGACAGGTAGGGAATCCACACCCAGAGAGTCCACAGAGGTTAGGCAGAAGTCTTCAAACTGTGGGGCAAGCCCCAATGGGTGGCCGTGGCCGTGTTCCCAGGGGGGCGCAAATGCCCTAAGTAACAACTCTTAAATGAAAACGGCTTGGAAGTGTGAATTTGTTTATAAATTGTGCTTCTAGACTGTCTTCATTTACAAACAGCAGCTGAAGTACATGACAGGAACAAAGATATGATTAAAAGGTGCATAATATTCTGCAACTGTTTTGTGCTATTTTTTCACCTGCAGGTAACCTGAATGAAAAATAGTTTCAAGATAATACTTATGAATCCTCAAATGGTTAATGCAATCACTGCAGATGTTTGTGTATGAGGCTAAAGGGTTACAGAAATATATTTTGGTGGGTGCAGTGGGGGAAAGGGGCTTGTGTCTATATAGATCTACGAGGTCCAAACCTGTAACAGAAAGCACTGTGAATGTCAATATGTAAATCATTATTTTAAATCTGCATTATACCCAATATAAGATAGGCTGCTGCAGAATGCTTTAGTCAAAGCCACTGGATTTAGGATTGACAAAATGATGCAAGGAGAAAAGGCAAATTATGTGGAATAATGTGGCATATTTTGTACAGTATTATTTCATTATTTTGAACTTTTTTCACATGGGAATACTGTTTGGGAAAATATTTTACCTCTTTAGTACCAGTTTAACAACCAAATACAAAAATAAGCAAATGAAAGGTGACAATTTAACCTCTCTCAAGGGCCTTCCATTGCGTGGGACCACATGTCGCCACATTTGAGTTATTTTTGATCCGTTTGAGCTAGAAACACTTTTTTTCTAAAATCTGCAGCTTATGCACCAGATGATGGATTATGCGGCAAATGTGGCAGATCTATAATTATGCGAAAAAAGCCACAAAATTGCATAATTCCAGTGGCTCTGGGTTTAGTGTTTAAAACAAAACAAGCACTTTATATATATGGTAATAGGTAATCAGACTGTACCTAATGCAAGCATTTTTATAAGTATCCATTAAAAGGACACTTTACAGAACTCAATACTCTTATGTCACGTGTCATTATGAAACTTCCAGTGACACCATCAATTAACGCTTATAGTGGGTCCCAAGCAGCCCTTACATTTGGCGATTAACCAATCGCACACATTTACATGTCTTTCTGGTGGCAGGCACCTCAGTGAGAAGGCCTATTTCTTCTATACCTCGGTCCCGCCCTCTCAACACTTGAGAGCCTCACCCCCTCCCTTTTCATTTTCACGCAGAGGCACTGCAAGGTCCACATTAACCTTTCGGGGAAGGCTGTTTCTTTTTTGTTTAACAAAAAGTATGGGAACTGGTTTTGTGAAATGAAAAAAAACATAAGCGCATCGGTCCCCACAAATCCTGCCCACTTCAACATGCAGATATCCTTTCTGGTAAGTTGAAGGGCAGCCTAGAGGGTCGCATTCAGAAGCAGAGCCCTGATTATCCAGATCCCTGTGGCTTCAGAGTGATGGCCCAGGAGAAAGAGGAAAAGAACGATATCCATGGATAACATCAAAGACATGGCCCATAGGAGGGGTGATATCTAGGGGCTAATTTTTCCATCTACAAATGGACAGATGTTGGACTTGGCCCTTTTTGCAGGGTTATCCCCAAACTTTTTGCTTCTTCCTCCTATTTTTTTCCTGACCTGTGTTTGTTGGTTTTAGGACTCTGGGCACTTTACCACTACTGATCAGTGCTAAAGTGCATATGCTCTCTGTGTAAATTGTTATTATGATTGGTTCTCCCTGATTGGTATATTCGATTTACTAGTAGATCCCTAGTAAAGTGCACTAAGTGTGCCAGGGCTGGTAAACCAAATGCTACTAGTAGGCCTGTAGCACTGATTGTGCCACCCACATGAGTAGCCCTGATAGGATATCTCGGGCCTGCCACTGCAGTGCCTGTGCGCAGTTTGCTAACTGCCATGTCGACTTGGCAAGTGCACCCACTTGCCAGGCCCTAACCTTCCCTTTTCTTACATATAGGACACCCCTATCGTAGGCCCGAGGTACTCCCCTGGGCAGGGTGCAGTGTATGTGAAAGGTAGGACATGTACTGATGTGTGTAACATGTCCTGATAGTGAAATAATGCCAATTTCGTTTTTCACTATTGAAAGGCTATCTTGCCCCATAGGACAGAACGGGGAATGCTTTGTAACTTTTTACAGGTATATCTTCCCATAGGGATAAGATGGAAAAATAAAGTTTAGGCTCTCTGAACTCAGAATTTAATAACACATCTTTTACTAAAGATGGTTTTTAAATTGTGTGTTTGAAAATGCCACTTTTAGAAAGTAGGCATTTTCTTGTTTAACCATTCTGTGTGCCTCTGCCTGTTTGTGTATTTACTGTCTGGTTATGGAGTGACAGGGGCTGGGGAGGTGCATTATCTCAGACAGTCATCGGGATTGATGTGTGTCCTGCCTTTCCTGAATGAGTCAGGGCTTGGCTGAATAGACCTGGGCTGCATTTAGAGTGGTCGGAGGAGATTTGCCTTGCACCTGAATAGGGCCTGTCTGCCTTACACAATGCTGTCTCCACCTCCTGCCGGGAAGCTGCACCAGAGAGGACAGAACTGGTTTGGACTGGGCTCAGAGACCCTTGCACAAAGAGAACAAAGACATTTTGGGGTATAAGTATTAGACCTACAACCCCTGACCTTTAGACTACTTCTGGAATCAAGAGGAACCTTTGCTAAGGAAAAGAGCTAGAGAAACTGAGGAAAAGTACTGCCCTTGCTGTATGTCTGGGGTTGGCCTGCAGTTGCTGTTTCTGCCAAGGAAAGGAGAAGGACTATGTTGTGTGCTGTGTCCCGTGCTTGAGGAAAGTCTCCAAGGGCTTGAGTAGAGCTTGCCTCCTGTTTTGAAGTCTCAGGAACACAAAGACTTCACCCCCAGCTCCCCTGAAATTCCTTGCTGGGAGTTCTGACCTGCCAGGAGTGCCTGTGGCTGTGTGTGGCATCTGGAGGTTGCTTCTGTTACTGGGAGCTGGAAAGCAACGCAACAACAAGAAAATCGATGTATCGCTCTTCTTGCGACAGTTGTTCCGACGCAACGCTGTGGTGCGAGAAGAATCTCCCAGCACCGCCGCGCCGCTGCTGAAACTGACGCAGCACCTATCGCCACTGCAAGAATCGACGCATCATGGGATCGCGGCTGAAGAAATCGACGCAGTGCCGCTCGACGCCGCCGCATCATTCGCGGACGCATCCCGGATTTGCACACATTATCCCTGGAGGCAAGTTTTCCCCGACGCATCACCTGCAGATCGGAGTCGTCTCAGAATCGACGCATCACTTCCCCCTACAGACCGGACCGACGCACCGCTCCGACAGCGGAACTGTCGCATCTCATCCACGAAGGTCTCAGGAATCGACGCATCTCTTTGTTTTTCGACGCTTCCCATCGCTGTGGCTGTTTGGCTTGGTGAATTTTGTCGCAACGACAGGTACTTTGCAAGAAATCACGCGTCCATAGTTTTCTATGGACTCAGTTGCTAAAACCTTTTGAAAGTCATTTTTCTTAATACTTGTATGTTGGATTTTTGTTGTTTTGGTCTTGTTAAGTTTAGATAAAGATACCTTATTTTTCTAAACCGGTGTGGTGTCCATTTGTGGTGTTATCACTGTGTTACTGTGAGTGTTGGTACAAATACTTTACACATTGCCTTTGGGATAAGCCTGCCTGCTCGTGCCAAGCTACCAAGGGGGCGAGTAGGGGTTATCTAGAGTGTGTATCCCCCTTACCCTGACTAGAAGCAAGGGTCCCTATTTGGACAAAGGTACCTACCTCTGCCAACTAGAGACCCCCATATCTAACAACAGACATATGGGAAACATATGGGGGCTGTTTTTTTAATGAAAGGGCCAGCAATACCATTAATGTAGCATGTGCAATGGCACTGGGACCAAGAGTCTGAGGGAGCCACTATACTCCAATTATGACAGCAGCAAAGAGTGGAGTGGAGGCCCATTTTCCTTGCTAGTATTAGGGCCCAGACTCCCTTGTTGCACAGGGAGCAGGGCCCCAGCACTGGGAGGGGGAGATGTGGGACTTTGTCCCCTTTTTTTTAATTACACAAAGGACAACAGTCTACTCTGAGCCTCAGGCCTAAGAGTAATATTGCTGCATAGTGGGCTGAGGACGAAGCCTGTTTCCCAGGGCTGTTAGTATCATTGGTGCTGCTGGTGCAATGGCACTGAGTCCCAGTGGTGTGAGAGGCCAACTAAACCCCAATTATGGCTGTTTTACTATCCTTCCTTGTTTGCATTAAGTCCCAGTGCACCCTTGCTGTGCCAGTATTTTTGGCCTCATACCAATGGCCCAAGGGAGGTGAATGTGGAGGAAGAGGAGACATCTTAACGTGAGCCTCAGAGAGATGACAGAAGGGGTATGATGCAATATCGGGCCCATGTTTTGAACAAAGAACCGATGAGACTGTGTTTCACAAGTCCGTAGCTTTCATTAGTGAAGCGGGTAAAGTGGCCCTGGAAGCCGGGGGGTTGAGGAGCCCACTGCATCAGAATCATGACTGTCTTACTCTGCAAAAGAGGCATGGAGCCTTGCTAGCGTTAGAGCTGAGGTAACCGTTGATGCAAAGTGTGGGAAACATGTGGGGGATCATTTTTGTCTAAAAGGATCAAAGAGTCTGTGTCAGGGCTGGAAGGATGGCCAGGCATGGTAGGGAAAGGCAGAGGCAGAGAGGCAGCCTGATACTCAGGGCTGCAGCCATCATTAGTCCCCCAGGTACATCTGCATTGAGGTTCAGGAGAATGAAGGGCTCACAACACCCTAATTATGTGAGGCAGAGTTTTTTGGTCAACTTTTGTTTTGTGTGACATATTTGGTATTTTATACTGCTCATATTTAGTGCAGAATTTGAGCTACAGAAAGGTACCCTTGAAGTTATCTCATACTCCGAGCCCCCTGCGCTCAGCCATACCATCCCGCTCCCCCAAGTCTTGCCATAAAGTTTTGGAGGGGGGCCCGACTTCAAAACATTTTCCTTAGGGGGGCTCAGAGCAAAAAGGTTTAAAGACCTCTGGGTTACAGCATTCAGCAAACCTTAGAGTGTAGTCACACACAATGAGCACATGCAGATTGTTGGATCTAGTCTGTTGATTGAGTATGGATCCGGAGAACAAAGGCCAATTGATTCATCAGCACATAGCACGTGCTATGCTCGATTCCTGCTCACAGTCCACTCTTTATCTGGAAAGGCTCTGAGCCCCCATCTTGACTTGATAAAAAAGATTCACAAAGAGGCCCATATATCTCCTGGTCTAGCCACTTGTGGAGGCCTGGCCACATATGTATCCATCGTGTCCTCTCAATATATGGTATCTTTCAACCACCCCTGGGTCAGTGATCCTGGGCCATGCCTACAGCACATTGCCACACACTGCTTCACCAGAAGTAGTGAAAGTGCTGCTGTATTTGCACAGTCCTACTGTAATATCTCTCACATACTCTACAATCACTACCAATGTGTTTGAATGGAGTGTATGACAGATCCCTGAAGGTTGCCCCCCAATGTTCTGCTGGGATGACCAGGCCAGATGTTTAAAACACAACTGGATGTCATCCCCCATTGCACTCTCCACCAGACCCTGAGGGGTATATTAGACTCTAAGTGAAAGTTTATAGTGGATCAGTCTGTGTCTGCTGTTTAATGATATTTGAGCGCAGTTGCATGGGCACTGATCATCCTTAAGTGACGTTTCTAAATATATCTCCCATTTGTTCTTTGCTGCCATGGTATCCCATACCATCCCCTCTTGCATGGAGCTGTACAGCCGGAAGACCAAGCACTTAGAGTCAGTTAGTAGTCGTGTAAATATATGGAGCTGTTCGGGTTCACAGGGGAACGCTGTGTTTGCCACTCGACGTGCAGCTTACAACCTGTAACACAGAAATAGAGGTAACCATGTGTAGTTATTTTCATTCATTTTATTATCACCTAGTGTTAAGAGCAGGGCTGGACTGGACACCCAAAGCAGCCCGGACAAATTTTGTCAGATCAGCCCCCATACAGTGCATAGCGAGTGAGCGCAATGAGCGAAGCTGACCACTACAAGGGAGGTTGGGGGGCTCTCCCCCCAAGAAAATGTGGGGAAAATAGCAAAAATTAAGCATTCTACAACACATTTTTCATTATATATTCAATTGTATTAGTTTTTAAAGTATAGTAAATGATGACCTTACAGTGCACCAGGGTACAGCAATCTTTACTGGGGCTCTTCAGTTATTTCTTCACTGTAGCCCTCCAACAGTGCCTCTCATCTCTCCATAGCATCTCTCACATGCTTTTTTATTTGTTTTATAGCACCTCGCATACCAGTGTAGGGTGTGGGAGCATTTTACATAACATATACACATACAGAGACAATAATCGTATGTGTGTATATCAGTGTATAGAAAATGATACATAAGACAAAGGAGACCACAGAATGTAGGATTCACATGTCACCCATACTGGTAAACATTTTTTAAGAGTGATTGGTCTGGAGAAGCACAAACTCAGGATTCAAAACACAACAGAGTGGTTAGAGTTGACTTTACTAATAAGAATTTATTTCTACCTAAACAAACCCTTTTTAGCAAAATTTGGTTAATTAAATCCTGGGAAAAAAACATAACTCTCTAACCTAGGTTACAATTGTAACTTATGAACTGCACAGTAACAAAAGGATCTCTGTGACAAAAGCAGTAACCCAATGAACTAGGCACATAAAATACTGTTTTGTGATCTGCATAGTACACGATAAGTGCGACAGGCATATTAACTCTCTGCGCTACCTTAGATTGGTCGAAACTAAAACTAGACAAAACTCCAATCAGCAGGTACAATAACACCAGAGTTATCTTGCCACTTTTATAGTTGCCTGAAAACTGTTGGCTATTCAAGGAACTCAGCAGTGCTTTTAAAACTGCTGCACTTCTACAAAACTGGCTCCCAGTAACAAAAGCGGCCCCCCACGCTTCCAGCCTCCCAGGGAAACGCCTGATGCCTGGTATGGCCAGTCCGGCCTTGGTTAAGAGATCCATTACCTTTGTAGATGCATTAATTTCCATTTTGAGTGCTAGAACAGGTTTCCCCGGGAGGGGTAAAATAGGGGACCATAGCGTTTCCCTATCTGCCTTCATGCCTATTGTGTGGCATGCCCATTGAGGCAGGTAGACCAATAGGAACAACATTATCCAACTACATAACTGGATAAAACACAAAAGGCAACGGAAGAACCAGTAATGAGCAAAATGAGCCTGTGCTCATTTTCTGATGCTTTTCTTTGCGGTTTCGCCTGCCCGCACTTACTCAGAGGCCCTGGCTTGGGGGGACTTCGTACCCCAGCCTTCCCTGCAGCATAGGAGGGTTTAGAAGCACCTGCAAGCGCTGAAAAGCGCCGGACATTTCCCGCAGCGCAGGACGCTTTTCTTTGCAGTTTCACCTACCCCCACTTACTCAGAGGCGCTCGCTTGGGGGGACTTGGTCCCCCAGCCTTCCCTGCAGCATAGTAGAGGCCAGAAACACCTGCAAGTGCTGCAAAGCACTGGACGAGGGCCCGGGCCAAGAACGGGCCAAGAGCGGGCCCGTCTGTGCCCATCAGAGCCAGGAAGAGGTTGGGCCGGGCCACATCTCTTTCATTTGGTACAAGGCAGGTATTCTGATTATTGCACTTTTACTCCTGCTGTTTGTTCATCAGTGTTGGCCCAATGGGAAAAAGGAAGCTCCCGGAGGGCGGTCCTAAAATTACCCTTGATGTCACCATTGAGGGATTTTTACAGCGAGCCATCAGTAAAATTGGTAAAGAGATTGAACTGGCAGAGCGCCAACTGTCGCTTCATTCGTCCCCACGCTCACTGTATTCCCCGCCTAGCCTTTAGCCTTGCTTGCCCCAGGAATTAACTTTACTACCCTCTATTGCTAATAGCAACATTGTGGGCTTTCAGGACTCAGCAGAGTGTGTTACTACTCCACGAGCGCTTATTTCAAGTGCAGAGCCGATAGAGGAGGCTGGTAACCTCAGGTTACAGTCACAGCCCAGCAGTAGGGAAGCTGGGGATCCTTTGGTGAAAAGGAAGAGGATTAAGCCTCCTACCAGTTCTAAGAAGGAGCATGTTTTTGGCTCTACTGAAGGGGGGATTTTGGATGCTGGGCTTAAGGATTCACTCAAGAATGCACTCTTGGAGTCTGTTAGGGACCTGTGCATAGCCTTATTGAAGCTGTGGTGATCAAATTGGAACCCATTTATAATCGCCTGCCATCCATTGATGCGGAGTTGTGCAAGGTCAATGCCCCTCCCCTAAGCAGAGCCTAGAGTTGCCAACCGCAGCTCCTGGGCCAACACCCTTCTCTCCAAAGAACCCGCCAATGCCATCAAGACCAGAGTCCGAGCCAGGCCCCCCAGCTGGCACCACCAATATGCACCTTGCTAGCGCAGCTGATTCTAGGGGGCAGGCTGCCTTCCCACATTTTGATCCTGTCCGCCGCACCCGGATGAAAGACTCTTTGTACGGAGTCCAACCTAAGCATTTACATCTCCCCCCTGACTGTACATCTTATGTCATCATCTTGGAGGGTGTTTCCCCGATGGATGAAAGTGCATTTAAGACTAGGACAGCTTAAGGTTTAAAGCAGCCCATCGCTGTAGAAAGAACTCAAACTGGTCAACAGACCTAGTGGATGACATCAAAATGGCCCGCAGAGTGGACTGGCTCGGCCCCTTTCCCAAAACCACACAAGGAGACTATATTGTAGTCAACTTTAAAGACCCGAATTTGATGAGATCTCTACTACAGCAGATGAACCCTGTTTTACATAATGGGAACAGGATCCATGCTCTTCCACTGGGGTTTTTGTACCGTCTACACTTTCCCGTGGCGGCAAGTTCATCTAGTTCTGGTGTTGGCCTCCCTGCTTCACTGTCCCTATCGACCCCGCTGCCCATTTGTAACCATTATGCGCCCTCTCTGGTTTGTCAGATGATTGACTGCTCCTTGGTGCTAATATTGGTCTTGGAAGCTATGAGGTACAAACGGCTGCAGAGGCTCTCAGTCTCATTTACGCTGATATAGCACCTAACGAGCAACGGCCTGAAGAACATGAATCACAACTGTCATTTGATCAGCAGGAGGATCTTTCTATGATTTCTTGGAATTTAGCTGGGATTACTCCCAAACGTATTGATCCTGAATGGTCCTCCTTTATAGGGAAGCATGATGTTTGTTCATTCCAAAAAACGTGGTGGTGGGAAAAGTGTTTTTTTAAATGGCTTTGTCTCATACAGTGTGGAGGCAAAGCCCCCAATGAAATCTGGGCGGGTGTCCAGGTGCTGTTGGTTTTGGTAAAAAATAATATTGCATGCTCACACACACTACTGAAAATAGACTCTCCTGATCTGATGGGGCTTTTGCTTAAGTTTCCTTCTGGATTGGCTATGACACTATCTAACGTCTATGCTAGATCAGTACCTGTTTGCAACAAATCACCTGTCTTGACTATGCTGGACGAGTATATTGATAGGTACCAGCAGCAAGCAAAAATATAAGTTGGGGGAGATTAAAACATATCTTCCCAGCCTTCTTCATCTATCAATGCGCTAATCGAGCAATAAGATGAGCAATGGGATATACCTTGTCTTTCTGGTAAACCCCAACACCAGTTTTTCAATTAAGCTTTTCAACTTGCATCTAGAGTGGTGGGTTGGGGGTCTTAGAGCATGTAATGTAAATGTAAATTCGTATTTGTAAAGCGCGAACTACTCACCCTTACGGGTCTCAAGGCACTGGGGGCTGTCGTAGAAATTAAGTGAGCTATTGCCCAGAGTCACATGGTGCTGAGCGGAGCTGCCGCCGGAGCCGGGGATCGAACCGTGAGCCCTGTGTTCCGAAGTCAGCTGCCCTGGCCGCTGCACCACACCTCTCCACTGGGCAAACTTGCTCAATCTTTCAATCAAGTAGTATTTGTATAGCGTGGCTAATCACCCTGGGGGGTATCCAGGTGCTGTGCTACAGGTATCAGACGAAGAGCCAGGTCTTGAGTCCCTTCCTGAAGTGGGTCAGCGAGGGTGCAGTGCGGAGGTGGAGGAAGTTCCAGGCTTTGGTGGCTAGGTGGGAAAAGGAGCGTCCTCCAGAGCGCCTATGGCGGATACGTGGTGTCTGAGTGAGGGTGAGGTGTACGGAGCGGAGGTTTCTGGTAGGTTAGTGGAAGATCAGGAGGTGATTCAGGTAGGCTGGTCTTAAGTTGTGGAGGGCTTTGTAGACGTGGGTCAGGAGCTTGAAATGGCATCTCTTCTGTATGGGGAGCCAGTGGAGGTCTTTTAGGTGCTGGGTGATGTGTGTCTTCTTGGGCAGCTTGAGGATCAGTCTGGCTGCTGCGTTCTGGATTGTCTGGAGTCTTTGCATGAGTTCGGTGGTGGTGCTGGCATAGAGTGTGTTGTGGTAGTCAAGTCGGCTGGTGATGAGGGCCTGTTTCACAGTTGTCCTTGTGCTGATCGGGAGCCATCTGAAGGTTTTGTGGAGCATGCAGATTATGTGGAAGCAGGCTGAGGAAAAGGTGATGACCTGACATTTCATGGAGAGTTTGCTGTTCAGGATGATGCTGAGGTTGCGGGCGTGGTCTTTCAGCATGGGGATAGTTCCGAGCTCCGCTGGCCACCAGGCATTGTTCCAAAGGGCGGTGTGTCTACTGAGGGTCAGAACGTCCGTTTTCACCGTGTTGAGTTTTAGACAGTTGTCTTTCATCCATGTTGTAACGTTCTTCATACAGTTGTGGAAGTTGGTCTGACCAGGAAAGATCATTTACATTTAAAAGGGGTTCCTATTCAAGTGTTATTGATTATGTTTTACTTGATAGAAGGCTCTGGGCACTGCTTAAAGATATGAAGGTCGCAACTCGCACTGATGGTGATCATAACCCACTAGTTACATCCCTAAACGGGGACCCCGTCAAAAGAGCCTCTGTCACTTGCCATACTCTGGTCCCTGAGCCTATTCTAGCTATCAATTACAGGAGAGGCTCCTGGCCTCGAGTATTGTCAAATCACAGGTTGAAAGCAGAGATCTATCAGTGGTTTGTGTTTTTCCTGTCTGACTATGAAGGAACATCTCTTTCATCAGTGCCAATTTTGGATAGTCACGATCACCTTTTCAATAAACTGCAATGCATTTTCTATTAAAAAACTGATCACATACAGGTAACTCATGTGAGGGGGGACCCCTAATGGTATAATCCATAAAGCAAATTGACCTAAGCAATGCTGAAAATGTCTGTTAAAGGGTGTGAGCGCTCAGACATTATTGAAGCATTGAAGCACGATCCAAGTATAAAACGGCTCTTGCAAAAGCTAAGCGTAACTGGGAGGAAAGGAACTGGCAGGATCTGTTACAGGCTATTAAAATAAATGACAGCAGATCCTTCTTGCACATTTTTTCATACCAGAGCATTGAACGCATGAATATCCATCACTATCACACTGAGCGTGAGAAGTGGGTAGACCACTTCTCCGTACTGTATGCCCATGAAATCTCTAACACCGATCCTCCCTGAATGAAACCCTAGAGGCCCTACCTAGGATGCATTAAATCCAGCCCACTGGAAGAATACAAAGGTATCTTTCTTCAGTTTAGAAGACACCCTTTCTGCTATTAATAGACTTAAGTCAGCAAAAGATCCTGGACCAGACCGAATACCAGGTGACTTGTATAAATCTGATTCCCAGATATGGGCTGGCCATGTCAACCTTCTGTCAAATGCAGCACCTGCTGGAGGAGAAATCCCAGACACCAGGAGGGGGGAGGAAATAACTCTAGTTTTTAAGGAGGGTGACACCTGCAGTCCATCCAATTATGGGCCCATAAGCCTAATAGACAACAAGCAGAAAGTTTTTTCAAGGCAGATCCTTGATAAACTGCAAAACTGGATAGATAATGAACAGGTCTTGTCCCCACTCCAAGCTGACTTTTGAGAAAAAACAAGTACCTCTGACCAAGTCTTTAGGTTTGCTCTTATATATATTGGAAATACGCACTGCTTAGCAACCAAAGATTATAGTTCACCTTTATAGACTCATGGGCTGCATTTGATCTCGTTCCTCTTGAGAATCTTTGAATAGTGTTTGTAGAAATGCCCCTCCCCCAGCCTGTTCAGTCTGATAGCTAGATTACATGGAAAGAATTATTCCCAGGTCCGTTGGGGTGTCAGGGACGAACTGACTGCTTGCATTCCCATTCTTCATGGTGTTACCTAAGGGTGCATCCTAGCCCTTACCCTGTTTACCCTGTATATCAATGATGTAGTTAAGGCACTGATGGCTTGCAAGAATGATTATCCCATCTTAAATGGGGAAACAAATCCCTATACTTCTTTTCGCAAATGATTTGCTCCTTTTCTCAAAAACCCCTATGGGTCTCCAAAGCCTGACCAATAAGTTTCTTGAGTTCTGCACGGCAAGGAGTCTTGAATTAAATGCGTCAAAAACCAAATACATGGTCTTTGGTAAAGGTACAATAGAAGTAGCACTGTGAAGGTTGCCATCGAGCCCCCTGAAAGGGTTTTCTGTTTTCATTATGTGGGCGTGAAACTGTCTGACAAATTCAAATGGGAATCTCATACCAACAAAAGTTTCCTCCTAACAGCCTATAGAGCTAATGCCCTACTCTAACTGCATAAGAGGACATATTCCAGCTCAATTTCACCAGCCCTTGAGACATACCGTGCTAAACCTCAAAGCGCAGCACTTTTTGAAGCCGAAGTTTGGAGTTACACTGACACCCAGAACTGGCTGTAGCCGAGAACTTTTTTATATGATCACTTGTCCCGGTCCCAATCAGGACTCCTCTTATCCCCCTTTATCTTAATTAAGGTATAAAATGTATTTTGGATGTGGCACAGTTGAAACCACTAACTTACTGGATTCACAACTGCTCAACCCCTGAGCTACTAGACTATAGAGACTCCTTAGGGGACATGATGATAATGGGCTGTGCAATGAAGGTTCCTTGGTTGCTGTTTGTCTTCCGCTATTTTAAGAAACTAGGCTTACTCAAATTATGGGAGGATACTGGGAAAACTTGCAAGTCAGAGATCGCTCTCTTGAAATCAGCATACTGGGCCTGTGTTTCTCTGCTCAGGCAAGACTAATCATAAGCAACCTATGTTCAACAAAGTGTTACAAAATAAATAAAGTAGTCTAGGTAATATTATCATCTTCATCAGCATGATACAACCCACCATGAATATGGGAAGGAGTATCCAACAGTTCGCCTGCTCTTCAGATCCAGTGTATGACATTACATAGTTGTCTCTAATAACCTTTTCGAAATCCTGACTAATATATTTCCCCAGGTTCTTGACTGATGAATCACATCACTTGAGCGGAAAATCCAAATCACATCTTACTGCAACTGGCATCAACGGAAATTTTTGTGTCTTGTGCTAGCTTATTTTAATACTTGATGACTGGCTGAATGCTATAAACTCACAGATAATGAGGCAAAGACAGAGAGTTTGTGAGGGACAGCAAGAAATCATCCGCATAAAGCAAAACAAGGAGTCGGTGGGGTCAAAATCTTGAGGCCCTTTCTGAATGTCAATGATGGAGTGTACACACCAGCAGTTCCAGCGATATGTCGAGTAGGATTGGAGAAAGTGGACAGCCCTGTTGATATCCCCTAGATATGCTATTATTGAGGGACGTGTAAGCAACTCATGAATTCATCACTGACTCCGAGCCTCTTCGGATTAGCAAATAGTCTGGTGTCATAAAAGGCCTGTTCCGCCAAATATCATTGAGTTCATGATGCCCAATAGGTACCACCACCAACACTGCTGCCAACAGTCTCTGGGTTGCGTTCAGCCTACCTAGCTTAAGGTCTGAAGTGATAATAAAGTTACCACCCAAAATGATTGTGCGTGGGGCTCGAACCCAGTATCATTTCATTACATCATGGAAGAATTTATATTAGAATCTTCTGTTTTTTAAGTCTACCGCTCAACCTATTTCTGATCTGTGCAAGCAGTCTCATCAGGTCCTTGAAAAGTGGTTCACACACATTACTGCAGAATCCCCAAACACAGATTTTGCTTAGCAACATATAGGGGCAGATTTACAAGCCCCTTGCGCCACCGGTGCGTCACTTTTTGCGACGTACCGGTGGCGCATTTTACTGCTCCATATTTACAAGGACAGGAAAAGCCACCCTGCGTGACTTTTCCTGTCCTTGTAAATATGGCCCCTTTACACGCAGCACTTTGCGTGAAAGGGGTGTTCCATGGGTGTTGCTGTGGGTGTTCCCACGCAACAGCCATGGAACAAGACACATTTCCAGATTTACGAGGAATCGTAAATCTGGAAATGCGTGTGAATGCTACGCCTCCCAGGGGAGGCGTATGGAGGTGCAACGAGGAGAAATGTATTCATTTCTCCTCGTTTTTTTTTTCCTGTTTCTATGCATGCTGCATTCTGCAGCACACATAGAAAGAGGAAATCACCTCTAATGATTGTTTTTGTTCAGGAAGGGTTCCCTTCCTGCACATAAACAATCATTGAAACAATGCCGTTTTTCAACTTCTATGTGTGCAATTGCAGCACACATAGAAGTAGAAAAACAGCATTTCAGATTGTTTCTGTGCAGGAAGGGAACCCTTCCTGAACAAAAACAATCTCCCCACGATGCAGGCATCCTTGCACCATGGTGCAAGGGGGCCTGCGCATGGCAGCAGTTTGTGCGCCAGCGCAGGGGGAAGCACAGAGATGCGACATATTGTTGTAAATATGTCGCATCCCTATGCTCTGAAAGTGACTCAGTGCGGCGTAGCCAAATGGCTTGCAACACGCACTGAGTCACTTTCATTGTAAATCTGCCCCTTAGTGTTTTTACACTGTCCTGCCATCTTGCCACTCTTGCTGCCTCAAAAATGGCATCTTCCAACCAGGTGAGTGAATGAGAGAACACTCACACAGGATGATCGCAGATATTTCCATCTCCGCTAATCTACTCTCCTATATATTTGCATACTTTATCATCCTAGGCTCCTGTTGATATGTCATCGTGAGCAGGCTATATGGTGAAAGGCTTATGTCCCTGTGTGCAGCATCTTCTATCTCTGTCTAGGTTTACTCTCACCCAGAGCTTAATTTATAACAAATAGAAAAGCACAGGAGCCCAAATGTACTGCTGAATGGCAGGGTTGAGGAACACCAAGGCTCCCTAGTCTTGATTTCAACTGGCCTGGCAGTTTGGGCTGGACTGTTGCCATGGGGAACAGGGTCAAGACTGATTTGCATAGGGCTGTGTCTAAACGTGAATGGCATGGGGAGCAATAAAACAATGGATTCAGGCCCAGATCTCTGTACTGGGGTGAATGCATGACATTGTTCAGCATTCCGTCCATCAATTGTTCTTTTTGCATTTGTCACCCCCTGTGGGACAGGTATGCCCAGACGTGGATCCCGTGGTCTCCATGCCACTGGAGTCAAGCTAGCCTTGGTGATACCCCGAAACTGGTCCTAGGATGCTTGTTTCCAGTCCAGGGGGGACCTGGCCTGGCAGTTCGGGCTGGACTGTTCCCATGGGGAACAGGGTCAAGACTGATTTGCATATGGCTGGGTCTAAACTGGAATGGCATGGGGAGCAAAAAAAACGATGGATTTAGGCCCAGATCTCTGTACTTTGGCGAATGCTTGACATTGTTCAGCATTCTGTCCATCATTGTTCTTTTTGCATTTGATTTCACCTCAGGGCTCTTTCTTTCACTACTCCGGAACTCAGCAGGTTTCCTTTCATCCCTCCTTTCTCCCTTTGTCACTGTTTTCCTGTCTTTTGCTTATTCCTTTTTTCCTCCTTTTCTGCCTTTCTCCTGCTGCGAGTCAAAGTCTGATGATGACAAATAAACCCTGGTTCGCAAAAATGAGTGCTGGTGCCCTCCACTGGAAGGAACCAGTACAAATTAAGTACTGGCCTCTCTCAGAAGGCTGCTTGTGGTAGCGTGTGTATTACAGATTATTTTTGCACGCCGACCACATTGTCAGAGGAGCAAATCATTTTTTCTCGCAGCCCAGTAGGGGTAGTAAATAATATAAAGGGAGGTGTTGAGTGAGTACCAGCTCCCAAATTGGGAAACATCAACTAGCAGTGCTTAATTTGAGCTAGTGGTTTCCAGTGCTCAGCACCGGCTCTTAATCATCAATACCAGCGCTTTTCATGAGCACCGGTTAAAGACACATTCATTTACGGGGAGATTAAGTTATTTGCCCAGAATCACAGGATGTTGAACCGACGCAGAGACTTAAACCTGGTTCCCCAGCTCCAAAGTCAGCAGCTCTGGCCATTACGTCACATGCTCTCCCAACTTTCATGACTAGTAGTTGGTTCTGGTTTAGCCGGCGCTAACAGGAGAAATGGGCTGGGGCAGTCTGCCTCCAGGGCCATGGCGGGCATCAGACGTTTCCCCGGGAGGCTGGAAGGGTGGGGGCCGGTTTTTCAGAGGTGGTGGCGGGTTTTATTACTGGGGGTCGGTTTTGCAGTGCTGCAATATCACCCCCCTTTAACAGAAGCAGCAGTGCACACTTGTGCCCCCCGGGGCTGGTCAGACAAAATTGCCAGGGCTGCTTTGGGTTCCCAGTCCGGCCCTGGCTGCCTCCTGAAAAATTAACCACTGTCAACTATTCGTTCTTGGATCTTTTAATGCTGCATTGTGGGTCTACCTCTGGCTAGTTCTCGCGCAGGTGTGTTAATGAGCCCCAACGGTTAGTGGATTACAACGCTAATGGGAGCATGGAGGCATGCAAGTCACATACGTCCACCATCCATACATTCGCATGCAGTGCATGGCGACTTCTTTCACCGGGGAAGCGCTGTTTTCAAAATAAAAGGTTAGTATGCAATGTAGGGTGTGGGAAGTGCACGCATTCATCGCCTGGACCACTGTCTGTTCCACTGCCCCCACTCCCCCTAAGCTGACCCCCGGGGATGTTTTTCAACTTTGGGAATATATTTTTTTGTTTCACATAATACAGTAATTCTCAACATATCCATGACACAAATATTCACAAAAGTAAGGTCATAAAATGCCCGGAAAATGAGCTGAAGATTCAACAAGTATATAGAGGAAAAACAGTAAAATACAATTTGTATAACCAGTCCGCGCCATGGCGCATCAAGAGTAAAATAAAAAGCATTATTACAGATAACCACCCATAAAAGAACACATATTGTGGGGGGAGCGGTCAGGGCAGAACATCACGTGCGCCCAATGGGGGATGGGCAACCGGAGAATTACTAGCACCCACAGGAGTCGAGACTTCCATGGTTGATTCACCAGCAGGAAACAGTGTGGCCAGGAAGTTGGCCAGGATGCTCTCTGAACTTGCTGCTAGAGGGTATTTGTGCAAACCCCTTGGGGCATATTTAATAGCCCCTTGCGCCGCTGGTTCATCACTTATTTTGACGCACTGGCGGCACAGTGTGTTTCTCCATATTTACAAGGCCATGCAAAGCCACCCTGCGTGGCTTTTTGTGGCCTTGTAAATACGGCCCCTTTTCACACAGCACTTTGCGTGAAAGGGGCGTGCCATGGGTGTTGCTGTGGGTGTTCCCACGCAACACCCATGGATTCTGCCTCATTCCCAGATTTGCGTTTTGTAAACCTGGGAACGGATCAGAATCCTACGCCTCTCAAGGGTAGGCGTAAGGAGGCGCAACGAGGAGAAATACTCTTATTTCTCCTTGTTTTTTCCTCTTTCTATGAGTGCTACATTCTGCAGCACAAATAGAAAGAGAAAAACACCACTCATGATTGTTTTTGTGCAAAAAGGTGTCCCTTTCTGCACAAGAACAATCATCCCCGCAACGCAGGTACCCTTGCCCCATGGTGCAAGGGTGCCTGCGCTGGCGCATGGCAGCCAATTGTGCGCCAGCGCAGAGGAGAGCTCAGATATACGTCATATTGTTGTAAATATGAGGCATCCCTTTGCTTCGAAAGTCACGCAGCATGTCACAGCCAAATGGCTTGCGGCACCATGCTGCATTACTTCGTTGTAAATATGGCCCCTTGTGTCTTCCCTGTAAAGGGCAATTCCTTCGGCCGAGACTAGGCACTCATGGAGTATTCCCAAGCAGTGATCGCTGGAGGTGCAGGTGACTTCCATTTACGGGTGATCAAACGTTTGGCGAGGAAGAGCCCCAAATCGATAAAGCGGTTAGTGGCATTGTGCTTTTTATACCTGCGGCGAAGGCCTAGTAGGCACATCTCCCAAGTATGTAGTGTGAGTTGCCCCATACAATTTGGCAGATGTGTAATCACACCCAGTCAGTAACGGTGAAGGGACGGGCAGACCCAGAGCATGTGTACAAGATCGGCATCAGGCAAGGTACAGCGTGGACAAACAGCGTCAGTGCAATAATAGTATTGGTTTATCTTGTCTGGGGTGAGGTAAGCTCTGTGAAGAATATAATTTTGAATAGGGTGGAAACTGTTGTTACGTGGAACAAGAGGTTGGTATTCAAGAATGGCCACCCATTTCTTGTCAGTACAAGAACGACCCAGATCTGTCTCCCTGTGCTGACGCAAAGGGGTAAGTGGAAGCGCCACATGAGTATGCAAAGATTCAGTGAACCAGTGTGTCAGATGACGCCACGTCCCCATTACGAGAAGATATTGGTGTGTGAGGTGTATCGGATGTTCCTGGTGTATGTCTCCCCAGCATTCAATTTTGGTACTATATTACCACTTCCTTTCTGGTCTCTACAGCATCAAGCATGGTTACAAAACACTGATTTATTTCCCACCGACAAGGGGGGCGCCCAGAACATGCTCCCTTTCCTTTATGATTTGATATGGGTTTCAAAGTGTCATTGCAAAGTTGGAAAGATATTTCTAACCCGCAGTGTTCTTGCAGGCTCCTGGCTGCAAAGTACATCTGCACATCTGGCCCCTAGTTCTAGCCAGGGGTGGGCTCTGGGAATGCAGGCCTTCACTGCTGAGGTTGCAGACACTTCCCTGCTTGAAATTTGTCAGGAAACTGCACGGACGACACTCTGCACCTTTGTGTCTCACCACCAACTGGAGTTTGGGACAGGGGGCTTTGAGGTCCCCAACCAGGGTATTCACTGTGGTGCTGTGACGATGTAGAGGAAAATATAGCAGCTACAAGTCCATTCAGCGCCCTAAACATGTGGAGGGGTACAAATGTATATGCCCACTGACAAATGAATAGATTTTCCATAAATACTCTGAGCACCAGAAAGCCATCGTTTGTCAGTGTGGTGTAAATGTTTTGTATGGCAGTAAAATGTGGCCGGGTGCCTGCATAACAGGTAGTTTGTGTTTTTGCCCCATCATGTGCGCCTTTATTATTGAACGGAGACATCAGTTGCCAAAGCCGAGCTGTTCAGTTAACCCTTGCTTTACGTGCAAGTATTTCAGAGTTCTAGAATGTTCCGTTCCGTTGATGCGGTGCCTGTGGCGCTGTAGACGTTACTGCGTAGTTGAGGCCTTTCTTTCCTTGTATACACCCCGGCATGAGTAGCGTCCATAAAGGTGACTGACTGCCGTGCACTTCCTGCTCATGGTACTCCGCCAAACCTAAGACAGAGTGCTGATTCAGCAGCGCAGCCCTCGCTGTAACACTATCCACATCACGTCTCTTTTTATTGTGTTTTTTTTTGTCTCTGGCACTCAAGCAGGCAGCTGCTCTGGGAAGCGACCCGGTGCAGGCGCGTGCCAACATCTGGAGACCCTGAGCCAACACATGGATGATTTTCATGTGGATTTTCTTTCTTTCAACATTCTTATTTATATATCTTTTCGCTTCAGGGGCTTCCAAAGCTCGCGGCTTGTTCTCTGCTCACCGGTGAGGCTGCCAGTCGCTTTGTGGCGGGGAAGAGGGTGGAGTGACGGCGAGATCCCGTTTCCTCCTTTCGGGCAGTGCCAGCCTGTGGCGAAAAGTGCTAATAGTGGAGGAGAGGTTAGGTGGGTTCAGTAGAACTGTGTCATGTGCTCCTTGTAGAGCACCCTGAAGTCAAGGTTCATTCAGCGTCACACCTGCATCAAAGCTTTGTCACAAGAGATGTGCCAAATTTTTACTAGGCGAGTGAAGTCACGGCCATGGAAGTCAATTCACCAAAATGCCAGGGGGAGTGAAAGTGTCATCACATGTCTTTTTACCCCCCCCCCCCGGTGACGTCACAGGAAGTGATGTCAAATGGTATTTGACCTGCTGACACCCTCCCTTCAGCTGTCCATTTCGCATCTGTCAGTCTTTTTAGGTCTCGCCATAGGAGAACCTTTAGCCGTCGCTCTGCTCTTTTTGGAAGCACACACTTGTGCTTGTGGCGGCATCCAGCTTGCGGGAACGAGCAGGGGCGCTCCACAAGCACGAGTGCAGTGCTTCCAAAAAGAGCAGACTGCGCGCGCACGCACCACTCCCAGGCTTGTTTTTTCTGTTGCTTGTAAACGCGCACGCACGCACCACTCCCGGTCGAAATGTCAGATGTTTTTTTTCCTCTAAGTGTTTACACATTCCTACTACCAATACAGTTGCAGCGTCTGCAGTTGCCTTTCGATTTGCCTTTTTTTTGTTAACTCCTAATCATACAAAAGTAAAGAAATAGAAAAAACCATCTATTTCTTTACTTTTGCTACAATCGCGGCACCGCGCTTTACTTTAACATGGTTAAAGGTAAAGCGCGAGTGCCGCGATTAGTAAAAGTAAACAAATAGAAAAAAGAGTGGCCCGCCATTTTTTTAAATTTGTTTACTCTTGTTTAAAATGCCATAGGTTGCAAACTCGCAATTGCGACACCTATGGCATTGTAAATGCTTGTTTAAAATAAATCAGTGTTATCGCTTAAGTATCTTCATGATTCAGAACAGTCAAGGAGTTGATTCCTCCTCCATCCACAACCTTTGCTTGATTGAATATTCGTAAGTTCAAGAGAACTTTAAAAAAAAAAAGAAAAATCACTTATTGAGTTGATTTACTTTTTGGTGCTCCAGAATTTGTAGGTCAAGGAAAAAGCCAAACAATTTGCCCAAAATCACACCATTTGGTCACATGGGGAAGCTAAGATTTGAGCTCAGGTTTCCTGGTAAAACAATCAGTAAATCGGCCACTGACAATGTCTCTCTTCTCCACTTTCCAGTTTAACATAAAAGAAAATGCTTTGTGTCTTTCAAGCGCTAAATTAGAACACTTTTCTATAAAGTCACCTTAGCTAAACTAACTTATCACAGTCTAAATCTATCTGACACTAAACAAGAACACTTTTTTGATCTAAACTCGGAAAACCCACTGTAATACTGTCTCAAAGATGAACAGGAGAATCATGTTTTGAACATATAAGGCAAGCCAACAACCTACACAAATTAAGAATGCATGTGTCATTCTGGACAATTGAAAGTTAAGCGTGATCAGGGCAGAATTCTTTATTTATATGCCAATATTTCAAAAATATCCCCCATTTAACAAATATAAGTATTTAAGGCGCAGTTTAGCACTTTAATGGAGACAAATAAATACATCAACGAAACGAGTCAGAAGTGCTTGCATTCAGTTTTTATTGGACATGTGTACCGGTGAAATGTAGCTCCAGATTGTAGACAGAGCTCCACTTCCTTATCCTGCAAATAACTTGTACTTTCAGTGGAAGAGGTTCAAGGAAAATACACATTTTAGACTGGAATTTTTTCTTCTTTCTTTTCTCTCCTTTTCTCTTTTCTTTTCTTTACAAACCTGAATTTAGAGAGTGAAACTATGTGATGTTGTAATCTTGGGCTCGACTGGGAAAGGCTCTGAGGTACCACGTGACAGTGGTCGAGCCAGCGTCACACCTTTGACCCCAGCAGGGTTTGGTCCTTTATTGTCCCACCCTCCATTAAAATCTTTGTAGCAGTGCTCAAGCCACGGCAGGAAATGGTTATGGCTTACAGGATTTAAAAATACACCGTTATTAACTTGAAATGCAAATGGTGAAGGAGGCATAAGAAAGGAGAGAGTGGAGTGATTGGCAGAGAGGTTGTAGGCCTCCAAACTTTAGAGCACTTCCAGAATGCAAAATTCAGAGAACTTCTTCACTAGGATGAATAAAATTATTTACGAACGTGACGTAATATTGTCAAATTAGAAAGTACTTGAGTAGTTACATTTGTAGGCAAAGCAAAGCTGGTGCCGCCACACATCTTCCCAGTTAATTACTTGTGCCGCGATAGATTACTAACATTTCCACAAATGGATAACCCATCACGATGGCAATCATAGTTTAGAACATAAAAGGAAAGCTGGCACTGTCAGATAAATGGACATTAAACTCCCTTACCATGTACTGTTTTGCGGAACATTGTCACTCCTATGGGATATGTCTTCTAACCACATAATTTGCTTGCTTCTGCCCCTGAGGCCGTTACAAGGGGAAGGTACTGGGGCTAACTAACCTGGGCCCTGCTCTTGGAAGAGCCCCACACTAACAATGACAACATAGTAGAAGATTAATTCTCCACAGTAAAATTGTGATAACGTGGTCTAACCACAACCTTGTTGTTTCAGCCTCAGAGGCTGAGGTGATTTGCAGGAGCCAGTCAGGACTTTTCTTTAGGAATGGTGGGAATTAGGAGAGGTGGCCCCCGTGCAAAAATGAAGACGCGGATATGGATTTTCTGTAACAAAAACATTGTGTTCTTCACAAACATACAGAGGCACATAGGTAGGGATGGGGGTTATCGGGGTAAGTGGCTGTTTTGAGGATATAAACAATATTACTGCAGCACACATTTTTATCTGTAATCCACAAACAACAACCACTATAACAAGCATTGGCATAGCCAATAGGTCTCGCCTTTGGGACCTTATAAGTGTTTAGTTATCCAGCACAATATCCTTGGTGCAACAACATCAAGTGTTGCATGGCTAAACACTTATAAGGTCCCAAAGGCGAGACCTATTGGCTATGCCAATGCTTGTTTTTATTATCTCTATCTCATCTGTCTTTCTCACCAGTTGTCATATCTTTCTCACCACTCCCCTCTCTTCCTCTATCAATTGTCTTTTGTCGCTGGTCTCCTTATAATATCTCACACATTTTCCTTTCATCGCCTGACTTTCTCACCTGTTCTGTCTCCTTTTCACCTTTATTTCACTTGTCTCCCACAACCCTTACTCCGTTGTCTTTTTTTGCACCTGTCTATGTCTCAATATCACTTTCATATCTCACCTTTTTTCTAACCTACCTCTGTCTTCTTATCACCACTTTCGCATTCTCGCTCTAAAATGTATAACCCTCTGTCTCCCATTCAGCTCTGTTATTTTATCACCACTCTCTCAGTTGTCTCTCTTCTATCAGCTGTCATTTTCCCATAAGTCCACCTCCCCATCTCTCACTTTCCAACCTATTTATCGAGCCTCTCGCTCACACTTGTCTTCCCTTATATCTGAGCTGACTCTCTCATAACTGTCTCCCTCACCTGCCTCCTCCTGCCTCTCCTTCCTTCTGAACACTTTTTCTCACTCATCTCTCACTTCTTTCACCTTCTTCCCAATCACAAGGACACACTGCTGGGACCTGGTCTACACACTGCAAGTCTTATACAGTCATACACTGGTTGTAATGGAACTGTAGTGTGTCCAGCAGATCCATATATCAGGACAACATTATATGTGTTAAACCACATAACTGTGATGTACGATTGTCCTTTCTGTTAAACTGAAATGCCCACACCATCCTCAACATATACCTCCCAGCAATGTTGTGAGGAACAGACAAGAAGAGACATATGGGCATATTTACAAGGAAATGCCGGAGTGCGGAGCTGCGCCAAATTTGGCAGCTCTGCACTCTGACATTTCCAAAACGCAGGTATGCACCATATTTACAACAAAACGGCGCACCCCTGTGTTTTCTCTAGCGCTGGCGCTAAAATTGGCTGCCTAGCACCAACGCAGGCACCCTTGCACAATAGCGCAAGGGTGCCTGCGTTGTAGGGAATTATTATTTATGTGCAGGAAGGTGTCCCTTCCTGCACATAAACAATCAATAATGGCGATTTGTTACTTATATGTGTGCTGCATTCTGCAGCACACATAAAAGTAGAAAATTTTCATTATTTAATGATTGTTTATGTGCAGGAAATTATACCTTCCAGCACATAAACAATCATTAATGGTGTTTTGCGCAGCACACAGAAAAAGCAAAAAAGAGGAGAAGTAAAAGTATTTCTCCTTGTTGCGCCATTCTAACGGCTGCTATTGCATGGCGTTAGTTTTTGGTGCTGCCTCGGATTTACACCTTGTAAATCTAGGGCAGGGTCAAAATGCAATGGGTGTTGCAGTGGAACGCCCACAGCAACACCCACTGCACGCTCCTTTCACGCAAAGTGATGCGTGTAAAGAGGCCATATTTACAAGGTGGCGTTAAGCCACTCAAAGTGGCTTAGCGCCGCTTTATAAATATGGAGAAGGGCATAGCACCACCAGAATGTCGCTAAAAGTGACGTTCTGGTGGCGCTATCCCCTTGTAAATATACCCTTTAGCCTGACCACACTGAACTGCAGTGGAACTGTAGGAAGATAGATTCATCTTAATCCACATAAAGTCAATGAAAATGCAGGTTACTTGCTGTGGTAGCCAGACAAAAAGAAACATAAATTCAGGTTCACAAAAGTAATTTAGAAGTACATGTTCTTCGGGCAATAATAAAGCACAGTGCTTTTAAAAGACTCCAGATACAATGTATCACATTGAGCAGGCATCTGATATCTGCTTCAGCGGATCTTTTATCTGGCTATTGTCGAGAACTGGCAGTTCGCAAATGCGTGTGACATTCGGTGCCCTTAGGGAGATGGGGCCTCATTTATGAGGAAGTAGCCTAGAGCAGCACCGCAAGTCTTCTTGCTGTACTGCGCTACCCCAATGTGAAAGGGCAGGTATGCACCGTATTTATGAAATACAGTGCACCGTATTTATGAAATACAGTGAATTGCTGACCTCTTCCCTTGCGCTGGCGCACAATTTGCTGCAGAGCACCAGCGTAGGCACCCTTCCGTTGCTGGCAGGGTAGTTTTTGTGCAGGAAGGGGCACTTTCCTGCACAAAAACAATCCTGAGAGGCGTTTTCCTCATTCTATGTTTGCTGCAGAATGCAGCCCACATAGGAGGAAAAAACGAGGAGAAATGAAAGCATTTCTCCTCCTTACGCCTGATCTGGGGAGGCGTAAGGTTTTGGCGCTGCCCCAGGTTTACAGATTTTGAAAATCTGGGGCAGCGTCAAAATCCATGGGTGTTGCGTGGGAACACTTACCGCAACGCCCATGGAACGCCTCCTTGACACAGAGTAAGGCAACACAGCAATTTGTGCTCCTTTGCCTTACTCCATATCTATGAGGACATGAAAAGCCACGCTGGGTGGCTTTTAGTCACCTCATAGATATGATTGAGAGGCCTGCACCACTGGAGTGTCAAAAAAAGTGATGGTCCGGCAGCACCAGCCTCTTGTAAATAAGCCCCATGTTGTTTTCCTATCATACGTCCCACCTCAATTCACACACTGCTCCCACCTTTGCCATTTGACCCCAGACCTCTCCCAAAGTCATTGCACAAGAGCACTCTATGGGGAGGGCCACTGGCCTGTCTCCCCGTGCCCAAGTGAGGGGATCCAATGGAAGAGGCAGGTGGCATGAGGCACCCACGTTCCGCAGTATCCTTCACCATGTGTAGATAACAAATTTCTAACATACTTATTACTCCTACATCAGTGTCAGTCTTTTCTAAAATAACTGTTTCAGGGATTTGCTACATGGTAGTATAGGTCTGTTTTGTGTGCTACTAATACAATCAAGCACTTGGCGTTCTGGTCATCATTTAGAGTGTTGTACTGGTAGAGGAGAATATCAAAACTTGGTATCCGATGAATAAGCTCTCTGCAATAGAAGTCAATCATCTGTACCCTATGCCCAGGCTAAAGTTGGTCTATTGTTTTCAGTTTACTTGTCAACCTGAGGTTGATTTTTTGCTATTGACGCAATCGATTAATACTGTGAAATGTAAAAACCTACCGTATGGAAATAGGTGTGGCTCCTAAATATCGAGTACGGGGTATCAATGGACACTACTATAGTGGACAACTGTTGATTGACAGAACCTAGATCCACATACATATCTTGATGATATATATATATCTTCAAGGTATATTGATGTGGAGTTAAGAATAGAAAATCGATACTCCCACCTGAGCTCTTACTATTCGATATTTTGTCTTTTGATAGTTTGGCCACGATATTAGTGTGCCACGATATTCTTGTACTCGATATTCAAGAGTCCAAACACGGAAACATTTGTTTTAACCTTCACTCATTCTCTTGAAAATGGAGTTTCAAAATCAACTTTTGTAAATTCTAACCTGCTTCCAAGAGACGAGTTGAGGCTTTCTGCATCAATATCCTGCAATTTTTGAATTTCGAATTTCCTTGATTTGTTGAAATATTGTTGAACTATTTAAATGTAAGGTCAATCGAATGTCGAGAAAATAGGGCAAAGTGCAACACAAGGTTAAGAAGGTTCCACAGAATTCATCACTTGATAACTTCCATGTAAACCTGGGCCATCCTGTCTTCCTTTATTGGCTATAGCCCACACATCCCCGCTTCAGTCTTTGCTGATCGCCGTTCACAGCCTCAAAGGCCGGACTTCAGATAAGGGTATGTTAGGAAGTGCCTCCACTTTAATCTGGGATATAAATTGTAGTTGCTAGGGTATTGTTCCAAAACTCTCTAATATCTCTGGTCCATCCTCTCCCTTTCCTCCAAAGATATGTTCTCATTTGCCTCATCCTTTTGGATTTTCATTTAATTTCGCCGTGAGCACGTTGTCTCCTCAACACACTGGCTGGCTCATCGCTTGAGGTAGGGGACATGCAGTACCAGGGGCAGTGTGGGAATCAAAACCAACTCTGACAAAACTGTCCATCCCTCTCTTCACCCTCTCTGCCTTTCTTTTCCCATCCATCCATTCTCTGTCTCCTCTCCTCCCCCTTGTTTTCTCTATCTGATCTCTCGTTTCACTCGCTGCCTCTCACTCTCTATTTTTTAGACTTCTATCCTTTATGAATTTACGCAAGGAATCTTCATTAAGCTCTTCTTTATATTGTACGCTGCTACGCTATGGTTTTATATTGACAAACTAAGAACCAGATTTACAAAAATGTATGCAGTACTATTGCATGAGAATCTGCAGTGCCGCTTTGTGCGGAGCGTAAAAAATTGGATTACAATCAGGCCTGTGATCCGAACATAATTGCCCCTTACCCAATATCCCCCCTTTTTGCATATAGCAATTGGGGTTGTTTAATAACGGCAGTATAAGGATGCCGAATTGCAACTTTGCAGTTATCTCTGCTTACTCCCAGGGCTGGACTGCCGTACCGGTCATCGGATGTTTCTCCGGGAGGCTGTAAGGGTGGGGGCCGCTTTTGTTACTGGAGGCCGGTTTTGCAGCTGTGCTGCAATTTCGACCCCCAGTAACAAAAGTAGCAGTGCATCACAATTGCACCCTTGCCCCACCCTCCTCCCCCACTGGGCTGATCCAACAAAATTGCCAGGGCTGCTTTAAGTTCCCAGTCCAGCCCTGCTTACTCCCCTAGCGCGCTGGCTGCACGTTTAGCGCGCGTTTGATACAAAAGTAAAGCCATGTACCGCCTTTTTAGGTCGAGCCTAGTAGCGCGCATGCGCTGCTCTGCGAGGCTTGTAGTATTTAGTCAGGTTGGTTAGGCCGCGCCCACCGCTTTCCATTTGTTCCTACTTGTGCCTTTCTTAATTCCTTTGTTCTTATTGGCAAGACGCTGCTCTTTGGCCCCCTTAGGGTGTGTTTTTCACTTTGTGGTGACCACCCATGTAACACATCCCCTTACATTCTGATCGTATTTCCCATGTTTGCCGCACTCTTTTTTTCACTCAATTTGACCCGTAGCTGTGAACACAGCAGCTCTTTGTGTCTTCCCTGCCACGCACCTTTCACAAAAGTTCCTTGTGTATTTGTTTTTGCACCCCTGCCGCACACATTTCAAAAGTCCCTTGTTTCCTATTTCTTTACATGCAAAAAGCAGCCACACACAATTTCCTTTCATTTTCATTACTTTTGTTACAATCGCGGCACCCGCGCGGGTGTCATGATTGCATCAAAAGTAAGAAATAGAAAAAAAACATGCTTTTCTATTTCTTTACTTTTTATGCAATCGCGGCATCTGTGCAGTTTACGTAATTATTACAAAAGTAATGAAAACGAAAGGAAATGGCGGACGGCCGCTTTCAACATGTAAAGAAATAGAAAACAAGCATTTGGAAAGCAATAGGTCTCGCATTTACGCGAGTTTAAGCTATTGGCATTGTAAATGACATTGCATTTTATTTATGTTTTAAAAACCAAAACATAAATAAAAGGCATTGTCATTTACAATGCCAATAACTCAAAATTGCGTAAATGCGAGACCTATTGCATTGCAAATGCTTGTTTCTTAAATGGGACCTACTAACTCAGGGTGAACTATCAGGGGTGCCCCTTGGGTTTTGCCTACATTCATGTACTATTCAACTTTGATTGTAAGCTAGACGTATGAGAGGTCGACGTTATTAACCATAATGCATCTTAGTGGTTCTCTCAAATGTGACCTAACTCTTCTCACAAAGTGTAATGTTCCCCAGGCCGGCCGTTGTGGTATTAATATACACATTTGTGGGCCACATGATTTAAATATGATTCGAACTCTTAAGAACAAACATGCCTCTGCCTCGGTCTCATCTATATGTATGAGCACAGAATTAAGGAACATGGGGTCCTTGGAGGGCGGGGTATGACTTGTTATTTGGAGGTAAAACATTTATTTGTGCCTTGCTTTGTCTACCCCTGCTCATGTTATCAATGGAGTTGATGACAATATGTTTAGAACACAGATTGGGGATGCTTATGTATATGCCAATGTTCTTTTTTTCCTCCCTATATTTACAATCTTTTTGTTATGATGTTGCTTATTGGTTTTTACAATGTGTTTCACATTGTATTGCCAGGTGCCAACCACGTGGCTGATTGGCCTGAAACTTTATGAGGTTTTAAATTCTAAATGGGATATGGGTCTTAGCCATGCATGCTAGATAATCTGCATGAAGGTGTATGGATGCTGAACGGCTTACTGGCCCGATATGACTAGACAATAGAACCTAAATACGGTATGTAGTGAAGATTCAATTATGTAGACTATACCTGTTATTGATGTATAACATGTCCTATATGTTCCTCCCTCTTTTAATTATTTCTTGTTTATTATTTTCTCATTTCACCTTCTATTTTGACTAAGCATTTAGTATGATGCAATTACCTTTCAGTGATACATTATGATGAGTAGATTGCAGTTGACAATATGAGTAGTTGTGCTAATAGCACAAACAATTTTATGTGGACATTTCTATGGTGTCCTCTTTATGTGGTCCTTGTCCCTCAATGGTGTCACAGGTCATTAGAATGTACAAATCATGTATTCATTGAATTTTTTACATTATCCTTCCTGATTTGGTTATGATGATTGGCTGCACATGTATTAATACGGTCCGGTCCATCAGGCAGTATTTCCAGATACATTTTTGTGAAAGAGTTTTTTCAAGTGTATATAATTGTTTTCATGTGTGAGCTCTGTTGGGTTTCAAACCACTTATGGTGTATATGTTGTTGTTGGGGAATGTGTTGTCTCATCTGTGTCAGATAATCATGTGTTGTTTATGTACCTATGGTATTTATGGGTTTATGTTTTGAATACACCACATTTGCACGTTTAGATTTATGCACTGTTTGTATTTATTGTGTTGCAGCCGTGAGGAAGTCCACTTAAGTGGATGAAACGCGATGGCTGCCTTTGCCGTAGCATTTGGATTTCTGTTTTAACAAGCAAAATAAAAAGAACTGGAATACATTTGGAATTTGAATGGGACTTTTCTTTGTGAAAAAAGTGAATGTGGTGCACCTCTATTTGCATTATTAATATGTTTTGACCATAGGTTCGCACCTTGGGGCAGCTGATACTCATAGTGAGAACACACGGGCATGAATTGGATTATTTGTATTCACTTGGATTAGGACAAGGAGGAGGTGTGGTGATCATTGGCCCGCTGCTTGATTTTTCTTCTACATTTGATACAGTCAAGAAACACAATATTGGCAATAGATGGACTGCATGAATAAAGACTTTTGAAGATTTCATAGAAGCAATAGATGAAAAAGATTATAAAGTACCCAAAGAACATGGCTGGTGAAGAAGTGAAAGGACAAATACACACTATGTACGGTCGTGAGAAAATAAGAAACCAAAAGAGCACTGCTGTGTTAGGACGAGAACCCTCACTTACCCTAGGGTGACATGCTTCATCTTAGGGTCCCATCCTCACACTGGGGCTGCAAGGTACGTCAATTGTTTCCAACTATGAAGAAGTGAAAGAAGCCATGAAAAAGATACCACAAGAAGGTGAAGTGACGTACAATCAAATCAAAACAGCCTTGAATGTCAAAATGTAGTCCATTGCCAAATGTGGATTATGAAAGATACATTTCAATAAAGAATGCCAGAGACCGGGTGAAACCATTGATAAATTTGCTGACTGGATGTTCTGGTGAAACACTGTAAATGTAATGAATTTAATGATGAGGAAGCTACCCGCCTCAGAGTAATCGATGGATGTCTGTCAGATTACGTTCGACGAAGAATGGTAAAAGAAACTCTGAGCTTAGAACAAGTCCTCAAGGCTGCCCGTTCCGATGAGCGTGCTGATCGTCAAGCAACTGACATGGACGCCGGAGGTGCCCAAAGTACATCAGTCATGAGTTTGAAAAGTAAGCCGAAGTACACGGCCGAGGGACAGAAGGTGATGTCTCCACAGAAAAAGAAAACGTGTTACAGATGTGGACTGTGGTTTCCACACGAAGGTAAATGTCCCGCCATTGGACATCGGATGTGGTAAAGTGAACCAATTTGTGATGTCTTGCAAGACAAAGAGAAAAGCAAGTTAATCACAGCGTGAAGACAAAATGGCTGAACGTACACTACCTCCGCGATGTTCGACGCACTCCCACATTGCCAAGTGTTCACATCAACTGAGGCAAATAGACACCAAATGAAGTCGATCGTCTTCTAAATCATCGACAAAGCGTTCCTCAGTATCAGTTTCCAGTGAAAGTGACAATGACAATTGTGCAATGTCAATGTTTATTTAAAAAAGGCATGCACATATGGGACTTGTAGAATTTGAGGAAAAATCCAAAGTGAAGAGAAATCGACATGAAAAAGCACCACAAACATTCAAACATTGTTCGAAGATCACTCTAAAGATAAACGGATGTTCAATGCCATTCATAATTGATAGAGGTGCTTCGATAAATATCATGCCTGAGGAGAAGTATCAAGAATTATCTCAGTTACCACACCTTACAAACTCAAATACTAAAGTATACACATGGGCTGCCTCAATGCCCTTAAAAAGTCAAGGTTTGTTTGTAGCCACTATGAAACACAAGAAAACTGTGGTTCAAGCGCCTATTCATGTACTTCAAGGAACAGCTTCAAGTGCCTATTTGCTGAGATCCGGAGCACTGCTGCCGATATGGGACTGACATCAGTGAACTACATTATGAATACTCATCATGAAATTGTAAGTCAATTTCCCTCATTATTTCATGAGTTAGGAAGACTCAAAACAATGAAAGTAAAGTTACACATAAATGAGGTTGTTTGTCCTGTTGCTCAAAGACACAGACGAGTTGCGTTCCACTTGCAGGATGCTGTCAAATAGGCACTTAATTCGTTGCTTGATAATGACATAATTTAACGCTCCACTGGTCCAACGCCAGGGGTTCCTCCATTGTAATAGTTCCTAAATGAGACAGTGAAGGAGCTGTATGCATATGTGTTGACATGAGTCAAGCCAACAAGGCAATTGAGCGAGAGAGAGACATCCTGGTCCGCACATTGCTGATTTGATAACTCAAAGTTCTTCCCTCGGCTCGACCTCAATAAAGAATATTACCAATTGGAGCTTGAAGAAAAATCCAGGTACATTACAACCTTTTCTACACATATTGGTTTGTTTTGCTACAAGTGATTGAGTTTTGGTATATCCTCTGCTGCCAAACATTTCCAAGACGTCACTCGATGGATGATACCGCCTGTAGTAAAATTTAACTATAGTGATGACATATTGGTTTTCCGAGCTACACAGAAAGAGCATGCCAAAGTTCTCATGCAATTATGCCATTTGCTGTATAATGCAGGTTTATCTCTAAATACTGACAAATGGGAATACCACAAGAAAAGTTTGAAATTCTTTGGCCGTGTCTTTTCCGATGGGGGTTTGAAGCCTGATCCAGCTAAAGTACAAGTGTTGTCTACTGCAAATCCCCCACAAGACGTTTCTATGTTATGATCATTTCTTGAAATGGTCAGTTACTGTTCTAGCAACATACAAGACTTTGCTACGGTCAGTGCGCCGTTACGAGAACTAATGAAAAATAATGTGTCTTTTCATTGTTTATGAGAATGTGAGAGGAGATTTCAAAGGATCAAGCAAGCTATTGAGAGTGCCAGTGAAATGGCCTACTTTGATCCCAAACTTCACACAGAGATTGTAGTTGATGCTAGCCCTGTCGGGTTAGGGGCAATCCTTGCACAGCACAACAGACAGCCGAATGCCCGAAGACATTACGCGCAGTCTGAAAAAGAAAGTTTGGCAGTGGTTTGGGCTTACAAGTATTTCTATGTGTTTTTGTACGGAAAGTCCTTCACAGTAGTAACTGATCATCAAGCACTGTTGATGATATTCATCAATCCCAAAGCCAAAATGCCTCCTAGAGTTGAACGTTGGGGTTTAAGGTTGCAAGAACACAACTATACCATTCTTCATCGTTCAGGAAAAGATCAGACTCCTACTGATTATTTTTTGAGAGTGCCATTAATTTGCCCTGGTACGTCATCTAAGACAATGGAGGCTTACATCAATTATATTGTGAAATCGACAAGCATTTCACTAATCTGTATCTCTGCCCTGCTGCTAGTGCTCCCAGTGCCATGAAACCTTTAGGTGAACGTGGACTTTAGAAGTTTCCGATAACATAACATCGAGCACACCAGCTGCCATGTCTTTAGAACAAATTGTCACTGCCATGAGCCAAGATAGTGACATGATAAAGTTGGAAGACATCATTGCTCATCAATCGTGGAACCAGCTCTCCAAACCTCTCACTGATGCCAGAGAGCATGCGAAGTTAAAAAATGTAAGAGTTTAACTTTCAGTGACTTAAGAAGGCCTCATTCTGCATGGTACACAAATTGTTATTCCCTTAGAGCCTCCATCAACAAGTAATCGATGTTGCCCATGAGGAACATCGAGGAATAGTTAGAGAGCGCTCAGTGAACAAGTCTGGTTTCCGTATCTCGATGAAAGGATCAAAAAATAGTTGAAGACTTGTCACATATGCAACTGTCTTTTGTCTCAAGTTATTCAACACCCTTTGAACATGTCAGAATTGCTGCATCATGCTTGGTTAAAAATTGCTACTGATGTGTTCGGTCCTCTTGCGAATGGACATCATCTTCTAGTTATTGTTGATGATTACTCCTGTTTTCCATTGGTGGAAGGCTTTTTATCCACTACACATCAAAAGGTTATTCAAAAGTTAGATGGCATCTTTGTGACATGGGGTGTATCTACAATCTTAAACTCTGACAACGGCCCACCTTTTAATAGTTGAGAATTCAAAGACTTTCTAAATCACCTCATTATAAAGCATCGAAAAAAAAGCACCCGACGGCATGGCCAAGTGGTCCAACATGGCGGACGCGCTTTAGACGAGCTCCGGAGGCTCGCTTAAAATCCTACTAATATCCTGATGCATCAGCCCATAAATTTTCCCCCCGGTCTTCCCTACATATCGTTCACATGCCCACGCTGCACGGTGAGGACGAACAACTGCGAAATTGAGTGCTGGGATGGTTGGATGGCGGAGCTCCTTATGAACCGGTGAATCTGGCCCACGCTGTGCGGTGGATTATCTCGGCTCCCCCGGTGTCTTGGTGCCGTACCGTGCCCAGGAGCAGCCCATCGCATATTGAGGGAGTGAGCGGCGGGGATCGGAGCCGAGACCGGACTGCGTAGGAGTTGTGGTCTGCTGAGAGGGGGCGCCGGGAGCCACGGAGGGTCTCTGCCGGCCCTGTGCGGTGCAGGGACGGCGTGCGGTGGGCCCGGGACCTGGCGATACGTGCTGCTGACATAGTTGAAAGCCTACCTGCCGGGCGGCTCCATCGGCGGCAGCGCAGAACCCTGAATAGAGATCAGCAGCGGCCGCGCGCTGGGCAGCCACACCGGACTGCGTAGGAGTTGTGGTCTGCTGAGAGGGGGTGCCGGGAGCCACGGAGGGTCTCTGCCGGCCCTGTGCGGTGCAGGGATGGCATGCGGTGAACCCGGGACCTGGCGATACGTGCTGCTGACATAGTTGAAAGCCTACCTGCCGGGTGGTTCCATCGGCGGCAGCGGCAGAACCCGGAATAGAGATCGGTGGCAGCCGCGCGCTGGGCAGCCACACCGGAGTTTCCCCAGAGGACACCGCGGCCGACAGGCTTTGAGGCCGGAGACGCTGTGCCCAGTGACGGCGCAACGACGTGATCTTTTCTGCACCACTGGTGGGGGCGCGCAACGCCCCGAGTGTACCTCGTGGCTGCTGGAGGGACAAGCGGCTGCTACCAGGTCAGTGGCTGGGACCTTACTTTGGCATGGGCTGTGGTCTCGGAGCTCCGGCTGCTTCTCTGGGCTGCCGTGCTCCTGCCTGAGAATCGTGCTCTACATCCGGGGCTGTACCTACCTGGGCTAACTGTGGGGCTTTCCCTTCCCACCGCTGACATGGATGCGGGTGCGGTGTGGAGCAGAGGGCCTGGGCAGTGCCTTTCTTGTGACCCGACCAAATGCTGCGACCCCCTGCTGTCTGTTGTAGCTTGAAACTGGCCTGCGCTTTATGAGGCCTTACTCCCTACGCCTTTGAGTCACAGAAGAGTTGGTGAAGTCGCTGCCCGTGGCCGTGCCTTGCCCCCATACATTAAAGACTTTGCACGAAGACTGCCTTCCCGCCTCTTAGATGCGGCTTGGAAGGGGTGGGCTGCAGGAGGGAGCCGGAGACCTGGGGTGGACCTCCCCGGCGCAGCGCTGACCTTCTATTTCGACCACTGAAGGATGCCCCCACATTAAAACTTCACGGTGAGGCGGAGTGTTGCTGGGTACGGGCGCCCATTAGGGGGGTGGGGAGGTCCCTACGCATGGAAGCGGCCGGACAAAGTCCCGGTGCGGCTTGTGTGTGGGTCGCCTTCTCGCCTCCCTTCCTGCTTGCCTTGAGGGTGTACATTGTACGGACTGTCTGTCGCCCTCCATGTGATAGTATTCCTGTGTCTACCGACTGGAGTGAGAACACATTGCTTATTGGCCCCTACAGAACTGCGCTAACGTGGTTGGGATCCAGCTACAACCACTGAAAATGACTCGGGACAAGCCCCAGGGCACCAAACAAAGCACGCTGGATCGATATGCGGGTGCCGGGACACAGGCCGCAGATCCACCGAGCCAGACCTCCACTGGCCCGGACAATGCTGCATTGATGGCGGCGATAACACAGTCTCGAGATGCGCTGGAGGCCAAGATTGGGGCGGTGGGGTCAGATGTTATGCTGATACGTCAGGATCTTCGTAAAGCGGTAGACAGAATAACGGAGGCCGAAACCCGGATATCAACTACGGAGGACACTGTCTCATTCCTTCAAAAAAGAGTGTCCTCTTTGGAATCCATTACAAAAGGTCTGGCGCTCAGAGTGGAGGACACCGAAGGCAGAGCCCGAAGGAATAACCTTCGCTTTTTGGGCTTTCCGGAGGGCTGCGAAGGCAACAATATGGAACGGTTTCTTACCACGTGGATAGCAGGACGGATCCCCCAGACTTCTTTGTCACAATGCTTCATTATTGAACGCGTACACCGTGCCCTGATGCAAAAGCCTCCGCCAGGGTCCCGACCACGACCAATTATTGCCAGACTCCTGAATTTCCATGATTGCGATGTTGTCCTCACTCAGGCCAGATTGGCAGACAAACTCCAATATGACTCCCATCATATCTTAATCTTTCCGGACTACACGAGACTGGTGCAGCAGCGCCGACAATCGTTTAGGGCCGCTAAAGCTCGGCTGCGAGACCTAAACATTCAATATGCTCTCTGTTCCCAGTCCGGCTGAGGTTTGTATACAAATCACGTACACTCTTCTTTGACACTCCCAAAGAGGAGTTCGCCTGGACGGATGAGAGGCAGAAGCTCAGGCTGCACACCCCGCCACGCCTTGATTCGGGGTCGTCCTCTGGGGAGACCGCACAGAAACTCGTCAAACCTAAAGGGAAGCAGAGCCGCAGATCAAGTTTGAGGCACCGCTCAAAGTCACGGGGTGCATCGGACTCCAGATTGACCAAAGATCGCCACGATTCATCACCGTCGCAACATGGAGACTGAGGACCGTAAAGATGACTATTATATGGCTGATGATATAGACCTGGGGCCTTCGAAAGCCTTTTCCCCATAACTCTCTTCTCAGTATCTGAGAACGTTACTTATGTTTGGGGATGGTTCACTGGGGATCCATTGGTCTTGGGTTGCGCCCTGCCCCCGTTGGAGCAGCAGTAAGACCCCAACCGCAACAGATGCTTCAGCTGTTTTGAGGTATTGGGTGGGGTGGGCGGGGGAGGGAATGGGATTGTTTAGTTTTGTTAAAGGTGCTGTGTCATATTTTACTGTGCAGATGGTGTTCGTGCCCCACATCAAGCCGAGTCCTACATTAACTCTCCATATACCGCCCCATGTTAGAATCAGTTAGCAGACTTCAGATAGTCAGCTGGAATGTACAGGGTGCACTCGACAAGGTTAAAAGAGGTGCTATCCTTCGACAGGCTAAACGTGCCTCAGCAGATGTCCTGTTGTTACAAGAAACCCACCTTATGGGTACCAAGGCGCCATGCCTTTCCCGTTTTGGCTACATACAGGTCTTTCACACAGGGTTTACCAGGGGTTCCCATGGGGTAGCGGTCTTAATTCATCGGAGAGTCCCCTTTACATGCACACAAACATGGGCCGATCCCCAGGGTAGATACATTATTGTGACTGGTACGTTATTTGGGGAACTCATTATTCTTGGCAGTATTTATGCGCCCCCCCATTATCCGAGTCATTTGTAGAGCGCCTGAAAAATATAATGTTAGATGTACCCAAAGGCCTCTGCATAATAGGTGGAGATTGGAATGATGTCTTGATTCAGACCCAGGACAGATGGAGACCACGTGGAGGGTTGGGGACACTCAGAGAAACGTGACTACAGACATTAGTGCAAGACATGGGCTGGATAGATGCGTGGAGACATTTACACCCGACTGCGCAAAGCTATACATACTACTCTACAGTCCATGATTCATTCTCACGCTTGGACTATATTTTTGTACCGGCTAGCTACTATTATCGTATCGTGGCCACGGATATACTACCCAGGGATTTATCGGATCACTCCCCAGTGGTGCTGACTATGCGTTTAGATGTAGCTCGCCCTCCCTTCCGATGGCGCCTGTCGACATGTCACCTCCATACTCCACAATATAAGACATACATGTATCGGGCCATTACAGATTACTTCACCGACAATTTGGGAACGGTGACCTCGGCGGAGACCATCTGGGAGTCCATGAAGCCAAACCTCAGAGGTGCCGATATATCCTTTTGTACTGCCCAACGTAAGAAGCGTCGGTTAGTATTACTCCAAACTGAGGCTCAGATGCTAGACTTGGAGCAGCAGAGAAGGGGTGAGGACGGGAGGCTGATTCGCCGCCAACTTCTTCTTGTGCAATAAACATACGCCAACACACTGCGCGATGATGCCAGACAAGCTTGGCTGGCCTCTCACAGCAGAATTTACCAATGGGGGGATGAGTCAAGCTCTCTCCTACATCGTCTGTGCCAACAAGCATTCCACCCCCCAACCACACCTGGTATTCTGGGCAAGAACGGCCAAATACTTACGGTCCCAGTCCAAATTGCATCCAGCTTTGCGACCTATTATGCCGATCTATATACCCCCAAGGACGTTCTGCCAGAACCCATGATACACCGCTTTCTAGATGACCTACCCCCAAAAGCCTTATCGGATACAGCGCGAGCCGAATTAGATGCCCCCCTGACGGTCGAGGAGCTGGGTGCAGCCCTTACAGACTTGCGCACAGGCAAAGCTCCGGGTCCTAACGGTTTCCCGTATGAATTTTACAAGCTTTTTTCAGTCTCAGTTCGTTCCCCACTACCTTGCGGCAGTGAACGCGGCCCTCGAGGAAGAAAGGCTCCCACCAGACTGGTGCCATGCCGAAATTGCGGTATTCCTCAAGCCCGGCAGACCCGGATCAGCATTTATCCTATCGTCCTATATCGCTGCTGAATGTGGAGGCCAAATTCTTGGCCAAAGCCCTCGCTAACCGTATCCTTCCCTAAATGGCAGATCTGGTTTATCCTGATCAGGCAGGATTTATGCCTCATCGGGCTACTCGCCACAATATCCGGCGGGCCCACAATGCAGTAGCAGCGATTGAACGTCTTCAAGGTCCAGCAGATATAGACAGAGCATTCAATTCGCTGGGGTGGACGTACCTGTTTGCCCTCCTACACCGCTTGAACATTGGACCGCGTCTTATGTCATATATTCGAATGCTATATACCGACCTTACGGCCTCTGTTAGAGTGGCGGGTGAGGTCTCTGACCCCTTCTCTATAGAGCGCGGCACTCACCAGGGATGCCCTCTATCCCCTTATTTATTTGCATTGGCAATGGAACCGCTGGCCTCGTGGGTCAGAATTGACGCACAGGTCAAGGGATTTGAATGGCCGGGCGGGATATAAGACGAATCGCCCTTTATGCAGACAACGTCCTTTTCTTTCTCTTAGAGCCACATCGGACGGGACCTCGATTACTCCGCATAATGCAAATATTCGGAGAAACCTCAGGATTGTATATGAATGCCCATAAATCTATACTGTGGCCTCTGTGAGGAGACTCAGAGATGGGCGCCTGGGCGGAGGAGGTGACGCTAGCTGTAACCGGGTTTAAATATCTTGGGGTCCACCTCTCGTCCTCCCAAACGATATCGTGGGGTAAAAATATTGCCGAAACAAACACAAAGTTCCCTTCTCCTTCTACTCTGAAAACATGAGGATTCGATCCTCTAATTGGATTGGTTAACTTAGTTATAGTAAGGCCATACACTGAGATATAATAAGACAAATTTTACCAGGTTGCTAAATTTACAGACAAAAATATATAAAATCATACATAGAATAATCAATTTCTAATCAAACATATGAATTCAAAGGAATGTATTATCAATATTTTATTCAAAAGATCATGTTCTATACAATTGATATTAACAAAGTTAAAAACACATTTAAAATCATATATTCATCATAGTTTAAATAAAAGGTAAACAATATGTGCAATAAATACATGAAGAACAACTGTCGACGCGGCGTTTCGGTGCTAAGGTGGATCGTCACCTTCTTCAGGACAATAGTTCAATATTTAAAAATCTGAATAGAATGTAAAAAACTTTATTAGAAAAACATTTTTTTTAAACATTCCTTTGTTACATTATTCATGATTTATATTTAGCAACCTAGGAATAAGTCTGCATGGAAGAAAAGTGTAGGCCAAAAATCCAATAGGCTTAGACTCATTAATTTAAAACACAGAAAGATTACTCAAACATAATAGTTTAATACACCGGGTCTCATTCATATTAATAGTAAACCCGTTACATACCTATTGATTTATATGGAAGCTCTTATATTTGCCTCCAATGAAGTTTTGGACGGGTTCCTCGTCTGATTTTTACAGTCTCATAGGTGCCGGATGATACTATGAGGGAAGAGTATTCCATTAAGATCAAACCCTCTGAATATTGTCTCATTTCAAATATAAAACGGCCTGAATAAACTTACCCCGTTTTAATCGTAAACTAACGCTATCATAATTAAGAGCGTAACACGGGAATCGCGTTAGTATCAATCCCCTACATATCATTTAATGGAAATATCGCTAAGCGAACCATGCATGGAGCGGACTATGTTCAATAATATGCCCTGTTTTAAGCCTCGACTACGGCGGCCATATTGTATTATACTCTTTATAAAAAATCTTTTTATATCAATATTTTGAGTTAAGATGGACTTGACAATATAAAAGTTATTTGTGAATGATCCCATCGAAGTGTGACTAATAAAGGTAAGCCACACGATTAAAAAGTGGTGTTATCTTTTAGCAATTTAAAGTGAAGTTGGCTCTGTATTTAAAATGCGAAAACCTTGGGGATATATATTTTTTTAAATAATTCCAAATAGCATATTTTTGCATACCCCCGTAGGTATTACATTTACCCCTTGAAGGGATTCATAGAAATAGAAGGGTGAGAAAACTAAACAAAGACCCTCCAAAGAAAATTATAGGGGTAAGTTTATTCAGGCCGTTTTATATTTGAAATGAGACAATATTCAGAGGGTTTGATCTTAATGGAATACTCTTCCCTCATAGTATCATCCGGCACCTATGAGACTGTAAAAATCAGATGAGGAACCTGTCCAAAACTTCATTGGAGGCAAATATAAGAGCTTCCATATAAATCAATAGGTATGTAATGGGTTTACTATTAATATGAATGAGACCCGGTGTATTAAACTATTATGTTTGAGTAATCTTTCTGTGTTTTAAATTAATGAGTCTAAGCCTATTGGATTTTGGCCTACACTTTTCTTCCATGCAGACTTATTCCTAGGTTGCTAAATATAAATCATGAATAATGTAACAAAGGAATGTTTAAAAAAAATGTTTTTCTAATAAAGTTTTTACATTCTATTCAGATTTTTAAATATTGAACTATTGTCCTGAAGAAGGTGACGATCCACCTTAGCACCGAAACGCCGCGTCGACAGTTGTTCTTCATGTATTTATTGCACATATTGTTTACCTTTTATTTAAAAATATGATGAATATATGATTTTAAATGTGTTTTTAACTTTGTTAATATCAATTGTATAGAACTTGATCTTTTGAATAAAATATTGATAATACATTCCTTTGAATTCATATGTTTGATTAGAAATTGATTATTCTATGTATGATTTTATATATTTTTGTCTGTAAATTTAGCAACCTGGTAAAATTTGTCTTATTATATCTCAGTGTATGGCCTTACTATAACTAAGTTAACCAATCCAATTAGAGGATCGAATCCTCATGTTTTCAGAGTAGAAGGAGAAGGGAACTTTGTGTTTGTTTCAGTATCTATACCCATCCCTTTTCCAAGTACTAGGGTACCTCCCAAACCTTTTTGAGTTTGTAAAAATATTGCCCCCATCTGGGCACGCACTGAGGGTGAGATGAGGTCGTGTTCGCGTATGCCTCTATCTATTTTGGGACGGTCAGCAATTTTTAAGATGGTGTCGCTCCCTCGCCTTCTTTATCAGCTGCAGAACCATCCCTTTCAGATACTGCCCATCTGGTTCCGTCGTGGTACATAAGATAATGTCACAGTGGAGAGCATTCGCAGTGCGTAGAAAAACAACAAATGATCTAAGTTATAAAGACAAGTACGACAGCACCAATTAACTCATTCCACCAATGGTTATGATTTAATTATATCACAGGGATTGAAATGAATCAAATTTATAAAGTATAATGTATTTCACATTTACACATTTTTGAAAAACAGGTGCACACAAAGTGAAGTGACAGGTGCATAGCGGGGATATGTGCAGGTGATGTGCAAAGGGAAGGCAGTGTGCCTATATACATCAACAATCAGTGATGACAACCTATCCTGCCAGATGTCTGGCATATGCATGAATGACAAATCATAACAAAATGAAAAAGATGCAGATATATAGTCTCTGTCATCTATGTTTGACAAACAAATGAAACAATGTCGACGTTTCGACCCCTATAAGGAACAGCAAACTTCGCGCCTTGAGAGTGGGGTCTTCATCAGGACTGAGGTAGGGGGATAGTGGGCACCTATGGATAATGGGATGGAGTTAATGAGGTGGTGTGTCGGTCATGAGTGTATCTAACAGTAATGCTATTTAGAATAAATTACCAGTTGCAGCGAGAAAACTTCAGGCTGAGAATTTGTGAGGTGGGAGGCATTGTATCAATGGTGCACATCTCTCCTTGTAAAGGAGGATGCTAAACGCGCGTTATTTAAACGAAGGGCAGTGCGGTGTTTGCCAAGTTGGAAGTAATGCCAGACACTTAACGATGGACAGAGCGCTAGTTGTGAAAATGTACGCCTACAGACGTAGCCGCGTTTGGGAACAGTGAAATAAAACTGTCTAAAGGCAAATCAATTGCAACCACCGTGAACAGCCAAAGCGCGCGTCTAGTGTGAGAAGACATCGCGTGTTGAAAAGGGGCCGCTTCATGACAAAGGCCTCAATTAAAAGGAATAAATCAAAAACAGCCTGGCTGGGCTGAGGGTACGGCAGCGCGGTGGAAGTACTGACAAGGCTCATTACACTAGACAAGGCGCTAGTTGTAATGATGTACAGGCGTGGCAGTGAAATTAATACCCGTCTAACGGGAACTGAATTGCAACAATGTAGCCATCGTGAAACATCAAAGCGTGCGTCTAGTGTGACGAGGGGCCGCTTCATGACACGAGCCTCACTCGGACGGATTAAAACAATACAAAAATAACCTGACTGGGCTGGAGGCCAGGACATACCTGAGGGTTGCTTGGAGGCGTTCTTCCGACAGCTAACACCGTGGAAGTGTCACGGGTTAAGCTTAAAATACCGGGAGTCAACGTGCACGTCGGGCACGTACATGACAGAACGTTTTACGACCTATTCATTACCGGCTGCTGATGGGGTGAAGTCAAAGATGGCCCATTTCCTTGCCCACAGCATGTCAAATCCTGTCTGCCAATTACAGCGCACAATTTAAAAGCCGAGCAGAGAATGGAATTTAACCAATGAAATGTACATACATCTAGTTATGAGAATATTACAAAAAACGATTTATATTACAAAGAACTAATCATAATTGCGACATTGTTGTGACTGTGGACATAACATTAAGACATGTTTTAAACTAGATCATTTCAAATGATGACGGCGGATTAAGATTTATACAGACAATAATGCCGCCATATCATATCGTAACACAGTTGGTGTTGATGTTAAAAATAATACATAGGATTCCGTTCCGTTCCGTCAGCTCAATTCGAGGCTAAGTCATTTCCTCTGGAATGATCAAGCAGTTAGAGTTGCGCTAAAAATGTGTTTTCAATCTACGTACTGTGGGGGGATAGCGACCCCTGACATCCAAGCATACCACCCAGCATCTCATCTCCTGGTGCTGAACGATTGGTGGTACGGGAATCGAGATGACCCGGCGTATCAGGTAGAACGGTGGCTCATGGGCGACACGCTACCCCACTTACTCCTACATACCTCAAAAGAGCTTCGACGACTTCCGTCTGCCACGCACGTGGTGTTCGGAGTATGGAAAGATTAATTGCGCAGAATGGGATGGTGGGGACGACTGACGGGAGAGACGTCCCTCTGGCAGAGCGGCCTTCTACCGCAAGTGTCCACTCTCTCTGGATTTTGGGACTGGGATGCCATAGGTATATCTACTTTGGGGGACGTAATGCGAGGCACCACCTAGAAGTCCTTCCAAGAGCTCAGGAAGGAATTCGCTATGCCGCATTCACAATTCTATAAGTACCTGCAATTGCGGCATGCTCTAACCCCATACATTGCACACCTGGAATCTCTCCCAGAGTTCAATCCGATAGAAGCCAAGGTGTTCATGGGCGACTTAGGGGACCACAAGATTGCAAAGATATACCAAACCTTGGTGACGAATCTCTCTACTACACTAGACTCACTCCGGGAGAGATGGCAGACGGACCTTGGTCCCCTCGATGGTGATGACTGGACGGAGGCGCTAGAATCCCCACGGGTAGCTGCAATAGCTTCTCGCATAAGACTTATCCAGTTCAAATACATACACCGTGCTTATTTTACCAGGCATAGGCTGTGGAGGGCGGGACTGATAGCTTCCCCTACATGTTTACGATGCGACGGAAGGCATGTTCATCCACAACGTTTGGAAATGCACTGCACTTAATATATTTTAGAGGGGGGTCATGGCCTGTTTGTCAGAAGTACTGGGATGGGATATACCCTTATCTCCGAAGCTTGTCCTGCTACACATCACTGACAAAATAGGGGGCAATATCTATAAAAGGCATTTGCTATTCTTGGGCCTCACTTTGGCTAAAAGAGATATAGCTAGAGAATGGAAGGACTGAGCCCCCCCTAAATTGGGAGCGTGGAAGGCGGGTCTTGATTGGTACATTGGTCAGGAGTAACCTATATTTACAGCGCTGGCTGCCCACAGAAGCACCCCAAAATCTGGAAGCGATGGGCAGACTTTAGAGGTCTCGTTTGGGAACACCCTCCACCACAACATGCTGATGTGGAGGCCTTGTGAGAACACACCACGGCGAAGAATAATGATACAAAGGACTACGCCACTTGTGAACTTGCTTGATGGGTAAGATACCTGGACTATTACAAAGTACATAGCACACTTGGTTGTAATGTTACGGGCTCATGTTTACAGGCCCGAAATGTTCATTTTATTATATTATAAATGTCATACTATTATCATGGAAGTCACCAGCTTGGATGCTATGATACCGATCAGTTTTTATTGTATTTCTCCTGCTCAAAATGTGGCTATTATCTCTGCTGACTTAATAAAAAATGTGTTTTGAAAAAAGAAAAAAGCACCCAACTTTGACCCCAGGCCAATGGTCTGGTAGAACGGTTCATGACTACTCTAAAGAAAGCTGTTCAGCAAGCTACAGTGGAGAAGCTCGAACTAAAAGTTTTTTTAAACACTACTCTTTGAGCTTACCATTCAACCCCTCACTCAACGACAGTCAGTCAATAATACTTTTATTTGATTTCATTAAAAATCGTAAAAGAATGGAAAAAGCACATAATACAAAATGATTTAAAATGGGGGTTTGTGAAGTACAAAAAGATAAAAACACAGTGCGGTCATATACTCAATCGTCATCAATGGTTAAAATAAGAAATATTAAATTTGTAATCAGTGCAATTTATAAAAGATACAAGGAGGTTCAATAAGAAAAAATCTGAGAATAGTGCCAGTCCAGATGAAGAATGTCCAGGCAGTCTTGTCCAAGCCACTCAAGTTAATTAATTTTTTTTGTCTAATTCTTTGGCTGCCATTTTCCAAAACGTAATGGCTCTGCAGGACAGTTGGATTGACAGGCCTCCAAGGCATTGTATGACTGCAGCTCTGCATGACCTTAATTGGTTTTTCTTAAAGATCTCATGAAGGACAATTTTTCGAGTTTCTAGTAACGAGGGACAGATGCATAGGAGGTGTAATAATGTTTCTTCTCCTTGTCCGCACAAGCGGCATTCTTTTGTCGGCCATGTACACTTCCATTTCGGGGTCAAATCCTTCGTGGGGAATGACCCCAGCCGCAACAGCGTCAAATGGTGCTTTTTATGATGTGAGAAGTGTTCAGACAAATACGGTTGGGGTTTCAGCATCTGGTAAGATTGAATCACTGCCCATGCATGATTTTTCTTGGAGAAGGCAGTTTTGTCCATTAACAACGAGATTCGTTTAGTTGCACTATTCACCGCATTTTTGAACCCATAGTAGGAGGTAGTTGTATACCAAGCCTCCTCGAGGTGTAGGTCCGCGAGTGATTCCTTTAAAACTGTGACGATGGAGCTATTTAGCCTCGCTTGCTTTTCATTTTCTTCCCAGCAGAAGTGGGCTAAAGTATTGTCTTCTGCTTGCCTCATCCGGCAGTAATATTTGACCACCGCCCCTTGTCTGGCTGGTTTCTGGTTTTTAAGCCCATATTCCAATCGAATTTGTGCCTGAGAGATATACCGGGGGATTAAAAACAGACTCTTGAAGAAACTCGATTGGGCTTGGTTTAATGCGGCGGCATCTTTTGTGTTCATGATTTCCGACCCGTACGATATAGATGGTATGAATTTTGCTGCGATTACCTTCAGCAGGTGACTAGTTGAGCAGCCTTTTAGCTTCCTCTCTAGGATTTTAAAGGCGTAGAGGAGTTGTTTTGCTTTCATTTTCTCTTGGTCCAGGTGTTGCTTAAAGTTAAGGTTGTGATCGAGTTGAAACCCTAGGTATTTGTACGAATCCACCTGGGATATTGGTTTGTCATCTAATTTCCAAATGAATTTGCCTTTTGACCCTGTTTTGTGATGTTTAGAAAAGCATAGCACCTTGGTTTTCTTAAAGTTTATTGTTAGTTGAGCTGAGGTAGTATAAGCTCCTAGTTGGGTCATCGATCGCTGCAGACCTATCGGTGTTTGTGCTAGAAGAACAATATCGTCCGCATATTGGAGGCTGGGGATTGGTGTTTTGCCCAGTTTTGGGGGGTCAGTTTGAACTAGTTGGAGATGCTTCTCGAGGTCGGCGGTGTAGATATTGAATAGACAGGGGGCCAACACGCACCCCTGTTTTAGCCCGTTTTTAGTTGGAATCTTGTTTGTTATACTGCGCCCGTCTCCTTTCCTTATTTGAACCCACGTATCTGAGTAAAGGTTGATTATCGCCTCCAGAAGTTTAGTTGGGGCCCCCCAACTTTGCATTTTGGCCCAGAGCTTCGCTCTTGGTACTTTGTCAAACGCCGCTTTAAGATCGATAAAGCACGCGTACAGGGTGCGGGATTTTGCATAAGCTTGATTGACTAGAAGTGTAATCGCAGAGATGTTAGTAAGGGTGCCCATTCCAGCCCGAAAGCCGGTTTGCGTGTTTGGCATAAAATTTGTGCGGCTGATCCAGTCTTCTAAATCTACCAGCAGATTTGAAGCATACATCTTGGCCTCAACGTCAATTAATGCTATCATTCTATAGTTAGCCGGGTCCGAGCGTGAACCTGATTTGTATATGGGATTTAAGATACTTCCTCGCCAGGAGTCAGGGATCGTGCCGGATGCTAGCACGTATGTGAAAAGCGGGGTGAGGATACCAGACCAGAATGAAGGGTCATGCCGGAATAGTGCATTTGGCAAGCCGTTGGGCCCTGGGGCACCCTCAGGCCTTAAGTTCTTTATGATTTTGAGGACCTGTTCTTGTGAAATCTGCTGGAAGGATTCTGTTGGTTCTAAGTTGGGTGTATCGTGGGCTATTCCTGCAGTGGGTACTCCATGGTTTATAATGCCTGAGAATGGAATAGCGTTATATGTATGTTCGATATGGGCTCTCCAGGTGTCCTCCGTTATGTCCGAGTTGAAATGTCAGTTCTTGCCATTTGATAGCTGGTTAATGACTTCCCAGAAGAGCTTGGAGTCTCTTTGTTTACTGGCATGGAGGCGTTTTGCCCAAAGAAGTTCTCTGAAGTCGTTCTTAGCCGCCTTGATATCCCTTTTTAGGTCTTTTCTTGTTTTTGATATTAAGGAAAGGATATCCTGAGAGGATTCTGAGCCTCGAATTCGAAGTTGTCTTAGATATTTATTCAGTTGATTTTTCTGTTTCCTTAGACTGTTGGTGAACCACGCTGCCCCTGTTGATCTTCCTACTTTACGGCCATTGCCTTGTCTTGAGAATTCTTTGTTTAGATCGTGAGTAAAGGATGCCCAGGCCTTTATGCCCGATGATTCGACTTTGAAACTCCCCAGAAGAGCAGTGCATGTGGCCATGATGTCACCAATGTTTTCCTTTTTCCAAGTGAGTCGTTTTAAGTTATAACATTGCGTTGGTAGGGACATCGTGTTATCTATTATTGAGTTTACCGTGCTTATGAGCAAAGTGAAGGATTGGTGATGGTGGTCACTTTCTGCCCTTTCTTTTATTTGGAAGTTCGAGATGTATGGAAGAATGTCCTGATCTGTAAGTGTATAGTCAATAGTTGTACCTGTTTTTTGCGTAACCCTGGTATATGCTGGGGGGCTCTCCGACGAAACTCGTCCATTTCGCACACACATTGAGAGTTCTTCCAGCAGGGATGCACATCTGTTTCCGTGTGTATCACGTCGTTTGCTGGATCGTGTACAGCCTATTGATGTTTCTTTCCTGCCCTGTAGTAGGTTCATGTTGAAATCTCCTGACAGAATGATGTTGGCATGTGGATGAGCAAGTTTAAGAGTAGCTAATGTTGCTGTTAAATTCTCGATACTTGAACTCTTTTGTTTAGGTGAAGGGTGGATGTAGACATTCAGTATTAGCAGGCTAAACAAGGGTGAAGCCGTTAATTTGATGCATGACATCCAAGTCGAGTCAAGGTCTACTTCGGAGACTTGCCATGAGATGTCGGTCGAGACAAAAATAGAGAGACCTCCTTTAGCTCTGCCATAATTCGAGTCTCTCTTGGCCGGATTAAGATATTCTTTATATCCTATAATTGGTGAAGGATTTGTCTGCCATGTCTCTTGGAGAAGAAGTAGATCGTGCTGTATAATGAATTCCATAAAGTCGGGATCTTCTAATTTTGTGCTTAGGCCATTCACATTTCAGGAGCAGATGTTGCAACCGTTGTCTGGTTTTAATGCTTTAGTTGAGTTTGTTCATGCCATTCCATTGCCGGTTCCGGCTGTGTTCTTCTGCCTTTGACCCGTGGGCTGGACTGCTTCGGGGTGAGCGAAGGTGATGGTGACAGGGGAAAGCCTTGTAACTCTTTTGTTTTGAAAAACCATGACAACCAAGCTGCCCCAATGGACCAACCTCAGATCCAAGGATGAGGAAGATATTCATGCTACAGACTTTGGTCACAAACAGAAGATGAAAATATATGCTGACAGGCAACAACATGTAAAAGATGTCACCTTTACAAGAGGAGATCGAGTGCTTGTCAGACAGCACAGAAAAAGAAAGGCTGATGGTCTTTGTGAGGCTGAATCCTTTACCATCAGTAACATCAAAAGGCACAGCAGACTGGGAAGTCCCTTACGAGAGATTCCTCTCATTTTCGACATGTGGCCCATCACTCACCAAACAACGATGTCAGTGTGGAACCTGGGTCCCAACAGATGGTTGATGACTCTGTGTCTGCTGACAATGCCACCTCACCTATGCAGATCACTGACTCTTCGACTGCCATTTCCCAGTGTCCAGTAACCTGATCAGGACCTCTGATTCAGGTGCCACGACACTTAATTGAAGAATTGCAATTGACTGTATTTTTATGATTATCTGTGTATTTATTCATGAATTTATTTTGTGTATTTATTTATTTACTTATTTATCTATTTTGAGTGAGCGGTTTGGGGGGAACTCTGTTTTTGAAATCTTTCTTTTTAGGCAATGTTGATGAGTTTTTAATGCTGACATATTTAAGTAGCATTTTTTAGAAGATCTGAATTTGAAGTATTGCACTGGGAATTTGTCTTTTGCACATTAGGAACCAAACTTCTCTACTGAAAGTACTCTTCAGTTCTGTCAGTCGCAGCCGACATGGCTCGCGGGTAGGGGGTGGGGGCGCGCGGGGAGGGGGTCAAGGCGGAGGTCGCTTTGGGGGTGTTAATTTAATAATAAAAAAAAATGTAACTTATCTTTCCACGTCTTCTGGCTCCTGCTCTCCTGCCTCCGGCAGGAACAGGAAGCAGGCAGCCAGGCTCCCTCCCCTAAGCCAATCACAACGCTGGAAGCAGCATTGTGATTGGTCGGGACGGCGCCCAGCCAGGCGCTTATGGGGAGGCCATGTTCTCCATGTAGGCTGCATTGCAGCCTGCATGGAGAACTATAGAGTGCACATGACTGGTTTGGGCGGCCCCAGAGGGCCTGACCAAACAGTCTTTGAGTACTCAGGGCAGGAGTGGGCACACCAAACATGAATTAACTCTTAAGTACTCTTGTTTGCCAGCATCTGTAGCAACATGCGTGCTTAATTGTAGATTCCTTCCTAAGCATGCCGCCAATAGTTACAGCTTATTACTGTCAGGAGATTCATGGGATTTTTTATTCCTCATTGAAACATGGCTAAAGGAATGTGTCACCCCCGATTTTGCATTAGCTATTCCCCCAGGCTTTTCTATCCAGCATTTAAACAGGGAGGCCAAAACAGGGGGTGGTGTTGAGGTAATCTGTTGATCAAAATACACCTTTTCGACATTTAAAATGGAAGAAATTGGAGACATTGATGGGTTAGTCTTTTCATTCAAAATACCGGCAAAGTTCTCATTTTCTGAAGCCCTCAGTTATTGTCCGCCTGCGTCCCATTATGAATTATTATATAAATTAATTATGGTAGTATCTCAGCTTTCTCTTCGATACACCAATTTTACAGTCATTTGCGATTTTAAATTAGATATGGACAGTTTTCACTGTGCAACAGCCAATCATGTTAAGGAGGCCTTGGAAGGTGTTAACGTTCCACTATTAGTGTCTGAACCTACACATATAGCATCATTCTCTTGATCACAGTTTTTCTAACCTCCCCAACTTTGAAGTTAAAGTCAGTGCAAAAATCGATCTCGACTGATCATTTTCTTTGGTACCTTTTGCATTAAGGTGGATTCCAAGATGTGGCCAGGTATTATCTCTCACAGAACAGTGAGGTTGTGGCATAAAATTACTGAGCCATTTTTATCGCAATGTCTACAAAACACGTCTCCAGTTCTGATTGGTTTTTCAGATTCTGATGCCGACAATTAAAAAAAATTGGTTAGTCAATCGGTTAGATAAATTGGTTCCTCTTAAAACGCAATTTCCAAAATGGTCTATACCAACAGCCAATTGGTTTACACCATCTTTAGAGGCAGAGAAAAGCTTTTGAAAATCATTAGAAAGAAAATGGAGCAAAAGCTATAACACTGAAAACAGGTTTTTTTATTAGGCTGCTCTGAGAAAGTATCATAAATCTATACATAGAGAGCAATGTCATTATTTTTCCACACAGATCTCAGCAGCATATAACTGTTTGAGGGAGATTTTTAAATTTTGTTCAATCCTTTTTATCGCCAACGGCTTTACAAAACACAATCACCCCTTCATTAGAGTTATGCAATGATTTGTCACATTTTTTTATGATAAAATTCATACTATCTTTTCTAACTTTATATAAAAAGTTTTTTCAGCTTAATCATATAGCTCCAAAACAAGTAATTAAGGAGTTTATTACATGTAAATCTGGGTCTCCACTTGAACCTTGTCCTACTCGTATCCTGAATCTAGTGTTGTCATCTATTATTAAATTTTTAAGTAATATTTTGAATAATTCTTTAAATACTGCCATAGTACCAAAGTGCTGGAAACAAGCTCTCATGCTGCCTTTATTGAAGAAGACTAAAGCAGGCTCTACCATATTGAGCAAATTTCAGGCCTATTTCACTTTTGTTGTCTGTCTCTAAGATTTTAGAAAAAATTATTAATCAACAGCTGTCCTCATTTTTAAAAGCAATTAAACTTTTAAACGACTCTCAATCAGGATTTTGTCCTGGCTACGTACTGAATCTGCTCTACTTGAAGTATTTGAATTTAGCAAGAGCAATCTAGAACAGGGTACCTCCGCTATGGTGGTTTAAACTAGACTTATCGGCTGAGTTTGATACAGTGTCTGTTTCACCCAATTCTGGATAGATTACGCGAGTTGGGCATTCAAGGACAGGCTTTTGCCAGGCTAAAATCGTATTCGGACGACAGACACAGGCAGTTCACCTCCCCCTTTTACGTCAGCTGCCAAACCGCTTCTCTATGGGGTCCCTCAAGATTCCACATTAAGCCCCACTTTATTCAACATCTATCTGAAACCTTTGGCCAACTTGGTTGCAACTTGGGGCCTGAAAGTGATTTTTTATGGGGATGATGCTTCTATCGTTCCGGGAAGATAGTTGTGACGCATTATTTATTTTCAAGCAGTGATTAAGTGATGTTTCAAAGTAGATGAACATGAATTGTCTTAAACTAAATTCAGATAAGACAGAAATGTTATTTTTTTGCAACAAAGAGCTCTCCTGATGCTATGAAATGTTGGTCTGATGAATTAGGGTTTGCTACGACACCTTCCTCTCTTGCTAGAAATTAGGTATTAGAATTGATACAAATTTACCTTTTGCACCACAAAACCTGTCTTCGGTCTTTTTTATGAAATTAAAATAAAAAAAAAATGATTCAATTAGTTCCCGATAATACCAGGAAGATCGTTGTTCATTCTATAGTGACTTCAAGGTTGGACTATGCCAACAACTTGTACTGGACTTCCAGCGTATCTGATTTATAGACTCCAGATCATTCAAAATGCTGCTGCTAGACTGATTCTGAGAATTCCGTTTAGGAAATCAGTTTGCTTCTTTTTGAAACAGCTGCATTGGCTTCTGGTGTTTAAACAAATTGAACTTAAGGCTTCAGTCCTTGATTACAGAGCTTTTTTATCAAACTGGCTCTACTTACAGAAGGAACAGACATAAGCCCTATTATCAGTGCTTAATTTGAGCCAGTGGTTTCCGGTGCTCAGCACAAGCACTTAAGTATCAACACAAGCTCAGAAGTCGACAGCTCTGGCCATTATGCCACATCCTCTCCCCACTTTCATGGTTCGCAGTTGGTTCTGTTTTAGGCTTCACTAACAGGAGAAATGGGCTGGTGCAAGCTGCCTCCTGTCGAGAGCCCCGGCTACTGCCTATTATCAATGTAGATCGCTCAGCTCTAATAGCCTTCTACCATTACAAGTTCCAAGAATACATAAAGCTTGAAACGGGGCAGCAGAACATTTGCTTTTTTGGCATCTAAGCTTTGGAATAGTCTCCCCTTAGCTCTGCAGAAGGCTCAGACGATATCTAAGTTTAGGAAGAAATTGAAAACGTTTCTTTTCCAGTAAGTTTTCATATATTCTCTACCACCAGGCTACAATTCTTGCTGAGCACTGGGACACTCCTTGAAGCAGCTGAGCACTTTACAAGTGGTTTATTATTATTTATTATTATTATTAAAAGGCAGAAGACTTTTATACGTGTTCAAAGGCAAAGATACCATCAACAAATAGTTGAAGTGGTAGACAGTCGCTGGAGCAGAAGTGTACTACTGATGTAGTCTTCGCTAAAGAGGTTTGTCTTCATCTCTTTCCTAAATTGGAGCAGGGTTGCTGCAGCCCTGATGGCTTCAGGCATGGCGTTCATGATCCTGCATGCATAGATGAAGAAGGTCTGTGGTCTTTTTATCTTACTGCACTTCGTAATCTGTAATCTGATGGTGTCCTGGCTGTGGGTGTACTGAGAACCTCCAGATATGATTAGCTTGTCAGTCAGATAGGCAGTGGTCAGCCGAGGTCTGTGCAGGTAACAGAGGTGGGACCAGGTAAGGGGGGATTTCGAGGGACGATGCTGAGGGAAAATTAAATAAATAATTAATTTTTACCTCGGCATCTTCCTCGAAAACCCCCCTTACCCGGCCCCACCGCCCCACCACTGTTACCTGCACGGACCACGGCTGGCAGTGGTGCTGGTAGTCATGGCTTTGTACAACACAGCTAGTTTTGAAAATGGTGTAGGCTGACAAATGAAGCCAGTGGAGTTCCATCAGGATAAGAGTGATGTCATATTTCTTCAGGCCATGGATGACACATGCTGCAGTGAATAGGATGCCCTACACACTGCAGCCTTAATCACAGAGAAGTGTCAGTGCGTATTACACGCTGACACTTCCCCATAACAAATATGTTTGAAAGCAACATATATTCCCTGCATAATAAAGCCTCAAAGGAACTCCCCCTCCAAACCCAAAAGGACACACACAGCACACAAAGGCGAGATGTGTAATAATAGAACACATTGTAACATTTGACCCACACTCTAGTTAGCACTGGAAAGGTCAAGATAACAATGACAAAGCACAAGAGACACTATCCCACTACCAAAAAAAGGAATCATGCAAAAATAGGGAAAGTGCTTGATATGGAGAAGAGACAAACACACCTAAAAATACATATTTTTGGATAGAGACATTGCCACCAGGGAAAGAGGAAAATCACCTGCCCTGCCAAAATAGCCATAAGTGAAGAACAATACATGGATCCTAGAACCACCTACTCCACAACCACTGCCATAGATAAAATACTCATTTGTTCAAGAAGGGACACACCTCAGCAGCAGCATCCAATTGTCCATCTACATTCATGCAGCCCACTTTCAAGATGCTGAAAGCTTGGTAGTTACAGGAAATAATATCATGCTGTATAACATCACAAAAACACTAACTGCTCATCAGGACACCAGCCGTGTGCCATTCATAATATATCTATATTAACTGAAAATGGACTTTGCAAATCAGACGACACAACCAGAGGAACAGAATGCCCATTCAAGATCCCGCTGTAGAAGACAACACTCCCCAAAATCCCCTCTACATTTGTGCACCTGAGATGGATCTAAGTTCAAAAGAGAAAAAAACAGATTGAACAATGAACTCATACATCTAGTAGAGCCCACCACCACCCCACTGAATCTACTACACCTTAACATCATGAAAAATACCACTGTGAAGGGAAAAGTACCTGCTAACTTTAAGAAACACAACTATGCAAGAAATATATCACTAAGGCATATTACGGATTGTCTGATGAAGTCCAATAGCCCACACGTTGACAGGCTGCAGTGAACACATAGTGATCATCTGAAATCAACCACATGAAATGGACAAGCTGCAAACACAAAGTGCGCCTTCCATAAAAATGTGTTTCTCCCAACACAGAATCCAATGTGGAGTGGAGCCATGTGCACACTGAAGAGCAGATATTGGAAGCATCAGTGTGACTGGCTGGAACAGGGATATCCCAACATGACCTGCAAGAACAACCGCCACTCTGGTATAGCACCTCAGAACACACTGCAGGAGGTGATAGGAAAGGGCACCTGTGACTACTGGAATACCACACCTGAACTCCACAACAGTTATCACTTGGAGTGCACAGTTTCTTGAGATCCTCCGATGCCTCAGGTGGTGTGGTGCTGTGCACAGATGTATGTGCCTCTTCTTGCATGCCACAATCATTGAGAGTGTCAGGTCCTTTGGCCAAACGATGGTGCACATGTGGGTTGTCGGGTTGTCCACGTGCGGTGGGTTGGGACCGGGGCTGGCCATAAACAAGACTTGCAGCCAATCAACCACTGTGCAAGCCAAAGCACATGCAGGGTGGGGTTGACTCCGACAGCAGGTTGGAAATCTGTTGGATTAGTATATGGTAAAATAAATACATGAAAACATTCACTGAAAAAGTAAGATTAAAGTGAAGTTCTGGTTAGCTTAGTTTGTAAAACGTAAACATAGGTTAAAAAAAACCCTCAGAAATTCACTGGAAAAAAAAAAAGGAACAAAAGAGATACAAATGTCATAAATGATTTTACTAGTCAGAATACATATCAAATTACCATCAACATTATCAATAGATGAGCATGAATGTAGTATTATTTAATGATTTACATATGTGTTGTTATTAGATTATGGGGCATATTAGCAAGACCCACGTTAAAATTATCACCGTTTAAGCGGCAGGAAACTGCCGCTAAAACGGCGATAATGGGCTTGCTAATATGCGTTATGGAATTCCAATAGATGCCCAGGTTAGATGTCCTGCACATCTAACCTGGGCTTCTATTGGAATTCTATAACGCATATTAGCAAGCCCATTATCGCTGTTTTAGCGGCAGTTTCCTGCCGCTAAAACGGTGATAATTTTAACGTGGGTCTTGCTAATATGCCCCTATGTTCTTACTGGTATAAATATTATGAGGCCATAAGCATTGTATTTGGTGTTGGAGATATTTTGGTATTGCTGTTTTGCAAGTTATGGATTATAGTGCTAGCCATAACTGGTACATTTCAGTGGTTTTTTAGTTTTAATTTGTAACCATAGCGTCCCTTCAACTGTGTTTTAAGAGGATTTCAGGGTGTTTTTTTTAACATAGATTATTGTATTGTCTACAATACCCGATCCTAACTATAACTTCAATTTAACTGCAGTTTTTGTGAATTTATGTTCTATTTTCATGTAATACTACATCCAACTTCTTTTTTTTTTTTTTTTTAAATTTTTTTTATTAAGTGCATGTTTATTATTAGAAAACTGTATTTACAAGCAGACTTACATTAAAACATATATCAGTACAGTAAACATAAATTAAAGCTCACGCTATACAACATACACAGTTTTAAATGGTTTTACCCCTCTCCCAACCCACCCTTCCCCGGGCTTGGACATAAAATCAAATATATTTAACAAAAACAAATCTGACTCGATAAATTGATTTAAATTACCTCTCAAGCCATTTAGCCAATGGTTCCCATATCCTTAGGCCTTTCCTTCTGGCTTGCGTCCCTCTATTCCCATAGATAGCTTTTTCAAAGTTATAGTTTGATATTAATCGTACTAACCATTGATGATATCCTGGTGGGGATGGATCTAGCCAAGCTGAAGCTAAACAAAGCCGATATATTGCCATACAAATAAAGACCAATTGCTCTCCCGATTTCCCTTGGGTCTCCTTATCCACCCCAAGGCAGATCAAGGAGGTTGAGAGATCAAAGTCCCTCCCAAGCACTTCTTTTATAAAATTTGCAATCTCTAATTTCAGGCTACTTAATTTCCTACATAAAGCAAACATGTGACTAAAATCTGCCTGATACAAGGAGCACCGAGGGCAAAGGGTCCCCTTCCCTGTCCCCCATTTCGCGATCCTTTTCGGGGTATAATACAGCGAAAAGCAGGACTTATAATATTGGGCTTGTAATCGCGCCGGAATTAACAGACTTTGTGCTAATGCGGTTGAGTGGAAAAATAAGTCTTCTGAGATACCAATTTCGTCTTCCCACTTCCTGGCACGTGGTATCAAATCATCCGGCATTAATAAGTTAAGAGAATTATATAAAGACCCAATAGTTAGATGTTTCTTTCCCAAATTATCTACTAAAGTATTGCTTATAAACCCTGCTGGGCCGCCACATTTTTTCCTCAAAAATCGCGTACTTGTAGATATTTAAAAAATCTCTCCAATCCAATTCATATCTTTCTTTGAGATTCTCAAATGACGCTATCTCGGATAGGAAGTAGAAATCACCAAGTTTCGACTAAGCCTTTATCTTGCCATTTTTTAATTATTAAATCATTAAAAATTTCTGGCAAATTAGGATTATTATAAATTGGGGTATAATGGTTCAAACGACCCAATCCTAGCATTTTACGGACTGATTTCATAGTTTTAAATCCAGCAGTAAGCATTTTAAAGCGAACTTTCTTATAATGAGCATCATTCACAAATCTCCAAATCCATCCCCATGCATCTCTACCCATTATAAGTTCTATTGGGGTGGGTATATCTCCCAGGGAATTACCTGTAGGCTTGTTGAAAAAAAGAGTTAAATTATACAGTATAGTTGTTGCCCAATAATAAAGTTTTATATTTGGCAGTGCCAACCCACCCTTTTCCCTTGATAGGGAGAGAAATCTATAGGCTCTTCGGGGCTTTTCATAAGCCCATATAAAACGAGAAAATAAGTCTTCGATCTTTTTCAAACAGGTGGTACTAAACTCTAACGGTATAGCTCTTATGAAATACAAAAATTTAGGGAAAAAAGCATTTTAATTAAATTGCATCTACCGATAATTGAGAGATGTAATTTATGTAGTCGGAATAATTCGGGTTTAATTTTATTAATCAAGGGGTCTATGTTACACTCAACTATTCGGTCAACATTGGCCAAAATGTCAACTCCCAAGTATGTAGCCTTTTCTACCTGACGTGTATCATCATTCATGCTGGTGTTCTTGCAGATGATCTGGGTCTTTGATCTATTAAGAGAATATCCCGACAAGATTCCAAATCTTTCCGCCTCTTTTTCTAACTCAGCCATTGATACTCTTGGGTTAGTTGTTACTAGAGCTATGTCGTCAGCATAGGCCAAGACTTTCGTTTCCCAACCGTGATAAATAATAGGACTAATTTTTTGATTAATTTCCAACAGTCGCAAAAAAGGATCTATATATAAAGCAAACAAAAGTGGTGAACTCGGACATCCCTGCCGGGTACCTCTGGTAATTTTAAACGCATCCGTCAACCTACCATTTATAAGTAATTTCGCGGTAGGCTGAACATACAGCATTTTAAAAGCCTGTATAAGTCCCTGCCCAATCCCGGCCCTTGACAGGGTCTCCCACAAAAAGACCAGGAAACCCTGTCAAAGGCTTTTTCTGCATCCAATAGAATAAGTGCTATTGGGTCCTTAGATACATGGGCAGCATCAAACAATGCTATAACTCTCCTAATGTGGTCCGTGGTGCCACGGCCGGGAATAAAACCATGTTGCCAAGGTGATATTACTTTATGTATAACCCCCGCTAAACGGACCGCTAAAATTTTTGAATAAACTTTACTGTCCGCATTAATTAGTGTAATAGGTCGATAGGAGGCTGGTTCTAAAGGAGATTTATGCTTTTTCAAAAGAACAATAATTTTTGCTTGAGACCATGATTCTGGTGGCTTCCCCCCGTTAAATACATGAATGAACAAATGGAGCATAACCTCTTTTAGTTCAGTAGAGAACTTTTTGTAAAATTCCACAGGGATATTGTCCAGCCCAGTAGCTTTACCATTGGGAAGGCTATTAATACATAATAGGACATCTATCCACTGGGGAGACTCATCAAGTAGCACTCGGTCATCTTGCGCTAACTGTCCCGCCGGAGTTTGGTTAAGGTATGTTTTAATATCTTGTAACTGTAACGTATTAGTTTCATGATATAAATCTTGATAATATGTAAGAAATACCTTCCGAATACCCTCAGGGTCTACAATTGTTTTATAAGTAGTATCTTTGATTTCTGTAATGGTATTCCTGGTGCTTTTTTGCCTTGCTCTAACCGCAAGGTGGTGCCCAACCTGTTCGCTACATTCATATGCTTCCTTCCCCCATGTTGATAATCTATCTGCAGCTTTTTTGGTGATTTGCTCTAGTACAGATGATTTTGCCAACATTATTTTGGTAAGAGCTTCTGCTGGCTCCTTGCCATCTCTAATAGCAATAATTAAATTCTCCTCTGCAGCTGCCAGTTGGGCTTGCAAATTAGCCAAGAGCTGGCGCTTATCCCTATTTAGGGTGATAGAAAAACTCAATGTTTCTCCCCTGATTGCCGCTTTTAATGCGTCCCATACCATTTCAATCCCTGTACTGCCTAAATTATCCTTGATAAATTGCGGAATCCAATACTTCATACGATTACAATAATCGCCATTTAAGAGAAGAGATCGTTCAAAGGTCCAATTAGGCAACTCTCTAACACCACCTATGACCCCCTTTATTTCCGCCACTAGAGGATTATGATCCGAAACAATACGAGAAGTCTTTTCAATTGAGCATAATTGGAGAATTGAGTGAGATACAAACATAAAATCTAGTCTTACTAACCTATTATGTGGAAAAGAATAAAAAGTATGGCCGACATCGGTGGGGTGCTGTGCATGCCAAATATCTGTCAATGCCTGTTCAGAACATAATGTCCTCAAAGCTTTAAAAACCTTCGGTTTTCGCCCACAATAGATCCAATCTTTATCTAGAACTATATTTTTATTAGCAGGCAGATTTATATTAAGGTCACCACAAATAATTAATGGGAGCGGCCACTTAGCCAACTCATTATTCATAAAATCAAAAATTGCTGGGTCATCTACGGTGCTACCATATACAGAACATATCGTAAGTGAATCCCCGTTTTCCCTCTGCAAATTAACAATAACCCACCTCCCATGTTGATCAACTAATGTTCGGTTAAATTTAATTGAGCGCTTTGCGGATAGTACTGCCACCCCCGAACCCTAGCATCTTGTGTTGTGGCGCCTACTACTGTATAACCCAATGAATCCAAAAGATTGATCTGTGTTCTCTCTATATGTGTTTCTTGTAAACATAAGATATCGGCTTTAAGTAACCGAAGAGCCACTGCAGTATTCCGTCGTTTCTTGGGATCGTTAAGTCCACAAACATTAATCGTTGCTATACGTAGATTACTCATTAAGAATTAACAAACTCCTCCTATAGAAATAAAACAAATAATGAAAGACAAAAATTCGAGTCAACTCTCTCCATGCCAAGCCCTTCCCCAACCCTACCCAGATGGATCCCTCCCCCACCCACCACCACCCATTCGGGCAACCTGGTTCACATGGAACCAGGATGTGGACATCCTGAGCAATCGAAACCCCGTGCCCCTCCCCGATCCGACCCCATCCCAGGCCACCCACTCTAACAGTGTGATTACAAATTATAATAACCAATATAACAATATTTGTTAGTATTAACACAACTTTTATGTCCGTAAGTATCAAATTATTTAAATCTTGGTTCTATCTCTTCTTGTTTCTGTAGCTTCATTCAAGTAGGCTTGAGCCTGCACTTCCGAAATGAAGCTGCGTGTAACTCCATTCAGTATAATTTTTAGGCGCGCTGGGTTCTGCAAATAAACCGTTGCCCCTATTTGTTGAAAAGGAGCAAATAGCTGCCTCATCCTCCATCGTCGCTCTACTGTAGCATGAGCAAAGTCAGGCCTACTGAAGAAAGTAACGCCCTTAAACTCCCTCTTACTTGTAGGTCTTGCTAAATCAAAAATTGCCTGACGTAAAAGAAAGTTACCAAAATATACTAGCAAAGCACGGGGAATTGCCCTGGAGATGAAGGTCGTTTAGAAAGTGTTAGCGGGTGGCGATGAGCCCGTTGAATCTCCTTGTCCCAGTCCCAAGATTGAAGTTCAGGAAATGCTCCTTTAAAAAGTAAGATTATATAAGCCCTAGGATCGCTTCCTCCACTCCTTCTGGAACACCTAGAATACGAAGATTATTCCTCCTTAATCTGTTCTCCTGCTCCTCAACCTTTACCATTAGATCCTTGACTATACCATCATGTGCGTCTCCTTGTACCTTTAATGAAGATACATCTTTCTCCAGATTCTCAGTGCGCACTTCGACAGACGACATTCTATCAGCGATTTCAGTGCAGGTGCGTCCCACTTTCCTAATTGCGCCCTGCAGTTTCTGTGTGGCTTGTCGACTTTGGCGATTGTCCTGCTTTACTTCTTCTTGGAAGCCCTTGATTGACTGTAAGACTTCAGTGAGGGTAGGTTCTTTTTCTTTGCTTCTTGGGATTCTTGAATTCGCGCTACCCAAATCTCCCATAGCCGTGAGGTTGCCGCCTGAACGAATAGTACAATCTGATGGAGTCGCAAACTGGGAGGAAGAATAATCCCATCTAAGCTCAGTACTACTTCCTTGTTCCGTGATCTCCCCACTTTTGTGTCTATTTTTCTTTTTTTCTTTTTTTTCAATCTTAGTCCCGGCTTCTTCTTTTGCGCAGCTATTTGCCCTGGGGTCCCAGAGTCAGTATTAGTTTCCCAATCCTGTTTTTTTCCATTATCATCACCTTCACTAGATGTAGAAATACCGGTTTCATATAGCTCTGACTCATCTGTAGCCGGGTAGGGTTTCTCCATAATATCTGGTTTATCAAGATTAACGGGATTAACAGAATTGTCCGGCTGAGGGAATATTAAATTTGCTGAGGTTGGCGAATTCTCGAGACATATGGCTCCCGTATTTGCAGTGATTACATCTGATACCACCACATTAATAAGAGGTTCTGTCCCAGAAGTTCTTAAATCAGGGGATAATGAAGATAGTAGAGTTTCAGACTGGGCAGTTTTCATCTGTGCGCTGCCAACATTTGCCCCTGATTCCCCAGTTATTTCTGCATTAGCCGTTGATGTGGGGGAACTTGCAACCGATATTACTGGCGTATCTAAAGAAGGGACCCCAAGATTATTGGCGTTTGCAGAAGGCGCCCCAGAACAGTTGGGGCCAGCTGATCTTCCAATACCGCCTCCATTAACTCGTTTTGCGCCTCCTCCACCTCTGCTGGGCCAAACATATTAGAAATTAACTGTTGAGAGTTAGAGATCGGGGCAATAGTGTTAATGTTTTTTTCCTGTAGTTTTTTACTTTGCTTGATTTGCTTAACCCCTCTCACAGCCCTTTCTTCAAGATTAATTTTCCCCTCTTGATCTTTACTTCTCAGCCCCCGCGTTTCCGGACGACCTGAAGGGATTTCTTGTCGGACATGCTGTACTGAGTCAATTAGCAAGGGAGCAAAAGGCTGACTGCTTTTTGCTTTAATATTTTTCCCAGCGCGCCCCGCCATCCTTACTTGTCTTTCCTGCTTTCTCCGTGAACACAGGACACAATGTATCCACCGCTGCGACCAACAACAGTAGCTGCCTCTCTTCTTCGTATCTTGTGAGGCCGTCAGGATGTTGTAGATCGCCAATAACGCAGCCCCATGACAGGTCGGCGTTGAGTGCCACCACAGGGCAGAGTGGAACGACGAAGCCTGAGCCGCCCGGCTCGCTATTCTGGAGGCTACTGTTGAGCACGTCGTACCTCGCCACCGACTCTGGACTCCTTCCTTTGCTGAGTTTGCCGAAAGTGAAACCACTGTCATACAGAGCAGCCGCTCCATATGATTAGACGATCGGTACGTTTAAACAGCTTTCCGGTTTCTTTTTGATGCAATCACTGCCATATGAGAATGTTTTTGGACCTAGTTAGGTGTCGGACCGGCGGAGCTGCAGTGAGCAGCAGCTACTCAGACGCCATCTTGCCCCCACTACATCCAACTTCTATGAAACAATTCCCTTCACTGCTGTTATAACCTTCTGATTTTTCGCCCCGCTCTCCATCCTTGGATGATAGCACACCTTCATCTTAAATGGGGGGACAGAGTTGTGCCAAATTAGTTTAATTAGGTTCCTCCCCAGTGCAGCTCTTAGTCACATAGCTTGCAGACCACTTTTCTTTTATTTACTTTCTTTTTCACTGGGAGGATGAATAAATTACTCCCACACCCAAGATTCCTTTCAACCCCCACCCCCCTTTTCTGAGTCTTCCACCACAGTCACTTCACCAAACGTTGTTGCTGCTGCTACTGTGAGTTGACTAGTTTCTACAGATGTCTCTAGCTGTAGTAAAACCTCCTCTTCTTCAACACTGGATGCCATGACAGTATCTGACTGTGTACACACAGTGGTCTGTCATCTCTTCAAGAGCTGAGATGGATGTAATGCTTAAAGACAGGGCCTTGTTCTTTTCCCACCTGGAACAATTTCTTTGAGTGAAAGAATAGTAGCATAATATCTGAATTTCACTGAAGGGGCTTGGGAAAGTAAGTTCCCAATTTTATACTATGACATTTTGAGGCAGGATTTCCTGTTTATCAGTTTATGTCCTACTGCTTGCTGGTCAAGCTCACAATGTGACAAATAAATCTCAGTTTATCATAACTGCACACTTTTATAGGATTCCACAATAAAATGTAAACAAAAATCTTCTATTTAAACAGTTTGTTGTCTGATGTTATTTTGCAGGTTTGGAACCAGAAGCCTTGGACTTAAAACAAGACGTACCACCTATGTCAATGATGTTTTAAAGCAGGGATTTCTGTTCCTTGCCTCGCAGGCTTCCGCTTTTGTAATGTAAGCTCGTGACATTATAACGAATTCTCAGTTTACCATAATTGCACATTGTAATCCACAGTCTGATCTCATGATTCACCTAAACATGAACTTTAATTAGTAAGACCTTTATTTACACCAGTAGGTAGTTATAGTTAGGACCTATTATTCATAGGAAAAGCGTTTTTTGATTTGCCAATATCTTTGGTGCCATTTGACGAATTTTCGCGAAATTTTCAAAACTAATGGTTCACTCATGTCAGCTCCTGTCTTGAAAGTTTGGGGGCGATTCGTCAAGCGGGGGCCGAGAAAAAAGGGGGGTCCCAAAACACGTTTTCTCCATGTTAATTTCTATAGGGATTTTGAAACAGGCTACAGCTCGAACTGCTGAATGGAATTATACCAAATTTGGCAAAAAGGTAGGTCTTGGTCCAGAAAGCGTGCTTTTTTTTAAATGGTGTACATCCGTTCAGTAGTTCCAGAGAAATTCAAAAAATAAAAATGTATATATCTGAGCACCGAGGAGGATTCGCGACTCCTCCCAAGCACGAGCTGACTTCTGATTGGCTGCCAACACTCCAAACCAGGAAGTGTGGCAGCCATCTTGTGACTCGGTAACCGAACCACAGGAAAACAGTGGAAAAAAGGTTAAAAAACAAGAAAAGGGGGCTGGGTAGAAACACCCTGACCCCCTAGGCCTGCCAAAAAAAGCATTTTTTTTAAAAACAAAAACTGTCCGAATTCGCGCTGTGTGCGCGAATCTGGCCGAGGAAAGAAAAAAAACAAAACGCGGGCTCCTGCCCTTCGTTTTGTATAAGCCCCCGGGTGGGCCAGGTCCCGGGGGCAATGCGCAGTTAATTAGCGGGGGCCCTTGGGGGCCCCCGCAGCCCCGGGGACTGCCACCTCCCCGGGGCTTTATTCATTATGTGCGGGGGCATGCAGCCCCTCCGCAGCCCCGGGGACCGCCACCTCCCCGGGGCTTCTAAAAAAATGTGTGGGGGGGGCTCCTGCCCCCCCCCACGCTGCCCCGAAGACCACCACCTCCCAGGGGCATTCATCAATATGGGTGGGGGGCCTCACGAGCCCCCCAAGCCCCGGGGACCACCACCTCCCCGGGGCTTAAATTAAAATAAAAAAGTGTGGGGGGCTCCTGCCCCCCCACACTGCCCCGGGAACCACCACCTCCCCGGGGCACTAATTATTTAAATATGGGGGTCCTTTGCGGACCCCCGTGGCACCGGGGACCACCACCTCCCCGGGGCTTTAAAAATGCTGGGAGGGGGGCCGCGCGGCCTCCCTCCTGGAGCCCTGTATGGCCCTGGGGACCGCCACCCCCCAGGGCCGGCTCCTGCAATGTCCCGAGGCGCCCACCCCCTGGACATTGCTGTTTGCTATGGCAGGGTGGGAGCACGGCTCCCGCCCTGTCATAGCAAATTCCTGCGTTGCTTCGTTGAAGCAAGAGCAGGAAACCTGCTCTCGCTTCAACGAAGCAAAGCAGATTGCTTTTGGGCAAGGGGAGCTGCATGTCAGCAGCTCCCCTTGCCCAAAAGCAATGCCGGCTCCCGCATGAGGCGGGCAGCCGGCAGGGACCGTGGGGGCATTGGGGCTTCCCCCATGGTCCCCATCAAGGAGGCCAGGCCCCGGGGGATGGGATCCCCAAGGCCAGAACTGGCCCAGGGGAGGGGGGGCACGCACCCCCCTCCGGAATAATTTTTTTTTAAAAGAGGCAATGCCCCGGGGGATGGGGTCCCCTGGCAGATAAATGCCTCAGGAGGGGCGCCACGCGGCCCCCCTCCATTAAAAAATAAAAACAATGTATTTGTGGCCATGCCCCGGGGGATGGGGTCCCTGGGGCCGAAATTTGCCTCGGGAGGGGGCCACGCGCCCCCTTCCCGTTTTTTTTTTTTTTTTAAATGTGGCAGGCCCTGGGGGATGGGGTCCCCACGACCCCAAAAAGACTGAAAGAAGGGGGGCCACACAGCCCCCTTCTAAAAAGATATAAAAATAAAAAGCCAGCCTCTCGCCGGAGGCCCCGCCCCCTCCCTGCACCACTCTGCAAACGCGCCCCCTGGTGCGTTCTAAGTTGGGGAATTAAGTCCCCTTGAATACTGAGGGTCCCTGGGGGCCAAGTAGCCCACCAGGTACCTCCAGTAAGCGCCACACAGCTGGATTGCAGAGAAGTGTTCCGAGGCCACGCCCCTTTTTACACCACTCTGCAATCGCGCCTCTTGGCGCACTGCTGGTGGGGCGATGAGGTCCTTTTATGTCCTGAGGACCTCAGGACACAAGTGGACTTCATCCCCCGAGCAGCAGTGCACCAGGAGCCGCGTTTGCAGAGTGGTGTAAAAAGAGGGTGTGGCCTCGGACCACTCTCAGCAATCCAGCTGTGTGGGGCTTACTGGAGGTACCTGGTGGGCTACTTGGCCCCCAGGGACCCTCAGGAATGAAGGGGGCTTAATACCCCAACTTAGAACGTGCCAGGAGGCGTGTTTGCAGAGTGGTGGAGAAAGGGGGCGTGGCCTGTGTCCACCTCTCAGCAATCCCACTGTGTGGGGCTTACTGGAGGTAAGAGGTAGGCTAGTTTGCCCCTAAGGACCCCCAGCAGCGAAGGGGACTTCAATCCCCATCCAAGAGCGCGCCAGGGAGCATGTTTGCAGAGTGGTGGGCAAAGGGGGCGTGGCCTGCTATGAGAACTTAGCAATCCTGCTGTGTGGGACTTACTGGAGGTAATAGGAGGGGTAGTTGGCCCCAAGGTTGTCCTTGGGGGCCAACTACCCCTCCTGTTACCTCCAGTAAGTCCCACACAGTGGAATTGCTAAGACGTCTTTGGAGGCCACGCCCCCCTTTCTCCACCACTCTGCAAATGCGTCTCCTAGCAGACTACGGGATGGGGGATGAAATCCACTTTACTCCTGAGGGACTTTGGGGACCAAGAAGCCCTCCTGGTACCTCCTGTAAGTCCTACGCAGCGGAATTCCTGAGCGCTGGTCGGAGGCCCAGCACCCTTTCTCCACCACTCTGCAAACGCGTCTACTAGTTAAAGAAGTGTTTGCAATGCAATAGGTTTCGCATTTGCGAGAGTTAGAGCTATTGGCGTTGTAAATGTAAAAGTTTTTTACTAATGTTTTTTGGAGTGGAGTGGATGTACGTTGTGTGTAGTGGAATTATGTGGTAAGTTGTGCAGTGAAATTATGTGGATAGAAAGTATGTGGTATTTAGTGTGTAGGAATTATTTAGAGTGGGATTATGTGTTATGGAGAGTAATTATGTGGTATGGTAGTCTTTGTTGTGGAGTGGTAACCTCAGGTTTAGTCTTCCTCGTTTCCATAGAAGCTCAACTATGAACTCAGTGAGACAAAAAAAGAAGGAATGACTGAGGAGCACTTGTGGACCTAGTCAGAGGTATGAGCAGGGCCACTGGAATTATGCGACTGTTTGGCTGCAGTGACTTTGGCACAATTATACATTTTCCGCATTAGCCACATAATTCATCATCTGCTCCCTAATCTGCAGATTTGAACAAAAAAAGCCTTGATTCTAGCTCAAACGTTACCAAAAATGCAGCGACAAGTGTTACAGCGTGGTGGAAGGCCCTTTGCAAACCTAGAACTTATTGCTAAATGTGGGTGTTGAATTGGAACTAATGGTGTGCAAGCCACTCTTGCTTCCTTCTGCGCCTCTCTTGCCTCTTTCCACATTTCTTTTGCTTCTTTCTGCACGTTTCTTTCTTTTTCTCCTCTTCTCCTGCCTCTTTCTGCAAATCTCTTCTACTTTCTGCACCTCTCTTGACTCTTTCTGCACCTCTGTTGCCTCTTTCTGCACCTCACTTGCTTCTTTCTGTACCCCTCTTGTCTCTTTCTGCACCCTTCTTCCCTCTCTCTGCACCCTTCTTGTCTCTTTTAGCACCTCTGTTGTTTCTTTCTGCACTTCTCTTCCTTCTTTCTGCACCCGTATTGCCTCTTTCTCTACCCCTATTGCCTCTTTGTGCACCTCTCCTACCTCTTTCTGCACCCCTCTTGCCTCTTTCTGCACCTCTGACGGTTCTTTCTGCACTGCTCTTGCTTCTTTCTGCACCTCTTTTGCAAATTTCTGTATCCCTCTTGTCTCTTTCTGCACCCCTGTTCTCTCTTTCTGCACCTTACCTGCCTGTTTCTGCACCTCTCTTGCCTCTTTCTGCACCTCTGTTGCTTCTTTCTGCATTTCTCTTACCTCTTTCTGCACCCCTCTTGCCTTTTTCAGCACCTCTGATGCTTCTTTCTGCACTTCTCTTGCTTCCTTCTGCACCCCTCTTGCCTCTTTCTGTACCCCTCTTGCCTCTTTGTGCACCTCTCCTTCCTCTTTCTGCACCTCTCTTGCCTTTTTCTGCAGTTCTCTTGCCTCTTTCTGCACCTCTTTTGCTTCTTTCTGCACTTCTCTTGCCTCTTTCTGTGCCCCTCTTGCCTCTTTCTGCACCTCTGTTGGTTCTTTCTGCAGTGCTCTTGCTTCTTTCTGCAGTGCTCTTGCTTATTTCTGCACCTCCTTTGCAAATGTCTTTATCCCTCTTGCCTCTTTCTGCACCCCTGTTCCCTCTTTCTGCACCTTTCCTGCCTGTTTCTGCACCCCACTTGCCACTTTCTGCACCTCTCTTGCCTCTTTCTGCACTGCTCTTGCTTCTTTCTGCACCTCTTGTGCAAATTTCTGTACCCCTCTTGCATCTTTCTGCACCTCTGTTGGTTCTTTCTGCAGTGCTCTTGCTTCTTTATGCACCTCTTTTGCAAATTTCTTTATCCCTCTTGCCTCTTTCTGCACCCCTGTTCCCTCTTTCTGCACCTTTCCTGCCTGTTTCTGCACTTCTCTTGCCTCTTTCTGCACCTCTGTTGCTTCTTTCAGCAATTCTCTTGCCTCTTTCTGCACTTCTCTTGCTTGTTTCTGCACCCCTCTTGCGTCTTTCTGCACCTCAAGTGCCTCTTTCTGAACTTCTCTTGCCTCTTTCTACACTTATCTTGCTTCTTTCTATACCTCTCTTGCCTCTTTCTGCACCCCACTTGCCACTTTCTGCTCTTCTCTTGTCTCTTTCTGAACCTCACTCTCTTCTTTCTGCACCTCTCTTGCCTCTTTCTGCACCTCTCTTGCCTCTTTCTGCACCTCACTTGCTTCTTTCTGCACTTCTCTTCTTTCTTTCTGCACCCCTCTTGCCTTTTTCTGTACCCCTCTTGCCTCTTTGTGTACCTCTCCTACCTATTTCTGCACCCCTCTTGCCTCTCTGTTGGTTCTTTCTGCACTGCTCTTGCTTCTTTCTTCACCTCTTTTGCAAATGTCTGCATCCCTCATGCCTCTTTCTGCACCCTTCTTCCCTATTTCTCCACCTCTCTAGCTTCTTTCTGCACTTCTCTTGCTTCTTTCTGCACTGCTCTTGCTTCTTTCTGCACCTCTCGTGCAAATTTCTGTATCCATATTACCTCTTTCTGCACCCCTGTTCCCTCTTTCTGTACCTTTCTTGCCTGTTTGTGCACCTCTCTTGCTTCTTTCGGCACCTCTGTTGCTTCTTTCTGCACTTCTCTTGCCTCTTTCTGTACCCCTCTTGCCTCTTTATGCACCTCTGTTGCTTCTTTCTGCACTTCTCTTGCTTCTTTCTACACCCCTCCTGCCTCTTTCTGTACCCCTTTTGCCTCTTTGTGCACCTCTCCTGACTCTTTCTGCACCTCTCTTGCCTTTTTCTGCAGTTCTCTTGCCTCTTTTTGCACCTCTTTTGCTTCTTTCTGCACTTTTCTTGCCTCTTTCTGTACCCCTCTTGCCTCTTTCTGCACCTCTGTTGGTTCTTTCTGCACTGCTCTTGCTTCTTTTTGCACCATTGTTGCAAATTTCTGCATCCCTCTTGCCTCTTTTTTACCCCTCTTCCCTCTTTCTGCACCTCTCTTGTCTCTGTCTGCACACCTGTTCCCTCTTTCTGCACCCCTTTTGCCTGTTTCTGCAACTCTCTTGCCTCTTTCTGCAGTTCTCTTGCCTCCTTCTGCACCTCACTTGCCTTTTTCTGCACATCTCTTGCCTCTTTCTGCACGTCTCTTGCCTCATTCTGCACATCTCTAGGTTCTTTCTGCACTGCTCTTGCCTCTTTCTGCACCCCTCTTGCCTCTTTGTGCACCTCTTTAGCTTCTTTCTGCACTTCTCTCTTCTCTTTCTGCACCCCTCTTGCCTCTTTCTGCACCTCTGTTGCGTCTTTCTGCACTGCTATTGCCTCTTTCTGTACCTCTCTTGCTTCTTTCTGCACCCCTGTTGTCTCTTTCTGCACCCCTGTTGTCTCTTTCTGCACTCGTCCTCCCTCTTTCTGCACCTCTCTTGCTTCTTTCTGCACTTCTCTTGCCTCTTTCTGCACCTCGCTTGCTTCTTTCTGCACCCTTCTTACCTTTTTTGCATTCCTCTTGCCTCTTTCTGCTATTCTCTTGCCATTTTCTGCACCTCTCTTGCCTCTTTCTGCACCTCACTTGCCCCTTTCTGCACTTCTCTTGCTTCTTTCCACACCTCTGTTGCTTTTTTCTGCACTTCTATTCCTTCTTTCTGCACCCCTCCTGCCTCTTTCTGTACCTCTCTTGCCTCTTTGTGCACCTCTCCTACCTTTTTCTGCACCCCTCTTGCCTCTTTTTGTACCTCTGTTGGTTCTTTCTGCACTGCTCTTGCTTCTTTCTGCACATCACTTGCCTCTTTCTGCACTTCTCTTGCTTCTTTCTACACCTCTGTTGCTTCTTTCAGCAATTCTCTTGCCTCTTTCAGCACTTCTCTTCTTTCTTTCTGCACCCCTCCTGCCTTTTTCTGTAGCTCTCTTGCCTCTTTGTGCTCCTCTCCTACCTCTTTCTGCACCCCTCTTGCCTCTTTTTGCACCTCTGTTGGTTCTTTCTGCACTGCTCTTGCTTCTTTCTGCACCTCACTTGCCTCTTTCTGCACTTCTCTTGCTTCTTTCTACACCTCTCTTGCCTCTTTCTATACTTCTCTTCCTTCTTTCTGCACCCCTCCTGACTCTTTCTGTAACTCTCTTGCCTCTTTGTGCACCTCTCCTACCTCTTTCTGCACCCCTCTTGCCTCTTTTTGCACCTCTGTTGGTTCTTTCTGCACTTCTCTTGCTTCTTTCTACACCTCTGTTGCTTCTTTCAGCAATTCTCTTGCCTCTTTCTGCACTTCTCTTGTTGTTTCGGCACCTCTCTTGCGTCTTTCTGCACCTCTGTTGCCTCTTTCTGCACTTCACTTGCTTCTTTCTGCACCTCTCTTGCCTCTTTCTGCACCTCTGACTTAGAGATAGTTTTAATCCCCCTGCCCTATTATGTACTAGGGCCTTACAGGGGAGGTCATGGCAATCACAGGGGTACCCCAACCCATAGTGTACCCTAGTGTATGTAGGTGTTTTCACTGTATTCTAAGTGTCTTTCAGCATAGCACTGGCTCCGGCCTGGTTAGTCAGAGTCAGTTACCACCAGTAAGCAAAAAGTTGGGTGCACAGGATGACTTTGCAACAAGGCCTCTTTCTGCACCTCTGTTGGTTCTTTCTGTATATCTCTTGCTTCTTTTTGCACCTTTCTTTGTCTTTCTGGACTTCTGTTGCCTCTTTCTGCATTTCTCTTGCTTCTTTCTGCGCTTTTCTTCCTCTTCCTGCACATGTCCTACCTATGTAGGCATAGTTAGAAATTAGCATTTAAAAACCTTTGAAATTCACTGAAAAAACCATAGGTTTTAGGGACGTTATAGTTAGAAATTAGCATTTAAAAAACCTTAGAAATTCACTGAAAAAACCACAGGTTTCAGGGACGTTATAGTTAGAAATTAGCATTTAAAAAACCTTTGAAATTCACTGAAAAAACCATAGGTTTCAGGGACGTTATAATTAGAAATTAGCATTTAAAAAACCTTAGAAATTCACTGGAAAAACCACAGGTTTCAGGGACGTTATAGTTAGTTGGACATTTCACTCGTACAAAATCAGAGAAATTCGGCCGTTATAGTTAGTTGAGCTGACTATAACTCGCGCCCCCGCAATGCACTGCTGATGACGTCACATATTACATCATTCATGACATGGTCAGTGACATCACTGATGACATCACTCATGACATCTCAAATGACATCACTGATGACATCATCCACGTGATAATCTGATGCACCTCCTCGCACCCTAATATAACCTTTGATACACCCACTCTAAAATACAGACTACCATTTTTGAAACCATAGACACACCAATACCAGTTACTACATACCCACTCACTGATTCCTAGGTCTACACACACATCCACTCATTCACCCATACAGTCACTCATACATGCAGTTACTCATCAATACAGCACTATCATATGCACTCATATACCTATACAGACACTCACACACCGCCACTCATCCATAGAGTTACTCACACACCTAGTCAGTCATGCAAAGAATCAATCACACTCCCATTTACTCACCTATACAGTTATACACACACCACCTCACTTATTCATACAGATACTAACACATACTTACTCTCTTATACAATCACTGATACAAGCACACACTCATCCATACAGCCCCTCTCACAATCACTCACTCTCACATATAGTGATTTATATACTCCAACACTCACATATACTGCCTTTCACATATGTAGTTACTCACACATGTACCACTGAGACATCCATTCACTCACCAACACACCCATACACACACTCCCCCACCCATACAGCCCTTCACAGATGCACTCTTGAACCCATACATCCAGTGAATCACCCACTCACACAGCTATGCACAGAGTCACACACCCCCCACCCACCCACACAGACACTCAGGCACCCATACAGATACTCAGACGACCAATCAATAACCCATATAGACACTCATGTAGCTACTCACCAACCCATGCAGCCGCTTACACACCAACTGACAGACTGATACAGACATTTACACAGTTTACTCACTAACCCATGCATTCAGTAAGACACGTTTAATCACTCACTTATACAGTCAGTCATGCACGTACTAAATCATCTATTCAGACACTTATACACCCACTCATTCTTCAATACACCTTGGAATATATATATATATATATATATATAAAACATATTTAAACTTTACAGAAACACACAGTCACTGGATGATGTCATCAGTGATGTCATTTGAGATGTCATCAGTGATGTCATCAGTGATGTCACTGACCATGTCATGAATGATGTAATATGTGACATCATCAGCAGTGCATTGCGGGGGCACGAGTTATAGTTAGCTCAACTAACTGTAACGGCCGAATTTCTCTGGTTTTGTATGAGTGAAATGTCCAACTAACTATAACGTCCCTGAAACCTGTGGTTTTTTCAGTGAATATATATTTATAGATAGATAGATAGATAGATAGATAGATAGATAGATTTTCTATGGTGTGAGTTCGCGGGCCTGAAAGCAGAAGTCTTTGAGCTCAAGGCAAGACATCTTTGCAGAGAACATTTAGGGCGGGCGTCCTGTTTTAGGCTGGCAAGATTCTGTTTCTGAGCCCGCAGACGTACAGTATTAGAAATAAACTCGCAGTTCACCAGAATTGCACACAGCAATCAACAGTTTGCCTCTAGACATCCCCTAAGAGTGTGGCTGTGGTAGTGATACATGTGTTTGCACAAATTTGTAAAATGCTTTTCAATGATACAGGGTCACAGATTGTCATTTGCAGTCTGAGCTTGAAAGAATGGTGTCCAACCTCTGAATGCATGTGGGCCTGTGAGCTTGATTTCACTCTTGCGGACTCTATGGCAGCCAACCCACCCTGGGCTTCAGGCAAACCCTACACCCTGTCAGCCATGGGTGACCATCCCCTGCTGTGTGTATGACCTTTGCACAGCAGGGACTGGCAGAAGGGTGTGGCCTTGGATCAGTCCCTGATCCTAACCCACCATAGATGGTCATCTAATGACTGTGGCCAGCCCACCATGGGAAGCCAACCCACTGCAGTGCCTGCTGCACACAGCTACAGTTGGTCAACCTGACAGTCAGCCATATACAGCAGGGATTGGCTGCTGGCATCATCAATTCATTAGATTTTTCAGATCTGTGAACCCAAAGCTGGGCACACAACCTCAATTTGTTTGCAAGCTTGTGCGGGGTTGTCCAAACTAGGTTAAGGAGTTTGCATGCCCAAGAGCCAATTCCACAAACTCCTCAGGTACCCAAAGTCCACAGACCCAGACATGAGGTTCTCAAACCCCTGACTGAAACCAGCAGTTTGTTACTGTAACTTCCTCTATGGTCCCCAAACACAGACCTAGACTTGGATGCCAAGGTCTTCTCCCCCTACCTCCTTTTGTGGCCTTATTTTTTGGAACTCGGGCAGGTGCTCTATACCCTGTTATGCTGATCACAACTCAAATTTTCCAGCGGTAATCAGCTGTTCAGAGCCTTAAGGGCTGCAGAACTGGTGTAGGGTCTGAAAGGCCTGAAACAGTGAAAGTGTTGGTATGGTTTAGTTGCACTTTCCACTGAAAATCATTTTCAGTTTTTCTAGTAACTTGTGCACTGTTTGGCGGATTTGTACAAAATTAGGCACTCGCTATGTACACTCAATTAAGTTTTGCCATGTCAAATTTTGTGCAGATCTTAATTCCTATAGGAATTATTGCTCTCTGCTGCAGAATACTGAACATAATGCCACAAAATTTGGCATCAAAATAGAACTTTACTCTGAAAGTGTGCCATTTGTGATTTGGTGTAAATCCATTTTTGAAAAATTAGGGTTGCCAAAAGGTGCCAGGGGGCTTTGAACAATAAATTCTTTATGTGTTGTCGCTTGTATCTGAGGAACCCGACAAGATCCGTGGATCTAGGCTATCTGAATGCCTGAGAATATCTGAAATAACTAAAACAGGAAGACAGATGCCAAGTCCTACATCTTAAGAAGGAGCATATGAGAGCAGTATAAGGGGCTGGGATTTCCTTGAGCCATCGCTGATGCGTCTCCCCCACCACAAAAAAACAAATCACAAGTTTTGTTGAGGGACTGGGAGATTTGGCTGGGCTTGTGGATTCAAAATTGGGCTTGTAAATGTTGGCAAAATTTGTAAACGATTATTTCTAATCCTGAAAAAAACTAAAAAAGGGAAAAACTACAGTGCAACTATATATTATCAGACACTGTGTGCAGTGAGAACTGTGTGGCCAGGCCCTGCTCTGTTACGAAAGGCCATGTGAAAAGGCTTGGAGGCCCAGGGGCTGGTGTACAGACTGGCTGCAAGCCCGGCCCTGTATACAGCTCACACTGCGCATGACCAAAGACCACGTACAGTGGGTTTGAGTACAGGGACTGGCACTCACTGGCCCTGTGCCAAGAGCTCAATGCACACGTCCAAAGGTTGTGCACAACAGGCTCGGATGCACATGGGCGGGCACAGGGCCAGGCTATATTCAGGTGGAGGCTGGCTGCACTGCTTGGCCGAATGATGGGCCCTCCTGCAAACCCCACTGCACACAGCCGCGGCCCGTGCAGGTAAGAGCGGTGGGGCCAGGTGGGGGGGGATTTCAACAGACGACAGCGAGGGGAAATTAATGATTTATTTAATTTTCCCTCGTGGTCATCTGTCAAATCCTCCCCCAACCCGGCCCCACCGCCCCACCGCTCTTACCTGCAAGGGCCGCTCCTGCACTGCACACAGTTAAAGGCTGTGTACAGCGAGTGTTGGCTACTTGGATGATTGACATATTAGGATGTGGATATATTGGAGCTGAGTACGTCATAAAAAAATCACTGGAAAAAAATGAGTTAATGGTACGTTACATTAACATAGCTCATAAACGGGGAGGCCGTTCTGCACGTTTTTGCTTTTGCTCTTGCCCAGCAGTCAGCAAGCACCGGAGGACCGGAGGACCGGGGGACCACAAGCCCCATCAGCCCGTGCGGCGCGCACGCCGCTCTCGTCAGCGTTAGCGCCAGGAGGCGCTTAAAGGGTGGCCAGGGCTCCCGCAGCGAGGGAGGCCGTTCTGCACGTTTTTGCTTTTGCTCTTGCCCAGCAGTCAACAAGCACCGGAGGACCGGAGGACCGGTGGACCACAAGCCCCATTAGCCCGTGCGGTGCGCACGCCGCTCTCGTTAGCGTTAGCGCCAGGAGGCACTTAAAGGGCGGCCAGGGCTCCCGCAGCGCGGTAGGCCGTTCAGCACGTTTTTGCTTTTGCTCTTGCCCAGCAGTCAGCAAGGACCGGAGGACCGGAGGACCGGGGGACCACAAGCCCCATCAGCCCATGCAGCGCGCACGCCGCTCTCATTAGCGTTAGCGCCAGGAGGCGCTTAAAGGGCGGCCAGGGCTCCCGCAGTGCGGGAGGCTGTTCTGCACGTTTTTGCTTTTGCTCTTGCCCAGCAGTCAGCAAGCACCGGAGGACCGGGGGACCACAAGCCCCATCAGCCCGTGCGGCGCGCACGCCGCTCTCGTTAGCGTTAGCGCCAGGAGGCACTTGAAGGGCGGCCAGGGCTCCCGCAGCGCGGGAGGCCGTTCTGCACGTTTTGCTTTTGCTCTTGCCCAGCAGTCAGCAAGCACTGGAGGACCGGGGGACCACAAGCCCCATCATCCCGTGCGGCGCGCACGCCGCTCTCGTCAGTGTTAGCGCCAGGAGGCGCTTAAAGAGCGGATAGGGCTCCCGCAGCGGGGGAGGCCGTTCTGCACATTTTTGCTTTTGCTCTTGCCCAGCAGTCAGCAAGCACCGGAGGACCGGGGGACCACAAGCCCCATCAGCCCGTGCGGCGCGCACGCCGCTCTCGTTAGCGCCAGGAGGCGCTTAAAGGGCGGCCAGGGCTCCCGCAGCGCAGGACGCACGCGGGCGTGCCCGGGCCAAGGGCGGGCCCGTCTGCGCCCGTCCGCGGCAGGACGTGGCAGGGCAGGGCCGCCCCCCTGACATCCAGGCACCAAGACTATCTAGGAGTTGGACCAAGGACAACTTAACAAGGTACTGTTTTGATGGTTAGCTCTTGTGGCATTTTCAGGTTAAGTGCAATTTCAGGGGAAAATGAACAAACGCAAGGCCACGGGCCCCCTGACTGGAGGTGGGGTTGTGGGGACCCTGGATGCCTTCCTGGTCAGAGCGGAATCAGTGTTGGTTCATCAGATTCAGCTCACGGAAAAAAGACTTTCTTTGGACACCCTCACAGCTGAAAAACGCTCGTCTATGGGAGGTCTAATTATGTCTAAATCGCCTAAGGATGCTGAGCATTTGTGTCTGGACACAACGGGTAGTAGCAGTAGTATCAGGGAGAGAGCTACTCCCATAGTCTCATCACCCCTGTTGCAAGAATCTACTGAGGCACAGATTATCTGTAGCAGTTTTCTCCAGAACACTGTGGGGGATATTGATCCCGGCTCTCGGGCAGGGCAGGGGGATGGGGCTACACTGTTGATTCCGCCCACCACAAGTAAAGTAACTGCATTAAGTCTAGGAGGTGGCGAGGTTGTCACACGCTCGAAAAGGGCATTTAAGCCCGGTAGTGTTAGTATTATGAAGCCCTTAAATAGAGATGAGCCACCAGCGAAGCGAACGAGGGGTGGGGCGTCTTTTAAATTAACACAAAAACAGAAGCAAAAGTCTAGGCCAAAGACCCAAGCAATCAGGTCCCCTGATATAGTAGGTTTAGTTGCTAATCAAATGTCTTGTGGTGTTGAAGAAACTAGTGTGGAGCAGGGGGCTGACCTCGAGTATTGGAAAAGAGTGGAAACGATGATAACTGTCCTTTTGGGGCCCCTATTAGGTAAATTAAGGTCAATTGAGGAAAAACTGGTGTTACTCTTGGTGAAGAATAATGTACCAGTCAATGTGGAAAGTCAATGTGTATCTAGTGGCCAAGGGGAATTGGAAGTTCCCAAATCGCCTGCTGTATCATCTGTAGAAACAGATGAGGGGGGGAGAAAATTAAGTCATCAAACAGCCCACAGGCACACAGGATGTAGGTGGTAGAGTTCTACACTCGGCTCCACCAGTTCCGCAGGCAGGTACCAGAGCCAGTATAAGTATGACCACCAGGGGACATAGGGAATTGAGGGCGGGGGTCACCGGCATTATCCCAGTACAGCGAACAGCCCCCACAAACACAATGGGTACAGTTGATAGAGTCACTACATATCAACATCTTAGGGAGCTGCCCACCCAAAGTGCTCGGGGTACTACAGATTTGCCGGTTTTAGATCTACCCCCCGCCTCATGCCCATACACTGTGGTCTTGACGGGCGTTCCAGCTTGCACGAGCGACAGAGAAGAATCCACCTTAAATCTGATTAACAAGGCAGCACATTGGATGTGTAGGAACGTAGGGTTCAATATTATGGAGCATAGGCATATCCTGATGGCCAGAAGGGTGTCCTGGATCGGTAGTACCAGGAAAGTATTTCCAGGGGATTGCGTGATCGTGACCCTAAGGCACCCGGAGCTCGTGCGTAAGCTGCTCACACAGAGTAAGGGGCTCTATTTAGAAGAGGGGGGCCTAAGTGTTAAAATGCTCCCACTGGGCTTCTTCTATAGGCATATGATGAACCCGACAAGCCCGTACGGATATAGGGGGCACTTGGGGGGAGTGCACGGGGGAGGCTTTACAGTCCAAACTCATAACCCTTATGCCCCCCTTAATAATGTGAGAGACCTAAATGACATCGATTGACTGGACTCGCATGGGGCAACTAAGGGTGTTTATGTTCATGTAAGTAATGCTGCCGTTATAGATTTGGGGGGGACAGAAGAGGGCAGCCCATGTGGGGAAGTAGCAAGTGCAATTAGCTCAGATCAACAAGCAGCTTCAATGCTAGAACCCAGCGACAAAAATATGGAAGATCATGGGCCCCAAACCAACCTGATATTGGCTAGTCCAGATAGGCAAAATGAGAGAGATTTTAAAATAATTTCCTGGAACATAGCAGGCTTATCTACTAAATTTAAGAATGAAGATTGGCTATCCTATATAAGGAAATTTCAAATTATTTGTTTACAGGAAACTTGGGAAGTTGAGAATAGTACCTTCCACTTAGAGGGCTATGTTACCTACTTTGTACCGGCATGTAAGGCACCATCAGGGAGAGCAAGGGGAGGATTGGTTATATATGTCGACCTCAGGCTACAGGGCAGATGGACTGGCATGGATTGGGACTCAGATATTATGGAGGGGATTAGGCTTTATAATAAAAGTTATAAGCTAATCTTTATAAATTTTTATAATGCGTCACCATCTGGCCAGTGCAATGTAAATTTGCGTGAGTTAGATACAAGGCTCACTCATATTCAGGAGCGAGGGGAGCTGGCGCCCCACCTGGTTTTAGCAGGCAACTTTAATTGCCACCTGTGTCCAAATTTGAGAGTTAATTGGGGGGATTGGTCAACATGCACGCTGGAAGAGGGCCCGCACATGGAACATACCAGGGAGGGACGGGAATTATGCAAACTATTAAACACGCATGCCCTCACACACACTATGGATTTGATTGATGTCGAAAAGGACAAATCAATCCACCCCACATTTAAAGGCAGGGGATGTGCTTCATTTATTGATTTTATTTTTGTCTCCGCTGCATTAAAAAACTGGGTGACGGGTTTTAGAATCTGTCTGAGTATTTTTAGTGATCACAACCCTTTAGTATTGTCCCTCTTTGAGTCAATTCTTCGTCAGGAACCATCCAGGGTGGGGGGGTGGCATGTGCTATAGATCAGGGCAGGAGGTTGTGATGGTCACAGGCCAACAGTGAAGCTTTTTAAAGTGCACTACTTAATGACGGCGAACAGGTCATCTTGAGTTGTTTAGACCCGGCTGTAGAGGGGGCTGAATTAATCAGGGCATTTGAGGGTGTTGCCCAATTAATTGATGGTCTGCTCAGGACTACATCAAATAGGGCTAGACCCGACGACCCAAGGTGGTTTGACCAACGTTGTTCTCGTGCCTTGAGAGAGCTGAAAGTTGCTCTAAAATCTTCCCCGAGAGATAAGGGTATGGTGACCCTCTGCAGGAAAAATTATAAGTTAGCCGTTAAAGGCCGTAAAACAAAATTACAAACCCAAGCCTGGGAGGACCTGAGGGAGGCAATGGAGTTAAAGGATACAACTGCCTTTTGGAAAGTTATAAACAACCCTAGTTTCCAAGAGGTAAATAAACCCGGGCTAGCAAACAATAGCTTGCCGGGGCAATGGCGTGAGCACTTTTATGGGCTCTACAACCATTATACAGATAAGGATCAGGACGAGGATAACAGGGGGGAGCAAAACATTGCCCCGATAAATTTCTCTTTGGACGAGATCAGGGTAGGTATTGACGGTTTGACCCGTAATAAGGCTCCGGGGCCAGACGGGATTCCACCCGATCTCTTTTTGAGAAAGGTGGATCTCTGGGCACCCATCCTGACGAGGGTTATTAACACAGCAGTAGACACAGTAATGCCGCCATCATGGTCTACAGCTACGATTGTTCCCATTTTAAAAAAAGGTAACAGGGATAACCCACTTTGTTATCGTCCAATTTCCCTAATTGATGTGTCAGCAAAAGTTTTAGGGGGGGCCATCCTCAGCCGGCTAATGGACTGGGCTGAGGATCAGCATATTATAACTGACACTCAATTTGGCTTTAGGCCAGGGAAGTCTACCACCGATCAATGTCTTAATTTATATTTACTTACAGCCAAGTACACTATTGCCAGCCAAGGGACTGTGTACTTGGCATTTATGGACTTGACGGCGGCTTTTGACTGAGTTAACCGAGGAAAATTATGGGCAATTATGGGTGACCTTGGCGTGGATCCGGGACTTATTAACATTTTAAAAACCTAGCACTCAAATACCACTGCTACGGTTAGGTATAGTCAGGAGGGAAGCATTACAGAACCTTTTACATGCTCTAGTGGGGTCAGACAGGGCTGTATTCTGGCCCCATTTTTGTTTACATTGTATATAAATAAACTCGATCAGGCACTTAGCACTTTAGAAGTGGATTCACCTAGGATTGGCTCTCGAGGAATTCCCGTCCTGCTTTACGCGGACGATGCGGTCCTGCTTGCCCGCACACCCAAAGGGCTGCAGATTCTGATAGACGGCTTTGTTTCTTTTATGGAGAACTTAGATTTGTCCCCCAACCTGTCAAAATCATATGTCATGGAAGTGGGCAAAAAACCAAGTAAAATGTACAATTATACTATTGGATTACATCGCCTGGGAAAGGTGCATTCTTTCTCGTACCTGGGGATTTTATTTGATGACCGTCTAAATTTTAAAAATTTAATGGAAGAGAAATGTCGTAATCTAACTAGTTGCTCCGGGTCGATCATGAATTTTGCACATAGGTTAGGGCGGTGGTCACCTGATCAAATTTTGAGATTATATAGCTCCATGTGTTGTGCCAAGGTTATGTATGGAAGTGAGGTATGGGGATTTATTAATGTAAAGTACATACAAGTTGAGGAAAATAAGTACTTTCGGCGTTTGCTTAAAGTGCCCCAGAGCACATCATCCCACATTGTCCATGAGGAACTTGATGTCGGCTATATTACGGACAGGCTGGGAGTTAGACCCCTAGTCTGCTGGGTCAAAATTTGGGCAAGCGAGGAGGCGACTTTCTGCAGGCAGATTATAGCAGACTGCCTCGCTCGTGATCGGGGGCTTAAAATCCCATGGTTAAAATATGTGAAGGAGACCCTGGAGGGAATAGGATGTGCAGATCTTTTTATCAACCCTTCCAAAATATCCATGAAGGACAAGGCTATGGTTCAGGATCGGTTTTTTAAGCATACCACAACACTCAGGGACGACAGGGAGCTGATTAAGCAGTCTGTAAGAGAATATCTTTTAACTAAAACAGTCATGGGCATTGAACCTTATTTGTCTTATTTTTATAATGCCCATGATAGATTCTTAATGACACGGTTTAGGCTGAATCTCCTGCATCATGTATTAGCTGACCCGGCGGGATATACACCGTCTATAGAGATGAAGGGACCATGTGGCTGTGACCTACGGTCTCCTCAGGATACCCTTCATCTTGTTTTACTATGTCCCTTTTACTCACAACCTAGGATCCTATTTTTAAAGAGAATTTTAAAGAAAGCCAGATTTAAACAGGCAAGGGTAGCTTTGTTATTTTTAAAGTTGTCCCCAGATGCTTTGACTCTTTTTTGTACTGTAAATTTTTTAAGGGCAGCATTCAGGCTAAGGGCAACTAGGGGCTTGGGGGGAGTATACACCCGCCTGTGATGTAATTCACTTTCAAGGTATTACGAGGGAATTGTGCAAGGGGACGCGTATCCTAATCATTGATGTATTGATTAGGTTTTATGGAAACTTTTAGATTGCTGAACTAGTTTTTAACCTTGATGTATTTTATTGTACTTTTATGGTATTCTTTTATGCCGAATAAAGTCATGTGATTGATAGCTCATAAACTTTTAACATTTGTTTGTAAAAAACAGAAACTTGTACATTCACTGAAAAAAACAGAGTTAAAGTGAAGTTATTGTTCCAATGTAAAATCCCCAAACCCCTGCAACGCACCGGATACAGCATCCTATGCAAATTATAAATCAAGCCCCATCCATGTTCTGCTGATGACGTCACGCATGGCATCGCAGATGATATGACTGATGAGATCACATAGAATATCAACAATGATCAAAAAATATCTGAACCTTTCAACAGTTACCAATAATTTCTATCATATTTCTTCATATCATTACCTTCTGTGAAAAGTTATCCAAAAAAAGTGTTTCTCCGGCACAGACTGTCCATAAAGCAATCATACATCATACTTTAGTGATAAAATGCCTCGTTTTACTTTGGCTAACTCTTGGTTTAATAACCTACTTGACATCTCCCCAGAGAGAGGGTAGTATTTTACTTAAAGGCCCATATGGGGTCTCATCCAAAGGCTTTATTAATTTACATTTCTTGGGCCAACAAGATGGACGCGAATAGTGCAATCTGCTCTCGATCCTCAATAAAAGATTTATTGCAGTTACAATCTGTCTCGTCGTGGAACTTAAAAAACACACACACACCCACTTGCTTCAGCGCCAGTTTTAGAACATTTTAAACCAAGCTCTGTAAATAACAGCCATAATAATGTTGGCAACGTTTCCCTCTTAGCGCACTGAGCTTCGCAGGACCTGGCGAATGCCTGCCTTTCTCATCCTAGACTCGGTCATGGTGCAAGAAACGCGCATGCGTATTTATTTATTTGCAAAGTACAAATATTGGAGCCAAAAGGCACCCTCGTGTTATTGCATAAATGCTTTTCTGATGATGTACGTTAGTGTTTCTGTAAGCTCAGATGTTTTAGTGTACATCTAGGTGTTATGCTCTCAATGAAGGCATCTTGGAGCATGTGTCCTTCCTCTATTTCGTATCATGGACATGTGACATATTTAGAGATAGAGTGAATTCAATTAATTATTGTTTATTGTTATAAGTTTATAAAAACCGTCACAATATTTTACAGTTGATACACGATGATGTGTTGTTTTTTTTTAATTATTTATTTAAAATACATCGCCTTTCTAAATGATCCCTGCACATTATTTTGTCATTAATACAGATTAATAGAACACGTTTAAAATTAAATACTTTGCCTTTAAAATTTATCAGTTTTCTAAAATGCGCTAGTTGATATTACAAGAATACAGGATAATAAAGCGTTCTTCGTCGCAGCATGTTGTTATTACATTTTCTTCAGTTGTAGCCAATCGTATTCATCTTGATTGTTGTAAAGTGGCATATGCATCAGTATAAAATTAAATACTAGTCTTAATTTATACAAGGTACCAGAGTGAACATGTGACATATTTAGAGATAGAGTGGTATTTACAATATTTTGGCGTAGTGCAGCGCCACAAGCCTTCTAGCAGCGCTGCCCTACGTCAAAAGGAAAAATCAGGAATGCCCCGTATCTTCAAGATATGGCGCATTCCTGTCCTTTTTGCCGGCGCACAAACTGCAGCCGAGTACCAACGCAGGCTTGGTGCAAGGGTTTCTGTGTTGTTGGCATGATTGTTTTTGTGCAGGAAGGAGCACCTTCCTGCACAAAAACAATCAAAGGAGGCGTTTTCCTTGTTCTATGTGTGCTGCTGAATTCAAAGAGGAAAAAACGAAGAGAAATATAAACGTTTCTCCTTGTTATGCCTGCTTTAGGAAGCGTTCGTTTCGGCACTACCCCAGATTTACACTATGTTGGGCAGTGTCAAAAACCATGGGTGTTGCATGGGAACACCCACAGCAACACCCACGGAACGCCCTTTCCATGCAGAGGAAGTCATTGCCTTACTCCATATTTACAAAGCCATGAAAAGCCACGCTTGGTGACTTTGCGTGGCCTTGTAAATATGGGGTGGCACACTGCGCTTCCGGAGGGTCACAAAAGTGATGCTCCGGCGGCGTTAAAGTGCCATGGGGGCATTGTAAGTATGCCCCCCAGTTAGATAGGGCTGGGGTAATGAGGCTGTAGGTGGCCAAGGGGGGTCCTGAGAACAAGGGTAGCTCCACTACTAATAACAACTTGCTATTATTAAGCACTTCATACCAACTTTATATGGTTTATAACCACTGTAAACTATAGGTGATAAAGTTACCCAATGTAATCGTACTCAATTTACTGTCCTCGGAGGAACAGAAGTCTCAATCAGTATTGCCAGGGTTCAAATGATGACTTGTAGATTACAATAAGGGATGGGGCATCCTTGTTGCCCCTACCAGTTGCACAGCTGCATGCGCCATCATGGCGATCATATAGTAAGTCCATTTTAATAAATTATAATCACTGTGCTCATTTTAAACCAATTTTTATTTATATATCCTTTCAAGTTGCGCTTGTATTTCAAACCACACACGGAATGATTTGCCATTTCCCAAATTTCTTATGTTCCCACTGTGCCCGTCCGGACCTCTTGAAAGAACATGACCGATGCAATAATTCATCCAAGGCAGTGTTTTATTAAATAAAACCCAATGCATTTCGGGCAATCAGGTGCCCTTCGTTGGGGGTCACTATAAATAACAAACATAATAATAACCATTACCATTTAAGTGAGACACAACAATATATCATCCTTTAAACTGGCATTCTCAAGTTTGTTTTTCAAAATTACGTTATTCAGAAAAGCCATGTTTGCAATCCAGACCTCTCTTGTTACCCCACTCTGCCTCCCTCAAACAATACTAATAAGCACCCACCATTCACCTTAATCAATCCCTTTCTTAGCTTATACATTCTCCATTCTGTACCCCGTGATTGTACAAGGCCTGCTTAACAATCAGCATTCCCATGTTTTCCCAACCTTCCTTCGACTTTCATCCTCAACGCTCCCCCCTACCAACCTACACCATCATTCTTAACCTACTTTCCCTCCCCGCATCTACCTAACTCGGTACTCTCCCCATCAAATTTAGTCCTAGCGCTGTGTCTCTGATACTCATGTCAGTTGCCTGCATTCGAAAACTGCTATCCTTAATTCGATCTATTTCATAATTACTTTAACTTTTCCTGTTCTCAATGCTGCAAACGTGACTGCATCATAAACAATCCTCCCACCATAACAGTCTTTCAACCCTCTTTCATCCCTCAGCTGTAATAAACAACCCTGCTCCTCCCATACCTGCCACGAGCGTTTTAAAACCATCCTGTCTCTTCTCCGTTCAAAGCCAATAGCTGACTTTACATCCATCCCTTATTTAACCACGTGTATCTTTAATTTAAGCTTCATGATTGGCCCATTTCAAACCCTTTCCCACCATCCCGTCATTAGTACTACAATCAAGTCTGCTTGCAAATTACACCAACTACATCACCCATAATGCAGTAAACTAATCAAAGCTCTAACGGAGCTTGCATAATCACATGACTTAAAAGATAAAAGTACGCATTTGAAACAACAAGTCTCCAAATAGTAATGTTAATTTTTTCAATTGTTCGTTCGAAAAAAACGTTTCCTTTTTAACATCAACACCAACATGTATGATGAATCAAGATGTTTCACTGTGTGTGGTCGCATACTCAGTTCTCTCTTTCTGCTAGTTATTCCATCTGAATCTGAAGGGTGCTACCCCAAAACAGGCCAATTTTCGTACATAAACAATAGTGAGGGTGGGATGCACACCTTTCTTACTTTTTCTTGTCCAAACTTTATTCTTGAATTCTTGTTTATGGACTTGTAGATTACAGCAGCAAGTGTTTTTGTACTGTGACATATGTGATACCTGCTGAAATTCACCAGGGGAAAAATAGTTAATAAGTTCAAAGCCATGAAGATTTATGCGCAAAAAGCATAAAAATCCACATGTTAAACCCAATATTGTAGATAAAATTGTAACTGGAGATATTTATCGCCCCCAATAAATAACATTAACCTATAAACTATTTATTTATTTATTTATTTTTTATTTAAGTGTTCGGTCTTTGGAAAAAACCATTACACCAGGCAACATTTTTAGCAGCACTAATAAAAAATCATTAATAGAATTTTAAAACAGATAGGGGCCGATTCTGATGCGGGTTGGAAAAGCTTCCCGACCGAGGGCCTGATTCTGATGCGGTTAGGAAGGCCTCCTAACGGCATTTGCTCCTTCCAAATCGGATCAGGAACGTGTCTTCCCGACCGAGGGCCCAATTCTGATGCGGTTAGGAACAAATGTTCCCATTGAAGTCAATGGGAGTTCAACCAAATCGTATCTGGAAGCATCCGGATGCATCCTACTCCGCCGGTCGGACTTTCCCGATCCGAGTGGGTCGGAAACCATTTCCCAACCGATTCGGTCGGGAAGCTTTTCCAACCCGCATCAGAATCGGGCCCTTAGTCTTTGTTCTACATCTATAGGACAATTAATAAAAATTCTTTTAAAATTGAAAAAACAGTGTCATAGTAAAAAAACATATGTAAAACAACTTATTTTCTTTACAAGTGTTTTTGTAGTATTCCAATAATTCTAAGAATCTGTTTGGTTCTCCACAGGATTTTGACCAATTTCCTTTAAATACAGATTTAAAAGTTTTACCCCCCTACAGACTAGGGGGATTGAGGACCCACCAAGTCAGGTGATTACTGCTTCTCTACTCGTTCGAATGTTCATGTTGTTAAATATTTCTTTTAATAAAATCTTCCTTTCTTTTAATAGCTTTGGGCATGCGCAGAAAATATGTTGAAGAGATTCATGTTTATAGCCACACAGTCTGCAGTCTCGGTTTTGCCTTTGTTCTTTCCATGAAGGGATGAGATCCTTTGTTTCCCACATACTGAAACGAAGTCTCATGAATTGATGTTTTAAGGTCAATGAAAAATAAGCTGATAAATATTCCTGAGGCTTCCTTGTGGCATATGAGCTGATCACCGTCCAGGCTTGACGTCTTTGTAGTAAAGTATTCTCATCTATTGAATTTGACAGAAGTTTTATTGTGGAATTGATTAGTTTGTTGAAGGCCTTTTTCCCAATGCTGGAGTTCCAAATGTTTTGAGCACGCAGGCCCTCTATCAACTGATTTAGATAGCAACCCCAGGATCCTTGAATTTTGTTTGCTTTTTGACTATCTATTTCTTTCCAGCACAGATGGTCAATGGAACCGATTTCAGATGCACGCAGCCTCCAACATAGGTTGATAAATGCACCTTTACTCCGGAATATTTGGTTGGGCAGTCCAAACTCAAGACGCACTTGGGCCGGTGATGCATTTTGCTGGAAGTGGAAAACGTTTTTATAAACTTTTGTTTGTATCTTGTTCAAGGCTGGGATTTCACAACCCCTCATTATTTCTGTACCATAGGTTACTGTTGGCATTAGCTGAGCGAGCATGACAGATAGTAGGTTGCCGTGGGATGGACAACTTAATTTCTTTTTTAGTAGATTAAAGTCATATATAAGGATTGGGTTTTGGTCCTCATTGCGGTGAGCTGTGATTTATAACTCGATTTTTGTTCCACCTTAAATCCAAGATAGTTGTATGAGGCAACTGCCTCTACTTTTTTCCCTCTAGGTGCCATATGTATTTCTTATATTTAGCGTCCACTAGCCGTACTACCTTTGTTTTTGATAGATTTAATTCTAGCCCTTGTACTACCATGTATTTGGCTAATGCGCTCATTCCACGTTGTAAACCGATTGGAGTTTGGCTTAATAGTACAATGTCGTTGGCGTACTGAAGGCACCTGATTTCCTCATTGACTAACGATGGTGGATGGCTGTTAGTTTCCTGGAGGGCATCTTCGAGGTCAGATAAGTACAAATTAAAAAGGGTGGAGGCTAGCACGCACCCCTGTTTCAATCCGTTGTGGGTGTCTATTTTCTTTGTTATCCTTGAGCCGTCCCCTACTTTTACCCGCGTCCAGGTGCCTGTGTATAATTCTCTGATGGCGTTTAGTAACTTTGTTGGGATACCCCAACTGTCCAATTTTTCCCATAGTCGTTTTCGGGGCACACTGTCGAAAGCGGACTTGAGGTCCACAAAGCAGGCGAACAGGCGGTTATTCTTATGTTTGGCTTTTTCGGCTAATAGCGTTAATACAGTTAAATTTGTTAAGGTGTCTGCACCGGCCCTGACACCTGTTTGTGTCCTTGGGATACAATTGATGTCATCTGACCATTTTTTGAAATGAGTCAGCAAGCAGCTCGCATATAACTTAGCTTTAACATCTATTAGAGCGATTAGTCTGTAACTTGTCGGCTTTGTTGGATTTCCACCTTTGAAGATTGGGTGGAAAATGCTACCCCTCCATGATTCTGGAATTCCATTTGTCAAAAACAGCTCGTTGAAAAATGGAGTAAAATAGTGAGCCCAATATGATACTTCTCCCTTGAAGAGTGCGTTAGGGATTCCGTTGGGGCCTGCTGCACCCTCTGTTTTTAGTTTCTTTACGATTTTTGTCATTTGGTCTACTTCCGTTAACTTGTCGATGTTTTTACTCTGGAGAGCGATGTACTTATTGTTCACGTCTGTGACCCCAAGGGGAGTCTGCGTTTTTTGTACTGCGCTCCACCTACTGTTGATTCTTGCAATTTGACTAACTGGTATTGATTTGATCTCTGGTTCTTTGTATATTGTCGTTATGTGGGCTACCCATATATCCTCATTAATCCCTGCGTTTTGTTGTCTATTTTTCCCAAATGTCAGGGAGTTTATCTGATGCCAAAAATGTTTTCCATTCCGTTGTTTGCTCGCCAGAAGAAGTTTGTTCCACATTGTGACGCAGTATCTGATTTTTGCTTCACAACAGTTTTTCTTGTATTGTGTTCTTAATTTTTTAAGCTCGCTTCTATCTGGTCTTTTTCCTTCTTTTAACTGGTTTGAGACAGATCTAATTTCACGCGATATTAAACGTTTTTGCTTACGTAATTCGGAACTGAACGAAGGGTGATAACTGTTTGTCCAGTTAAGCTTCCTATGGTGATATTGGGGCTGGTGCCTCTTTTTATAAGGAAAGCTTTCCAATAAGGCACCTGTTAGATTTTCCCAAGCTTTTAATCTCTCACCCTTCGCTGCTTGTAATGAGTCTTGGCTTCCCGTTTCCTTTATTCTTCCTTCTTTCATTCCTGCTTGGAAGTAAACTTGAGCTATCACCTTCTCGATCCCTGTCCCTCTCCATTTCAATCTTTTTAAATTGCATGCACGGGGCAAGGAGATTAGTTCTTTAGTTGCTGTCAACCGGGCTGTAGTTTGCTCCAATTGCATTGTTTGTGGAAAATGGTTGCTCTCCGTGCGTGGCGTAATTTGGAATTTTAGCATCTGGCTGACTATGTTTTCACTCACTAGGGTATGGTCAATAGTTGAGCTTTTAATCCCACTTAGAAAGGTGATTGCTGTCGGTGAATCCTCTTTTGTATTTCCATTTAGGTGTTTTAAGCCTAGTGTTTCAAACTGACGTCTGAATTTGTTGCCCTTTTTATGCTGGTTCCTGGGGGTATTACATAGATTTGTATTGAAGTTGCCTGTGATAATAAACTGTGCTTGACAATATTGCCTCTGCAATGATTTTATCATTTTAAACAACAGGTTCATGTGGTCGTCTTTTGTCTCCCTACTTGGATGGATGTAGACGTTTAAGAGGATGAATGTTGTCGATGCCACGTCTGTCTTGTGATATTCCAACTTCGTTACGAGAACCCAATTTGCCCCTATGAGTAGTTTTTCTGATGACCAGTCTAGTTTTGTTGAGAGATACGTTGGCAAACCCCCTTTAGGGTGGCCAAATTTTGATGATTTTGTTGCTGGTTCGTAATAATCGGTATAGCCTATGATGTGATGGGGTATTGTGCTCCAAGTTTCTTGAGCCAAGATAATGTCGTAATCTTGGATGAATTCCAAAACATCAGGGTTTTCTAAGAGATTTTCTAGGCCATGGGTATTCCAAGAGCAGATGTTAAGGAATTTTTGATTTTCTTGTGTACTTTTACTCTTGTCAGGACTGCGTGTAGGCATGGTGTTGCGATGACCCCATCCTTTTTTCTTTAATCACCTGCTTAATGGTGTGGTATTCCTCAGTGCTTCCTCCAGGTAGAACCATAGTTAGGGGCCTGATGATTATTAGATTTTCGAAATCTTTCTGATTTGTTGCCGCACCAATGGCACCCCTTAGTAAGGATCCCTCTCTTTCTTTTGTGGGGAGAAGCGGACCTGGGTAACGAGGGGCCTCCATCCTTTGTAGTTCGATCCCCCAGGCCTTAAACTGTTGCTGATGAGTCATTATGTGGTCTACAATTTCCGGTGAAGACCAGTTTGTTACTGTTACCTCTCTCTTATTCATAAACGGATGTAGTTTAAATTCGATTGATAGCAAGTTGGTAGAGTTGATATAGGCTATATCCCGTACTTCCTTTATCAGTTTTAAGATCGTACCTCTATTTAAAGTGTCAAAATTTCCTCTTGAGATGTAATTTGGGAGTAACACTAATTTATTTGACTGATTTTCAATTATTGCGAACTGGGGATCATTGTCCATCTTTTGAGTTGGAAGGAAAACTTTTTGTGGCCTTGAGTCTTCCACTAGCCTATTTGTGCATTTCTCCTGCACTGGCGGTATGCCCTCGCCTTCCTGCCTGGGGGGACTTCTCTGCCTCACTTCCTCGTGGGTTGTTGCCCTATTCCCTGATTTCCTTCGGACATATCCTTCTGATGTAACTTTGCCTACCTGACTATGGATTAAGAGTTCCAGACGCATATGTGCCCTGGGAATTTGCCTGTCGGAGACTAATTCTTGATGTATTGTTGACAAAATCGATCGATTTTTGGTGTTGGATGTAGAGGGTGGGCTGATTGTTCGCTTATTCCCAATAGGATCAGTTCCAGGGCTTCCGCCTTGCAGGTTTACGGGTTCAGATTCTGTTTTATTTACGTTCTCCAGCATACAAGGCCTTTCGTTCTTGTTTTGAGAGAATAGTTGCCATATTTTGTTTTTTTTAACTGCTTCCCCTTTATTCCGTGCTTTTCTTAGCCTCTTTTTTTGAGAACGCCAACTTTACCTCCGCTGTTTCTGTTTTTTTGTTGTCCTTTGTTCTGTCCTTAGTGGATTTAATATCTTTTCTCTTGGAATTACTTTCACTTTTCCTGTTAAATCGATTATTTCCAAAGGGAGTGTTTGAATTATTTGAGCACTGTTCGCGTCTTCTTGAAACGATTCTATTTTGATAATTTTTGTGGGCGTTTCCTCCAATTCACAGACTTTTTCTCTTGTAAATGGCTTAGCAGCTTGTGCTCTCACTTCCGTCAGTATGTCCGTCAGGATTGTTGTTAAAATTTGCGGATTTCCACATGTCATTGTACATTGGCAGTTGACTTGCTGCGTATAATTGTGCTTTTGGGCTCTCGTGATCAGATCGTTGAGTGTCTGTAGCTTCTTGTCGATTCCTACTATATAGGTTGCCATTATGTTTAATAGATCCGCTTGGAGGTCGTGTTTGTCCGCTTGGTGAGAAATTGCTGTCGAGATTGACTCCAATGTTGATAGTAAGACACCCCAGGTACTAGGAGGGACTCGGTCCTCCACGTCTTTGGGGTTTGTGTTTGTAATGGGAGAGAGATGATTACTTAATACTGGATGTTGGCCCTCTGGCAGGTGCGAAATGTCGATTTCCCTTGACTTTTTCGTTGTGGTTGTGATCTGACAGGTTGATGACCTCTTGTCTGATGAAAAAGTGCCTCCTGCCTTGCTCTCTTCTATCTCTATTGTTTGGGATGTCGGAGTTGACACGACCTCTCCTTTAACTGATGAGGTCCGTGGGTTTTTACACTTTTGTATCCTCCTGTTGTGTAAGGGAGAGGTTGTTTCCGATAGTTCTATTAGTGGGTGTTCCAGCGCTTCCCCTGGGGCGAATGAATTTAATGGTTCCTGTTGCTGGGATTGATCGACTCTCTGCCCATGCTCTTCCCAACTACTGAGGTTTAAGGAGAAAAGAGTTTCACTTAAAGTTTGATTATGGACTACTGCTTCTATTGTTATTTTCCTTGCTGAATTTATTACTGTATTTGTGTTGACTAAACTTTTCTGGGTTGAAACGTCCACGAAACCTTCTTGGTTTTGTCCTTGCTTTCTGTTGGCACCGTCACTTTCTGATTGAAATTCTGTTGCAATTTCCTGGTCAGGCTGCCGTGTTAATGCGAGGACGCATTCGGTTGGGTTTTTCATCTGGGGTGTAGAACTAGTTGTGCTTCCCATTTTTGTTAGTCCTTTAGCTGTTAGGAAGTCTGTTATCTTATACCCCTCTTTCCTTTTACTGTCGGCCGTCCTTGCTTTTTTTACAGCAATGACTTGGCTGGGAGATTTCTTCTCATTCGTGTCGTCCAGGAGTATGACTGAGTCCTGTAATGACTCCCGGCTGAGGGAGCCTTTCCTTAATCTCTTTGGTTGCCTCTGTTTCCCCTGATTTTGGCCATGGTTTTGGCCATGTCCCTGATCAGCTCTGTTTTTTCCTGAGCGCATTTTGGAGCCTTTACGGCCCCTTTTCCCTCCGCTTCTTTTCCTTTTCTGAATACTAGGTATGCCCTTACTTCTTCGTGCTCTTGTACTCTGGTACTGATGTTGTGCCTTTTTGGTGTGTATATACGCGGGCCTTATCTGCTGTGTTGGCCTCTGTGGGGACCCCCCTGCTGCCCCCGGAGGCCAAATTATACTTAGTCCTCAGTTAAAATTAAAAGTCACGCCTGCAGGGTGTGTCTTTTCCTGGGGCGACCTCGGGTGTGCTATCTAACCCTCCAGCACACAAGCAGCCCCCTGTTCACTGAATACTGAATGCTGCCTGCAACAGCAGCCGGAAAGCCCACCAATTGCTCTGCCTCACTGCACTCCAGACTCACCCCTCCCTCTCGCTCCACAGTCTACCACTTTTGGAGGCCAGGTCGATTAGAGACCTGCCGGGGTCCTATCGTTGTGTCGCCGCGGGGCGCGGTCGACAAGTAGTGGCCTCGGTTGCCTGCTGTCCTGCTGTCGGCATCTGTGTTATCGCCGGCGGTTGATGGTGACGCCTCGGTCGTTCTCCGCTCCTGACACCCGCCACCTGGCTCCTCCACCGGGACCCCGCCAGGCCGGCGCGGCAACCGCCGAAGGTCCGAGGCAGAGGGCCGAGCTAACAGGACCCGGGCCTGAGCTGAGGCCGGAGCCCAACGCGGACCCACGGCATGCAGCGGCAGCAACGGAACTGGTGGGTGGAGCCGCGCCGCGGCGGTCAGGGCGGGAGCTCAGCGCGGACCTCTGACCCGGCAGCGGAGCACTCTGTGGAACACTCTGAGTACTCTGAGTCCAGGTAGCGTTGTGATCACTCGGCAACTATTTCTTTATCGCCTTTGAAGCGCCCAGATTTCTTAACCGAATAACGGGGCTCCAAATTATGATTTTAGGGGCCTGCTGTCATGGGTTGACATTAAAGGCATTGGGTACTGATTAAGAGTTGGCCATTAAATTCTGATCCCTGCGCACACACTTCTTTATTCAGGGATTGGGATTATGAGTTGTGCAGTAATAACAACACCCTTGCTATTTTCCTCAGGTAAATGTCTACAGGTCAAAACTGCTAAAATGTCTGTAATTCCTAATTTTTATGATGAAAATTCTGAATATGAAGTATTTACTGCACCCCGTAAATACTGCACCCTTGGGCACTGTTATAGACCCGATGCGGTAAATACTTTGTCCTATTCCAACCTACTTGTAACCTTTATCCCAGAGTCTTCTGTACCGAGGCACAGGAAATGCGAGGGGCTTTGCCTTGACACTTTCTGGTTTCTAAGACATCTGTGCTACAAATTTTAAGCTATCTTAGCTATGTTTAGTGAAGATTTCTAAAGCAAAACTATGAACATAGCCTATTCTAGATGACAGGGGTGTCATCACCCCACCCCTCTGCGAGGGACAGATCCACGTCAAGACCCTGAATCGATAAACTTAATTTTTCAACACTGACACTAACTGTGGACCCACAGGCAATGTGTTCATCAATTTGTTTTAATCTGTTTATTGGTTTTTGGAAAAACAAGAAAGAATGCATTAGAAGGTATGGGTTGACATTACTGCAGTAATACTTGCCATGCATATATCAACAATACATGAGAAAGAGCATATGGTAGTTATACGGATGAGGCAAGGTGTGGCCAGTAAGGGGGCAGAATGTGGCATAGTAAGCTTATATAGGTGCATTTAAATTGCCCGCTTGGCTCAGGATCATGGGGCACTGGAGCCCATAGTAGCTCTTGTGGTGTTGTCAGCCCAGGGTCTAAATCATACGTTGCCGTTGGTAGGGAAATGTGGCAATGGGAGTTATTGGCAATGGCGAGTGACAGAGGGGCAGTGTGGTGATGGGGGAGGATAATGTGAACTAGGGTTTTAACTCTGCCCAACTTGGGTCCCTCCGGCCCACTCCTAGCTCCCTCCCGACTCTTAGTGATGTTGTGGTAGCATGCATGTTATCCCATAAGTGGCCCCTTGGACCCTGGTTCATCACAGGGAGGCAGCCTGGTGCCTCGTCCTCTGTGCATGATAGTTATGCATTGTCTTGAGGCATTGTGACTGGCACGTCTGCCTCATCTGCTGTGGCTGAGTGGTCAATGTCTGTCGTTTTGGAAGTCCTTCAATATGACGCAGTTGTAGGCAATCAGGATTTTGCGCTATCCCAGGGTGACCTCCCTATGCAGTGCAGTGCTTTCAGCTTGTGCCCAAATCAATAGTGAGCGAGTCCATGCTATTGTGGAAAGGGGTTCAGGCAGCTTCCATTGCCTGGTGATTAGGCATTTAGCTGTCAATAGCCCCCGGTCGATAAATCGGGAGTAGACTCTTTGTCCCTTTCTTCTGCAGAATAGGCCCAGGATGCATGTTTCCCATGTGTGTGCTACAGCGCACCCGATACATGTGTCTAATTGGGTCGTTACATATTGCCAGTAAGTGGTGAGGGATGGGCAGGCCCACAACATGTGAAGGACATCAGCGTCCAGCAAACGACATATGGGACAGTGGGCATCAGATCGAATGAAATATCGTTTTATTTTGTCTGGGGTTAGCTAAGCTCTGCGAATTATATAGTACTGGATGAGACGGAAGCGAGCGTTTCGGGGGAAGAGGGTTGGACCCTCCAGTATGGCAGCCCACTCTCGGTCCGTCCCAATGACGTCTTACAGGTGCGAGAGACTGTGTTGTGTGCTGGCACAGAGAGTTTGCAAACCATTTCGTAAGATGCCTCACTGTTCCCATAACATGCAAATATTGGACGGTGAGGTTTGTTGGGGGCTCCCTTGACATGTCTCCCCAGGTGGATCCCAGCGCTGTTACCAGTGAGTTGTATAAAAGGAACTGACCCTGCGGTATCCTGTCATCTTCCACTAATGGCAACGTGTTCATCAATATTCACAAATCTTTCATCATAGATAACTGGTTACATGCATACTTAGCGATGCCAACAAAATGAATCACCTCTGGTCTCACCACCATGACATAGGTTTTGGTAGAGTTCATTATGGGCGTGTCCACCTTCCAACAACCATGAGTCAATATGAGAATGTTTTTCTTCATGACTCACAAAATTGTTAAACATTCACCAGCAGCTGGGTGACATACGCGTAGCTCTTGAACCTCTGAATAAACAGATTGGCCAAGGGCACCAGATACGAGTTAAAAACTATCAAGGAAAGGCCAGAGGACTCCACAGGGATGTCTGCATTTCGGGTCACATGTGTCCAGACATATAGGAAGGACTTGATTCAGGCCAGAGTTTGATCCTAAGTTCTACTGTCATGCTATCTGGACAAGAGTGTGGGGTGATCAGTGGTTTGGAAGGCTGATAGTTTAAACAATACCAAAGCCTTGGCAGCATCTCAGCTCCGAGGTCCTCAGAATTAAACATGATGGATTCACATGCCTTTGATAGCACAGGAGATTGTTGGGCTCACGATTCACTGAAACACAAGGTAAGGCAGGTTTCAAATTTGCCCATTGATGGTCACATCAGGCTGATTGTCAATCTTGTAACAAAGTACTTCTTTTCCGAAGGAGAAACTGTCGATTAATATGAATTAATTCATGATGCATGTGTAAATTGCGAGCTTTATTTTAATGCTGACAAGGCATAACTTAAAAGGTGATTTTTTTGGGGTCTTATTCACCAAACAATTCTGTGTTGTTGCATCTTAGTACAGACTTCGGTGTGAGGTGCTTCTGAAACTCCATGAGAAAAACACGTTTATAGAAAAACCATTGGAAATTCAGCTCAATCTGAGATGTGTCCCATAGTGATAAGGGGCAGTAGAGAGGAACTGTAAGAATACCATAGCAGTTTCCTGACCTGCATTTGATTTTATAACTTGGCAGGATGTGTTTCTTCTTGAAGTGACTTGGGGCTTAATTTCACTTCAGGGGCCACATTCATGGTTTGCACAATTTATATTCGAGACCCAATTAGCTACCCAGTAGCCAAGCAAAGTGAAAGGAGGGATTTTAGGTTTTGCGTTCCTCTGGATTTCAGATCTTGGCCAAAGTTTTAAACCATTTTTTAGGGTCGAGCCTGTGAGTGCATGCACTAGCACATGCGTCTTGCTTGTGCTTGAGCCCGTCCGTTGCTTACCATTTGTCTGCTTCAGACTTTATTCAGGAGAATCAGCTGTTAGACACCATGCCGGATGGCTTAAAAAGTGGCAATAGCTCTGAATCTGCTCTCATCAAGTCAGCTGAACAAAAATAACACAGGCATTAGATGTTGGCGGCAAAGCAGCTTTAGTGTTGCTTGACCTCTCAGCCGTGTTTGATATGGTCCATCATGTTCTTCTGTTGGACACGGGGAGCCAGTAGAGTCGCCGTAGGTGTTGGCTGATGTGTTCGTGCCGGGGGATGCCGAGGGTGAGTCTGGCCGTGGTGTTCTGTATTGTTTGGAGTTTGCGGAGTCGGGACTTGTTGATGCCGACGTAGAGTGCGTTGCCATAGTCCAGTCTGCTGGTGATGAGTGCATGGGTGACTGTTTTCCTCAACTCTGGGGGGATCCATTTGAAGGTTTTGCGGAGGATGTTGAAGCAGCTGGAGGTGACGGCGTTGACCTGTCGGTTCATGGTGAGGGATGAGACGAGTACGATGCTGAGGTTTTTGGCGTGGTCTGTGGGGGTTGGGGGGCTTCCGAGGGCGGTTGGCCACCAGGTGTTGTCCCATGCTGAAGGGGTGGTTCCAAGGAGGAGTACTTCTGTCTTCTCGGCGTTGAGTTTTAGGCAGCTGTTGGTCATCCAAACTGCGACTTCTTGCATTCCTTTCTGGAAATTGAGTTTCGCGGTGGTGGGGTCTTTGGTGAGGGAGAGGATGAGCTGGGATGTCGTCGGCATAGGATACGATGTTAAGGTGGTGTTGTCGGACGATGTCTGCAAGGGGGGCCATGTAGATATTGAAGAGGGTCGGGCTCAGAGACGACCCCTGTGGGACTCCGCAGGTGATTTCCATGGGGGCGGAGAGGAAAGGCGGTAGTCTGATCCTCTGGGTTCTTCCAGTGAGGAATGAGCAGATCCAGTCTAGGGCCATTCCTTGTATGCCAGCGTCGTGTAGTCTGGCGACCAGTGTGCGGTGAGAGACGGTGTCGAAGGCTGCAGACAAGTCAAGGAGGATGAGGGCTGTGGAGTGGCCTTGGTCCAGGAGGGTGCGGATGTCGTCTGTGGCTGTGAGTAGGGCGGTTTCGGTGCTGTGGTTGGTTCGGAATCCGGATTGGGACGGGTCTAGGACGGCGTGCTGTTCGATGAAACGTGTCAGTTCCCTGTTGACTGTTTTCTCTGCCACCTTGGCTGCGAAGGGGAGAAGCGAGATGGGCCGGTAGTTTTTTAGGTCGGTGGGGTCAGCCGTGGGCTTCTTGAGCAGGGGCCTGACTTCGGCGCGTTTCCAGTCGTCTGGGAAGGTGCCGGTTTTGAAGGTGGTGTTGATGGTGTGTTGTAGTTGGGGTGCGATGGTGTCTGCGGCTCTGTGGTAGATGTGCAGGGGCAGGGGTCGGTGGGGGCCCCCGAGTGGATGCCTTTCATGGCAGCGGCAGTGTCCTTGGTCGTGATTGGTGTCCAGTTGGAGATGGTGGGCTGGCTGGTGTCTTGGGCAGGCGGTGGGGTGGCTGGGGTGTCTTGTGGGTGGTCGGTGAAGTTGTCGTAGAGAGTTCTGATCTTGAGGTGGAAGTAAGTTCCGAGATTGTCGCAGAGGTCTTGGGACGGTGGGATGTCTGTGGCTTCACTGCGTGGGTTGGTGAATTCCTGAATGACACTGAAGAGTTCCTTGGAGTTGGTGGAGTTGGTGAGGATTCTGTTGTGGATGAAGTTCCTTTTGGTTGTTCTGATTCTGTTGTGGTAGTCCGTCATGGCATCCTTGTAGGTGGAGTAGTTATGGGTTGTCTTGGAGTTCCTCCAGTTCTTTTCCAGGCATCTGCAGGTGCGCCTGGCTTCTTGGAGGTCGGTGGTGAACCAGGCGGCTTTTCTGGGGCGTTGTTTGCCTGGGTTGCATAGCGGGGCAAGCTCGTCTGCGCAGTTGGAGATCCATGTGTGGAGTCCTCTGGCTGTGGCGTTTGCGTCAGATGCCCGGGTGTGGATGCCTCGGGAGAGGGCGGAGTTAAGTTAAGTTGCTCGTCATGTATATGCTCAGTTAAGTTGCTCGTCACATGTATATGTGTAATCTTTGGCTTCGCTAATAAGATTTCGGCTTCCCACCTCTTACGCCAACGACACACAAATTGTGGTGTCTTTAGCAAACCATGATGCTGACACTGACACAGGAGACAGATTCCATGACTGCATATACGCACTTGGCTCCTGGATGAGCAACAACTGCCTAAATTGAATTCAGGAAAAACGGAAGTCATTCTGTTTGGAAATGCGACGTCCTTATAGTCGCCTTTCTGGTGGCCAGAGGAACTAGGCTCTTTACCTATACCTGTGCAGAAAGCCAAAAATCTGGGTGTCCAAATGGATAGAAAACTTACCTTTGGCAACCAGGTTAATGCAGTTACTGCATCTACCTTTATCACCCTGAGGATGATCAAGAAGATTCTCCCTTTCATTTCCCCTGATTCACAAAAAATCATTGTCAGATCGTACTGGAGTGGGTTGAAAAATTTGCTGGCACAGGGGTCAAGCGGGAGTATGGATTGTGAGTACTAGGATAGATTGATCCACATTTAGAAATATGTAAATTGCCATTAGGAAATGTAGTAATTTTTATTGACATTGAGCCGGCGGGTTGTTGACTGTGAGCAAAAATGATAAATACAGTGCATCTCATTGATAAATTGATCACTGTATGTGTCAAGACATTTGCTGTGGGTACATTCTGAAAATACTGCTGTATTATTTCTAATATTCAGTTGTTTTCTTTCTGAAAAATCATAAATAAAGTTTTTAAAAAAATCATTGTCACTGCTTTAGTCCTGTCCAAATTAGACTATTGTAATGGACGCTATCTCACAACACCTGAACAGATTGTAAATGATACAAACTGCTGTGGCCAGACTACTGTCTGGCATCCCTACGTTTAAATCAGTAGCTGCAGCCATTCAGAAATTTCATTGGCTACCGGTATAACAGTGCATTAAGTTTAAGGCCCATTGCACTGCCTTTAAGGCACTCCATAACATAGGTCCTTACCACCTGAGGATAGAACTTTGCGCTCTTTGGGGGCCAGAACCCTGGTTGTTCCCAAATTTAAGCCTGCAAACTGGGGTGGAAATCCCTTCTTCACCTGCACAACATAAGCCTGGAATCTCTTGCCCTTTCACAGCAGCTCATCACCTAATCTGCTTGTTTTCAGGAAAAGAGCTGAGACTCTGGTTTTGTAAGAACTAGTCTGTTCCTTTTTATGTTCCATAACAGAGCTAGCGCCAGGACACCTTCCAGTAATCAAGCGCTCTATAAATATATTTAACATGACATAACATTTAACATTATATTGCAGGACCTCAGTCCTAGGGACATTGGAGTGCTTTACATTTAGCAGCAATCACATTTCACAAGGTCACATACATTTCTAAGGATGTGCGCAGAATCACAGGATTGAGCAACATCAGACTCCCAATGGAGTACTTTACATTCACCATCAGTCACATTACACACAGTCGCCTTCATTTTTTTTTTTAGGATGTGCCAAGAATCATAAGCCGTTGGGCCGACGCCAGGACTCAACCCGGGTCTCTAGTTCCAAAGTCAGTAGGCCGCTCCAACGGCCACATCCTCTGCCCTCCACTGCTCCCTCTATTCTTCATATTGTCCTGTGCTTCTCCCCGCCCTCCTGTTTCTTAAACCCCACCCAGACCCTCTTTCTATTTTATACTGCATTCATGTCCCTCATTGCTTTTTTTGTGCTCCTAGAACACACTGTGGAGCAGACTGTGGTAAAGTTGATTAAAATCTTGTAGTACATTGTTTTACTTGTTTGTCCTCAGAGACCGATCTCCTTTGAAGTTGCAATTAAATTAACATGTAATGCAGCGCTTGTGCACAGGGAGTGACAACAGTGTATAATGGTACAGATGCTACACTCTGTCACCTTGTGACTGCCCCAATTCATTTTTGTGTTGCTTCAATAGCTTTGATATAATTGTTGTTTTAGTTTAATGTTTAGTTTGTGTTTGCTCCTTACAGCTGATTGCTGTGCCATTCGCAACCAATGAAAGCACGCGGTAAGCTGTCTACATTACGCAAGCACTGCCACAAATGTGGCTGGGTTTGTGTACCTAAGGAAACTAATACAGCTACGGGCAGTTCTTGCCGACAGTGCTAACGAGAGATGCACAGTTATGTTAAGTGTATTGTGTAAAAAGCTGAGACCTCTAGCTCAAAATTGTGGTGTATGGCAGTGCTGCACTAAGACTTCCCTCTGTTACTTATGAGAGGGCTTCCCAGAGCAGGTACCTGCTGCCTGTGGTTCCACACTTTATATGTCTGTTACTTTACAGTACTGTGATTCTGCTGACGAAGGGCATTAATTGAATCTCGGATGTAATAAGTTTTATTAGTTGAAGTGCTGTCACCCCTGTTAGCTGCACTTCATGAGGGGATTACTGCTTGGATAATCTGTGGAAACAGACACTTGTTGTAGTATTATTAAAATACATTAACGCTGCCCAGTTTGCTGGTACAAGTCACCTTCTCTCACTTCCAAGTAACTTACTCTCTATACTAGTAGTTTATCATTTAATGCCAAGCACCTGGTCTCGTGACAGGAGCATGCGGGTAGACACAAAGGAATTTCTACACTACTGCTGTGCCAGCGCTAAACCATTAAGTGCTGAAATTGTTTGGCATTTCCCCCCACTCCAATCTACCCCACCTCAAATTAATCAACCCTACTCCAATCCAATCCACTCATCTCCAATCCACCTCACTCCAATCCACCTCACCCCAATCACCTCACCCCAATCCACCTTACCCCAAACTGCCTCACCCCAATCCACCTCACTTCAATCCAATTCACCTCACTCCAACCCACCTCACTCCAATCCACCCCACCCCACTCCAGTCCAATCCACCCCACCTAAGTCCAATCTACCCACTCCAATCCACCCCACTCCAGTCCACCCCACCCGACTCTAGTCCAATTCACCCCTCTCCAGTGCAGTCACCCCACCCCAATCCAGTACACCCCACCCCAATCTACCTCGCTCCAATCCACCTAAATCCAATAATCCCCACTCCAATCCACCCCACTCCAATCCACCTCACCCAAATCCACCCCACCCCAATCCACCCCACCCCAGTCCAGTCCACCCCACCCCACTCCACTCCAATCCACTTCACTCTAATGCTGTCACCCCACTCCAATCCAGTCCACGTCACTCCAATCCAATCAACCCCATTACAATCCACCTCACTCCAATCCACTTCACCCCATTCCACCTCACCTCACTCCAATCCACCCCACCCCAATCCAATCCACTCCACTCCAATCCAATCCACCCCACCCCACTCCAATCCACCTCACCCCATTTCAGTCCACCCCACTCCAAACCACCCCATCCAGTCCACCCACTCCAATCAACCCCGCTCCCCTTAAACCACCCCACTGCCTCAATCCAATCCACCCCACTCTACTCCAATCCATTCTGCCCCACTACCTCAATCCACTCTGACCCACTCTACCCTATTTCATCTACTCCACTCTACGACACTCTCTGCGACTGAACCACTGAACTGTACACCCCTCTACTCAACTCTACTCAACTCTACTCCACTCTACGGAAGTGTACTCCAGCAAATCCACTCTACAACACTCTACTCCCCCACTCCACTCTACGACACTCCACACCACTAAATTTAGCCATGTTGAACAGCAGCCACACTGGTATACAACATGGTAAAACACATTGCCAAAGCCAATAGCTCTTGTATAGGCGTGACCTATTGGCTTTTCCAATGCTTGTTTTTTTTGGGGGGGGGGCAGTTGATTGAATAATTTAACTATCAAAATGGAGTTTGTTTGACCTGTTTGCTTGCTCTTAACCACTCAGCCTTTGTTCTGATGTTTTCCGGGCAATACTTAAAATCTTTATAAACAGTACGTTTGTTATGTCTAGCATTCTAACTCAAACCGCTGTTACAATGTGATAAACTGTAGTTGTGTTCATTTCTACAAACTAACCATGCAGGTTTTGATAAACATAAGTTTTTGTAAGTACGAGAGAGAGTGTGTGCGTGCATGCGTTTGTGTGTGTGTGAGAGAGAGACGGAGAGAGAGAGAGAACGTGTTTTTGTGTTACAGTCCAGAAGTGTCTGAGCGTGTACTCTTACCATACGTACATCTGTATTACCGTACATATTGACGTCACTAGCATTATTTGTATTGTGTCATATCAAACTCTTTGAAGGCATTCACATTAAAGCAAGCAAAAACAAGCGAGAACCAAAAGATTGTTGGTGACTTTTTATTATTAGTGCTTGGATTAGTGTTTCTAGCGTTATTATTTTCACCATAGGATATGTATTAGCCCGCCCAGCCAAACTGCGTGACGTAGTTACTGGAATAAAACGTCCACATCATTTTGGTTTGAGCTACATTAAGATGTAGTGCATAACCAATGCATCCTAATATTTATTATTTATTTTAACAATTTGTAGAATTCACTCTCCAGCAACCAACATGTCAAGGTATTTTAGTTGCAATGCCAGAAGCATTCGAAAAAATATTGTTAGCACAGTCAAATAATGAATGTTATTTTTAAGGTAATGGCCACTTGCATATACCTAGGAAATAAATATAGAATATATGGTATAAACCACGATAGCTTTGAAATATTTGTGTAAGTAAAAAAGTATAAAACCTTGTTAATATAAAAAAATGTAAACACTTAAATTCATAAAACAATATACATCCAGAATCCAGATTGTGACTCAATTCTACTGCATTGTATTGGACTAATCATTGGTATTCTGCTTCATTTAATCTCAAAAGGGAAAAGTTTTCAGGCACAAAAATTTATGTTTTTAACCCCAAAAACAGAATAGTATTAACAACACCATAAACCTAAGGAATATTGGTGTGTTCTATCTTAATGTGACACAAATGGTCCATTATGTTTTGGTCACACTATATTGGCAGTGTATGCCTTATTGTAAGGCCCAATAATGATATTAACCACATTTGTTGTTTGACAGTTAAAAAAGTGTTTGATCCCATATGTTCCACAGCCTTACATTTGAAAGTTGGTAGGCTTTTTCAATCCACGTCTCCAAGAGCTACATGATCTACACGTAAAGAAGGCTTGTGGTAATGGTTGAAATCACCTAGATGATCTTTGTTTAGGAAACAACTCAAACACAGTTTTGAGGTTCATGGCCATTCAAAAATTATATTTTAGTTGTTAGTAATAGAAGATCTGAGGGCATCAACCCTGTGTAGAAGAGGTACATGTTCCTTAAAATGTTATACATCTTGTTTGAAACACAAGTAAAGAGATTAAGAGAACTAGTGAACAGGAATAATTCCTTAAGGATCCAGTTGTCTTTTTTGTCTGAGCATTCAATAATATGTTGTTCAAAACTTGATGTCATACAGTTTTAAAAACAAATCAACATATTAATGAAGCATTACTATTTTAACAAGGTCATCAAAACAATTTTTGCATCGTCACGCCCAATTTGTCCATGAATATGCTGACATCATAGGCGCAGGCATACCCCCACTCATACCAAACAATGAACAGGTTGGTAACAAAGGGAGCAAATCTAGTGTCCATGGCAGTGCACTAATCTATCGGTAAGTATTAGCAAAAATGAGTGTAATCATGTTTGAAAGCATGAAAGGATTATTGCAGTAACCAGTTAATCTAGAGGAAAGTTTAGTTCTGATGGTTGCTAAATCCTTGATATGGAAAATGGACATATAAAAAAATCTGAACATCCACAGTTAAGAAAGTAAAAAATAGGTCGCAATGTATGTCTGTCGTGTCTTAGATATAGAATGGCAAATTAAGAAAGTTCATAAAATACGCCTATGTACAAAAACAATCCATACTTTTCAGATTTTGCTATAAATATTTTAGTAACTATAAATTAGGCAGAATGGATTGGTTTCCTTAAGGTATCTTAAATATGTTCTTCAGTTTTCCATTTGTACTGAATTTTATTCATGAATATGGTCAGAAATTGCCTTATTTATATGTATTTGTAAAATGTGAAAAAATGGACTAGAAAGTAGGTAACTTTGAAGGACTCTCTCAGCTTTCGCTTATGACTACCAACCCAGTAACTGCAGATTTATAACATTAAGCATCCAGGGACAAGATTTTCTTGTGTAGCTTAAATTGCCACAGTAAATATGTGCTTGTACTAAAGTGAAATTGGTTTCAGTTGAGTATACTGTATTATATATGGCTGCTTCAAGCACTTCACAAAACTACTAAAAAGACTAATGCTAATTTTGAATTTAAAGAAATGTGGAATATACTTACTGAAACTTAATTTTTAACACAACACAAAATATATACTGATAAGGCGCTAATAAAATTAATTCCTTATAGCCTGGGTCCTAAATTTTATTAATGATTTTATTAAGAAGCCCTGATTCCTGCTAACCATTACAAAATTCAAAAAGTTGTTGCTGCAACTTTGGCAGAGGGGTCCTGATCAAGTCCAATGTATTTCATTTGGTTAGCACGTTAGGAGTGGACTCTGTTTCATTATCCCCCACATTCAGTCACTTTGATTGTAACTCTAGAATTTTAATGTACATTTTAAAGAAAAAGTAAATTTTTTGACCCCCACCCCTTTATGTTAATGCCTGGAGCTTCCAGGAAGATTCTTTTCTCCATTTCCCTCACATATCTTCCTTGCTGTAAAACCTCAGACAGTTGAAGCATTTCTAGCTAAGCTTATTACATCTACTTCAGCTGTGGCCCATTCATACGGTCAAAGGGGCCACACCCCTCGACGTTTTCCAGAGAAGAAGAGTGTCTGTCAGACTGAGCAAAGGTCAGCCTGACAGACACTCTTCTTGTTCAGGTTAAGCCGCCAGGAGCTAGAAATGAGCTAAATGTGGGGGCTCCTGGCTGCCTGAGATAAACTTTGCAAGCTCAGCATTTCATACCCTGTGGGTGTGACCTCAGCCTGGCAAAAGGGCCTTGAGGCCCTGCCCCTCATGACGAGGGGGAGTGTCCCTGACTGACTCAGACCATTGTGCTTCAGTTTTAAGCCCTCAAGTACTCAGGGCAGAGTGACAATCAGTGACACCGCATCACAGAGTGGGGTGGGGTCAGCAGTCTCACTGACCCCATCCCTAATTGTGAGGAGTGAGGCACTGCTGCCTTCTCTCATTGGCTGACCTAACCAAACCACTAGTAAGCAATGGGCAGGCTATGAGTCCAATGTAAGCCCAATGTAAAGTTTCACCTACAGACAGCTAAATTCTGTCTTGTAGGCAAAACCTAAACACTATTAAGGAGATGTCATGTGGTTGAATCCATTACAAGGGTATGGGCGCAGCATAAGTAGCAGGATTATTGCTGTCCAATCCTGTGGACTCCTGAGAGTTCAAGAGGACAATTTCACTATACCAACTTGCAATGGCCAGAGAAATACCAATAGCATCATCTTAGCTGAAGTTTTAGTGTGACAGAGCTGGGCGCTTTTCTGCACGCTCCACTTTACCAGTTCATTTTAGGCCATGTGGCATAAACTTACTGGAATTCTGTGACGACACATTCAGGTGTAGAAATCACCCTATGTGGTAAATGGACTAAATATATCCATAAGTTTTCAAGTGATGAGTTTGGTAACATTTTCTGCAAAGCTCAAGGTTAATCAAAAGTTTTTCTGTTTTAGGTGTCATACCATTGCAGTAGGCAAGCCATCAATTTACTGCAAACTATCAATATGTTATGTCATGTTATGTTATGCAGATTTGTAGAGCACACTATCACCTGGGAGGGTATCCTAGTGCTGTACAGGTGAAAGTCAAGCCAAACCTGTGGCCTAGTGGGAATACTGGAAATGCCAGGACTTCTGCTTCTTGCAGAACTCGAGAAGTGAGGAGTAGGTTCTTCTGTGTAGTGGCAGGCAATTCACCCTTTAGGAGCGATGTAAGAGAAGGCTTAACCTCTATATCTCATTTTCCATATGTGTGGGATATGTGCAAGTAGGAATTTGTACGAGCGGAGGTGTCTGGAAGATTTGTGGAAGCAGATGCAGTTGTTGAGGTATGCTTGGCCAGTGTTACGTACTGCCTTGAAAGTGTGGGTGAGGAGTTTGAATTGTGATCGTTTGTGTATGGCGAGCCAGTGGTGCTCCTTCAGGTGTGGTGTGAGTGCATGGTGGGAGGTTGAGAGTGGTTCTGGTCACAAAATTCTGGATGCTCTGCAGCCTTTTGCTGAGTTTTTTGTTGATCCCTGTATAGAGGGTATTCCCGTAGTCCATCTTACTTGTGACCTGGACGTGTGCAGCGGTTTTCCGGGTTCTGATTGGGAATTTGAAAATCTTCTGCATCATCTTCATGGTATGGGAGCACAAGGTGGTGACGGCGTTGACTTGGGCAGCCATGTCAAGTTTTCTATTGATAACGACCCCAAGGTTCTGGGCGTGGGTGGTGGTGGTCGGTGCCGGTCTAGCTCTGTTGGCCACTAGGTGGAGTTCCACAGTGAAATGCTCTTCCCGAAGATCGTGATTACTGTCTTGTTGGTGTTCAGCTTTAAACAGTTTGTCTTCATCCAGTGGGCGATTCCAGTCATGCAGGCATTGAAGTTGATCCTGGTACTGGGCGTCTTGTCCGTGAGGGACAGAATGAGTTATGTGTTTTCTGCATAGGAAAGGATGTTGATTTTATGAGAGAGGTGCTCGCTAGAGGGGTCATGTATGCATTCAAGAGGGTTGGGCTCAGGGAGAATCCTTGCGTAACTCCACAGATGAAGTTGTGGTCATCAGAGGTGTATGGTGCTAGGCTCACTGACTGAGTCCTTCCAGTCAAGAAGAAGCAGAACCATCTGAGTATGTGTCCCTGTCAAATGCTGCTGAGAGATCCAGGAGGATGAGGACCACCGTGTCCCCTCTGTCCTCAGTCATGTTGATTTTATTCCTGGCAGCGATGAGGGCAGTTTCCATACTGTGGTTGGGTCTGAAACAATACTTAGTGGTGTTGAGGCGTTGGTGGTCATTGAGGTATTCAGTGAGGCCTCTGTTGATGATTTTCTCTGAGACCTTGGCCGGAAATGGTAGCAGGGAGATTGGTCTGCAGTTGGTGAGCATTGAATGGTCCACGGAGGGTTTCTTCAGCAATGGGAGGACAGTTGCATGTTTCCAAGCATCTGGGATGGTGGCGGAAGAGATGGAGGCATTCAGAATTGGTGCGAACATGGCGCTGATGAGTTGCAGGTCTCTGGAGTAGGGTCCAGTGGGGCCCATGAGTGAATGGACTTCATGGTGGCATCAGTTTCTTCTAGTGTGATGATGGGCCATGGGGGCAGCATTGGTCGTCTGGATAGATCAGGAGGTGTTTGGCAAGGTCTGTCAGTACTGGTTTCTGGTTGAAGTTGCTGCAATTGTGTTGCTGAAGAATTGAGAGCGATTGTTGCAGAGGTCCTTCGAGGAGGTGATTGAGTTGGAAGCGGCCTCTGGTAAGGTGAAATCCTTCACAATGGTGAACATTACTTTGCTTCTGCTGGCATCAATGCGGTCTACCAGAGCGTCGCGTTTGATAGTCTTGTAACATTTCGAGGAGGATTTGAACGTGCTTCTGTCTGTATTGTCCTGACTCATTCTCCATTTGAGTTCTAGTTGTTTTCAGTGGCATTTCATCAATCTGAGATTCTCCATGTACCAACTGGCCTGAGATAAAGTTCTTGTTGTATTGCTGTGTTTGAGCGGGGCCAGGAAGTCAGTGCAGGAAGTGATCCACTTGCTGAAAATCTTGATGCCATTTGGGAGGCTGTTGCTATGTTCGAGTCAATGGGTGTTGAGTGTGGTGTTCCAGTTTTTTTCTGTGAAACGGTTCCTGTCTCGGCGAGCTGGTCTTGGGGTGGTGTGTGTATATTTGTCCGGGACGGGGAAACTGAATTTGGTGATGGTTTGGTCTGTCCAGGAGACTGGTTTGGGCACGTTGGCTCGGATCTTGTCGAAAGTGATGAAAATAGAGTCCTGGATGTGTGCGGTTACCTGGGTAGGTCCCTTTACTCGAGTGAGGCCCAGGCTTCCAAAGTCTTTGATGAGTGCTTTTGAGTTTAGGTCGGCATGGTCTTTCAAATGGAAGTTCAGGTCTCCGAATAGTATGTAATTGCTAGTATCAAGGGTGAATGGTGCGACGAAGTCTGTGAAGGTGTTGGTGAAGTTGGTGGGTGGTTCTGGTGGTCTGTAGATGAGAATACCGCTTAGGGTGAAGTTGGCTGTGATGTGGAGCTTCAACAGAAGGTGTTCCATGTTGGAGGATGACGTGTCCGTGAAGGTAGTGCAGCTGATGGTGTTCTTGCGGTTGATAGCGATTCCACTTCTGGGCTTGTGAGGTCTGTCTTGCCTGGCGATCTTGTAGCCATGGGTGAGGTGGTGGGGAATGCGATATCAGACGTCAGTGCAGGGCTCTGCCATGTTTCCGTGAGGAAGAGTAGGTCAGGGACATTATCGTGCAGCAGGTTTCAGATCTCTGTGGCATGTTTTGTGAGTGAGAGGGTTATGAGAAGCATGCATGCAAGTATGAAGTGTTGTGTGGGTGGTTGCAGGACTGTGTGAGTGTGAGAAAATAAGGTGTTGGGTGCTGTCGGTGCGGTGCATGTAGGGCGTCGGTAAGTGCATGAAAACCTGCAAGAAGTGCAGGGGAAAACCTTAGTTAACATGTTATTATTTGCAGAAAAAAGAACTTAGGTAGGAATTTGTATGATAAGGTGATTATTAGATTGTATGAATGTGTACATGCATTTTATTGGTCCCTGAAAGGTAATATTGATTTAAGTCTTCGTGGCATTTGTTGAACTTTGCAGCTGCTGATTTTTCACTCTTTTCCAATCACAGCTCACTGGGATGCTTCTGACCCTCCCCTCTCTGATAGGCTGACTATTGCTTCTTGGATTTGAAGTTTTTTCTATCATGCTTTCAAGAGATCCCCTGAAATGAGCCCAAAAAGTTCATAGCATATATAAAACAATGCCAAAAGTTAACAGACACCGGCAGCCAATGTCAATATAATTACATGGATATCATGCACAGTGTTTTTACAACTCTTCAATAATGCTTAAATACACATAGAGCAATTATATTGTATGTCAAAAACGATAATTTGTAGACATAATGTATCTTTTTTTTCAGACTTGGATTAGATTGTTTTACACAATTGGCCCATACCTGTCCTGCGAAGAACGGTAACACACAGACTATTGTGGGGCTCAAGAAAACCAGAGGAAAGTTTTGCTATCAATAATGTTTAGACCACCGTAACTCTCGACAACGCGGGGTCGCTGATAAGGCTGCAACATTTATTATGTATTTGGGACCAAAGCAATGTTAAAAATATTCCTATGGATGAATGCCAGTGTTAAGGGTATATCATATCCGATGTGGTTCCTAGGATCTTCACTGCAAGGTAGGTGATCTGACCTTAAAAATAATGACATGATATATGAACTGTTTTATTACGTGCAATTTTATTGTCAAATACATTTTTTATTAAGTGCTATTTACACTGTTATATGTATTTATCTTGTATTTTCTTTTATGACCTTATTCATTCAGGTCGAATAAAGATTTATTTGATCTGATTTGATTTGACCCTAAACCAACTTAAACTGAAAAATACTATCTTGCCATGAAAGGCTTCAGCAGTTCTAATATACTGATTGATGCATGGATTGGATCTTTCTCTAATCAATGCTGTGGTTTGCAGTTTTATTGATTCTGTGTCTACTAGGCCATCTTAATTTTAATGGCTGATGTAGAGAACCATGTCATTTCACTAGGTACAACAACGTGTGTAAAGTTATGGTTACTGATATATGTAATAGCCTGGTTCGTTAAATGGGCTTCTGTTACTGAGGCAGATGATAAATGGTTTTCTAACATTAAAAGTTAACTAAGGTATTTTTAAGAGCTGAATACTTTTTTTTTCTTGGTTTCATGCTCATGGGAAGATTTATCTCAAGCACGCCTTCCCAAATGACAATTCTAGTATATGGCTGCAAACATATTTATATACAGAGATCCTTTAATCACTTTCTTGTGACTGTTCAGAAAGGTATTCGATAACAAGAATCGTAGAGTCTTTTAATTGTTTGCATATCGAACGCCTTTCTTGCCTCAGAAGAATAGCATAGAGCATGTAATCAATCAATCAGGCAATAGTTCTTTATTGCATGATTAGTAAAAATGATTGCAATGTAATACATAGTAAGCACCAGTGGAACACCACATAAAATAAAATCATCATCACAAAAAGTTACAAAATCATGGAATCAATTAAACTCCTTTGGAATTAAGAAGTCCTGTTTAAAATCAAGGAAAAACGGCTCTAAACGAGCAGAGGGACCATTACACAGAGACCAATTACAACAGAGTAGAAGCACAGAAACTTCTTTAAAGGCTTTAAGATGCAGAGGTTAAGATTATGAGCATGCGTTGCTGCGTGGTCTGAGAGGTGACTGTTTCTCATTTTGCTCCCATGTCATTTCATATCAGTGCTGTTGAATAGTATATGGAGTCTCCAGGTGTACATTGAGTTACCTTTCAGGAAAAACAAGTTCTCACATTTAACAGGATTCACTAATACCCAGACGTTTGCTATGTTTATGGGCTTGGCTGCTGTAGTAAGAGCCTATCCGTATATCTGATTTGTTTTATAGAATTAGAATGACTTGTCTAAAAGCAGATCTGGTGGGATTGTGTAACCTCAACCGATAAATTACTTGCAGTAGCTGAGGCAGAGTTTATCTTACAGAGGCATATGTTAAATATTGTCAGCTATTTTGAATTAACGATTACCTTATCTTTCTTGACTTCTAAAATCTGAGATTGGGTTTTCTAATCAAATATCACACCCATCCCTCGTTATACATTGTGAAGGTTCATGCACTTCCTTTAACAGTCACACTTTCTCTTTATATTCCCCTTCCTTGGCTGATTTCTGCACATCTGGTTTAAATTAAATAATATTGTTCTACACTACATTGAGTTCCATAAACTGGTAATATTTTGTACGGTTGTGAGGGCTTTTGTGTGAGGTTTTCTATGTGCAGTACACTTAGGAGGAGTTGGACAGCGAGACCTGGGAAATGCCAAACCTCTTCTACTAATGTAGCCCTGAAGTAAGGATGTTCTTAAAAATGTTACTTGTGGAGTCAGGTTATACAGACCCATGATGTTCAGGCAGCATTAAACACCTTGTGGCAGTGGTCTGGTACACGAAGGCCATGTTTGTCAATGTATACTTGGGATAAGCTACCCTTAATTGAACAACATCAGGCTGAAACTAATCAATAGTATAGCACTTAAGCTTAGAGTTTGTAATATTGGGCCAGATGTACGATGTTAGAAAAAACGATTTCATAATTGCGATTTCCTGCGAATTGCAATAAGGAAATCGCTATCCCTAATCTATGAAACTCTACCGTCTCCTAGTGGGTCTCAAATAGACCTACCTTGTGCATATTAATCAGGTAGGTCGCAATTTGCGACTCAATAGTATTTGCTGCAATCACAGGGATGGTGGCCTGCTGGGGTTGTCAGACCACCACATCTGGGATTCCTTTTAAATAAAGCATTATTATTTTTTAAACACAGTCCACTTTGCTTAAAGAAAAATGGGATGCAGCCAAGAAAAAAAATGAAACGTTTACTTTTAATGTTTTAATAGTAGGCAGAGGTCCTTGGGACCACTGCCTCCTCTTAAAAAATATCTTTTCAGCATTCTCAATGGGGAAGGAGTCCCAAGGGGCCCCTTCCCATTAGCAAATGGATTACAACCACTTTTAAAATGGCGGCAAAATATTAAAGTATTACTGTTTTGCGACCGGAATTTGGTCGCAAAACAGTAATACACACCATACAGATACAGTATTTGGAAGGAATGCCTAAAACATGCCCCTTCCACATACTGAATCGCAAATGCAAATTGCGATTTCGTAACAAGTTACTGAATCACATTTTGTACACCTGAAAAAGCATTTTTCCAGTCGCAAACGGCCTGATTTGCCGAGTCAGGCTGTTTGCTACAATAAAAATGCTGTGTACATCAGGCCTATTGTTTCTTAAAAAGAGAAAAAAGTGCCAGTAGTGTGGGATTAGTAGTTCTAATACTAATACTTAAAGTGTGCTTTGGCACAGCCAGTTGGTCATCGTTGGTTGGCTTTCTTGTCTATCTCATTTGCTTGCTTCTTATTTGATTGTTTTCCTTCCTCTTCTTGTGTTGTCCCTTGGGCATAGCATCTTTGCCATGTTTTAGATTGGAGGACTTGTATCGTTCGACTGCTTACATTGAGGGAGCTACATTTTTCTATCAGCACTCCATTGGAGTGCATGTGTTTTCTTTCTTTTTCCCCATTTACTACTTCCCAATCACATTTTGCACTGCACTCTCTTTATTACTCTCCCCTCCCTCAACTCATCTATTGCTTCTTCCACCCCTTACCATGCCACTTTGCCAACAAACATTGACAAAGCAAAAAGGTTGTTTATTGCTTTTGAAAGGCAAAACCTATTAGCTTTGCCAATATTGGTTTTAATCTGCTTCTTACAATCTCCCTCTCCTGCCATGTCTCACTTTTCTTTCATCCTCTCTCACCTCTTTTCCTTCTGTCTCTCATATCTGCCTCGCTCACTGACCCACTTCAGGAGAGGATACAAGGCCTGTATTTTCGACTGAAATCACAGCACAACGCCTGCACAGCCTCCTGGGTGATAGGCCGCGCTATACATTATGACCTGATTGATTGATTGACTCACCATGTTTCACTCTTTTGCTTCTGTCTCTCATATCTGCTTCACTCACCATGTCTCCCATACATCTGTCTCATCCCTGCCTCCCTTTATTTCTCTCACCTCTTTTATCCCTTTCATGATCATACCCACCCCTGGTACAATGCTAGCAATAACATAATGGTTGTACTTTAAAAAAAAAAAAAAATTAATTGATTTTATAGATTAATTTCACAAGCAAACAAACAAAAAAAGTTCAATATCGAATGTCGTTGAAGGATTTAAGGATTGTTATACATCAACATTCAGGAAAAAAAAAGAAGAAAAGGAAAGGGGGAGGAAAAGAGAATGGTGGGCTCACTGCCATGGAAACTGTGTCAGTGAGGAAATTTGTAATATGCTTGGCGGTGCCCCAGCGGTACCGCCAGCATATTGCGGCCTCAGACCACTGCAAGAGCACTGCGGGGTCACGGATCCCCATTGGTTGCAGTGGTCCTGTGGACTCCAACTGCCCAAGTCGTAATAGGGTGGATGGACCACCAGCCTGAATGTTCCACATGTGTATTTCTGTGCATTCGAATACAGACGTTGCGATAGAGGCACGTTGCGTTATTTCTGAGGCGGATAATGAAGAGATAGGTAATGTGTGGGTAGCAAACATCATATCAAACACAATGGGGAGTGTAAGACTCTAGTGCGTCGATTCTATGGACGGGTGTGGAGGAGTTCTATATACAGGCCTATCTGGGATATAATGGTTGTACTTCTTAGTATGCTAAGAAGTACAACTATAATGTAATTGCTAGCATTGTACCATGAAAATCAATGGAGTGTTGGTGACCAACCTTAATATAAGGCTGCCATTGGCAGAGTAGTAGAAATTCTTGGAATAATGGGGGCTTTCATGGCTTGATGGAGATACACATGTTGGCATGCAAAGTGGAGTCTATACATGTGTGGGGCAGCACACAGATATACTTGATGAATGGAAAACTGATATTTGGGCACCAAACGTATATTTACTAAAAGGAAACGGAAATCTCTGTACAAAAAAATGTTTTTCCACAAAAATTATAAATTTTTGAGTAAATTGTGGTAAAATGAAAAGTTTGAAGTTGATATGTACATTTTCACAAACTGAAAACCCGACATTTGTTGACAAAATTACTGCATTTACAAAGATATATTTAAAGCTGATATTTGAATGCTAATTACTACTGCTGTCTGAAGACTAAGGGCCTGATTACAAATATGGCAGTGTTGCAGCGGGCCGCCATGCCAGCCCCCCTCTTCTACACTGCCAAACTCGTCCACACACCGCCCGCAACATTACGAGTTTATTCGTGGTCTGGCTGTCAGTGCTTTGGCGGTCCCATGGTGGTGCCTTTCAAAGGCTCATATCTGAGTCTTAGAAAGGCACCGTAATGGGAGTGCCATAGCACGTTCCTGCACGGCATGGACTGTGCAGTCCATGCCTTGCAGGAACGGGGGTGCATACAAACAGGAGGGCACACCATGTGCCTTCCTGCATGCAAGCCATGGCCCAGAAGCAACAGGGGGCCCTGTAGGGCCCATTAGTTATCTCACCACCACACTTTTCATGGTGGGCTCACTGCCATGGAAACTGTGTCAGTGAAGAAATTTGTAATATGCTTGGCGGTGCCCCAGCGGTACCGCCAGCATATTGCGGCCTCAGACCACTGCAAGAGCACCGCGGGGTCACGGATCCCCATTGGTTGCAGTGGTCCTGTGGACTCCAACTGCCCAAGTCGTAATAGGGTGGATGGACCACCAGCCTGAATGTTCACGGACCGCCACCGTGACTACAACGGTCCATAGTCGTAATAAGGCCCTTAGCCTTTTTAGATGGATGAACACTACCGGCTTTCCAAATATTTAAGGCCTCCATAACTGAGTTATAGCGCTGCCATGGGAATCTGTAAAATCTGTCTTGCAGGGCTGTGTAATCCATGAGGTTGTGAGATTCTTTTTTTATTTTGTACATGTGCCTTTTCCATATAGATACTTAAATATGATATATTACTGAGAATCTGTTTGGGAGGAGCAGAATAAAAAATGAAAGGAAGTGAAATGTAAATGTGAAAAAGATTATATAGAATGATTGGGGATATGAAATTACATTGTACGCACTGGTCTTGTCACAGACCTTTGTTTCGGGAATGGACAATTTTCCACCTTTTTCAGAATAATATCTTGGATCAGAACACCTGGTGGAGGGGTAGGACTGGTTGACAACCCATGAGGTTTATGGAATACTTTATGAGTGTCCCTTCATAATCTATGGCTTGCTAGCAATTGTGTGTGAAAATTGTGTCCTAAAATAAATTATTTGACCCAATTTTTTTAAATGATCCTGTGGTACAACTCCCTGAACCTTCCTGGAGGAAGACCGGTTTGTTCAAAGTGGAAAGATTTTATATATTCAGGCAGCTGGAAATGGTACATCTATTCTCAGAATCTAACCAAAAGAAACATCTCCTGTGTGAAATTAGTTTTATATGCTGCTTGAGAGACTGATTTGTAACAACTTAGTCCACCGGACTAAGACGTAGTCTGGTGTTTATATTGTACACTGAGAATATTTTCAGGGTTCCCTGTCAAGCACAAAATCACAGTAAACTCATAGGCCATAAATTACAAAATTGCATGCCACCAACATTTAATAAACATTTACAAAGGAAAATGATATATTTTTTAAATATTTTGCAACAAAAGAAACTAGAAACATTTGTAATAACATTTCAAAATACAGTTCATTGCCGTTCCTCAGAACAATCCAGTCACTTCCTAAAGCATCAAAAAATACCTATTATTCATTTCTAGTCCTAATCGTGTCAGCGCATCAATAACAATAGTACAAGCAAATCTAAATTGACCAATTAACACTGCATAAATATAAATTACAATTCCATAAATGTGAGATATTTTTCAATGTATATTATCAACAATGTTTCAGTCTTCCTTCATGCAACAGCCTTCCTCAGGATACAACACAGACTAACTGCCACAGAGGTCATCCATGTCCAGTAATTAGAGATAGCCAGCTGTAGCAGCTCCTATGCCTTGCTTGCCTTTGCTACCCCTGGTCTAAGGGGTCATGAACACCACAGACAAAACAGAAAGAAAACAGGGCTTGTTTTTACTCCCAGCAAATAAGAAGCTAAGGAGGAGTGATGTCAACCATGTGATGTTATCAGGGTTAACGGTTGTGCAACGTCACTTCAGCTACCCCTGGCGTTATTGCGAATTCGCATCCATGAGGTGGGCAAGTGCGCCTAAGGCTATGAAAACATGCATGATCATGTTAAAATCAACCTCCTTCATGAAATCAATAGATTTATTCTGAAGATGATATTGGGGACACATATTTCACTTGAATGTTATACATGCAATCAAATCAGTTGTTTAGGCCCCAGAAAATCCAATTATAACCAAAAATTCATACTTCATCAGTGTAAGTGCCAGTTGTCCCCAGACTGAATCTATATGATTAAAGTATTGGTTATGTGGATAAATCATTTAAGTTCCATCTTAGTGCAATTGATACTTAGAGCAGAAAAAGTGAGTACCTTTCAAAGATTCTAATTGCACCATAATGTTTCATGCAGTTGGAATATTTTTCAAATAAAGAACTACAAAGATATTACGGAAGCCTCGTGATAACTATTGCCTGGCTCACAGATAGTGTTGGCTTAAAGCACCGAGCATATTAAGAGAGCAAACATACAAATACATGCAGTTTAATGTCCAGACCATTTAGATTAAGCCCATTACGTAAATATCACAGTTCACAGCGCAGCTATAGATTCTGTTATCATGGGCCCAAATCTCAAAGTGAATCCTGAATCTGACTTGAGTCTGACTATTGCGTACAGGTGCAGAATAATGATTTCCACTCATTCACAAAGCTCAGAAGTACCAGAAAGCTTGGCCATTCAGTCTTCAAGCATGCAATCGAGTCATGTGAATGTTAAAAGGCAGCTTTTTAACCCTGATGCTTATATGTACATAAGAAGAGAGATACAAAGCCTTTTTGTGGTCCCAAAGCCTGCGATTTGCATAATCCCAGGCAGGGCCGGACTGGCCGTAGCGGGCACCAGGCGTTGTCCCGGTGGGCCGGAAGGGTGGGGGCCGGTTTTTGAGCGGTGGGGGTCGGTTTTGTTACTGGGTGCCGGTTTTGCAGCAGCGCTGCAATATTGCCTCCTGTAACAAAAGCAGCAGCAGTGCTGCTTCTTGCTAGCAACCTCCCTCCCCCTGCGCCGGTCCAGCAGAATTGCCAGGGCTGGTTTGTGTTCCCAGTCCCGGCCTGATCCCAGGGTCTGCAACCACAAAATGGATTGTTTCAATGTACTAAACCTATTTTGCTATTCTGTTACATTTTACCGAATCGCAACATGGGCTTAGAAAGCCATAAAGAATGGCTATGTGAAAGGGGTGTGTTATCGCATCCATTCCAAATAGCAATTTGTTATAGGATGTATCAATGTATTGCAACCATAATCTGGTCACAAAACATTGAAATGTTACCTACAGCTAATTTCGGGGACCATTGCCAACTCTCAAAAAATTTCAAAACTATATAAACTGTTAATTTTAAAGGCAGTCCCATTTCCTTTAAGTAAAACTGGCTGTATTTTTTTTAAAGGTTTACTTTATTTAAATGTGGTTATAGTCACAGCGGTCTGATGACCCCAACAAGAAAGCCTTGCTCTAATAGTATCCAATTGTATTGAGTTGCAAATTGCAACCTACCTTATGAATGTTGATGAGGTATTTCAGATTGCGACACATTATGATTCGGAATTTTGTGAATCAACTTATTAGTATATAGGTAGATTTGAAAAATTATTTTCCATTCGCAAAACTTGGTGCACTTGCAACCACTTTTTGATAATGGAAATGTTGGACATCTGGCCCTTAGTGTACAATTTTGTGTTGAAAAAGCAGCACCAAGTGCTGTTTCTTTGTTGTTTTTTTCTCCATGGAGAAATCCCTTCCTCTGCACCGTCACCCATTTTGAGGGTGAGGTATTCTCTTTCTTGTCCTGGAAGTGAGTTACTCCAGTCATTTTTTGAATAAAACTCAAATTATTTCCAGGGTGGAAAAGGGTCAGAGAGGAGTTTGTAAATGGCCACCAACTCACAGTTTGTGACCACTCACAAACTCATAGGGCAAACCATGCCTTGATGAAACCACTCCTCTTCCTTTGTTTAGGGGTTGCTGCTAAGTAATTCTATGCAGTAGTAACAGTAAATTATGCAGTCATAAAACCACTTACTTCGGTCAGTAATCCTTTTGTTGTTAGATTTTAGCTGTAAATGCATCGTTAATCGGAGGTTTATTGACAGAAATGACTCTGTGAATGGGTCCCTAGACTTTAGTCCTTGGTTGGTTTACTCAACTCTCTCACAGCTTTCCAGAATAAAATAAAAGCACAGAATGGTTGGTGTGACTGTTCAAGGGCCAAGCAGTTACTTGAGAGTATGTCCATAAACCTTTGTCATTGGCAACAGGGAAGGGGATGCGCAGGGGACTTAGGATGCACAGGAATTCTGGACCGCTGCCAAGGGCTGCTTGCGGCCACTGTTAAATCTTATATAAGCATAAGGCACTAAAACAGATTCTAGGCTGCAAAGATCTGAAGTCTTTCAAACTCAAGTTGTCCTGTTTTAAGTGGGCAAAACTGGACTCTTGTACTTTATATAGAGGAAGAATCTACATATAGTAAACCTATATATTAGATATAGACAGAACCTATATATTTTTCCACTAGTGTGAAGTCTACACAGGTTTCAACCTTAATTTAACATGCCACAGGGTTCCAGTGAGGCATACTTGGAGCGCCCTATGGTGAAGATACTTGTGCAGTCATGCTAGGACTAAGGTTTTTTGTTATGTCATGTTCAGCAACTTATTTGAGTGCCAGTGGTGACAGCCTTGTTCTTGTTAATGTAATGCAGAGGCAGATTTATATCAGAATATAAAACACATTAATATTGTCTGAAAAAAAGACTAAGGGCCTGATTCTGATACGGTTAGGAAGGCCTCCGTCCAAATCAGATCGGAATGTGTCTTTCCAACCGACTCGGAAAGGTTTCCAACCAACCGAGTATGATGCGAGTTAGGCGTTAGGAATATCCCAATCCAAACCCGACGGCATTTGGAATGACCGAGCCGTACGGAGGAAAATTGTACGTCTCTACAGGCCGCGTTTCCAAACGACCAAGTACGATGCTGGATTTGGATAGCCTTTCCGAATCATGCCGTCCGACTCGAATCAGCAGTCGGAATCAGACTTTGGGGGCCAGTAGTGGGCCCCCCTGCACCTGGAGCCTTCCCAATCTGGCCCGTGGGGGTACCCATGGGTCTTCCCTTACCAGCCATGCACAGTGTGGCAGGCACCAGGGGGTGCCCGCTACAGGGTACCCGATTTTCCCCAGCCACCCCTTTCTTCAATGGGAGCCTATGCATTCGGTCGGAACAAAGGCTCCCATTGAAGTCAATGGGAGTCCAACCAAATCGTATCTAGAAGCATCCGGATGCATCATACTCAGTCGGTTGGACTCTCCCGATACGATTTGGTTGGAAACCATTCCCAAACCCATTCGGTTGGGAAGCTTTCCAAACCGTATCAGTATCGGGCCCTATGTCTTAACCATTATTTAAAAATGTCTTTCCACTGGAATTAGATTTTCTACTGTTATCTCAAAAGGGTTGATATTTCTTTAAACAATATTTCGGGCATAGTATTTATATCAGATGATATTGCCATGCATGGCTTAGCCTTTTTATATGTTTTCATAATGTTGCATACAACAAAGGGGTTGTTGTATGCTAATATGGTCATTGTTCATGCTTTAAAGGCTTTGGAGTGTGTGATGAAATTATAAGACCTGGAAAATATGCCTGCTTATTTCTAACATGAGCCGTTTACTTTATGAGGAGTAACAAAATATGTGCTCAATTGTCACAGTTTTCTAGGGCTCATGGTAACTCACCAGAGAAGGTATTTTTCTATTCTCTGATGCTGCTGAATAAACAAGCTCGCTGAAACTTGGCCATAAGGAGGAATGACCTTGCAAGTGCCATCTTGAAGGAAGAAGAGGAGGTTCTGTAGCAGTAGGATACATTTGATCTGAACAATAGTATTGTTCACAGTCCTGTGTAGCAAAACAGGAACCCGTAGCAAGCAAGCCCCTCCTTACTCCATATACTACAATACAGTAAAAATGTTAATGAGACCAGGGGTGGGGTGAGACACACGGAATGGTTCCTTAAGTGATGCTGAAATTCAGGGTTCCTTCTACAGGCCTGTTGGGATGAAAGGCACACAAGGGATCTTTACATGACTCAGTTTAAAATGAAAGTAATACAACTAAACCGTTAAACAGCTAGTTATAACTTAGGGATGGGACTACTAGATTAGGGATGCGTGATGAAATATGATTTGTGCTTATTTAACCTTTGCATTTCTGAACAAATTTCTTGCTGAGCTGTAAAGGTACATTCATTTTCAATCATGTCATAATGTGGAAGAATAGTGACAGATAAATGATATAGTGAAAAATTCCAATATTTGTGTGTGTAAAAGATTTTGGGGTACAAGTCAGGGCTTTAAAATATCACCATAAGACATTCCCTTTTAGTCTTTGACTGACTCATAGACGTCTACCCGTACAAACATAAATCAATGGAAAGGAATAAAAGACACCTACCGTACTTTTCTTCAAAAAGGCTGTGGGGCTTATGAAATCAGCTGTGTGGGGCCCCAATACTTCTGTGGAAACACAAAAATATTCTGGCGATATTCAGGTACCACAAGTTACAAATTGGTATTATCTGCATTGTTTCAGTGTTCAAGTTCAGCTACGTCAAAGTGTATTCCTCCTAATTTTATTTTTATACTGATTTTCAAGTGGTCATGAAATCCTGTGATGAAAGTCTCCATTTACGGCTTAGCTTCAATAGGTATCAAAGATGAAAGGCTATTACGAATGTAACAGCTGGTATCCAAACATGATCAGCAGGCACATTCCTTTTGAGAAGGTTAATCTTTTCATAATTATGAATGGACACCAGGATGAAATTTTAAATGTTGTAGAACAATGAGTCTGATTGTTACCAGTTTTATCACAAAGTGCATTAGATACTAATGAAACATTGCTTACATTTCACAAGAACCGTTGCACAAAGAGATGAATTTCATGTATGGGCACAATAAATCAACACAAGTTTATAAAGGTACAGGTCTCCAAAAACCTGCGGGGTATTAAGAGGGATCCAAAATCCGCTTCATACCTCTTTTGTCCTTAGGAAAATTAAAATGCATATGAGTGAGATGGTGTGCATACATAATTATAGGAGGTAAAACCATGGGAAATGTAGGAAAGTGTGCATCGTGATCTACACAATTCGGAGGTCGAATGACACAAATATTGATTCATAAATAACATGTCACATGAATATTGTGTCAAAATATTGTCACCACAAAATTATCATGGAATAGAATATCTAAGGTAAGAATATTGTTTTTTTAATGTAATCTAGTTTTTAAGAATACTGTTCTAGGTAATATTGTTTCCTTTAATATAGTTGTAATAAATATTGTTTTTAATTAACTTAATATATATCAGTTAATATATTAATTGTAGGAGTTAGCACTCTTAGTATAATTGTTATAAACCTTTTCAAATATAGTTTGTAATTTTAAATGTGTAATTTAATTTTTTAAACATTATTAGTAATTTATAATTAAAAGTGGTCTGTGGGGTTTGTAAGGGTACAGGAAGGGCAGTTAATTGTATTATAATGTATTTCTTTTTAATGTTAACTTTTAATGTAAATTCAATATTTGAAATAATTTTTGTTAATTGTTTAATTTTTCTTTTATTTATTTAAGTTTACTGTGTTAATTTTAATGTACATTTTATTTTTCATAGTTTGATTAATAATTTATATTTTAGTAGCAGGTTATTGGGTTTGTAAGTGAATAAGGTGAGAAGGTATTTAAGTTATCATTTGTTTTTATAATTAATGTTTATGTTATTTAAATGTTTAATTGATTAATAATGTAAATTTTTAATTGATTATTTATTATGCAATTATTGTGAAATCCACAGAAATATTCTGCCATGGATTGGTGCCTAAGGAAGACAGAATCAACTGCCATGGTATGGGTAACTAAGGAAGAAGGTGTCACGTGGGTAGCACAGGCCCGGTTAGAAACACCATCATTTTACAAGCTTGTGTTTCTTCAGTTGTCTTCTTTCTTTCACAGTGACTTTTGACATACATTTGCTTATGTGTCTGTGCAGGATAATATTCTCTGGAACTGCATTGCTTACATTTCCACTTCGTAGGCAGACTATCACAACACCTTGAACATTCCATTTTAGAGATGAAGTTTATTGAGCAAATGTTATTGCTTATAGTTGCCCAGTAGGCGACAAAGCTATCACAATAGGATAAACAATAGTGGCCTGACTGGGGCTTCGGCATTGCAGCATCGGTGTTTTTGTTATATATACAGCATTGTTTCCTTGTTTAGGTTAGAGGAGCATTTCGCTGACACTGCGATGTTGCTGCATGACGGAATTCCAACCCAGCTGATTCCTGTGTACCCTGCAAAGAGGGATGTCCAGCTTACGACCAAGACGGGCACCCTGATGACACTTACCCACAGGTAACGAGGAGTTACACCATCTGGCAGGGATTTAGCAGATCACCCACCCTAGGCAAAACTAGGTTAGGAAGCGCTAGGTAGGAGTACACTATACTACAGTACTTATATGCCCGCATATATTCACTGTTATAGCACAATGGTGGAATTGTTCCTCTTGTTCACTATTCTCATAGTTCTAATTACACTATTCTGTTTCCTTCTACTAATTATCACAGCACACATATTCTATACAAGAATCACAATGCTTCAATAAATATTGAAACATTGTGCTAAGCATTTCTTGTGTATTTCGTTGGGTATGCATGAGTAACCAAGCGAAAGGGTTCTAGATCTGTTACCATGAATTCCTTGGGGGATCAGGGTTGTCATGTTCTGAGGTTGCTTACACATTTGTTACCCTATAGGGTTAGGGGTGCAGACGGTGCACTGTGGGCTAGCAGGGGCACAGGTCAACATATCCTGAGGGTGTGCACGGAATCAGTCTGGCACATTCCTGATGTTTATGTTGTCCAACAAATGCACAGTTTTACCTGGAGAGGTACAAGCCGTACGACAAAGGAACTGGTGGCCTGGTCAGAAGTGAACAGTGCCACATCAGGCAAAGAAAAGTGCCCAACAGTATTGTCTCTAGTTAATGCATTTAACGGTTGTTTGAAAGGCAAGGCTTTATCATTATCATAATTAGAGTTTTTGTGTCCCTTCCAGATAAAGTTATCAGATAACAAAGGCACCATAAATAGCTAGAAAATCTTTTTTTGTAAAAGTTACACTTTCCTCGAAAGTCATTAATTTGTGAAAGTGATGTGCAATAGAACCTAACAATTCTGATAAAGAGTGAGCTTGTTAAAGAACTGCTGGCATTATAATGTCATAGATGTTCACTTTCACTGGGTACTAAACCCGAGTATTTGGAAAGCATAACACTGGAATAGTGGTGCAACCTATCTATAACAGTCCAAGCAGTACGAGTGATACCACTTATGTTCATATTCATAATAACTGGGTTATCAACTGATTATGAGAAGAATAACCATGTAAGAGTTATCTTTAAAGGTGGGCAAAACCCAGAAATCTTTCAGTGATTCAAACAATTTTTTGAAAATTATTTTTATTGAGGTTTTATTACTTTTTGTCCAGTATGGGAATAACAAACAGTTGTGTTATAGTGCTAAAAGATACAAGGATGTTGTACAGGCATGGAAAATGGTTCAAACAATAATAGAGTTATTTATAGAGACACAAAGTTCAGGTTGTACAATACCATAGTTTCAGCTATTCAAAACAGAAATTTCAACTGCATGATATTTACTGTGCAAGGGTTGGAGTGTGTTGATTCCAGTTAAACCATGGTAGTTGAAGTAGTGTGGAGACCTCTGTCGTCAATAATGGGGATGGGGGAAGCTAGGGAAGTTGCACAGAGAGGGGAATAGCAAAGGGAACGGCATTAGCAAGGTTGCCAAGGGGAAATTCAGGAAAAAAAGAGATGGGTGTGGGTGGGGGGAGGGGGGTTGTATGGAGCAGGGACAGTTGAGGCAGTAGCTGCCTGGGAAACTCCGCCAGCCTCCCAGACATTATCGGGGGGGGGGAGCGCTTGACTTGTGCTGTGGAGATGAAAGAAATAAGAAGAGAAGCAAGATGTGAAGCCTGTGAGGCTGGTGGACCGCGGCAGAGCAATGCCAAAGGGGACTCATGGGGGGGGGGGATCTTCATGAATCATCTGTGGTTCAAACAATATATGGATTCATCACCAAACCTTGGGTGATAAATGTACTGCCAGAAGGAGGCATGTTTCTTTAGATAGAAAAGATGGTTCATTAATAAAAAATTGTAACAGTCGTTTTACACACTGCAGCTGTTTCAGATAGTTGACAGAATAAATCAGTATTTCATTCGGGTGTTGGACCATATAAACATCTATATTATCTTGGAACAAACCATTGGCAAAGGTCATAAAGGCTGCAGTAGAGTGGAATTGAATAGGCCAGATGGGTTGACCAAATCATAATTATGCCACAATTATGCCTTTGTAACTTGTTTGGCATTTACATCGGGCACAAACAGAAAGAGAATTAAATGCCCTTCTAAGATATGGTATCACGAAGCCTCATGGAGTTGATTGAGTAGGTGTACCACAGTGTTGGGGCTTTAGAGCAAATGTGGTAGTGTATTTACAGGCTACAATGGCACATCTTTTTAATTGCATGTCATGTACAAGTTATTCAGCATTCTAAAGCCATTGCACCTTTTTTTATTTTTATGACAATATGGAAAGCATTCCACACTCAGCTCAATGTGGATTTGCACTTCTCTAACACTTACCATGCCTAAAGTCATGGTTAAACAAGGTGTACTAATCAGTGTTTTGAGCCATAACTCATTCTTACTGATACCTTTGTGTAAATGACTCATTGATTGTCTACTTCTACCTGAATTTGTATGTAATAATACCTGTTAGTCAAGATCTGGAAATGTCTATGTCTTTTGGCAATGAAGCTTATCATCCCATAATTGGTTTTATGACAGACTATCATGAACAACAATATAGAATGATACGAATAGCCTGTCAAACATATTGAAAAGAAAAAATCATGTTTACATACTTTGTATGCAAACCACAAAAATATAATGTTGAAAATATTGTGGAACAGAATATTGCCAAAAAGGCAAGAATATTGTTTTTTATAAACGAGGACTTTTCTTAAACATCTCGGCCTTAAAATTTCCAATTCTTTAAAATTCTGGATGAAGACCAATTGGCCAATCCTAAAGACACTCATTCTTACACATCTAGCAAATTGGAGGGATCTATATGTGTCATGGCTCGGTAGACTCAATATAATCAATATTAGTGCCCTTCCACGTCTTCTATATTTATCGCAAACACTACCCGCTGCCATATCATCAACGGCGTGGACATTACAAAAAGACCTGATACAATTTATGTGGGCAAGTCAAAGCAAGATTCAGTAAATCGCCACTAATGGGACATATGGAAAGAGGATGGCAAGCATGTGCTAATACCGGGAGTTACTATTATGCTGACCAATTGTGTAGAACAGTCGAGAGTTCCATGCATGGCTCTGCAAAACACTGGCCCCCAGTGTGAAAAGGGCCTTAGCTAAGAGACCTCTATGGAACACTCTGTGGTAACTTAGAGAACATAGGCCCTGTAATCTTTATGCATCCAAAATATTTAGTACAGCATGAAAAATATGGGACAAATTAACATTAAAAGCAGGCCTATCCACATTTTCATTACCTTACACTCCCTACATCCTAACCAGTGTTAATGTGGGTTGCTTAATTCGAAATGTTTAGCGCTTAAGGATTCATATTTACTCTGAATTTGGAAAACCTTAGTCTCGCCGTCCATCTTTACATGAGGCTGATGTCTGACATGTGACTTGAACTACTGTTTATTCTGTGTTTATAATAAAGACTCATAGATTTTGCTAGATGAGAAAATAATTCTCGTAGCTACTTGAGCTGAGTGTACTTTCCCAAGGAGAAGAGCAACTGTCCTAGACTGAATAACATACTATGTAACATTTTGTGTGCTGAGAACAGATGTTGGGATTATTAAAGCTCCAGATATTATAATTAGTGAGAAAATCTTCGCATGTAGTCCATTACAACTGTTGCTCTTTGACTGTTTTCTATTGGTTAAGAGTATGAGAACCATGTACTAATGTAGTAAATGTATGAAACTTTTGTTTAAACCTTTATAAAAGGATGTGACTTCTGCATGTGGGAAGGAGACCCTTTCCCAATTCTGATGATGGTGAATCCATGCTGGAGTTGGACTCTACTGAGTTTTGCAGTATTTTCTATTGATTTGCAAGCTTATTGATCTAACTTTGATGGCATATCTGTACTTTAATTAATTTAGTAAATCTATAAAACGGAGATCTCTGTCTGTCGTTCTTTTCCAGAAATGTTTATTGCTTGCCTTCTGCATGTACCTTATTTAGTTTAATAAGAAAGGCTGCTCCAACAGGGAGCAAAAACGTCCAGCATCAACTACATTGCTCCCAATCGGATGCCAGCGACCAATTAGGAGTTTTAATGAAAGGGGTTTGTGCGCTGAAACCTTCAATTCATACCCACTTTAGTGAAAAACTATATGATAGATGCAGGGCTGGAGAATATTTCGTGGTTAAAGATTTATTTAAAGGACGTTCCATTAAATCCCCACAAGACTGTAAACAGGATTTCAGAACAACAGAGCAGGGTAGGCTCAGATACAGGCAGTTGAGACACTGGGTACTTCAACCTGATAAAACGGCAGCCAACAGGCAGCAAGCCCACTTTGAAAAACTCTCTCCTAAATCAGGGGCATATTTACGAGTTAAGTGGCGCAGGGCAGAGCAGCGCAGCAGGTCACCTTACTGCGCTATCCTGCTCTCAGGGAAAGGGCAGGAATGCACCATATTTATCCAGCACAGTGCATTCCTGTCCTTTCCCATTGCGCTGGTGCCATTTCGGCAGCCTAGAGCCAATGCAGGCACCCTTGCACCATGGTGCAAGGATGCCTTTGTTGCCTGCAGGATTGTTTTTGTGCCGGAAGGGCTACCTTCCTGCACAAAAATAATCCTTTGAGACTTTTTCCTCTTTCTATGAGTGCTGCTTGTAGAAAGAGGAAAAAAACAAGGACAAATAAAGATATTTATAAAGATATGCCTCACCTGGGGAGACGTAAGATTTGGGCGCATTCTCAGGTTTACAAGTCCTTGTAAATCTAGGAATGCATCAAAAAACATTAGGAGTTGCGTGGGAACACCCAACGCAATGCCCACGGAATATCTCCCTTGCGCAGAGTAAGACAACGCCATGATTTGCGCTGCATTGCCTTACTCCACATGTTTCAAGCCATTCAAAGCCATGCAAAGTAGATTTGTGTGGCTTCATCAATCGTACTTAAAGACTTGCGTCATGCATGTGCCACTTTGCGTGGTGCAAACATGACGCAAGCCTCTCATAAATATGCCCCTCAATCTCTACAAAAGGCCTAATCTCCACATTCTATGCATACTTCTGAAACAGTCGCCCAAAAAATGGAAAGGTCAGGTATAATGGGAGTGCAAACCGGGGTCAAAGTTCCCTGATAAGATGTGGGATAGAAGCCTTAAGGAAGAGTTCCACATAGAAACTGGTGTATAAAGTTAGAATAAGATGGTATCTTACTCCAGACAGATCCACCCAAATAACTCATATAAATGTTAGAGATGCAAATCCAAAGTGGGTACGAGATATTGCGTATCTGGTGGGGCTATTTGAAAATACAAATCTTTTGGAAGGAATTGCTCAGCCATATTGGCCCAATTGTAGGAATTCCTATTTCACATTGCCTGAAGTTTGTCTTTCCCAGTAAGCATTTCACGGATTGTGAGAGTGAGACACAATAATCTTCCATTTAGGGGCAGCAAAAGGTCTAATTGCTTGATTTTGGAAAAAGAAGGACTCGCCATCTGGGGGATATAGATAACTAAATTATGGCACACTGTGGCCATGGAAATCAGGGCAGGACTGGAAACCCAAAGCAGCCCTGGCAATTTTGTCAGACCATAACCCCTGGGGTGAGGATGCAAGAGTGAAGCACTTCTGCTTTTGTTACTAGGGGCTGATATTGAGGCACTGCTGCAAAACCGCCTCCCCCCCAGTAGCAAAACCGTCCCCCACTGCTACAAAACTGGCCCTCGTCCTTCCAGCCTCTTGGGGAAATGCCCGTTACCTCCAGGTCCCCCCAGTCCTCGTCCCATTCATGAAACAGTGAGATAATACTATCTCATGACAGAAAAAAAGAACGAAGGAATGCTGGCCCTACCCCATCCCCTCCCCCTGGGAGTACAAATATGTGCCTATCTCAGCATTCCTCCTGTTCTTTTTGTCTGTCTTCCGACAGAATGGGACGAGAAGCAGGAGCTGGGGAGCGCCTGGATACTTACGTGCTCCACTGCCGGGCGGTGGGGGCGTTGCGGTGTCTTCATTCCTGCCAGGCTTGGGAGGAGACGGGTGGATTCCCTCCTCCGACGTTTTGTGTGACGACTGCGGGGGAATTCAGGTCTGCGCCTCCCGGGTTGCCGGGCACACTGGGAGGCGCGGAGTTTCTGGCGAGACCCGTCTGTTCTGGATTCTTCTTCCGGGTCTCACTGCCTGACTTCCGGCCAGGAAGTCAGGCAATGGAGTGCCGGTCGGCAGCGAGGCTGCGTTGGGACCAGCATAAATGTGAGAATTGGATTTGTTCTGGAGAATTTTGGTTGGTGGCAATTTCTTTATATGTGGCGGATTGGACTGGATTGGTGCCCCCGCGGACCGGTCCTGGTATCTTATACAGTATGTCAGGTTGTTATCTTTGTTACGTGACTATCCAAAAAGCTGGAGGCTTTAGGATTATTCGAAATATAAACGATCTGGTTGTATTCCACAACCTCGATGATTATCTGATGGGAGGAAGACTTCCCCCGTTCCTTGGGTAAAAGTGGAGAAGTGGGTCCTAGGGGTGGGATCGCAGAAAGGTTTTTAGATGGGGCGGGCAGTGGTTTATTCTATTTTTCAATGTATTTAAATATTAATGGAACATTTGTGTAGACGTCAATGCCGAATTACACGGCTTTTACCATTTTAACTATTGCTATTGTAGACTTTAAAAATGCTCACTGAGAATATGTAAACGGCTACTGGGAATATGCTATTGCCAATAATTTTGCATTTAAAAAAAATCAATAAAACGTAATATTAAAAAAAGATGTTTTTCCCTAACCAAATAAAATGAAAAAGAACACGTTTTCAGTAATTAAAAAAAACACAAAAATATGTTTTTGCAAAAAGAGTAACACCAAAGTAAAATTCCCTAATATAAAATATGTAAACTCCAAAGAGAAATGGATTAAAAACTTTTTTTTATCAAATCACCTGCTCCTGGGTGTGATCCACCCTCCCTTCCTTCTTGCATACAAACAAAAAAACACAAAGTAAGAAGAAAGTGGCTGGGCTGCTTATAAACACTGAAACGTTGTTCCTCTATGACACACTCTCCCCAATCTTGCAGGAATTCTCTTTGCTGGGGATGTTTGATAGAGCAGATTATGCTGTGTGGGGCAAATGACCCCGGAAGTTAACAAGAACCTTCTGAAAACATTATCCCTGATTCAATTCTCTATACTGTCACAAGTTCATTAATTTTAAAATGTTTTGTGACACACTCCAGCAATGCGTCATTTTTGCGCCTAAGGATACGTCAGAAATACTGACGTATCTGTAACTCCTTGCAACATGATGCGTCATACTGTAAATATGACGCATCCAGCATGTAGCAAGGATGGCGCAGTGAAAAGTGACGCACCGCTGTTTTCATGCAGCGATGCGTCACTTTTCATAAATGAGGCCCTGGATGCGGGCAGCTTCTGCTGTCTACAGCCATGATTTGTTTTGTGAGAAGCTTACACGTTTCCATTACGTTTACTTTTTGAAAACGTTTTGCAGTGATCTGCTTCTTTTTATCAGATTTTGGAGTTGTGTTTATATGTTGGAGCTCATTCAAAAGAGCGATTGTTGCACAATCTGCCCGAATCTGTCATGCGCACCAAAACATCTTGGCTGCAGTTCCTTTCTTGGCTGCTGTACATTCATTGGCAGGATCCACACATTCTCCACCCCTCAGGCTCATTTGTTAAACACACCTGCAAGTGCTGAAAAAATGCTGGAAGCATTTTGCTGTTAGCTGACTCCTTTCTTATCTAAACACATTTATAGTAACATGCCTTTGTTAACTTAAAATGAAGGCAAGTCTTGTATCCTGTCACTCGTGGGCACTACTTAAACCAGAAAGATGAGAACAAAAGATAATATTTTCAACGTTCCAGTGATTACTTGTTTGACATCCTCCCCCCCCATCCTCCAGACAGGCACCCCATCCCCACTTCCATTTCATTAGATAAAAAACAAGCAGAACAAATCTCTCTCTCTTCTTTAGGTGAGAAGGGCCATAAAGGATACTTACCCAGACATTACATCCCAACATCTAGATGAGCAGGGACCAAGTACTGCGATATGCAGGGCTAACATTGATGCATTTATTATCCTGCATTATTTCCACTAAGGATGATATGATGCTGAGTACATGTGACTTCAAGGACAGAACAATGCTTCCCAGGCCTCTTCAGAGTTTAAGCCTGCCTGATTTATATTGACAATCACTCTTTGGCAGTAAAGGAAGAAGTATTTGCACTTCCTGCATTTAAAACAGGCGCTTGGGCTTTTGATATAGCATGTGAAGCGAGAGTGTACGCACAATACGAATAAAGTGGTTTTCCGTACCATTTTAAATCACTTTCCTGTGATGTAATGTCTGAATATAGGTGTTTTCTCTTGTCCAGAAGTTACCATTCACCCCAGAGGCCCTCACTGTATTGTATTGTATTGTAATTGCATTTATATAGCACTTACTACCCCTGACGAGGCGTCGAAGCGCTTTTTCGGCGAGTAGCACGCTACTCCGGAACCCATAAAGGATTAGTGTTGAGTTATTATAGTGAAATATGAAAGTAATTTGAGTGGTGGATAGGTTAGTCAGTTATTTGGATTCAGAAGGATAGCGGAGGGATAGAAGAGGGAAAAAGGTTTGCATTTACATAGCGCTTGTTACCCCTGATGGGGTGTTAAAGCGCTTTTTTTGGCGAGTAGCATGCTACTCTGGAACCCATAAAGGATTAGTGGTGAATTAGTATAGCGAAATACGAAAGTAATTTGAGTGGTGGATATTAGTCAGTTATTTGGATTGAAAAGGATAGCGGAGGGATTGAAGGAAAAAAGGTTTGCATTTATGTAGCACTTGTTACCCCTAATGGGGTGTTGAAGCACTTTCTTGGCGAGTAGCATGCTACTCCAGAACCCATAAGGATTAGTGTTGAATTAGTATAGTGAAATATGAAAGTAATTTGAGTGGTGGATATTAATCAGTTATTTGGATTGAGAAGGATAGCGGAGGGATAGAAGAGGGAAAAAGGTTTGCATTTAGATAGCGCTTGTTACCCCTGATGGGGTGTTAAAGCGCTTTTTTCGGCGAGTAGCACGCTACTCCAGAACCCATAAAGGATTAGTGGTGAATTAGTATAGCGAAATACGAAAGTAATTTGAGTGGTGGATATTAGTCAGTTATTTGGATTGAGAAGGATAGCGGAGGGATTGAATAAGGAAAAAAGGTTTGCATTTATGTAGCACTTGTTACCCCTAATGGGGTGTTGAAGCACTTTCTTGGCGAGTAGCACGCTACTCCGGAGTTCTCATCTCGAAAAGGTACGTACATCAACACTCTTCCCTGGGGTGCCAGGAAGAGTGTAGTCAAATGGAATCCTAAGCTGCATATCAGCATTAAAGGTTTGGGCAAACCTTAACTCTCGTGGCCAGTATACAAAGAGCTATGGTCCTCCAATACACCTGCAACCATTTCCTTTGTCTTGCTAGATTCAACTTTAGACAACTGCAGTTCATTCAATCAAGAATGGGCAACATGCATGACTACAAAATTGAAAGACGAACTATTTCTCAATTTAACAAGAAGAAAACATATTGGTAGCCACCACACATGTAGAAAATGTGTCACAGCACAGGAGAGACCTTTCCTGTAATGTGCGCTTGAAAGTGGAGGCAGCGCAGCAAACTGAAATGTCAGAAAAAAGAAATGGCCCACGATAAACAATTCTTGCATAGGCCTACCTCTAACATGGCGCAGGAGTAAGGCATGGGCAGTCTTAAATGGGGCCGATAGACCAGAAAGAACTAAAGCGGACATGGGCAACATTCAGAAGTGTCAGAACTGTCACCAGGCCAGATTCAGCTACTCAATGGGGCATATTCTCAAGGAGCTATCGCCGAGTTATCGGCACTTTATCGCAGCCAAACTCGCAATAAATGTATCGGCCCATTCACAAGCTGGTGCTAACAGCCGATACCACCAGTTTACTTGCGAAAGCATCCGCAAAAAACATCGCCACAGATGACCCCGGCAACTATCGCTAATGAGATGCAGAGTAGGCGTTCCAGAGCAAAAATCTGCGACAACACCACACCTCAACATTCTCAACGACCAGCCACATCGGCGATAAGACCACAAAACAGGCGATAAGGCACGTTAGCAGCAGGAAATTAACATCTGCTCTGACCTGGTGTAAAGTCGGACGACAACCTGCACCATCAAAAGGAGCCCAGCCCAGAGCCACACATGAAGAACAACAGATGCCATGGAGCCACCCACCATGCATCCCGGAGCCCCGAGAGGGCAACAACACTCACCACCACCACCCCCAGGACCGCCACCCCCCCCCCCCCCCCGGACCACCACAGAGGCAGTTCAGACAAAGACAGCGGACCTTCAGGAAATGCACCAGCCTCACAGACCTAACACCAGACAATGTCAATGCCCACTACAGGCTCAAAAGGACAACCATCCTCCGCATCCTGAATATCATTGCCCACAGGCTGATGGTACCAACACAGCGGACAACCAACATCCCTCCACAGACAAAGCTGCTGGCTGTGCTGCACCTGTTGGCCTCTGGTACCTCCCAACCAACAACCGCCAGAGTCGGAGGAGTCTCACAGCCAGCCCCATCCAAGTTCCTCACACCTGTCCTGGATGCCATCATCAGCTAAGTACCCCAGTACCTATACGTCCCCCACAATGCGCAGGAACAGCTGGAGACCAAGCAAGGACTATACGCCATAGCTGGATTCCCGCACGTGTTGGGGGCAATCGACTGCACACATGTTCTACTTGTGCCCTCTGCCGACACTGCACACAATTACCGCAACAGAAAGCACACGCATTCCATCAACGTGCAGGCAATAGTGGACCACAGGGGACTCTCTTCACCAATGTCGTAGCCAACTACCCAGGCAGTGTGCATGATCCCTTCATCTTCCGACAGTCCAACATCAACCAGCGCTTCCATGATGGCACCTATGGGAATGCACTGCTCGTTGGCAAGTACCAAATGAACACCCCACACACCTCAACTCCACAATCATGCAACTCACAACTCTGGCACTGCACACGTCAGAAAATCACATACAACATGCCAAACAACATGCCCACCCACCAGACACGACAGCACAACTTACTGTGGCAACCTTGGTTAGCCATGTACATGAGCCATCAACGGCATGGCACCTCAGCCACACAATAGCGGAATGTGGGGAGAGGTGGGAACCAGGCATGTGCGAAGGAGGCAAGTGACCCATGAATGAGAATGTACACAATGCCAAGTGTGGTGGAGATGTGCTGGACAGACTACAGTATGCAGACCACAGACATATCCATGTCTACATGCACTGCTGGTGTTTGGAGTGTAGTGGACAGTGGACGCAACCATGTCACCCCAGCCAGTGGGGAAGATCGCGGAAATGTAGCTTGTGACGTCCCCCCCTGTAAGCGTGTGCGGGGTGGGCTGGCCCGGCGTACGCCAGGCCAGCGTAGGGGTGTGAATAAAAAGCACGTAGCTCTGGGCGTGGTTCTCTTCCGGAATGCCCAACGTGTCTGCCAGGGCAGCGCCTCCCACCCCACCACGAGGCCGACGCCGTCGCCGTGAGCGGTGTGGCCTGCGATCCTGTGCGCCTGCTGCACCCCGGGCCGCTGGTCCCCGAACCCATCATGCCGGCCCCTGCGCAGCCAGGCCTCACCTGCCGACACCGGCGTGTGTCAACGAGGGCCCACCATGTGCCGGCGCAAGCTCCAAGCCCGAAGCCCGCGGCCTTGGCAGCCTCCTCAGACCATCACGGCCTCCGCAACACAGGCCCGCTTTACTCCTTTCTCGTTGACGTACTCCACCGCTGCCTCCGGCCTACACTACGGTCAAGTAGGTCACACATTTGGAACTGAGTCTTGATAATGCAATGGCAGAGTACACACTTCATGGCTGAGTTTATATCACTGTACTCCCTTCGATGTGGTGCCACCAACTCTGTGCATAGCATTCGAACTACTACTGTCTGTGGTCCCTTGCTGACTACTGCCTTCGGCCTACACTGCGGTCGAGTAAGTCACACATGTGGAACTGAGTCTTGATTTTTGCATGGCGAAGTTCATATTATTGTACGCAAGGAGACGAGTAAGAGGAAGACGCGGTTCAGTCCGGAGGAGAAAAGGATCCTCGTTATGGAGGTGATCGAACACTGCCGACAACTGCTCTGGTGTCACTAACTCTGTGCATCGCGGGCCAATGACACGTGGCTGTGGGCCCCTGCTGACCGCTGCCTCGGGCCTACACTGCGGTCAAGTTGGTCACACATTTGGAACTGAGTCTTGATTACACAATGGCCGAGTACACATATCAATGCAGAGTTTAAATCACTATACTCCCTTCGATGTGGTGACACAAAGTATGTGCATGGCATCCCAACCACACGTGTCTGTGGGCCCTTGATGACTACGCCTTTGGCCTACACTGCGGTCGAGTAGGTCACACATTGTCATGATTCATTTATGGCAGACTTGATATCATTGTACTGGCCTCATCGCAAACTGCATCCCCTTTCAGCTCCGGTGCCACTAAGTCTGTTCCCCGACATCCACGGACACTTTCTGGTTGAACTTTGGTGGCGACTGAGTCTATGGACTGGGGTTGTCTTCATCATCATGTCGGTGATACTGACTTTGTGGCAAAAACGAGGCTGTAGCATTCCACTCCTCCATTTGCCGCTTCCGGCCGGCTTCTGCCCTCTGCATCATCCCCTGGAGGACACCTTCCACTGTCCCCCGCAAACCTCCGCTACATTCACCTTCGACATCGACGAGGAGCCGCTCACCTTGCGTGGCCCTATCTCACTGCACCGCAAGTCACCGTCCCGTGGCGGTGTGCCTGTGCCGGCCGCAGTGCATCCGGGGCCACTAACTCTGTGCAGCTCAAGTCATGGCCCCTGTCTAATAGCATATTGGATGGCCTCTGGGCCGATGGCCTGGGGGTCATCAAGGCCATGTGTCTGTGGCCCTGCGCTGTCCGCTGCCTCCGGCCTCAACTGCGGTCCACCTGGGCTCACACATCAAATCGAGTCCTGACCTGCCCGGACGTCGCATCACCTCAGGATGCACACGCCAGCACCGCCAGGACCAACTCCAAACAACAGGTGCCAGAGTCGGAAGTGTCTTACTGCCAGACTATCAGAGTTGCTCACACCTGTCGTGGGTGCCATCATCAGCTTGATACCCTGCTCAGCTCTTCAAGTGCCACTAACTCAGTGCACCACAAATCATGGACCATTCTGCTTGCATGTTGGGTGAACACTGTACTTTCTCCGGCTACCACCATGATGCTTCACAGTTGTTTCTGTTATGCTGGTGTTTTCTGTTTCCGCTTTAATTGTGATCACTGTTTGAGTTGTTGCCAGCACCAATGACTCCATGAGGGCTGGCTTACACTCACCCCACACACATCCAGCACATGCGTCACTGTACATGTGACCATGCCAATAAAGGTGTCGAGCTCACGTGCCCGTAGCCAGTTCAACGAACTATCCGAGTGTGTCCGTGTGCTCATGATGTATGCATTAGGGCCCCGGGCCCTACAACATTACATTGTGCCGTGTACAGAGGACGCACCCATGTCACCGCAAGCAGCGGGTGAGACATTGCACATGTAGCTTTGTGGTCCCCCACTCAATACGTAAGATGAGTGAACTGGGCCGGCGTACGCCAGTCCAGCGTGGGGGTGTGGATGATTATCCCGTGGCTCTGGGTGTGGTTAAGTACTGGAAATGTGCAAAGGCATGTGTCTCTGTCGCAGTGTGGGTCTCCGTTGGGGAGTGTAGGTGGTCCCTGATGGGACATAGACACCCATGTATGTGATCTAGTTCGGCTTCCATGAGGTAGTACCCCACCCGCACATGTTCGGCCACCCCCTTCTGGCAGTCTGACACCTGGCCTTGGAATGTGATGTGTGCTTGGGTGGGCTGCTGGGAGCCAGCCGGGGTGGTGGGTGTGTCCAGCTGTGTTGTCTGTGCAGGGGGTGGGGTATCCTCGATGCAGCGGTGCTGCCCTGCTACTGGAGGTCGATTACCTAAGATGTCCATGGACTGTTGTAGGGTGTCGGTGTTGGAAGTGTGGAGGTCCTCTTCAGCATCACTGTAGAGTTGTCTGGTCTGCTCTGCTGGAGGTGTTGTTTGTCCCTCTTCAATGTGAAGGGGAGATGCTTGTTGACATTGTGTTGGCATGTATGTTGACGCATTGTTCAAGTTTACATACAGACTGCATGACAATGTACATTGTGACTGTTTGGGAGGGGCGGACTATTTGATGCGGGACAGTGGACATTTGGACTACATGACGTAGGTGAGGTTGTACACGTACATTTGCATCTCATAGTTTCCTACTATGTCAGATGTGATTGGCCATTTTCGACACACAGGCAGACCCAGTTGTGTCCTCTGTTCTGCAGTGTAAGTGTTGCACTGTGTACCACATTGTCGTCCATGTGGATGTGCTGTCATTACTATGTGTGTGTGCTGCATTGTGTGAGAGTCGCAGATGTGATTTTGCAGCCCCTTATCCCTTGGAGGCGGTGTGCCTTAGGCTTTTGTGCTTTTAAGGTGCTGTGATGTTGGCGACTTGGGTCATTTGTGCTCTTGGTCGGTTTTTGTACTCTTGTGCATCGTTTATCTGCAGATGTATTGTTGACGTCAGTGGTTGTTGTGTACGGGGATGTGTCAGAATGTGACCTGCTCCTTTCCGGATGTGGTCCACACTCAGCCACCTCAGTCTCGTGGCGTGCACAATGTCATGGTGATTGTTCTACAGCCATGCTGCTCGTCATGTGGTGTCACTTGCATTGTCAGTGTGGCTCTCACATACGCATCTTTGCTGTGTTTCGCACGGGTGCATGTGTGTGTTGTGGAATTGGTGATGTGTGGGGTGGGACCCCTTTGGGCACATGGTGGACGGGGGCCTACTTGATGTTTGTATGTGTGCTGCTGTGTGCCACGGGGATCAGGGACATGACCCAGGGTCATTGTGGGTGTGCGGTGTGCTACACGTCGTTGTGCATGTGTGCCATTGTGCCCGCCCCCCCGTCCCCACAGTCCCTGTTCGTTACTCACCCAGTTGATGTTGTGTCAGGTCATGTCGAGCAGTGTCCGGACTCCCGACTCCTTGCACCGTCTCCACGCTGATGACTGTGGCCACCATTTGCTCCAGCTCCTCCTGTGGCGCAGGACTCCCACCTCCATTCGACGTTGCTGCCTTCCTGTTGGCAGCGGGTTTCTGCTTGGTTTGGCTTTTCACATCATGCCAGCGCATCTTGGCCTCCTCGACACTCCGGCTGCATTCACAATGGAATGCCATTTTTCCATCTGTGTTGCCAATGACACGGTGGAGGTGACGGACAGTTGTTGTTAGTGCTCTGTCACCTCCGTGACGACGATCAGGTTGTCATGCGGACTGTACCCCGTCTTCCTCTTCCTCTTCTCCTTGGCCTTCCCAGACCCCGAGGTTCCTTGCTGGTGGTCTGTGGGGCTTGTGGGGTTCGCGTTGACCTGGGCACTCGTTCCAGGTGCATCCATGTTGCTACACAGGTTATTTTGTTTATGGTGTGTTTTTCTTGTTCAGCTTTTATAGGGCATTTTCCCGCATGACGCGTGGGGATTGCAGGCCTGTCGCTGGTTATCGCTGATTTTTGTATCGGGTTTGGCCTCATCGCAACTTTATTCGCGTTCGTGTTTCGCATTTTTGCGGCGTCGCGTTAATTTTAACGGGGTCATTTGACGCGTTATCGTGGGACTATCATATGGTGCCGCCAGGTTGGGAATACTACGTTAACACGGCGTTGTTTTCTCGCGGTAGACTGCGATGTGCAAAGTTGCGTTAAGCTAAACTTGCGGTGGTTATCACACGTTCTTGAGAATATGCCCCAATGTGAATAAAGCCCAGACAAGCATTCGCCTCAAAATCCCTTAAATTTCAAACTTATTGGAAATGTACTTTGCTGTCCAAACAGTTCAGAATACCAGGCCAGCGTTCGGAACAGGGCTTCTGTAGTAATAAACCTACCTAGAAGCAACGTTATTGAAACAAGATAAAAGATGTTATGATTAGTTGCAGGAAGCTAGAATAGCCATCATTTTGAAAGCAGACCGGCTTTGCATACACTCGTTTTTGCTCTTTCTCCTGTCTTTGGATAGGACTGAATTACGTTTGCTTAGTTAGTAAAGCAGAATGTTAACAATAATGTATCCAAAAAGGAAAGGGCTTCGTGACACACCCTCTTCTGCCACAGTGCACTCAACAGACTGGAGATGCAGGAAAATCTTAGGTCTCACTTAAGACAACTGTGCACAACAACGCACCAGGATCTTCAGCCACACTGGGAAGAATAGCTTTTTAGGACATGCAGCATTCATTCTAGGAGATATTACAATGTTCCACACTGAAGTTTCCGTGTGATCAGAATTCAGATAAATATGTTATCTGTTTCAAAGAGCTCTTTCTGTGAGTAGTTGTCTCATGTTACTGGACAGGGCGCGATTCAGGATGTTCGACAAATCTTGCACCAAAGTTTCATCGCAAGGAGCGCCAACAATGATTTTGGTCAAGTTATTTTGGAAGGCACTTCTCTAACGTTGATTTGTCACCTTTCTGTTCTTTGCTGTATTTGGGTGTCAAACTGGTGCGGTGGTGAAACCTTTTCCCAGACAGTGTCAACGTGCAAAAATGACAAAATAATGCGTCCATTTCTATCGATAATGGCATTACTCCTAGTCCTATTCCCTCGCCTTCCTTCAGTACCATTGAGGCCCCGCCTCCCACCCAGACCCACCCCCAGCATAAAAACTGTGCCCGCCCCCACCTCCACCTGTACGTAAACAAGCCAAGCTAGCACTCAGATGTACCGCACCGGGAGGGAGGGAGGGTCCTCGAAGGAAGGCGAGGAGTAGGACTAGGAGTAATGCCATTATCGATAGAAATGGACGCATACCTCCGTCCCTCCCTCGCATTCCTTCAGTACCAATGAGGACATAGCAAGCAGAAGAAAACAGAGACGGACAACTGAGTGATAAAGAACACCAAAATGTAATACAATGCCCCAAACACAGCAGATCAACATCCCTGGTCCCTCATAGAGGACAAGACCCTGTGGCCCAGAACAGTATCCAAACGCTCCAGACTCGCAATCCGATAGTGACGGACAAACGTATAGGGAGAAGACCAGGTCGCAGCCCTACAGATCTCCACCACAGAAGCACCCTGCAACTCAGCCACCGTAGCTGCCATACTGCGAGTGGAACGCCCCTGAACCCCCACAGGAGGAACCACCCCTTTAAGATGGTAAGCCATCAAGACCGTGGACCATATCCAACGACCCAAAGTAGCTGTGGAGGGCTTAACACCCTTCCTAGCCGGACCAAAGTTAACAAACAAAGAGTCCCCCACCCGGAAGGACTCCACAACCTGTAGGTACCACAGTAAAGCCCGCCGGACATCCAAACAGTGCAAACGAGATTCCTCAGCCGAGGAAGGAGCAGGACAGAACTCAGGCAAAATCACCTCCTGACTGAGATGAAAGGCCGAATTGACCTTATGGACAAAGGATGGAACTGGAACCAAAACCACCCGATCCGAAAAGACCTTGCAGAAGGGAAACTTACAAGACAAGGCCCCCAACTCCCCCAAGCGCCGCGCAGAGGTTATGGCGACCAAAAAACAAGTCTTAAAAGTCAAGAGACGTAACTCGAGACCCTCAAGGGGCTCAAAGGGAGGACCGGACAGGGCATCCAACACCAGCTGAAAATTCCACGAAGGAAAGGACCTAACAGGGCGAGGAAACAAATTCAACACACCCTGAAAAAGACAAGGCATCAGACCCCCCTCATCCCGCAAATTACGCCAGGAGCCCCTAAATGCCTGAATAGCCGCCCACTGCACCCACAGAGAAGCCACCGACAACCCCAGATGAGCCCCATCCTGAAGGAACTGCATCACCAAAAAGAGGTCAGCAACCGTGGGATCAACACCCTTACCAGCACACCAGGCCGAAAAGACCCGCCAATGCCTAGCATAGGACAGCAGAGTGGATGACCTACGGGAAGCCTGCAAAGTAACCGCCAACCGGGCCGGAACCCCCAACCCAGCTAAGCCCTGCCGCTCAACCGCCAGGCCGTCAGGTGTAACCTCCTCAGAGAGTCCAGGGGAAGGGCCGGAAACTCCAAAGGGGATGGAACCATCGGAAGGACCCACTCCCGGTCGCAACACAACCCGGTCAGGAGAGGAAACCAATTCGCCCGAGGCCAACGGGGAGCCACCAACAACACCTGAGCACAGTCCCTCGGACCCGCACCAGAAAGGACCGGAGCAGTGGAAAGGGGGGGAAGGCATACAGCAGACCCCGAGGCCAAGGACAGGACAAGCCGTCGACCCCCAGAGCCCCGGGACACCGGCCCAGAGAAAGAATCAGGCCACCTTGGCATTCCCCGGGTCCGCAAACAGGTCCACCGCAGGGAGGCCCCAACGACCCACCAACTGGACGAACACACTGGGAAGGAGAGAGAACTCCCGAGATGACGGAATGTTCCGACTCAACAGATCCGCCCGCACATTGTCCACCCCCCGAATGTAGAGAGCCGACAGACCCAGAACCCAGACCTGAGCCCACAGAAACAGGACGCTGGCAATCAAGTACAAGGACCTGGACCTGGTCCCTCCCTGACGGTTGACATAGGACTTCGCCACCAGATTGTCCGTCTGAACCAACACCCAAAGGCCGCGCAGAGAGTCCTGAAAGTGCACCAGGGCAAGCCCAATCGCCCTCAACTCCCGCCAATTGGAGGACCTCCGGGAGTCCAGCAGGGACCAGCACCCCTGAACCTGATCCGACCCCAGCCAAGCACCTCACCCGGTTTGGCTGGCGTCCGTAGTCACCACAAGCGGAGCCGGAGGAGCCAGCGAAACCCCTGCCAGAAGGTGACGTCAGTTGAGCCACCAGGAGAGCTCCCCCCGGATCCTTTCCGTCATGGGCAGCAGGGACAACAGACTCTGAGACCCCGGAGACCAACCCAACAGGATCCAGTTGGCCAGGCGGAGAAGATGAAAACGAGTCACGGGAACCAGAAACACCACGGAAGCCAGGTGCCCCTGCACCCGCAGCCACTGGACCGCCGGAGGAGCCTCCCGGGACATCAAGGCCCGAACCTGCGACTGAAGAGAGACCAGGCGCTTGTCGGACAAGGTAACATGGCCGAGCAAAGTCCAAAAACGAGCCCCGATGAACACCATGTCTTGAGAGGGGACCAAAGAAGACTTTCCCCAGTTCACCAAAAACCCGTGTCCATGAAGAACCTCCAAGGCACACCCGATCTGATCGAGCAAAAGAGACTCCCCTGCAGCATGCAACAAGAGGTCGTCTAGATAAGGATGAATGAAAACCCCATCTGCATGAAGGAGAGCCATGAGAGGCGCCAGGACCTTCGTGAAGACCCTGGGTGCGGACCTGAGGCCGAAGGGAAGGACGCAAAACTGAAAATGGCATCTCCCACAGCGAACCTCAGGAAACGCTGAGAAGAAGGGGCGACAGGGACGTGGAGATAGGCGTCCTCGAGATCCACGGAGGCCAGGAAGTCACCAGGCCGAACCAGAGGAATGATGGCCTGAAGGGTCAACATACGGAAGTGAACGGGCCGAACACAGGAGTTGACCCACTTGAGATCGAGGACTGGCTGAAAGCCGCCGGTCACCTTCTGTACCAGAAACAGAATGGAGTAGGTCCCCATCCCCATCTCCTCGACAGGAACCCGGCAGATGGCATTCTTGACAAGCAAACAGGACACCCCGTCCAGCAGAGCCACCCTGCGGGGACCAGAGACAGGTACCGGAGTCAGCCAAACCCCAGAATCTGGTGGAACCTGCACAAAGTCGATCACGTACCCATGACCCACAGTGCTCAGGACCCAGCCATCCGAAACGTCCTGCTGCCACCGAGGAAGAAAATGCTGAAGACGACCACCCACCGGCAGCGAACCGGCCAGACAGTAGTTGTCAGGGACCCTTCTTGGCAGGGCCCTTAGGGGTGGAGGCAGCGTGCTTGGGAGAAAAAAAGGGGCTGAAAACGTCGCCTGTGGAAAGACTGACGAGAATCACGCTTCAGGGAAGAACGAGGGGCCCTATTCCAAGGTTTACCAGACGGAGCCGATCCGCCTTTATAGGGCAAAGCATGCTTCCGCTCCTTGAAAGCCTTCGATATCATTGCAGGCAACTGGTCCCCAAACAGAGCCAGTCCATCAAAAGGCAACTTCAACAGAGCCGCCTTCTCCCCAGGATCAGCTTTCCAGGACCGGAGCCAGAGGGAACGACGTGCCGCCACCAAAGCCCCAGTGGACATAGCCGAAGACTTAATCACGTCCGATGAAATGTCCGCCAACAGCCGAGCCTGCTGCTCCATAGCAGCCAGGAGGTCAGAGCATTCAGAGCCCTCTTGAACTGCGGCAGCCAATTTTTCGAAATCCTGCACCAAAGACTGTGCCGAGTAGGCAGAGAAAAGGCTAGCCCTCAGCGCCAAGTTCCCAGCAGCAAAGGAGCGTTTAAGGCCAGAGTCCACCTTTTTATCAGTAGCATCCGCCGGGGTACAATCCTCAGGCTGAATCGCCGTCTTGCCAATCAGAGTGGCCAGGATAGAGTTCAGCTTCAAATTGTGAGGTAAGGGGTCCTCCCCTTCCAAAAGGTAAAGCTTCTGAAGGAAGCGAGGGACCTGCATTTTATCAACCTCACGCCACTCCCTCAACACCATGTCCTTGACTGGGCCCTGAAAGGGCATGCCCAACCTGGAGGGGGAAGCATACTGAGGAAAGAGACTCCCATCCCCCTCCCCCAGCTGGAACGGAGGGAACCCTAAATTGTCCAGCACATGAGCCAGAACATCCCACCTCTCCTCCCTGGAGATATACTTTCCGCCAGAGGAGGTAGAAGGACCCTCACCATCCGACTGTGAGACCTCCTTCGTAGGATCCAGTGAACGAAGACGAGAAGGAGCAGAAGGCACCGGATGAGCCAGGAGAGCCTTAGTCACCGCCGCCTCAATCATGCCCTGTACCTCCTCCTTGGACATGAGAGGCACATCACCCCCAGAAAGGCCCCGACTCCGAGGGCGCTTGGGGAGGAACAGGAGAATCCTCAGGAGGAAGAAGAGGAAGAAGACACCAGATTGTTCCTCTTGAACGCCCACTTGCGACCCATGGTAGCAGAATAATGGAGAAGCAATTCCCCCGCCACTAAATGTAGGAAAAAAAACCCCAGCCAGCAACCAATGACAGTCCTGGCCGGAAAACCGCCAAAAACAGGCAATAAACCAAAACGCTAATTCAAAAAACAAAGAAAGAAAACGGGCACAAACCCTCCCTACCAGGTCTTCGGGAAGAGTGGAGTCCGGGAGGAGGCAGCCACGTCAGCCCAACCCGTAAACACAGCCCCAGCCACAGGAGGACCGCCCAACACCGTCGCGGCTTCCTGAGCCACCGCTCCGCCCCCATACCACGAGGGAGACGAGGAGAGGAGGCACCGCCGGGAGAACGCTGCCGAGGGCACCGCCGACGCAGAGAACCATCACGAAGACTCCCCGGCACCGCCACAGGGAGGAACTGAAGGTAAGTCTCACTAGGGAGACAGAAAAAAACAGGTGGAGGTGGGGGCGGGCAGAGTTTTTATGCTGGGGGTGGGTCTGGGTGGGAGGCGGGGCCTCAATGGTACTGAAGGAAGTTGAGGGAGGGACGGGAGGTAATGAGGTAATACTCTCCCTTCCCCGGCCCTCACGGGTGAGTAGCCACGCTTTACAACCATGGTTGACTGATACAAATGCCTTAACACACTGAGGCAAACCGTGAGTTGCACCAAGTACGCGTCCATGTGCACGAAGGTATTCATAAAACTGACACTTTAAAAAACTTTCTCTTACAAGAAGCGACTCAAAGCACGTGTAAACGAAGCAAACGAAAACTATTCTAAAACATAATACTGCTAAACTACGTGAGGAGGCCCAAACGAATAGATTACACTAAGCAGGAAATAAGCGGCCCAACTAAATCGCGATGAGGGTGTCAGGGAAAAATATCGGGAATGCGTGTAACGTAAGGCACGACACGCCCGGTTTCACAAAATAACAATTTATTCACAGGAGTCTGAGAAGCCCGATAGCGACTGCACCATGTTACCTCTCTAGGGTGGATGTGGGATGCAGGTCCCATCCATACTTTACACTCCTGCTTTTTACCACATAGCAGTAAAAGGATCTATATGGCTGAGTCCTTGAAGGTGCGGTCACCTTCCATTCAAAGCTTCTGGTACCTGCCTCCCCAGCTGTGCTAACAAGTATATCTGTCCTTAGCAGGGCCGGTTCTAGGGCGGTGCAACCAGTGCCACCTCCCCGGGTGCTGACTTCAGAGGACACCTGTTTGCAAGTATATCATGGTTTTAAAAGCACCTGCTGCGGCGTTCCTGGCCTCCAGCAATTTTCAGGCAACAATAAAAATGTCAAGATAACTCCGGTGATTAATGTTCTTCCTGGAGAGAGATTAGAGTTTTGTCTAGTGGAAGTTTTGGCTCGTGGAAGTTTTGATTCATCCTAAGGTAGCGCAGAGGGTTAATATGCCTGCTGCAAAGAACATTACCCATGCAGAGCACAAAGTGAATATAATGTAAATAGGTCAATGGGTTACTGCTTTTGTCAGAGACTTCCCTTGTTACTTGCAGTTTATAAGTTAAAATCCAAATATAGAACAGTGAGTTATTAACTGTCATCAAAGAACTTCATGCAGACTGAAAAGTATAAATTAGAATGTTATTAATTTTTCCTCAGTCTTTCATTATCCTAATGTTGCAAAAAGGTTTAATTTGGATAGAAATCAATTCTTATTATTAAAGAGACCCCCCAACCATGGTGTTAAGTTTTAAATTCAGAGTTTGTGCTTCTCCAGGCCAAGCACCCTTAAACTATATTGCCTACCAGTGTGGATGAAATGTGAATCCTACCCCTTGTAGTCCTCTGTTTTATGTAACATTTCCTATACACTGATTTGCACACGTATGATTGATTGCCCCTATGTCACGTATGTGTGGTGTAAAGTGCTCTGAAACTCTTCACTTTTATGAGTGATGCTATAAAACTATTTAAATATATCTGAGAGAGAGTGGTTATGGGGACTTGAGAGGCACTGTTAAGGGATGGTAGTGAGGGAATCAGTGGCGGAGGTGGTCATTGGGGATGGGGCACCAAAAAACATTGCCGCACAGGGCACTACCAGCGCTAAAGCCGGCCCTGGCATCCAATATTATGGCTGCACCGCTACTGACCACTCAACGGGGTGGAGCCAGCTTGTTAGCTATCCCACATGCTTTTGCTAAATCTGAGCCGCCTTCCACAGCCAGGTGAGGGCTGCACAAACAACAGTAATACGGGACACCTGCTAAAAAAAAAAAACTCTTCAGGTACCCTAAGGCCAAAAGTAGGACGTCTAGGAAAATAGATAGAGTTTTAATGAGCTTTTCCTACTGCTAAACTACCTGAGTAAGGGCAGAGAGCAGAAAATGTGCTAGACTGCAGGAAATGGGGCTTGAACTGCAGGCATTTGCTTCTATTTAGCAAAGGCCCACTTATATGGGAGAGAACATCCCATTGCCCTTTTACATTGCAAGTCACCTCAGAATTCTGTGACCTTAAAATGGACTCTGCTTGCGGCCTTTGCCAATATGCTTGTGGAGCTCCTTGATGATTTGCATTATCCATATACTGCAAAGTTGAGCGTACATTATGCCGCGTCTCTTGCAGCACTGGTGTTTCACGGTGTTGCCTCTCTCCACACCCTTTTGCTCATTGTAGTCTTTCCTCTGTCCTGTAAGTACCAGATACTTCATTGCCTTTGATGATTTACGTCTGGTTTAAACTCTGGGATGTTGTAGGTCACGCCTGAAAATACATCTTAATGCAAACCTTCCGACAGGAACACACCTCAGCAGTAGCATGGTAGATTCTAATATTAGATTTGGGGTAGACTTGGTCTATCAAGAAATGTAGTAGTTCCCTTATCACAGTCTTCTGGTTCCTATTCAGTTATTGGACTTCTTCCTCTTCGATATACAAAACTGCCCAGGGATAGTGGCCATGGACTATTGGTGCCCTGAACTTCGCACATTGCATTACAGCCGGCCACACTCACTTCAATGAACGGCTGATCCAAAATTGCTAACACTGATACACATTCAATGAACAAATTATCTGTAGCGTTAGAGGACACACAAGGCATGTGCTTGGCAAATGTTTCTGGTACAACAACTTCACAAAACCTGAAGTTCAGCGTTTGCTGCACACCTGAAAGCTGCAAACTGCAGCAACATTTGGCTGCTTGGTGTAATCGCAGATGAAAACTTGTTACAGGTAGAAGGAAAAACTGCACGGCGCTTTATCTTGGGTACTTTCCTCTGCACTGGCTACCTCATAGGTAAATTTAACTTTATCTTTCCTAATCGGTGGTAGAAGTGGGCGGGATCGCAAGGGGCACGCGTGCTCATACTTTTTAAACTTAAGGAAAACAGTTCCCCTACTTTCTGCCAAAAGATAACCGTCCTGGGACGGGTAATTCTGAGAGCTGAAATGCTTCAGCTGAAGTGTAAGGCAGGGAGTCTTCATTGCTGTGATACCTGAAGGCGGGCAGACAGCTAAACAAGCCTTCTTGCCAGGGGGCCTGCTTGCCTGAAAGAAGTGTAAATGTGCACAAAAGGTAAGTCTGCAAATGTAAAGGGAGCTCGGAAGCTGGTATTGGCTTTAATTAATGGAATCACTTGACGCTTCCCAATAAGATAGGTTTATTATTTTTCAGTGGTATTGGAAAGGAGTTTCCAGCTGAGCTGTGATGTTAGTGCTGTTTTTAAAGGGGCGTCACACAGGGGCCAGTGTTACTCCTAACTATTCTCCACTATCCCAATCAGAATTCAATTCTGTGGCTCTCTGGTTACAGACACAGACCTCTGCAGTGAATTAACTAATAGAGGTTTCAAAAAGTATGATAGTGCATTTCCTACTGATTAACTTAACTTGCATTTATTTTACATTTAAAGAGTGTTATTTTATATATACATACCTGAAGGTGAAAGACCGAAAAAAGTTACAAAATATTTTTTTTAGTAATGCCTTTGACCCTGCCCTTATCGACCGCTGTTTCTAATATGTAATTAGGGAGGCACCACGAACAAAATGACTTCACAAAGATCCCAGAATTAAGTAAAAAGAACAATCTTCTAACTATGAAATGCAAGGAGAAAAGGAAGAGGTGTGGCGCAGCGGCCAGGGTGGCTGACTCCGGAACCCGGGGGCTCACGGCTCGATCCCCGGCGGCAGATCAGCCCAGCACCATGTGACTCTGGGCAATAGCTCGATTAATCTTCCCGATGGCCCCCAGCGCCTTGACGCCCTTGGGTAATTGTTCGCGCTTTACAAATACTGGACATTTACAATTACATTTTGATCATGAACTTTCTATCTCGAGTTCCAGGAATACTGTATATTCTTTCACATTAGTCATAGATTGTGTACTGTTTGACATAAGCCTCTTTAAACCAGGTAACCCTTTCTCTCCTACAGAAAGCATTTTATTTTAATTATTGATAGGTTTACAACATCAGCCACTTCAGAGCACTAGATGAAAGATAAGATGATGTGGTAACTGTGCAACGCCCAATCTACTGAATTGGGCGCAACGACCCTCCAGATAGCCTAATAAATTAACAAAGGTTTTGCGTCGCCCTGCGCCAAGCAAGGGGACGCAGAGTGACGCAAAACCTAGAATGAGATTTACCAAGCCAATCAAGGCCACTTTGCGTGACCCAGCGCCGCTTGAAATAAGGCAAGGTAGCCAAGTCTCTTACTTGCGTTACTCTGCCCCAGGGAGGCATTCCATGGGTGGAGCGTGGGTGTTCCCACGCATCCACCAATGGATTTTGGTGCATTCCCAGATTTATCATTATTGGTGGACCTGGGAATGCGTCAAAATGCTACTCCTATGTTTTTTTTGCCTAATTGTTTCCTCTTTCTACGTGTGCTGCATATAAAGAGGAAAAAGCCTCAGAGGATTGTTTTTGTGCACTAGGGGTACCTTCCTGCACAAAAACTATCCTCCCTGCAACACAGGAACCCTTGCACCATGACGCAAAGGAGCCTGTGTTGGCGCTAGGCAGCCAAAAGTGCGCCAGCGCAAGGAGCGGGCAGGAATGTGCCATATAATGTTAAATATGGCTCATTCCTGCCCTATCCCTTTAATGCTGTGCACCGGAGGAAGATGTGTTGCTGCGTTGCGTGAAAGTTTCATAAATCAGGGCCTTAGTGTTTAGTAATCATTCTTAAAGAAGCCTCTTATAATACATTTATGTGACCAGATATTTAGATCCCTCCAGCAGGATGGGCCACCGCTATTAAAAGAAATAACCCAACCGGAAGGCATAGTAGCAGCCACGTCTATTGGTGGTCAGTTTTCTAGCCTCAAGGCGAGACTTGGGTTAGAAGTGAAACCCCCTTTTGATAAGGAATTGAACTTACTAAATTGTCATCGTACGAATGCTCAAGGCTTCGAGCAGCTTTAAAGGATCTGAAGATGCGGGAGTCAAATATTTGCTACTCTTCCTCTACACTTCCAACACAAATGTCAAAGAACCAAACAATCAGTATAAACACAAATTAAAACGTGAAAAAATAAATGAAGAGAAGGCAAATAAGACATCAAAAATAAGACTATGAACAGTGACATTGCCTCTAGAGATACAAAGGAATACAGATAACCCAGGGAACGCAGGAATGAAAAAGTAAATCACAAATAGGAAGGTTGGTCTTGTTACATGGAAGTCCCGATGGGTGATACAGATGGTCTTGAGGGAGATATGCATTGCTACCTCCAAGGATATTATGGTTAAATTAGTGCTCTCCTCCGCTGATAATCTCAGAATATTTGTATTGGTTTATTCCCAGTCTGACTTCTATTATGTTATGTTAAAAAGGATTTGTAGAGCGCGCAGCTACTCAACAGAGTGTCCCGGCGCTGAGACAGAAAAGATACAGAGGCTAGAAAACACCGGTACCGGGGTGCGCGGCCATTATACTATTTGCTGGAACAGCCAGGTTTTCAGTTGTTTCCTGAACACCAGTATGTTCGTGGCCTGCTTGAGCGGAAGAGGCAGCTTGTTCCAGAATCTAGCCACTTGCACTTGAAAAGACCGTCCACCTCGACGACTTCTGAGACAATTTGGAGTGACAATTAGGTGTTGGTGTGCTGACCTAAGGGCTCTGCCAGGCACGTAATATGAGACTCTTCTGCGGATGTAATGCGCCCCCATGCCGTTCAGAGCTTTGAAAGCCAGGACCAGTGCTTTGAAGAGTATTCTGCAATGGACAGGCAGCCAATGCAGATTCTTCAGATGGTGGGAGATCCGGTCTCTAGGTCCGAGTCCTAGGACTGCCCTGGCCGCCGCGTTCTGCACGACTTGCAGTCGATTCAGTAAGAACTCTGGAAGGCCCAGATAGAGGGCGTTGGCATAGTCCAATCTGGAGGTGATAAGGGCCTGAACGACTGTCTTTCTGTGAACTTTTTCTGAAGAACTCAAAGCAATACAATGTGCCAAAAGACCCGTAAAACATCCTGCCAGGATGTGCATTTTCAGATCACCACTTCTCGGATATGCTTAGCTCTGATGAACCAAATAGCATGCAAAATTCCTAAAATGTATTCCCGGGGATGAAAGTAAAATGTTCTGGTTTCTTGTACCTTTGATGTATCATTGTCTTTTTTGTTTTTAATTCTTTTTATTGAACATTTGCTCAGTCAAAGTACAGATATTCATCAATACAGCCATGTCACAGTTGTGAACACTCTAATACACCGCTCACCCACCCATCTTGGGTCGCTGATATTTGGGTTCGCCCCTAATCCAAACATTCTGGATTTATTTATGACACATTGCGGATAACTACAAAAAAGGTCCTGTCACATTGCATCTAAGTGTGTCCAGTACTTAATTAATACCCCCTACAAGCCTCCCACATGCCCCACTTTTCCCCACTTTTTGGGACATCCTCGGCTTTGGTACACAACTTTCTCTGCTCTGCTGCACCAATCCAAGTACTTTTTCCAATCAGACACTGTCTGCAGGAGGTTTGCTCCCCAGGCCTTGGCTATGTTCCTTTTGGCTACTACTGTTGATACCATAAGCCAAATCTTGTGGTACTTGGGCCAAGCCTCTTCTCCTGTTACATTAAGGATGTGCCACCGGGCCTTCAGTGTGAGTACCAGGCCCGTGACCTCAGACATGACCCTGGTGACCTCTCCCCAGTACTTTTTGAATGATGGGACAGCCCCAGAGTATATGGAAAAAGGAGCCCACCACTCAGCAGACCCTAGCACACTTGTCAGTGTTGCATCATCCCAATCTGTGCATTAGCAGCCTGGAAGAGTAAGATCTGTGTAATATTCTCAATTGTATCAGATGGAAACAAGATTGAATGGCCACTTCTCTTGAACTCTGGAGCGCCTCATCCTAGTCATCATCCTCTAACAGCCCAATATCAGTTTCCCAGGCCTCCCGCAGGGCCCCCAAGGGGTAAGGAGAGTTATTCATGATCTTTCTATATGTAAGTGAGGTGGCCTTGGACTCCATTGAGTCTAGTATAAGCCTATCTTCTAGGGGCGTGCTTTCCACCAATTGTTCTCCCTCTGTTATATGCCTCCGTAACGCATGGCCCAGTTGCAAATACTTAAATATTACAGTGTCTGCAATGTTGTATTCGACCTTCGTGTCCTCCAAGGTCATCATAGCCTGGTTTGTCCAAATGTCTCCCAGTGTATAAATTCCCAGGAGTTCCCATTTATGGAATCCCTTCAGATTTCCTACCTCACTCAAAAGGTCACTGTCCCACAAGGGGGTTTTCTGCATAAGCGTAGAAATCGATTGACTTCATGCCATGTTTGTACCACCGTCTGGGTATGCAGTGGCAACTATCTCCACGTCTTCCTGCGATAGAGCGCAGACAGTCTCGCCTGGCAATTGACCCGATAGGCCAGTTCCTCCCTATCCGCGTACACCCATGCATTCACAGTGATCAACTGCACCGCGCCCAGTAATATTTCCTGTCAGGGACCACCAATCCCCCATCATAGACCCCTCTCTGTAGTTTACACAACGCAATTCGGGAGCTTCCCCCATCCCGTAGAAGTTTATGTAGCTCTCCATCCACTTCACGGAAAAAGTCAATAGGGATCTTGTACGGCGTATTTTGTAATATATAGAGGAGACAAGGCAGGGCCATCATTTTAAACAGGACCGCCCTGCCCATGAGAGACCGTGGCAGACCTCGCCAGTGCGAGACATCGCTTCTAAGTCTCTCAGTCTGTGGAAGGAGATTGTCCGCTATGAAGTCGTCAGGTGTCGTAGAGACAAGTATACCAAGGTATTTAAATTTGGTCTTCCCCATTAGAGGTGTGTCTCTAGCCAGTCTGGGAGGGTTGTAGAGAATTATCCAAGTTAATCTGGTTACCGGAATAGCTACCGAACAGCCAAAACAAGTGGAGCATCCTAGCCACAGACCTGTATGGTCGGGTGGCAAATAATAGTATGTCATTGGCATAGATCGATCTGCGCTCCTCCCACTCTCCCGTCCCCTTAATACCTGATATTAGAGGGTCCAGCCGAATCCATGCTGCAAAGGGCTTAATCACCAGAGCGAAGATCATTGGGGACAGCAGGCATCCCTGTCTCATTCCCCTGCACAGTGTAAATGACCGGGATATCGTACCATTGACGCGGACTGGTGCTACTGGATCGCAATATAGGAGTCTAACCCATCTTATGAAGTCTGTGACAAAGCCCATCCTTTCCAGCAATGAGAACATGTATGGCCAATCAATGCAATCAAACGCCATATGTGCGTCCACCGAGAGTAGCACAGCCTCCTCTCCCCGTCTCTCCCAGACCGTGTGTATTACCCCATATAGCCTTCTAAGATTCAACTGGGTGCTTCTATGGGGCATGAAGCCCGACTGATCTGGGTGTATCATTGATGAAATCACCGTGCTAAGTCTGGATGCCAGGGCCTCAGCCTGGCCCTCGCCTCCAGATTGAGCAATGATATGGGCCGGTACGAGCTGCACACCTTGGGGGGGGCTTTGTCCTGTTTGGGTATTACCACAATGGTGGCCATGCATTGATCCTCGGGCAGACACCCCTCGTCCCTGGCCATCTGAAACATTTTCCGCATGTGTGGCGCCACCATGCCCGCTACTCCCTTACATAGTTCTACAGCAAGAGCATTAGGGCCTGCCGCCTTTCCAGACTGTAGGTCTCCGATGGCTCCCGCGATTTCTTCCACTGTTAAGGTTTGATCCAATGCAGTCCATGATGTATCATTGTCTTGTGTTGTTTTTTGGATCTCCCTAAAGTTTGAAGGAGTCTGGAAAAATATATCAATTAGATCTTTACCCCACAATGCTGCTAAGTCTTCTGACATTGTCCAGCAAAGGATAAACACAGTGTTATACATTCACATAAAGTCATGTGAATAACTTTATTCAGTTGTTTTGCTTTAAACCATCAAAGTATACAAAAAATCCAACATTTTTGCGGTCTAAAACAAAGGAATAGTGTTCTTGGATTACATGTAAAATGTACAATAAAAAGAGCAGGAATAAAAACATTAAAACAGGCGGGCTTCCAGTTAACAGCCTTACAATTAAAAGACACGCCACTTAAAAAATATTGGAATATAATCTTATGTACAGTACACATTTCATTTACTCCAATTACCATAATTTCACAATCACGAGAATTCAGTTCTAATAATAAAAGCCAACGTAGCCTAAGATAAAAAAAAACTTCTGTAGATTAATCCAGAAGAAGAATAAAAAGCGACTAACTGCAAAAACTATTGGCCCGGATGTATCTGTTTTTAGAATTCTGTAGGCAACCTGATATTGCCTGGCTCCAAGATTGAAACATATCGGTCGTATCCACCTCCTGTGGATCAGTTGGTATTTAATACAAAAAAAGAGTATGTGCTCTTCTGTCTCTTGTACTCTAGCACAGGCAGGGCATAGTTCTAATAATAGCCCAGCAGCCTGATTGCTGGGGAAACTTAGGAGGTTGCCATACCTGAATCTAGCATATAGACTTTTAGCAAGTGGGGGTGTGATTTGATCCAGGAAAGATTCAAATCTGGGGCATGGCTTAGCACTCAAGAATTGTGTTGTTAATTGGCCATTTGCTGATTTAGTGGCATAGCGCTCTCCCACAACCGCCCAATACCTGGTTTTAAATCTCGATAGATCTCCTCTGGTTGCCCTCTCTGGGTGTTCCCATAGTTCCGACATATCCAGTGATTTACACCAACTTGCAATATGTTTGAACCAGGGTAGTTCACATAAAGTATCTTATGGAGGTAGTGGTCGTCGCTTTCCTGTGCCTGTGCAGTTTTGTGCAGAGAAACACCCACGATAATGGCACAATGAGCAAAAACACTTATACAATATATTTAAAATCTCTAGGGCAAAAGACTCATACTTTCGCCATACAGATGATAGTTTATTGAAAAGCTTTACCCAACCACATAACAGCAACAACCACAATGAAAACGTTAAATTTTTTTGAGAAAAAATACCAGATGGTCAGGTTAAATGGTACAATGCACTAAGACCAAACAGTTTTTTCCAGAGACAGTGTGTTGATTTCCTTACCTCACATTATTGTTAACACTTCGACCTCTAGTTTTACTAATCTAGAAGCAGTCTTAGTTCCTTCTAGTGATGTGGAACAAACCGCATCGAGACTTTAACATTGTCACACAGCCAAAAAGATACTCAACTGTGTGAACTACAGAATTAGCCACGCTTTGGATGCAAAACACACTTTAAGCCTTCATAGAACTCACACGGTTACAATTAGAACCACGATGAGTGAAACACTTGTGAACTGAAAACAAATTCTTCATCTTCCTAAATGTAGAAAATGGAATATACAGGCACTCATAATGTAAAGCTGGTATTTTACACTATATTTTAGTGCAAAATGCATCCTTGCATCAGTTTTGGACACGCGGATGCACTATGCCCAAAATACTTACTTACTGCCAGTTATGCTGACTGGCATGTAGGGCAGCAAAGAAGGACCTCTACTTCTGCCTGTCTTGGGCAAATTTCTGTACGGTGCCCCAGCTGTGGTTGAGGGACTTCATTTCTGTTTCACCAGTTCTCTTCCAGGTGTTCTTTGGCCTGCATCTCTTCTGTTTGTCCTCTGGGGTCCAGTGGAGAGATGTTCTTCTGATGGTGTGTCCTATCCATCTCCACCTTTTTCTCATAATGATGGTTTGTATGGTCTCTTGCTTGCATCTGGAAAGCAGTTCCTGGTCAGAGATGGTTCACAACCAGAAAGTGTGCAAGATTCTTCTCAGGTTACTGGTGTGGAAGGCTGACAGTTTGGCGATGTCATCTGCCAGCATTTTGATCCATAGAAGGCTGCGGACAGAATTCAACTCTGTTAAAGCCTCAGCTTGGTGTCCGTGCTCTAGCTGTCACTCCCTGCCACTCCATCATGTCTGACAGTACTGCCAAGGTAGGTGAACCTCTCCATTAACCTTGATTGGTAAAGAATTTCAGGTGTTGAGTGGAATGACTGGATTTCTTCATGTTGATCTTTAGGCCCACTTGCTGTTCATAGATATTGATGTGAGACGACTTTTCCTGAATATTCTGGTGTGTGAGAGCAAGGCTCGGTCATCAACATAGTCAAGGCTCTCTAATGTTGAGAATAAGGTCCATCTAATGCCTCTGGCTGGGTCTTCAGCTGTGCGTTGCATCACCCAGTCGATGACTAGGTTGAGCAACAATGACATCACGCATACCTGTCGAACACTGGACTTGACTTCGAAGCTATACTCCCTATCGCCTACCTTGCAAGTAAAATTATCAAAGAAGCTCTTGATGAAGAGAACTATCTGGTGCGGTATGCCATTTGCTCTCAGTACACGGCAGAGGCTGTCATGGTGTATACTGTCAAAGGCTTTCTCAAAATTAATGAAGTTGATGTATAGTTGTCTCTGTCACTCTGTGCATGGCTCTATAATGTCGCAAAGAGCAGTGGGCGTGGCTTAGCCAGCGAACATGGCAGCCACTCTTAGAGCTCTGCGCTCTTGGCCCTAGCATCCCATGTAACTGGGTGCAGTACCCTGGCATCAACGGCTGTAGCTAACCTGGGACGGCACCCTTGATGGTGGGGGCGCCTTTGGGGTCCCAGATCAACAGGGCCTACACATGAGGTCCCTGCCCGGAAGACATGGAGGCCAAGATGGCGGTGTTGCAGACCTGCGGCGCCCCCCAGGTGGGAGGAGACGGATGGCAGTGTCACGGAGGACCTGCTCCCGGTGGCACAGTGCCATACAGATTTCTGCTCCCTAAGGGAATTAGGCCCTCAGCGGTAGAGGACCCACAAAGACCCTAATTGGCAGAACCAACTGCAGGGCACCCACAGCGCTTCTCGTCTCACTGCCTTGGCCAGGAACTGGGAGGCCATATATGCAGAGACACGGTGAGACCTGCAGCCCCGGACACCCTCCCGCCCAGAGCCCACAAGTTGACTGGATGACCAGAGGCTGGGGGCCGGTTTGAATGCCGGTGGGCAGCCTAGACGAAGGAGGCGACGGGGCTTGAGACCACCACTCCCCTTAGGTCACTGTGAGGGACCCCAAGTGTCTACCGCACCCTTGTTCCTCGAGTTAGGGTGCCTGTTGGACTTGGCCCTTTTTGGCAGGTTCACCCCTAAACTTTTTGCCTTGTATGTTAGTAGTTTTAAGTCTCTGGGCACTTTAGCACTGTGGTCCAGTGTAAAGTGCGTGCGCGCTGTGTGCGTGTGTGGTGAGACTGGCCTGCCCTCCCATAGGAATGCATTGAGGATGAGTGTGTCAGTGGTAATTCCTGTTATGAGAGGTGCAGCATGGTCAAGTCTAGTATGTCTGAATTCGTGAGAATAAATGCTGCGCAATGGTGTGCGCAGATTTATGGTGACTGGTGGAGAAATGCCACTTCTAGAAGTTGGCTTTTCTGTGTGCTCTGTGTCTGCCTGCCTGATGTGAATTGCATGTCTGGCTTGTGAGTGACAGGGGCTGGGAGGTGTGTGTGTGGCTCCAGGAGGGGCAGGGTGAGTCAGCGCAGGGCTGAATGGAGAGATCGCCATATAGATGGGGGGGAGGAGTTGCACCTGGGACCTGAATAGGGCTGTGCCTTCCCTCCACAATGCTGGCTCCACCTCCTGTGGTGCGTCTGATGTCCCTAGCCTACACTCTGAGAGGAGCTGAGCAAAACAAAGTGCTCCAAAGCTCCCCTATGAGACCAGTCCTAACTAGTATCCCCAAGCCCTGTGCTGTGACACAAAGGGATTTTGGTAGTATAAATATCAGGGCTGTGACCCCATGAAAATGTTCTGTTCCTGATCCTGACGGAGGGAGGAGGGGGGGGGCTTGCTGCTGCTGGGGCCCAGGAGGGACCGCCATGGGGGCTGCCTCCCTGCTGGAGGGCCCTATGTGCTGGCCCCTGGGCCCAGCTCTGCCCCTGGAGCCTCTCCTGGATCTTTGCCTGCTACTGGAGCTGTGGCTCCTTGTGAGTGCTTTGCTTTCATTCCCCCAGGAGCGTCTTGCTCGGAAGAGCGCTTTGTTTTGAGGGGGGAGTACTCATGTTGTTCCCTTGCAGCGCCGTGCTGCCTGAAGGGAGAGAGAGGGAATCCCCAGTGTAGGGATTCCCCCCGTGATGCCGATTTAGCGGGTGCCCACCCCGCTTATTTTTATATATTTGCGGTGGGTGCCCACCCCACATGGCCGCTATTTTTATATTTTAAATAGCATGAGCCCAGCCTGCTTTATATTCTAATTCGGAGGGAGCCTACCCCTCATTGCCCCTTATTGATTTTTTTATATATCTAACTGCGGGTGCCCACCCCGCGTTCTATCCGGAGAAAATCACCGCCGCGGCACCGAGAAGGAGAATGCCGGGGAAACCGGAAGTCAGGCAGCGTCCTGCCTGTTGTGGGGCGGGACTTCCGCCTTCCGAGGGAAGCCCGCGCCCATGGGACTGCCGAGAGGAGGAAGTGGCAGGAATGAAGATACCGGGGCTCCCCTGTGTAAGGGAGAGCCCCGCGTGCTGCCGCCGTTGAGGAGTACTGCATAGGGGGCCCGAGGCACATTGCCGGTGCCTGCCCCCACCGCCTGTGAGGAGTCCCGGCCCCCAGGAGAGGGACCGGGCGAAGAGGAGCAACCGTAAGGAGAGAGCCTCCCCTGCGCAGAGTCGGTGAGTGAGGGCTCTAAGGGAGGCAAGAGAGAGCACCGTGGCTGTTGTCCTGAGCGGACCCACCGTTGCGGGCCACTCCAACGTGGGCCATAGTTGTTTTAGGGCCCGTGTGCTCCAGCGAGGGGCATTCTTCTTGTTTAGGGCCCAGAGGGGCCCGTGCTCCCCCGCGTCACGATGACTTCAGCTGCCCCACTTGCAGAGGGCAGCTGCACCGATGGGCTAATTTGATTGAAGGGGCCCAGTGGGGGTCCCCAGGCACAGTGGTGCCAGTTCTTTATTTGCTTTACAACGGCGCCGCAGTTGCGGGCCGCTGCAACGAGGGGGCTATATTATTGTAGCAGTCCCTGAGAGGGACAGAAGCGGCACAGTGGTGCCAGGCTTCATTTGGAGATTCACAGCTGCCCAGCAAGTAGTGGGCAGCTGCACCGTTTAGGCGCACAATTCTTTGGGGGCATGTCTTTCTGAAGTTAGGAGTGGAACGCACTCCTTGGCCCCCTATCTTTCCCAGCTGCCCAGCAAGTAGTGGGCAGCTGCTACGTTTAGGTTTGCGCAGTTGCGCACCCTTGACTTTCCGCTGCCTTGGCAGCGCGCCCTGACTCTTGGGACATAGGGCATTTGAGCCCCTTTTTGGGATGGCCAGTTGGCCATGGGGGACTTATAGTTTTATAGGGTGCCAGGCCCTAATGTGATTTGTGTGCTAATGTACTTTATGTGGTGCTAGGAAATGTGATGCATTTACTATGATTTACGCACCCTGTTTTATGCCTCTAATGTACTTTCATGATTATGAGGTTTTGCATAATGTGTTTATGCTTGTGATTTTGTTATTACCTAATGCGTTTAGGTTGTGAGTTATTCCCTAATGTGAGTTATGCTTAGGAGGTTCTGGTCTAATGTGTTTAGGCTTAGGAGGTTGGCGTATAAGGTATTTTGCGCCTAATGTGATACTGTGCATAATGTGGTTTATGTTACAGGCTGATGCTGAGTACAGTGGTTACCAGTGATTACTGGTTGTACGTTTATGATGTGTGCTACATTTATTATAAGTGTTACATATACTAAGTTCGCTTTGTGCTGGTTCTGACAGTGGTCCAGTTGGCCCTGTCAGGAGTAAATAATCCCTTGTAAATATGACCTAGTGCCAGGTGGCACGATGTATATTATGGGAGTACTATTCTAATGTGTTTTATGATAATACAAAGGCTATTTTTATATATAACCTTGTGTGTAGTTCCTTTTTGTGGTGTGCCTGGTATGTTGTTGCTGTGTGCGTGCGCAAACGCTTTACACATTGCCTCCGGGATAAGCCTGACTGCTCGTGCCAAGCTACCAAGGAGGTGAGCAGGGGTTATCCTTGGCGTGTAACTCCCTCGCCCTGACTAGAGTGGTGGTGTCTGCCTGGCTTTGGCGCAAGCCTTAGCCAACCAGAGATCCCATTTCTAACATTGGTTGTCAGCGGTGAGGATTAGGACTTGCGTTTGCGCAGTACCACAGCGACAACTGGCTGCACTACAAAGCTCTGCATTTTAGATAGTCACATGTATGGGGATTATTGTTTCTGAGTTTGTTTTAAGAGTCATTTCTTTGAAATGTGTTTTGTTGCACTATGAGTTGAGTGTCCTGACAAGGACAGAAACCAGAGAATCTGGAGGAGTGACTGCCCTTGTGCAGACTGCTATTGGGTTGGCCTAAAGCTGGAGGAGGGACTGCCCTTGAGCCATTGTGCTGGTTCTTGGGTTGGCCTGCAGCTGAGGGAGGGACTGCCCCTGTGCTGTCTGCTGGTTCTAGGGTTGGCCTACAGTGGGGACTTAATTGGCATGGAGTCACTAGCTCGGGAGGGTAGATTATCCCCTAAGTGCAGTGTGAGTTTTCTGGGTTCCCCAGTAAGGGTGGGATCCAGTGGTGGCAGCAACATGAAGTCCAGTGCAGAAAGTCCCGGTCCCCAGACGGTGGTACCTGGTTCCCGGTTAAGAGGGGGGCAGGTTGAGATTCAGGGGCAGTAAGATACTGTCTCACCAGTCCGGGGGGGGGCGCCTGTGGATGAGTGGTGTGTTTCACTGGACGACTGGGTGTGAGTTCTCTGAAATAAGGAGCTTGCATGGGGGAGTGAGTCCAATAAGAGTGGCTCGGGTATCTTCCGGTCCTGTGTGGTGGAAGAGGTTCAGTGTAGCCCAGCTAGGTCCCAGTGTAGGGGCTCACGTCCTGTCTCAGAGGAGAAGGAGTGAGTGTGCCCGAAACCCAGTCCCAGGGTCTGGATGGTTTCTTCAGGGAACACCAGGTTGGGGGCCTAGGCTGTACTTGTAGGACATTTGAGGAGGATCTCCCAGTGTCTAGAGGACGTGGAGTGTCTGTAATCAGAGCTCCAGCGATCCTGGTGTTGGGCCGCACCGCTCCTAAGTGGAGGGTGCAGAAGTCCTGATTGAGGGGGAGAGGTTCCCCAGTGGAAAAACCAGTGGGCCCAGAAGGGGCCATGGGGACACCACTTCTGCCCTGGGTTTGTGCCCGGCAGACTGTCACACAACACATTAGATGTGTTACCCTCGGGGGGGGTGGTACAGGCCTGGCCGGGATCTTTGGGGTCCCTGACTGAGTATGGTAGTACTACCTTGAGGGCAGGTGGGGCCTATCTTAAGTGAAGGGACCCTGCTCTTCAGGAGGGGGGGGGGCATGCGTGCTCCCCCGGAAGTCCTGGTTCGCCAGGCATCTGACCAAAGGGTAGCGTCCCTGGGTTGGGGAGCCAGGTTCAGGTGTTTGCCTGACCTGGACGGCAGGGCGACTGTATTCAGTGTCCTGGCCGGTTTGCCTTCTAGGGGGTACCACTCCAGTTGGGAGGGTATCGGACTCTGGAAGGGGGTGCAGAGGGAGGGAGTACCTGCCTCTGACCCCGGTGCAGCCGGTGAACTTGGATCCCAGGTGGTAGACCAGTTGATGGAGAGAGGTCCTGAACTGGTGGGAGAGTTGTGTTCTGGAGGGTGCTTTTCCTGGGAGAGTGCGCGACCCCAGAAATAGAGGTAGGGGGAGGAGATGCTTCGCCTGTGACCTCTGGTCAGCCTGAGGGTGTGGACCCTAGGTTGAAGGATCAGTGGTAGTTTGGAACTACCCTGAGAGGGAGAGTGGAGAATGGCTATTGGATGCCAGGGGTTACTGCCCCCCACTCTGTGGTTTGGCAAGGACCAGTGGTATCTGGATGGCGTAGGGCCTGGTCCTGGACAACTAGGGAGTACCAGTGGGGTAGCCTAGTTGGTCCTGAGTTTTTTTTCCAGAGGGAACCACATGGGTTCAGAGTGGCGTAGAACCGGAGGGTGTCCCTGCAGTGCGGGCCCGCGTCCGTGTTCTATCGCCCCAAGCAGGGAAGCCCATCACAGTGGTGATTGGTCTGCCCTGCGTTTTGGCTGGAAGGGGGTTGTGTTGGACTTGGCCCTTTTTGGCAGGTTCACCCCTAAACTTTTTGCCTTGTATGTTAGTAGTTTTAAGTCTCTGGGCACTTTAGCACTGTGGTCCAGTGTAAAGTGCGTGCGCGCTGTGTGCGTGTGTGGTGAGACTGGCCTGCCCTCCCATAGGAATGCATTGAGGATGAGTGTGTCAGTGGTAATTCTTGTTATGAAAGGTGCAGCATGGTCAAGTCTAGTATGTCTGAATTCGTGAGAATAAATGCTGCGCAATGGTGTGCGCAGATTTATGGTGACTGGTGGAGAAATGCCACTTCTAGAAGTTGGCATTTCTGTGTGCTCTGTGTCTGCCTGCCTGATGTGAATTGCATGTCTGGCTTGTGAGTGACAGGTGCTGGGAGGTGTGTGTGGCTCAAGGAGGGGCAGGGTGAGTCAGCGCAGGGCTGAATGGAGAGATCTCCATATAGATGGGGGGGGGAGGAGTACCTGGGACCTGAATAGGGCTGTGCCTTCCCTCCACAATGCTGGCTCCACCTCCTGTGGTGCGTCTGATGTCCCTAGCCTACACTCTGAAAGGAGAGAGGAGCTGAGCAAAACAAAGTGCTCCAAAGCTCCCCTAGTCCAGTCCTAACTGGTATCCCCAAGCCCTGTGCTGTGACACAGAGGGATTTTGGTAGTATAAATATAGGGGCTGTGACCCCATGAAAATGTTCTGTTCCTGATCCTGACGGAGGGGGGGGGGGGCTTGCTGCTGCTGGGGCCCAGGAGGGACTGCCATGGGGGCTGCCTCCCTGCTGGAGGGCCCTATGTGCTGGCCCCTGGGCCACGCTCTGCCCCTGGAGCCTCTCCTGGATCTTTACCTGCTACTGGAGCTGTGGCTCCTTGTGAGTGCTTTGCTTTCATTCCCCCAGGAGCGTCTTGCTTGGAAGAGCGCTTTGTTTTGAGGGGGGAGTACTCATGTTGTTCCCTTGCAGCGCCGTGCTGCCTGAAGGGAGAGAGAGGAATCCCCAGCGTAGGGATTCCCCCGTGATGCCGATTTAGCGGGTGCCCACCCGCTTATTTTTATATATTTGCGGTGGGTGCCCACCCCCACATGGCCGCTATTTTTATATTTTAAATAGCAGGAGCCCACCCTGCTTTATATTCTAATTCGGAGGGAGCCTACCCCTCATTGCCCCTTATTGATTTTTTTATATATCTAACTGCGGGTGCCCACCCCGCGTTCTATCCGGAGAAAATCACCGCCGCGGCACCGAGAAGGAGAATGCCGGGGAAACCGGAAGTCAGGCAGCGTCCTGCCTGTTGTGGGGCGGGACTTCCGCCTTCCGAGGGAAGTCCGCGCCCATGGGACTGCCGAGAGGAGGAAGTGGCAGGAATGAAGATACCGGGGCTCCCCTGTGTAGGGAGAGCCCGCGTGCTGCCGCCGTTGAGGAGTACTGCATAGGGGGCCCGAGGCACATTGCCGGTGCCTGCCCCCACCGCCTGTGAGGAGTCCCGGCCCCCAGGAGAGGGACCGGGCGAAGAGGAGCAACCGTAAGGAGAGCGCCTCCCCTGCGCAGAGCCGGTGAGTGAGGGCTCTAAGGGAGGCAAGAGAGGGCACCGTGGCTGTTGTCCTGAGCGGACCCGCCGTTGCGGGACGCTCCAACGTGGGCCATAGTTGTTTTAGGGCCCGTGTGCTCCAGCGAGGGGCATTCTTCTTGTTTAGGGCCCAGAGGGGCCCATGCTCCCCCGCGTCACGATGACTTCAGCTGCCCCACTTGCAGAGGGCAGCTGCACCGATGGGCTAATTTGATTGAAGGGGCCCCAGTGGGGGTCCCCAGGCACAGTGGTGCCAGTTCTTTATTTGCTTTTCAGCGGCGCCGCAGTTGCGGGCCGCTGCCGTGAGGGCTATATTATTGTAGCAGTCCCTGAGAGGGACAGAAGCGGCACAGTGGTGCCAGGCTTCATTTGGAGATTCACAGCTGCCCAGCAAGTAGTGGGCAGCTGCACTGGTTTAGGCGCACAATTCTTTGGGGGCATGTCTTTCTGAAGTTAGGAGTGGAACGCACTCCTTGGCCCCCTATCTTTCCCAGCTGCCCAGCAAGTAGTGGGCAGCTGCTACGTTGAGGTTTGCGCAGTTGCGCACCCTTGACTTTCCACTGCCTTGGCAGCGCGCCTGACTCTTGGGACATAGGGCATTTGAGCCCCTTTTTGGGATGGCCAGTTGGCCATGGGGGACTTATAGTTTTATAGGGCGCCAGGCCCTAATGTGATTTGTGTGCTAATGTACTTTATGTGGTGCTAGGAAATGTGATGCATTTACTATGATTTACGCACCCTGTTTTATGCCTCTAATGTACTTTCATGATTATGAGGTTTTGCATAATGTGTTTATGCTTGTGATTTTATTATTACCTAATGCGTTTAGGTTGTGAGTTATTCCCTAATGTGAGTTATGCTTAGGAGGTTCTGGTCTAATGTGTTTTGGCTTAGGAGGTTGGCGTATAAGGTATTTTGCGCCTAATGTGATACTGTGCATAATGTGGTTTATGTTACAGGCTGATGCTGAGTACAGTGGTTACCAGTGATTACTGGTTGTACGTTTATGATGTGTGCTACATTTATTATAAGTGTTACATATACTAAGTTCGCTTTGTGCTGGTTCTGACAGTGGTCCAGTTGGCCCTGTCAGGTGTAAATAATCCCTTGTAAATATGACCTAGTGCCAGGTGGCACGATGTATATTATGGGAGTACTATTCTAATGTGTTTTATGATAATACAAACGCTATTTTTATATATAACCTTGTGTGGAGTTCCTTTTGTGGTGTGCCTGGTATGTTGTTGCTGTGTGCGTGCGCAAACGCTTTACACATTGCCTCCGGAATAAGCCTGACTGCTCGTGCCAAGCTACCAAGGGGGTGAGCAGGGGTTATCCTTGGCGTGTAACTCCCTCGCCCTGACTAGAGTGGTGGTCTCTGCCTGGCTTTGGCGCAAGCCTTAGCCAACCAGAGATCCCATTTCTAACAGTGCCACTACTTGTTCCAGGTCCCCCCCCCCACTCCCATCGGAGAGAGGCCCTGCTTTGGACCATCGCCGGAGCTCCTGAAGAGCTGTGCTCGACATTCCTGCCTGCCGGGGCTTAAGTGGATAGTCCGTGGACACCAAGCTGGGCACTCGTGACTCTGCATATACTATCAGGGGTTCTCATCTGCTGGTCGTCCAGAACCTGTCCTGAGCAGTGGGGTAAGGCAATCCCCAATAATACCCCCGCCTGCTCTTCCCTGCCATAGGGAACCACGGAGTGGACCCTGCCTTTCCTGTCATGCTGTGCTGCCACTGGGGGGGTCATGATAGCTGAGGGACACCCCCTTCATCCTACTGGATATCTACAGCTCCACTCTCCTCGGTCCGTGGCCGGATTCTTGATGCTGCCTCTCCTGAGATGGGTTGTTTGAGATCGGCCGCACCCTCCCAGGCTCTTGCCACGGTGAAACCACCAACACTGGTGCCGAAGACGCCTATGCCTGAGGCCACGTAGCACTTCTTGGTACCCATGGATTACAAGCTGAACAGGATACTTGTATCTATTGAACAATCCCAGATCTCAACAGAGAACAAGATCGGCTCCTTTGTGGTGGAACTGGGCTTCCTTTGCTATGATCATCGTAAACTCACAGACAGGGTTATAGAGAGAGAGAGAGAAGGCTCTAGCCAAATTGCAACCGTAATCCACTTCCAATCACCTAGCCATTCGAGATCTCCAGGACAGAGTGAGGATAATCGAGGTGAGAGAGGAGTATGTAGAGGAACAGTCCTGCAGAAGCAACATTCAGATTTGGATGGAGTAGAGTATTCCCGGAGGGAGTAGAGGGCCGCGATCCACTGGCCTTATTAGAGACCTGATTCAAATCTTTTGTCCTCTCCTCCAGCCTCACACTATTCTTCTCGCTGGAGAGAAGCCACAGGGAGCCCGCCCGCAGGCCTGTCCCAGGGGCACCGCAGTGCCCGATGCTGGCCAAACTCCTCCACTTCAAGGACCGCAATGCCATTCTGACGGCGGCTAGACAGGCCAGGCCGCTGCAGTTTGAGAACGCCAATATAAGGTTGGTCCGTGCTACATCGAGGTGGTGCAGCGCTAGCGTGCCTCCTTCCTAGCGGTGAAGGAGCAACTCCGTCAACTAGGCATCCAGAACTCTCTGTTGTTTCCAGCCCGCCTCAAACTCTTGGTGGACGGCAAATCCCTCTTTTTCACAGACCCACAGGCTGGGTTGTTGAACATCATTGTGGGGCACCAGCGTCTTCTGAGAGGTGCTCCCCCTGACTCTCCCTAAAATGGCATCGGAGGCAAAATAGACCCAGATAGGCCTCCATGCCGGGGCTACCGGCAACCCAGCCACCGGCCTTGGAACAGATCATTGAAGACCGGCGCTGAGCCCTGAGGGTGGCAGCGTCCTTGGGGAAAGTACCAGTACCACAGAGGGGGAGAAAGGCCCTCATATCTTCTCCTCGGACGACTCCAGCATGATAGAGGGCTCATGCAAGGGCTCCCAAACCCCACCGCTGGTGATGCCACAGACAGCTGATGGCCTACTATAACCCAGGACATTGTGTAATATTCCCGAGGTAAAGTCTTCTCACCTCTGTACCTGGACTGCTGTATGCCGCCATAGTGGTTGCTCCCCATGCTGGTGGCACGGGCGTGACATACCAAACACATGAGGGTAAGGGCAGAAAAACTCTTCAGTCTCTTCTGCACCGGTGCTGGCCACCGCAAGGATACACCATTGACACCCTGGCCAACATCATGCAACTGCCCCCCTTCTACTGCTTCACCACCCCACATTTCCCAATGGTTAGACGCTCCATCCAGTTTTGGTGTGCTGCCGTTTGCAGCAGGCTCAACTTGCTGTTGCATTTTTTAAACTCCCCAATTCTATTGTTTATATCCCAGCGATTCGACCAGGTAGAAACAGCATTTGACTCATGGAGGGCGGGCAGCCATGGCTTCATCTTTGAGGGAACACACAAGGACTTAACTGCAGCACCAGCTGCTTACAATACACCTACCCAACAATGGCCCCTCTGCTAGGACAAGATTTCTTACCCTGAAAGTGTGCAATATGCACACAGCCAGGAAGCTATTTTCTATCTACTCCTACCATAAAAGGCAAAACATGCTAATCATATTTCTTCAGGAAACCCACACCACAGCTACAGAGCTACAGCGCCTGCGTAGGAGTTCACGGGGGCCATATTTTCTACCACCTACACCTGCAGAGCACTCATTTAGATTCAGCCAGGAGTCCCCTTTCAGGTGGTAGACACAATCCTAGATTAGGAGGGTTGATATGTGCTGGTAGACCGCTGTCTCGACAGCTCCCGAATATTTATAGGAAATATTTATGCTCCAAATACCAAATCAGGGGGTGTTCTGGACCGAGCTCTCGGGGAACAGTGGCACTTAAGACCCATACACAGTGGGTGTTGGGCAGAGCCTACAACTGCATGCTAGAAAAGCAGCTGGATCACTCCCACCCCCGCGCACACACTCAGTCTGAACGTTTTGCAGGCTGGGTCCACCAATGGGCACTCGCAGATGTTTGGAGAACCTTGCACCCCCACATCTGCATTTACTCATTCATTTCTGCAGCACATCAGGACCCGTACATGTTCGTCTCGACCGGATTTTAAGCTCAACCTCCGCCCTAGTAACGGTTGGGCATGCAAAATACCTAGGGCGTATTGTTTCGGACCACGATGCGCCTGTTGTAGACATAGCGTGGAACGCCCTGGTCCCCCAGGTGCCCATGTGGCATTTCCCTCAGGAACACCTGAAAGACACAGCATTTTCCGAATCTCAGAAAGAACATATCAGACAGAATATTACAGAGAACCTGGCCACGGCATCCACTAGGGCATTGAAATGGGACGCCTTTAAGGTGGTCACCAGTGGGGCCGGTCTGCAGGAAGTGGTGTGGATACGCAGGCTACTGGAGGTAAAGATCCAGGAGGCTGAAAAATGCATTCTCCACTCTAGAGAGGCCTGTGACCCCTCCAGGAGCCCAGAGTTGACCAAGGCCAGAACTCATCTTGTCACTCTACTGGACAGCTATGCTGCTTCAACATAAATGCATACATGGCGAGGACGCACCAAGAGGGTAACAAAACCAGCTGCCTTCTAGCGTGGTTGGCTCGGCAGGACACTCGTTCAGGCCCAATTCGGGAAATAGTCTCTTCCCACAAGGGCTACCTTGCATGCTCAGTGGGATCTCCTAAGAGCATTTCACGCCTACTATTCTTCCATATACAAGGCGTCTTCAACTCCAGACATGGATGCCACTGCCACCTTTCTGGCAGGGTTCACCTTACCTCACATCCCCACCGCTGCCAGAGATGCATATATCACGTTCCAGAAATCAAACAGGTCATCCAGAACCTGGCCAGAAACCAAACCCATGTGCAGAGCCTTTCATGCAATTGTGACCTTGATGGTGGGACTGTAAGCGTGCCCAAAGCATCCTAACAAGTATACTAAAAATAAGAGGTGACTGGGGTGGTCTGATTCATCTTGAAGGGAAGTTAATAATATACCCCATAAGGCACCAAAATAAAGAAACTCTGCCCAGGGTGGTGGTTACCAAAACCATATGCAAATGGGCCATTTAGGGGAAATAAGAAGCAAAAGTATGGAGTGACCTTGAGGCAATTCGTGGCGCAGCAACTACCTAATATTTTTTGGAAGCCGGCAAACCATGGTAGAGATAGGGGCTCTTAACAGAATTGAAGATGTTAATGCCTGTAACATGGGTATCCCATTTTCTACTCTGCATAAGGGGCCAGAGTGGGATGGACTTCTTTTTGTTAGTTCACTAGCTCTGTTTCCACAGTTTACTTTGATTGAAATAAAAAATGACAAATGTTTTTGGTTGTCCTAATAAGTGCCTGTGGGGGTTTAATTGAGTGCCACTCAATAGGTTATCTTATGTGCCCCATTTATAGTTTCCACATTTGGTAAATGTAATTAATAGCAATATTAAATTAGGTAAGATTCAACCAACATGGACCCAATGAGTGACAACTTTTAAATAGGGCACTATACCTATATTACTCTTGGATACTATAGTAAAAACAGTTAGTCAGGCTATTCTTTCTGTTTTCCAGACATGGGCAAAAGTGAGAGCAGTTCTAGTAAATGTACAATGTGTTCAGTAAGTGCTTGGAGTGGTTGAACAGTATCTAAATTACATTCACTCAATTTCAAGTATTTCCTGGGGGAAAAAAGAAAACATTTACTTGCCATTTCTGGACCTAAAATATGCATTTGGGTGAAACTATCTATTAAAGAAGAAAACTGGGCAGATACCAAAACTGCAAACTCTTGAGGGGTATCCATGAAGATCTAGAGGCAACCACCATCAGAAGGTGGGGGGGGGGGGAAGGGGAACTGTATGGAATTCTTCACCAAATCAAACGGGGTCAGAAGGGATGTGCTAAGGCCTATTTTCATTGTGTTTATACCGACAATTTAGAAAGTCAAGCTTTAAAAGATAGCGAGGATTTCCCTAGGAAAGTCTTGATCTTGCATATTCCTGGGGAACTTCAGCGAGTGATACATTTGTGGACAGTTATTAATAAATTCAAAGTAATATGCAAGACAAGGGGAAAAACATAACTATATGCCTAACATTTTAATGGGTGGAACAGCTGGAAGTCTTCCCATATGGGGAGTGCGTTTTCACTGTCAATAAAAATGGTCAGCGTTGGTACTTAGCCCTTTCTGCAGGGTCATCCACAGACTTTGTTGCCTTCACTCCTTCATTTTTGTTGAATTAGTTTTTGTTGGCCTTGGGACTCTGTGCACTGTACCACTCCTAACCAGTGCTAAAGAGCTTGTGGTCTCTGCGTAAAACATGTTAAATTGACATACCCAAATGGCATATTTAATTTACTTATAAGTCCCTAGTAAGGTGGCACTACATGTGCCCAGGGCCTGTGAATTAAAACCTACTAGTGGGTCTGCACCACTGATTGTGCCTCCTGCTTAAGTAACCCTTCAAACATCTCAGGCCTGCCATTGCAACCTGTGAGTGCAATTTTAAACTGCCATATCGACCTGGCAAAGTGAACATTTTATCAGGCCGCAACCCTCCGTTTTAATACTTACAAGTCACCCCTAGAGTAAGCCCTGGAAAGCCCAGAGCGCACAGAACTATATATAAAAAGTACATGTTCTTTTACGTTTTACATATCCTGGTAGTGATAAACTCTCAAATTTGTTTTACAATACTGCAAGGCCTACCACTCTCCCATAACATAACATTGGAGGTACCTTATTACGTTTTATAAGTGTAATTTCTAAATGGGAACAGGCAAACCCTTCATGTTTGGTGTCACTGTCCTTTGGTGCCTGCAGCCTGTCTCTGGGTCGCATGACTGGGTGTGGGTGACAGTTGGACTTGGTGTATTCCTCCTAGACAGCCGCACACAATAGGGAGCTTAGGTGTGACTGTGATCCAGCGGCGTACTAACAACAGATACTCCACTACCATATACTCACTTGGGCCCATACAACTTGCTTCCGCTCTGCGCTAAGTAGACCACTGGAACCTTTTAGTTTATAATGTTTCTCATACCTCAAGATCTAGTTATTGCTTCTTTAACTAAACCTTCCGCTGATCAAACAGTTCTTTCCTCTGGTCAATGGACCAGTTAGGTGGAACTAGTTGATGGCGATAATTGACATAATTTAATATACATTTCTTAATAAGAATAAAATAATGACAGACTCAGTAAGTTTTTAAATCTTTATCTAAATTAGGGGTTTTGAACCATCTCAAAGCGTTTCAGTACAAACACCCTCATTCACGGGAGTGCCAATTCAAAAATATTTCAGATAACATTTATCAAATCAGATCCACACAATAACTATGCTCAGAAAGAGGAGGATAGAGACAGAAGAGCATTTATCAAACGATGAATTTCATAATTACCAAAGTATGGTGTGAAGACCAACCCCCTGGCCAAAGGGCTGGTAAGGGCCTCCCAGGACAGATCAGGAGACAAAGACTTCAGGACAGGAATCAGGACAGGATACTTCACCTCTCTAGATACCGACGACTACGTCGCACCCCTCTCTGACACTCTCTTCCTCCTCGTGGTTCTTCTGCGATCTTCTTTCTAACCCACCCAATTTAAGTAGATGGTTCTGCATTCGGTTTCTTCATCAGCAATTCAGAGCATCAGCACCACCCCAGCACAAACTGTTCTCAGGCTTCTTCAACGCGCTCCAAAAGCTTCTTCGAAACTTCCTCAAAGCTTGCTTGCTAATCCTCTAACTAAAGTACCTCAATTATACCTTTCTATAAGCCATGTACCACCCATTAATGTTTCATTTTTACGGAATACTGACTTCTGATTGGACAGGCAAGGGGGGGGATGATGATCATCACACCATGCTTATACTTCATTCATTTCTTTAAACCATTGTTCCCAAACTCCTCCCCTCAAACTTTTATTCCGCCCTTCCTTTCCCATACATCTTTAAAACTTTATTAATACAAATGTAACAGTTTTCTCGAATAAGTTTCCTTCATATGAACTCTTCACCCTCATGTTCCCAGGGCACATCTCCGGTGACCTTGGATGCGTGACAAATCCTTAGTCATCCTCCAAGCTTCCGTACCAGGGCGCATGCGTTGGACTACGTCAGTCTGCTCGACTCAGACAACTTTAACAGGCCCAAATACACACTAATAATAAAGTCAAAAGGAGAAATGTTATTCTCAAAAATAAATGATTTCACTGTATACCACCAACCTCTACTCCCTTTATTATTTCTCTTTCTGCATTTGCGTTAGTTATAAACTCATTTTCTAATTGCAGCAAAGTGGGTGCCATGCATGTGAGCTTTCAAGCGGCCATTTTATAGCTCTTTGCGCAAGCGCCAGAATTTCCCTCCAAGCGTCAGCAAATACGTGCTGACGCTTGGAGTAGACGCAGTAGACGCATGCGCAGTAAAGATCCCGTGTTAAATGCGTTCTAGTCCTACGTCCGTGTTATTGCAGTTAGTAAACACATAGGCAAGCTTCATTCTTTTCCCGCGTGTAATGAAAATGCATATTATTAATCACAAGACACGTCGTAGTAATTCGCTAGTAAGTTAAAACGAGAGGATTGCTTCCGAGCAAATCTCATGTCCGAGACCTTGCTCCATCAATCCCCTCTCTGATGGCATATTAAGCCATCACAAAATTTCCCATCCATCCCAGATACCAACTTTAACACTTCTCAGTTTTCTCCATTTGTTCTCCCAATTTTTCATCAACTATCTCATTTCCTTCTAAATCTCGCATCTTCTTATATAACCTGCCTTTTATTTATTTCAAACGTATTTCATCATACTTTCTCTTACGTGTCTGTCCCTTTCTTTTTCTATTCAAGTGTACTTTTTCTTTCGTACCTTTTCTACAACATCTATATGTAAGCACTATTAACATCACTATTGTTATTATCATCACTAATGGTATTATTTGACCTAGAAAACTTTTCCCAAACCCAACAAACCATTTCCCTATTGATGTTATACTTCTTGTTAGTCTTCCCCACACACTGTCAACCTCCAGTTGGGTCAAATCTTTATGCATTCTTGTAATATTTTCAATATATCCTTTAATTTCTCTGCTCTTGTCCGGAATATAAGTGCAGCAATGTTGAACTTTTAACATGCCACAAACTCCACCTTCTTTTGCTAACAATATGTCAAGAGCAAGACGGTTCTGTAAAACCATTGATCTAATTGCAACCATTTCTGTGTTAATGATTAAAAATCCTCCTGCAGTATCTGTAGAAAGACGATCAACTATGGTTGATAACTTACAAATTTTCTGTGAATTTAGGATGACTCCAAATGAGGGTATCAGTGCACCAAAAATATCTCCTACAATTTCAGAAAAACTAGCTCTTCTTTTTCGTGTTAGTCCATTAGAATTTCCATTGGTTCCACTGATTTTATCTACATGATAAATGTTTGGAAAAACTATTCCAAAATAACAGCTTCCGTACCATCTTGCAGGTAACCTGTAATAGGCATTGTTCCCACAAACATAATACACTCCTGGAAACAGGATCAGTTCCTCCTATTAGGAAGATATGTTCACATTCACTGGAACCAATGTAATTATTGTTATAATCTGTCTTTAATCTATGGAGGCAGAATTTTCCCCTTTTCACAAAGTCAAGGGACATCGCAGCATGAGCCTTGCCACTTGCATAGATTCCCTCCTTCCCAACCCATGGAGGTACATGGGTTTTCTGTGTAGTTGCCTTCTTCATTAAATCCGGTCTCCTTTCTTCTACTAAATCTAAAAAATCTTTTTCTTCTTTTCTTAAGGTACATGTTAGATTATCTTCGTGTGCCTGTACTAAATCTATTGAACTCATTGTTATGAAAAATTCACCCATAAATTGTGCATTTTTACTACTAGCTACTGGATTTATATTCTTTCTAATAGGAAGTTCAGAAAATATTACATCTAAGTTAGAATAAAAATACTGCAATCTCCCTGTAGTGTAAAATAAACTTGACAAAATACTACATGACACACCATAAGTTAAAGGTATATGGTGATATGTAATCCCTTCTGACACGGATGAAGGCAATTTCATACATACATAACAGTTGTTAATTTGCATAGTGCTAACATACTGAAATAATAATTTAATAAACACATTAGAGGAAGTATTATAGTTTGATTCACTGTGATAGTTTGCCTCATCTTCCACTCCTATTTCTAGTTTAGTTTCTCTTAATCTATCTACTTTAACATTAGTATCTGTATTATTCTCGTTACTTGTTTTCATTATCAAAGGTACCCCTACTGTTAGAAATAGCCATCCTAATACTGCTAATAAAATACTACAAAAACAAAATCTAAGACACTTTCTTTTTACTCCACATTTTGGTTTTCAGCTAACTTCATTGTCGGCCATTTTGTTCCTGAGAAAATTTCCTTTCTCTTATCTTTTCCCTTTTTCAGTCTTTTTTTCTTCTTTCTGTTCTTAAGGAGGTTTCAATTGGCTTTCGTCAATGTGTGCAATATGGACTTCTTCTGTCTCATCAGACAGATCCAGGGACTCAAATTCTTCAAGAATGACGTATGTCCACTCCGGAGCCTTGTATTTTCTGTCTAAATTTCTCAATCTTGGACTTCTTTGAGTTATTTTTGCTAAAGTTTGCTTAGGTCTTGTTTGACTTGTGATTTCATTCACTTGCTCTGGTTTCTTTTCAGATTTTCTCAGGTGATATCTTAATTTCTTTACTCCAGTTGGCCAATTATCTCCTCTCCTGACTCCTTTAATTTGTACTGCGTTTTCACCTTCTTTATCCCTTTGTAAGGTTCTTTTTTATTTCATTTGTTCTGGATACAATCTGTTCTATTTCTCTGATTTCTGTGCTTGTACCTTCTTTTGCTTCTTCCTGCTCAGGTTCTACCGAATTTTGTTCTGCTTCTTCCTGAGCTTGTTCTTCTAATTCTGTCTGATCCTGCTCAGGTCTTACTTCAAATCTTTCTTCTTCTGCCTGAACTTGTTCTTCTAACTCTATCTGGTCCTGTTCAGGTCTAAATTCAAGCTTTTCTTCTTCTTCTGCCTGAACGTGTTCTTCTATTTTTCCCTCCTCAGGTTTGTTTGTGTCTCTTTCTGTTTTCACCTGAGTGTGTTCTTCTTCCCCTGTCTCTTCCTGACTACTTTGTCTTTTCAGTTCTGTTCTTCTTCTGGTTTCAATGGCATCATCAATTATTTCAATCACTGGGATCCATTCTTCCTGACTTAGCTCGGGCTGCTCATCATATGGTTGTCTTTCAGAATCTATCACTCTAGATTCTTCAATTTCACAGTTTACAACTCCGGACGCTTCAGCCTGCTCGGTCAGTGGTGGCTCTTGTTGATCCGATGGGCTCGGTACTCTTCTGGTATGACTAGCATGAATCCAATTGGGCAAACCTGCACACTTCACTGCTGTGGTAGGGACTAGTATGACTTGCCTTGGTTTGTCCCACCTTGGTGCTAGACACGATTTCCTTGCGTGTTTCTTCACTAGCACCCAATCTCCAGGATTCAAATCATGCGCTTGATCTGGCTGTCTTTCCACTGCGTCTTCTCCAACCTGATGAGAGATAGAACGCATCATTTCAGCCAATCCTTTGCAATAGTCTAATACCAGGTCATCAGTTATACTCATTTGTTTATTTCCAGGAATAAACGCCTGTCTCATGGCTCTTCCCAGGAGTACCTCATGTGAACTCATTCCTGTTTTTCTGTCTGGAATGCTTCTGAGACCCATTAATACAAGAGGTAATGCATCTGGCCATTTTAGCTTTGTGGATGCACACACCTTTCCCAATCTTGACTTGATTGTGCCATTCATTTGTTCAACAACTCCAGAAGCCTCTGGACGATAAGCACAGTGTAGGTTTTGTTCTATGTTAAATGCAGCACAAATTAATCGAATTATTTCATTATTAAAATGAGGGCCTCTATCTGATTCCAAAGTGACCGGAAAACCAAATCGTGGCACCAACTCCCTCAACAATAATTTTGCAACTGTAAGACTGTCATTTCTTCTAGTAGGGTAGGCTTCCACCCATCTTGATAAAAGGCATACTATGACAAGTACGTATTTCAATCCGTTGCAGGGGGGTAATTCAATGAAATCTAACTGTATTCTGGTGAAGGGTCCTTCTGCCTTTCCAATTTTTCCCCTGCTTACCACTGTCTTTCTACCTGGGTTCTGCTGTTGACAGGTTAAGCATCTTTGGCAAAGGCTTTCTGCGACTACCCTGAACTTTGGATTGTACCAACTCTGTCTGAATAGTCTGATCATTGAATCTCTCCCTATGTGTTGCTCCATGATACACCCTCGCCATTTTTGAAAGCAGACAATCTGGCATTACTGGTCTTCCATCTAGATACACCCATACTTCATCATGTGGTCTTTTGGTACAGGCTGCCTTTATCCAGATTTCTTTTTCCTTTTCCTCAACTTCTTCCTGCAATTGTCTAATCTCATCCCATGTCTCTGGTACTGAGAAGTACATAAGTTGGCATCTGGTTTCCCCCGTTTCAATTTTTATATGTTTATGGCTACTGCATTTTTAGCGCAGTATTTCGCCACTTGGTCAGCATAATTATTGCCAGCAGTCACAGTCATTTCCTGACTGATGTGCAGCGCATTTTACAACTGCTATTTCTTTTGGCAATTGTAATGCTTTCAACAAATCTTTTACATTTTTGCTGTTTGATAGGAGACCCTGAGGAAGTCAGAAATCCCCTTTGCATCCAAAGCTGGCCGAAGTCATGCACAATCCCGAAACCATATTGACTATCTGTAAATATGGTTTCTCTCCAATTTTTCCCCTTTTTACATGCCATTGTCAAGGCAACCAATTCAGCTACTTGTGCAGACTTGACCCCAGGTAAACAGGATGCTTCAATTACCCCCGAAATTTTGCAAACAGCATATGCAGCACTTAGACCTCTTTCTTGTGTCCTAAGGCAGGAGCCGTCTACAAATAACTCATGATCTGCTTCTTTTAGTGGTGTCTCTCTTATGTCCGGGCGGGGCTTTGTGCATAACTCGGTCACGTCTAAGCAATCATGATCACTTTCATCTTTTACTTCTTCATCACAGGGGTCTGGCAATAGGGTGGCTGGGTTCAGAATCGTACACCTTATCACAGTCACATTCTCAGCTCCCAAAATCACTCTTTCGTACTTTGTCAAACGACTAGGGGTGAGGTGCTGTGTTCTTGTTCTTGTCAAAAGAATCTCAACCGAGTGTGGAACAAATACTTTTACCGGATGTCCCATCACTATCGACGCACTTTGCTCCAGACTCATACAAGTAGCAGCTACTGCTTTTAAGCAGCCAGGCAATGCTGAAGCCACCGGGTCCAATGTGGCTGAAAAATATGCCACTGGACGCCGACTCAATCCATGTCTGTGTTAAAACTGAAAGTGCACAATTTTCTCTTTCGCAACAAAACAAAGCAAAGTCTTTTGTATAGTCTGGCATGCCCAAGGCAGGAGCCTCACAAAGACAATTTCGCAATCTCACAAATGCCTCTAGGCAGTCATCATTCCAATCAATCGGATCTTTTGCTCGTTTTTGAATCATCTGGATCAGTGGTTTCGCTAACATAGAAAATCCATTTATCCATTGTCTGCAGTATCCAACCACTCCCAGAAACATTCTCATTTCTCTCTGAGTCTGTGGCAATTGCATTTCTTTGATTATTTTTATTCTTTCCGGTGTCACTTTTCTAACTCTTCTTTCTATTTTATGCCCTAAATATCTTACTTCTTGTCGACAGAACTGTAATTTTTCTGGAGACACCTTGTGTCCTCCTTCAGCCAAATGGTTCAGCAACGCAATTGTATCTGTGACACAATCTTCTAGCGTTTTTGATGCCACTAACAGGTCATCAATGTACTGAACCAGAACAGAATTTCTAGGCATAATCAAAGATTCTAGCCACTTTTTCAAAATCTGATTAAAGATTGAAGGACTTTCTGTGTACCCTTGAGGAACATGACACCATGCGTAAATACGATCTTCAAATTTAAACGTAAAAAGATACTGGCTGTCTGGGTGTAAAGGAATAGAAAAAGAACGCTTGGCATAAATCAATTCCTGTGAACCATCCTGCATTCCATGGTATCTGATAAAGGATCACTGCTGGATTTGGCACAATTGGACAACAGGGAATTACAATTTTATTTATTTTTCGTAGGTCTTGCACTATTCTGTACTTTCCGCTAGGCTTTTTCAGTCCCATTATTGGCGAATTACAGGGACTACCCATCACTTCTTTTAGAATGCCTTGTTTAATCATTCGTTCAATTTCTGGAATAATTCCTGCTTTTACTTCTGGACTCATTTTGTACTGTCGGGTATTTGGATACACTGCACCTTCCTTCACTGTCACTTTAACTGGGTCTATATTTTTCATTAGCCCAATATCTTTTCCTGTAAAATCCCACACTTCTGGATTGACTGTCGTTCTTAATTCTTCTGGCAATTCATTCTCGGTTATTAATGAAAACATTTCATCTACCTCTGTTCCCTGTTTGGCCAGCATCATTTTATAGATTACGTCCTCATCAGGAGTTTGGAAAGCGACACCATCCGGTGTACAATTGATCGTGCAATTCATTTTGCACAAAAGATCTCTTCCCAACAGGTTTACAGGACTGGCATCGCAAACTACAAATCGATGCATTTCTTTGAAGTTTCCAATGTGCACTTCCATTGGCTTTGTGATAGGGGTTCTAATCTGTTGGTTAGACACGCCTACAACTTGGATAGTTTCTCCCGAGAGGGGTAGGTTTGGGATGTCTGCTGTTCTCACAGTAGACCTGCTAGCACCAGTATCCAATAGGAAAGTTATGTCTTTACCTTCTACTTTTCCGTCAACAAATGGACCTGACTGATCTACCGGCAAGGATGCGCCAAGCACGCACACCTCTTCCTCCCCCCTCAGGCACCGTCATGGTGCAGTATCTGAACGTTCAACATTCTGCAAAAAATATTGTGCAATTGTTCTATTATTCTTACCACTTTCTCCTTGAAATCCGGTGTTCGCACTGAAATTGTGATGGTTCACAAAATTTGGCATAGGAGCTGGTGGCACCTGATATTGTGGAGTGACTACCTGTTGCTGCTGATTCATAAGTACTTCATTCTGCATCTGTGGGATTAAATTTTGATTTGGCCCATTATTATTCTTATTATTCTGAGTACTCTTACACTCGTTCTTCCAATGTCCAAGCTTTCCGCACGCATGACAAGGAAACTTCTTTTTCGCTTCTTCTCTGTCCATTCGCCCCTTAAATTTATTACCATTCGTTCCTTGATTATTCGGACTCTGTTCTTTCACTTGATTATTATTATTTTGCTCATTTGCCTTCTCTTCTTGCTGCTCTGCTAGTTTAACTTGAGCCCACATCATTTTCTCCTTTAGCTTCCTTCGCCTGGCCTCTATGTCATCTCCGCAATATTTCGTGTACTTTAGAATTTCATCCACTGTCTTACTCTGCCAACACAACATGTGCTGCTGTATCATCTGACTAATTTCCGGTTTCAAGCCATATACAAACCGATACACAAAATGTCCCATATCTTTGTCACCAATATTCTCAAAACCACTATACTGCCTGAACACCTGCAATAACCGTTCATAATACGCATGTACAGATTCATTCGGTTCCTGTGTTGTTCTATCTATTTTTACCCAATCTGTTTCTTTAGGAGGGATTTTTCCTTTCAAATATGTAATCACTTGGTGATACTTTTTCATCACTTCTTCTGATGGTGCTCCTGTTTTTGCATCTCTAGGATACTCCTCATTATGCCAATCAATTGTGATCTTACATTCTGTCCATAAATCAGCAGGTACCACTATGTCAAATAGACCATCCAAGTCTTTCAATAACACTTTTGAGACTTTCACAAACCTCTCTACCTGTTTGTACCACTCAACTGGCCTTTCTCTCAATTTTGGAAAATCATTTGTAAACGATAAAATATCTTGTCTACTCCAAGGGACATGAACATATCCTCCTCCAGGAACCTTTCTCATTGGACAAAACCTTTCCTGTTTCTCTTACTGGAAATGCAGCTGCTGCCTCTCTCGCCTGCACTTCTTCTTTCTTCCTTATCCATCTAATCCTCCATTTAGCAATCGCTCCCCATTTTCGCAAAATGTTCATTAATTCTTTATCTGTAACCTTTTTCCTGAAGCATTCACACTTTCTAAATCTTTATCAGTAAAATCCACTTGATAGGGAAATCAAAATTGTTACAGAAGCCCTATGTCTATTCCAATCTCTGAAGCAACTTCAGTTAATCTTTCATGAAATAGTCTTGCTCTCCTGGTTATACTCTTACATAGAAACAATAATTCTTCATCATTGTAAACGTTTAATCTTTCCGTACCCACGCATCCTGTCATCATTTCTTCCAATTCCACTTTCAATCTACTGATATCCAAAAGTTTTGGTATTGGGTTCCGATTATCCCTTTCCTGAGCCCACCTCTCTAATTCTTCAGAGGTAACTACTGTTGTACCTGAATTTCCAGCCGGAACCAAAGGTCTTCTCTCTCAAATTCATAGGCGTAACTCTCTTTTGAGTTTCCGCATGAGGTTCCACAATAGGGAGATCCATTAATGAAATAACCGACTCACTTTCTTGATCATCTGATTACTACCTCTTTTCTAGGATCACTTAATGGAACTGTCGAGAGTTGTGGTTTCTGGCAAATCTTATCCCCATATAATGGGATTACTGGACCAATGGTTACTGGTACTGTCAAAGCTTCAGTATTTAATTGTAATTGACTTATCCTTTGTACTAGTTCTTCCCTACTTTTGTTCAAAGCTTCACTTTCATTATCTTCCAACCCTCTGTTGTATGATGTCTCATGTAAAATCTGTGGAGTTAATGGTATTCCCATTATGGGCGCACTTGGGACAACCTTACTAGCTGCTTCTTGATACGGAGGTGGATTTTTAATTAAAATATCCTCTAACAATTCGTCATCTGACTCTCCATATCCTGTCGAATTCATATGTTTCATTTTCTCTTTACACTTTCCTCCAGATTGTTTCTCAGCCATCAACACTGGATATAACCCTTCTGATACCATAGCTCTCCTCCACTGTTTCATCTGCCCTTCTCGTGTCTCATGCAAATGTCTCGGAAAGAATCCTCTATATCTTCCACCTCTGCATTTCTCTCTTTCATATGACTCAGTCTCCCATTCTTCCAAAGCCTCATATTGAGTTAACCTAGGTCTCGGTTCTAAATCATTCATTTTCAATCTCAAATTCTGAAGAATCCTCCCATTAAACGTGCCATCTTTGGGAAACGCTAACATACCATCATCCTTCGTGTATTCTACCCAGTTTTCCAACCACACGCAGGTATGATATCCCCTTTCCATCATCATAAAAGATGCTGGTGTCTTCGGTGGCGGAATAGGAATGCCCTCTCTAGTCAACACAGGCTTATCTTTAACAAAGAAATTCTTTATTCTCTTAAAAATTGACATCTTTCTTTTCTCTCCATACATCTTCGAAGAACGGTGTAGGAAATTGTATTCCGCAAACCCTTGAAATATTCTACCTGTACGTCTTGCACTGACAGTCAAATCAAAATCCCGCATACAATCCTTCTCTCCTCCAATCCTAGCGCGGCTTCTTACTAAATATCCAATCAAATCAGGCTCACACTCGTACTCTGACCAATGACAGCACAGCCTTTTCCTGACGTCAGTTCTGCTCCTCACTACTGACCCCTCCTTTACTATGGTGCTCCTGTCACGCGCACGCTACTTCTACCAATCCCAGCACGGCTCTCTGTGACGTCAGTCCCACTCCGGCAACTGACCCTCCCTTTGCAAGGTAATACGAAAGTTTATTTGTTCAAAAATTCTTTAAACTTCTTTGTTATTAACAAGGTAAAAACATTCGCTACTCTGTCTGTTCCACTAAATCAAAAGGATAGTTTAATTTTCTTTCCCTGCGAGTAAAACCTTCCGCTTACTCTTCACCTAAGCTCCAGAGAATCTGCTCTCTTACAGTATCTCCCGTTAGGGAATTTTGAGACCGGTATTTCACCAGCGAACTCTTTTTGCTGCCAATCTAGCTTAGAAGAACCTGCTGCTCCTTCAGAGCTACCCTTACTAGGTGATATAACGCCTAAAGTTTCACCAACGAACTCTTTACTTTCAACCACTCTCACTTTTGTACAGAAAATAGTCCCTAGTTTAACACTGCCAGCCCTACCTAACTTCTCAGTGTTATTCCAACAGACGAGTAACCTCACTGCAGTGTGGTTTCTATCGTCACCTGCTATTCATTTCCCGGGAATTTTCCAGACAATATAAAAACAGGACACTAACTTTTGTTAAAACATTAACCAAAAATCAATAATCTATACTTATCACCAAACTAGTTACTAACAACCATAGCTCTGCTACCAGAAAACTGATCCAGCGGCGTACTAACAACAGATACTCCACTACCATATACTCACTTGGGCCCATATAACTTGCTTCCGCTCTGCGCTAAGTAGACCACTGGAACCTTTTAGGGGCAGATCTACAAGAAAGTGCCGCAGCGTGGCGCTGCAAGCCCTTTGGCTGCGCCACGCTGCGGCACTTTCAGAGCACAGGAATGCGACATATTTACAAGAATATGTCGCATTCCTGTGCTCTCCCTGCGCTGGCGCACAAACAGCTGCCAAGCGCCGGCGCAGGCACCCTTGCACCATGGTGCAAGGATGCCTGCGCCATGGGGAGATTGTTTTTGTGCAGGAAGGGGCACCTTTCTGCACAAAAACAATCAGTACAGGCTTTTTCCTCTTTCAATGCGTGCTGCAGAATGCAGCACGCATTGAAAGAGGAAAACGAGGAGAAATGAAAACATTTCTCCTCGGTGCGCTCTCGCTACGCCACCTCTAGGGTGGCGTAGCTTTCAGACGCATCTCCAGAGTTACGATTTCTCGTAAATCTGGAGATGTGTCTTAGTTCCATGGGTGTTGCGTGGGAACACCCACAGCAACACCCATGGAACGCCCCTTCAACGCAAAGTGCTGCGTGTGAAGGGACGGTATTTACAAGGAGAGGAAAAGTCACGCAGGGTGGCTTTTCCTCTCCTTGTAAATATCGAGGAGCCCCCTGCGCCACCAGTACGTCACGAAAAGTGACGTACCGGTGGCGCAGGGGGCTTGTAAATCTGCCCCTTAGTTTATAATGTTTCTCATACCTCAAGATCTAGTTATTGCTTCTTTAACTAAACCTTCCGCTGATCAAACAGTTCTTTCCTCTGGTCAATGGACCAGTTAGGTGGAACTAGTTGATGGCGATAATTGACATAACTTAATATACATTTCTTAATAAGAATAAAATAATGACACACTCAGTAAGTTTTTAAATCTTTATCTAAATTAGGGGTTTTGAACCATCTCAAAGCGTTTCAGTACAAACACCCTCATTCAGGGGAGTGCCAATTCAAAAATATTTCAGATAACATTTATCAAATCAGATCCACACAATAACTATGCTCAGAAAGAAGAGGATAGAGACAGAAGAGCATTTATCAAACGATGAATTTCATAATTACCAAAGTATGGTGTGAAGACCAACCCCCTGGCCAAAGGGCTGGTAAGGGCCTCCCAGGACAGATCAGGAGACAAAGACTTCAGGACAGGATACTTCACTTCTCTAGATACCGACGACTACGTCGCACCCCTCTCTGACACTCTCTTCCTCCTCGTGGTTCTTCCGCGATCTTCTTTCTAACCCACCCAATTTAAGTAGATGGTTCTGCATTCGGTTTCTTCATCAGCAATTCAGAGCATCAGCACCACCCCAGCACACCCTGTTCTCAGGCTTCTTCAACGCGCTCCAAAAGCTTCTTCGAAACTTCCTCAAAGCTTGCTTGCTAATCCTCTAACTAAACTACCTCAATTTCACCTCTCTATAAGCCATGTACCACCCATTAAGGTTTCATTTTTATGGAATACTGACTTCTGATTGGACAGGCAAGGGGGGATGATCATCACACCATGCTTATACTTCATTCATTTCTTTAAACCATTGCTCCCAAACTCCTCCCCTCAAACTTTTATTCCGCCCTTCCTTTCCCATACATCTTTAAAACTTTATTAATACAAATGTAACAGTTTTCTCGAATAAGTTTCATTCATATGAACTCTTCACCCTCATGTTCCCAGGGCACATCTCCGCCGACCTTGGACGCGAGACAAATCCTTAGTCATCTTCCAAGCTTCCGTACCAAGGCGCATGCGTTGGACTACGTCAGTCTGCTCGACTCAGACAACTTTAACAGGCCCAAATACACACTAATAATAAAGTCAAAAGGAGAAATGTTATTCTCAAAAATAAATGATTTCACTGTATACCACCAACCTCTACTCTGACCCATACCCTTTATTATTTCTCTTTCTGCATTTGCGTTAGTTATAAACTCATTTTCTAATTTCAGCAAAGCAGGTGCCATGCATGTGAGCTTTCAAGCGGCCATTTTATAGCTCTTTGCGCAAGCGCCAGAATTTCCCTCCAAGCGTCAGCACGTCATACTACGTAGATGCAGTAGACGCATGCGCAGTAAAGATCCCGTGTTAAATGCGTTCTAGTCCTACGTCCGTGTTATTGCAGTTAGTACACACATAGGCAAGCTTCATTCTTTTCCCGCGTGTAATGAAAATGCATATTATTAATCACAAGACACGTCGTTAGTAATTCGCTAGTAAGTTAAAACGAGAGGATTGCTTCCGAGCAAGTCTCATGTCCGAGACCTTGCTCCATCAACTGGATAGGCAATCTTTGGCAGGATGGGAGGGAGGAGCTGGGCACAGCCCGAATTGCACTTGAATAGGCTCTGTCCTGCCTCCCCCAAAAATACTGCATACCCCTGTAGTTATTCTGGAGCCGAGGCAGGGCATCTGTGCACTTCAAAGGCATGCCTCAAGAAGCTTTTACCCATTTCAAAGGTACAACTGTGTATAAATACTGGACCTCAGACACCAATTCTTCAGTACGCTTCTGGCCCTTTAGATACTGTGACAGGAAGAAGGACTGCTGTGCTGCTATAAGGACTGCCACTGTGCTGGACTGCTGCCCTGTTGTGCTGACATGCTGCCTGTTGCCCTCTTGCCTGGGGAGGGAGAACTGGATCTGCAACTTCATCTTGAACTCAGGACCCCAAAGTGACTCCAAGGGCTAGTCTGCTGGCCTGATCTGAGCCTCAGGGACATAACAGCCTCCCAAACATCCTGAACCAGCCCCTAGATCCAGCTGAAAAGAATTCCTTTGCCCCCAGCCCCCCCCCCCCCCATCCCCCAAGAGGTGCCTCTCAGGTCCAGGACTCTGGGTGTGGCTCACGGGAACTGAAATCAAACTTTTGGGCACTTTGCGACCGCAAACAGGCCTATTTGCACCGAGACCTTGTCGCTCCCACTGCAAATCAGTGTGAAGCTCGGTCACACTGACTCTTCTCACTGCAACATCGAACGCTCGCAGAAATCACCACCGCTAAGCTCCAGCAACCCCTGACCACAGTACCAGCTTTCCCATCACCCGCGACCCTCTCCCTGCTCCTCACAGCCCTCTGCAATGCCAATGGGACTCTTGGCACGAACTTGAGATGGTAAACCTTCTGCAGGACTAACATAGGACTGTATCCAACCGGCACTCCATTGCAGTCGGCCTGAACTTTTGACTTTACCCCGGTTCAACGTGACCAGATGGCCGCAGTTGCTGATTTGAGCTTTTGGGCACTATTTTACACTTTATTCTTTAAAAATTCCTAACTCTGGTTCTACTGCTTGGATTTTTGTCATGTTTTATTTATTACATTTTGCTTTATTTTTCAAACTTGGTGTGGGATCTTTTTTGTGTGGTGCTTTCACTGTTTTACTGTTTGAAGTGTTGCACAAATACTTTACACATTGCCTCTAAGTTAAGCCTGACTGCTCTGTGCCAAGCTATCAGAGGGTTGAGCACAGGTTAATTTGGGGCTTGCTTGTGCCTTACCCTCACAAGGATTGTGGTTGCTGCTTGACCAGGCCTCACACACCAGTCAACCAGTAACCCAATTTCTCACAGTCAGCATTACTATATGCTCGGCAGACAAATAGGACAAAGTTTATAAATCAAAACCCTTGGCAATTTCACTCTATGTGGTTGGAACAGGGGGCTACACCAAGCCAATTCGAATTCAATTAGAGAATAGATTTCTGCATAATTGTCTAAACGTATACAAATCTGTCTCCATTTTTAGATTGTATGAAGAATTGGGGCACAATCTCCGGCTATGATAACTGTGCTCCATTTGCACTGCAGTAAACTAAAGCAATGCAAAACATATTAAAATCTGTCTGTCGTTTCGATGTTTAGATGAAGGTTCCGTGGTTTGCACTGTTTTAGAACTACTCTTAAAAGAATAAGTTGAGGAAGATTGTTTTTGGATACAATACTGTGATAGGGGAGGAAAAATCAGCTGTTAAACATATGACTATGAATAAATACATGCCCTGTAGCCAACAGAATCGGCTGAGTCAACAGTCAGGACTTACCTTTTGATTGAAGTGAACCCGTGAATGAAAACAGACCTTTTAGATTATGCTAGATATTTATTAACCCGTTTCAGAGTAAGGTGGCTCCCAGCCCTGCTTGCTCCTCAAGCAGAAATTTCATTGGAAAGGAAAAGTATGCAGCATGACAGACGCTCACTTTGCACTACAATGCGCTTTCTTTTTTAGCACTTGTTATAAACATTAGAGGTCTCAGTATATAAAACCTTCACTGAACTATGGGAATGAGTCTCGTAGACCTGTGCTTGCGCTTCTTTCAAAAAGCAAGTTAAGGTATGCTGATGGCCAAGACAGTTGAGAGAAGGAGATGCAGCGGAGATAGATTAGAGAAGGTGGTGCAGGGTAGTTGGAAAAGGGAAGGCAGTGAAGTGGAGACAGACAAGGGTATACGGTAAAATGGAACTAGATGAGGGAAGGCAGTGAAAGGGAGGTAGAATAATTTCTCTTCGCAATATCATGGCACACGAGGGAAGAGAATTAGAGGGGGATGGAGCAGCAGCTATTTCCAAATCATCTCTTAAACCTCAAATAGACAATAGGTTTACTTTTATCCTTGATGAAGCCATTGGATGCAAGATCTCCATTTCTACTGCCTGTTCGATCTACCTGTTACTTATTTACAGATGCCCCAGAACTATTTTAAGAACAATTGGCAGAAGCAATTTGTTTTTTTATCTATCAACTACACTACATTAATTGTAACTCTGGTATGACTCCACTCTCATGGATTTCCACTTTTTTAAAAACGAATATCAAATTTAGATCTCCTGCAGATCATAAACTTCACACCCACCAGTCAGGCCCTATTCTTGACCTATTTTTTAGCCCTTCAGATTTGATTCATTTTGAATCCTCCACTTCTCTTGGATGGTGGAACCATTATCTTGTCAAGTTTAACCCCTTGCATGCGCGGCCGATTTTCGCCCTGTGCGGGGCGTTTCATTAAGCGGGCGGGTTCCTGACGAGCTCAGCTCGTCATGCGCACACGAGCACTGCGCAGCATGACGAGCTGAGCTCGTCATGAGCATGGAAGGGGTTAACAGCCCAACTCTAAATACCCCACAAAGTGTCAATAGCCACTTACAAGTCATTCCACACTTTCTGTGGGAGAAAATGAACACTACAGAGGCTGTGAACATTTCTAGCGACCTTTCGTCAAACAGGACCCATGATTCTGGCCTTGAAGCATTAGTTACACTTTTCAATGTAGCCCTGTCAACTAGTACCAATGACACTGTTACTAAATCTAAGGGATCCGAGTGCCATAAGCTCACAGCCATGGCTCATCAGACTTCAGCCTGACATCATTCCTATAAGGAAAACAATCTGCTCTTCTATAAAATTCAATTACATCATTATAAAGCTTGCAAAAGGAAATCCAAAACCATCCACAACTATGCTTTAATCTCGGGTTCATCAAACTCCTTTAGAACTCTCTTCAAACATATTAGTGACCTGACTAATCCTCACCGCTTGGTTAGTACCCTCAGTACAACGCAACAGTTTTGCAACAGGCTGTCTGATTAATGTATTCATAAAATCCAGAAACTCTATGATGACATTCTTGTCTCCTAATAATACCACACTACTTTCTCATCGCAGGTTGGCGTCATCTGACCCTCCAGTTATAAACTCCGTTCCTGGCAGCAATGAGGCCATGACTAAAGCACTTCTATTTTCAACCAAATATGGCTCCCTAGCGATCATAGTCCCACCAGAATAATTCATAGGCTGGTGGACACTATTACCCAGACTTTAACTCACTTGCTTAGCTTCTCTTTCAACTCCGGCAAGGTCCCCAACTCCTGGAAAGAAAGCATAGTTAAACCGCTAGTCACAAAGATTGGCTGTCAGGCTATCTCGAATATCACAACCATCTAGATAAGTCCCAGACTGGTTTTAGACCTGGCAATGGGATTGAGAATGCACTAGTTTCCATCCTTAATGATCTTAGACTTAGTGGGGACAAAGGTCTGTCTGCAGGACTTCTGTTCCCTGACCTCACGGTTGCATTCAACACAGTCAGTTATCCAATTATGGTTGAGCGTTTGTCAGACGCAGGGCTGAGAGGTTCTGCGTTGAGCTAGTATAAGTATTCTTCTCGACCACAGTCAAATCTTGCACTTTCAAACGTTTTGCTCTAAGAAAAGACAGGTTAATTTTGGACCTCTACAAGGTTCTCCAGTGTCTCAGGCACATTTTATTATCTTCGTCCACCACTAGGACCCTTTGATTGGTTCCTATGGCTTGGAGTTGTGTTTCATATACGGATGATACCAAACTCTTGTTCAGTTTCAACAAACCAATATACGAGCTTGAGAATATCATCAAACCCTGCCTCAGAACTGTTTACAGTAGGATGAGAACTAATAAATTAAGGCTCAATGTAGATAAGCCGAAAAAATTCGGAATTGTGACTTTGGTACACTTTGGACCACTCAACTGTAATCCCCTTGCATAGGCCTTACTCCCCTGTTGATGAAACGGTCAAAAATCTCTGATTAAAATTTTGACGAACAATCATCCATGGCGACTATCTAGAGCGACTATCTTCTTGCACCTTCCAGCTTCAGCTTTTAAAGAAAGCTCTAATAATATTCTAAGTCACGTCCCATTGTTGTAGCGGCCACAATCCTCTCCTGAATTGATTATGCCAATGCATGTTATTTAGGTCTTCTCAATATTTTTTTTTTGCCTACAGCCGATCCACAAAAACGCCATCAGACTAGCCTGTGCCCTGCACAAATTCAACCACATTACAGAAGCCTGACATAAGCGGTACCTTGGCTACCTGTTCCTCTTTGTATACAGTTTAAGGCATTGTGCCTTATTCACAAGGCCCTCAACGTGTTCAGTGTCATCAGAATAATATGAACCGCCACGCATTCTACATTCTACTTCCAAAACCCTTACTGTGTTTCCTCACTTTAGACTGGCCTGTATGGGTGGGAAATCCTTTGCAGTGCTAGCAGCCAATATCTGAATCAACTTTCTAAAAACCATCAGGATATTGAGGATCGCACTATTTTTTTTTTAAAAGAACACCTTTTTGATTTAATAGTTCCTCCACATACCATTCTTTAGGCATTGCTTCTTAGCCCATATCTGAATGCATATTTGTGTTTTTCTGCCTCTGTTACACCTTGCTTTTTTAGCACCAAGATGCCTAAGGCGAATGTTGTGCTTTACGAGTATACCTATTCATTCATCTACTCAAGAGAAAGTACTTGTTCTTTATTGCTTACCCTGTAAAAGGTAGGGGGCTTTCAGTCAGAAGTACAATACACTGCACAGAGACAGAGTGCCATTGATCTGTCCTCTTCCTTTAGACCACAGGATTATGTCCTGACAACACTGTCCTATCTGAAGCCTATTGATACCATCCAGTACCCTCAAGACAGAAGGTGGGTCCAGAGACCAGATCAGATCAAGCACTTGAAAAAAGAAATCCATAAGGAATAAAAACCTGTAACTAATATTCAAGAATGTTATGAAGACATTTGCAATCATAATGAAAACCAATAGATCCTGCATAGCCATTGTAGATCCAACTGGCGACATCAGATGGATCTGCTGGGTCAGTGGACTAATGCATCCACTCCAAGGAAAGAGGCTCCACTCTGCCTTTTATTCTTCCAAGGTCAATTAAATAAACACCATTGGAAACAAATATATCACTGAGCTCCAAGATACCCCAAAGACGGAAAGTGCGCTTTACAAACTCATAATTATGTCGCCTCTTACTTTCTTGTTCCATAGGAGCTCCTGTTTCTTCTTTCCTCTCTTCTAGTGGATGGGTTGTCTACTTTCTGTCCCTACATATTATTGTTTGCCTCTTCCCTACATGACTTTTAAGAGATTGACCACCTTCAGTACATTTTGTGCGAATGAGACTCGGGTAGCATGCATGGATGAATAGGATGCTGATTAAATAGTCTTTTCATTGTCACAACTGATCGCCAACATGACATGTGAACCTATAAGATAGGCGTATTAATTGGGGAAGTGGTATATACCCCTAGCCCTCTGTTCTTGTATAAAATATAAAAAGAAGAGGCTGGGTTACAAAGCTTACAAAGCTGTGTTTTAAGACCCTTTTATCCTCTCTTTGTACTGTCAACCTCTTACGTTGTGAAGGTTATTTTGCGTACCTGCCTCACAAATGTACACCGAAGTGTTCATCAACCTTAATCACACAAACGTCCCAGTTACACAAATAAAGACGAGCAACACAAATTTGATTTTTTTTTATTCATATAAAAAAATTCATTATGAACAACAGTTTTAAAAAACAGATTTGCAAGTATGTACAGCATTACAGAGTGAGTGATCATTCCAGGACATCTTTTTCATACCGAGTGCTCTCGCTTGCACGATCAGCAACAGCTCAACCCACTAAATGTTCAAGAGAATGGGGGCGTTTGTCAGCCCAAACACAATTTACAAAAAAAAATACATAACATATATGTCCGTTACGAAGGAAACCTTCAGATGAGTCATCACCTTGCTCAAAAGAGAGCCAGAAAGCAAACCTGCGCAAGATGACATATAGGTCCTTATTCTGAGTTGGCCAAAATTCAAGATTCAGCAAATAATGGAAGTTACCAACTGAATCCGGAATTACAAAGAATGCAGTAAAACCACATTCTCGATTCTCTCCCAGGCAAATGTCTGAGTGGATAAGTGGCTGAAAATGGGGAATTACACGGGAAAGATTGAGTTCCACGTAGTTCCCACTTTTAAGGGACAGTGAAGGTTGAACTCAGAATATCATGGTCATCAAGCTTTCTGGAATTACCAATCTTGGCTGGATTAGTAATTCTAGGAGCAGGAATAGTAATATTATTCCAGACCCTCTCGTAATGATGGCCATAGTCTTAAAGTATCAATCGCAATGGGCACATTAATTCAAAGTATTGCACATTGAAACTGGCAACTACCCTGTCGAAACGTCATCAGTGCAAAACATGAGACAGGGTAACTGCAATATAAATGCTACATTTGCTGGGTCCTAAGAAACAAAGTTAATGATCAGTCCACACGTATCCCAATCAGTGCTATAGGCTTGTATCAGAGAAGCTGTTACAGCAAACAGTGGTTTGGAAGTAGGTGCAAGAATAACCTCGCCAACATCCAACTACAAAAATCATGGAAAAAGATTTACCAATTAAATATATGTAAAAGCCTACTACATAATTTTGTTTAACAACTCTTTTGGCACAAAGTGAAATCAGCCAAAAAATGTGACTTTCTGGATTTACATACAGTGTGTGTAACAAACTCAAACGGAAACTAATGCTTCAACAGGGGCAAAAAACTGTCTCCATGCTGTGTCAGGTCGCCATATTCAAACTGGCTGCTGAGCCAGTCAATATATAAGCGGGAGCACAGATGTGCAGAGGTTTCTATGATCTCCTACAAGTTAGGATACACCTTCTACTCCACAGCCAAAACTTTATTGAGAGTGCACCATAATGAAAATCTGCTTCCCACAGCGGCAGTGAGTGTTCCAGATTTTAAATCAATGCTGGGTAGAAACTAGGCTGAGGGAGTTTCAGGGTCTACACAAACGGGTGAAAATATAGGGGCTATAATAAATCTGCATTCTTCTATACAAAAACTAAAGGCAAGTGCTAATTTACAACAGTAACGTTGCTTTATGGGTGAGGGCACTTGCAAGCCCCTGAATTTACTGTTAAATCTGTAAGCTACCTTCACGTTCACTAGTTCAGCTCTGTTCCCTTCGTTTAAAAAAAGATTTACAAGTAATTACATCGACATATGAAGAGATAAGAAGCCCATACAGGGTCTATTAAAAGAAACCAAAGTGCAGGAGCGGTACCCACAACGCCCTCATGCAATGCACATTTTCTCCAGAAGTGTTTCTGCTCGCACACCTTAGTATAAATGTTAGCTGGGAGTATAAAACATAAGTACAGTCTCAAAACCAAGCCTGCAAAATGGTTGGTAGTAGTGCTCAATTTGTAAAACAAAGTGCCAGGGCTCGCGTCAGCAGGCCACTGCACATTGCCCCTGCTATGCTGCCAATGATAGTAACAACACAACTACTAACCATCACAGTCCTAAAAGTGTAACAATCCAGACAATTTCAGGCCCTCGAAGCTATAAGAAGGGTTTAGGCAGCAGGTAGTAGTGATTTTTGATTATATATTGAATTGATAATTATCTGTTGCGGTCATCTCTAAATTAGCCAGACCACGCCACCTTGAGACAGACTGTCACAAGTGCAGGTGTTAAGTGCCAGTTCCAACCACCGAAACCTCTGGCTCAAATTAAGCACTGGCTGGTAGTTATGAAAATGATAGACTTCAAGGAGATAAGTTAGGCAAGCCACCATTCACTGCAAACATGCACGTGTAGCACGAGAAACTGATCTGCACATTTCCTGGTCACAAAACATTTTTGGAATGCCATGGATGCTATGCAACATTATAGTCCAATTAATGTGCCTAAACATGCCTGGGCAGAGCAGGACCTCTAACTCCATAAGATAAGAAAAAATTATCCAATCGGGCAACGTTTTCCCCACGAGCTGGTCGCAAAGAGAGAAGTCAATGGTAGTCAAGCTGCAAGGAGGGTGTCTTCAGGCACAAGCAATGTACATATACATTGGGGCTTTTGACATCAAAGGTAAGGTGTTATCTATTCAGAATACATATGGCCTCTTTGCAGATGGCCTTGGTGATTTGGAAGTCAAGATACCTTCCTAACAAGCTGCTAGTACCACCATAAATCTGTTAAATATTCAGGGGGGCAAACATAGTCCGAAATGCACGGAGCTTCCTTGCTAAAGTGACTGTCAAGCAATACCTTATTGAAAGGTGACTTTGGCAGCCTAGCATGGCAATTAAAGCAATAAGGAGGGTCTCTCACAAAGGTAATGAAAAATGGCAATAAGAGCCTGGTGATTAGAGTTGCCTTCCCCTATGAAACTTACACTTGAACCAACTCGCATGCTATTCTTATTCATGTCCAGCAATAAGGCAGGAGATTCCCAACCACACACCAAAGAAGGTAAAATCTTGGATATGGTAGAACAACTGTACGCACAGCAGGCAAATACAGGTGACTTTCTTGGTGACAAAAGGAGTCTGGGGGAGTGCCATGCTCCAGCAGGCTGGGGAAATACATCCTTCATTTTCTAATTTGCCTACTAAAGAATGTTACTGGAGACCAGAATGACAAATCGAATTATCTGCATGGAATTCCACTCTGAACAGTAAAGAATACAAAGAATGAATGACAATTCAAGCTAGTCATCCACGGAAGCCTACACCTTATCCAATAAAGCAAAAACACAAAAACAGAGTTGCCACAAAAATACAATTAGCCAATTGCTTTGGTAACGAAAACCTGGTTAATACAGTGCTTCCCAAACTTTTTAGAACCAAGACCCAATTTTTTGAATGCCAAACATTTGCGAACTACCTAGCTTTAATGGACATGAGACTGTGGCTTTTTTTAATGTAATAAAAGCAATTGTTTGTAAAACGTCACAACACTAGCCATAGGATTCGGTATCGGACTGTGGCCAAGATTTTAATCTTCCCATAAAAGTGGCAGATGGTGAACTGCACTGAAGTCTGGAGCTGGAACACTTTTTAGAGTGGGGTGCTGATCTGTGACACCCTTTCACTATAATCACAAGGCTTATGGAACATCTTGGTGTTGATACCAGGGATTTTGGCAAATTTGAAAAACCTCTTCTGCATCAGGATTTGGGGGGGGGGGGTGAGGGGCTTCATGGCTTTGTGAAGTAGAAAAAATACCAATACTACAGTCTTGTTTGGGAATACTTGCAAGGGTTTCTTTTAAAACCGAACTTATAGGCATTGTTCAGCACCTTGCACTGGTGCACCAACAGGACTAATCATTTTAACTAGTACTTACATAAAGATCAGGACATTAGCAACCTACCAAAAATCGGCTCCCAACCTAGTCTGAGAAATGCTGGGTTAATACTCTTTCAGTGATGGAGTTCACCACTATCAATAAAGCAAGGCACTCCAAATAGCCTTTTAAAGTCACAATGGGCCAGTGTGCGTCTTGCATATCCGGTTACTAAATTGAACTGCGGCACAAAGAAGAGAAAAAATGTCCTGTTCGGCATATATGCGCAAAGACAGTCAGTGATTCTCAGCTCGCACCACAGACAATAAAGATACACTTCACTAAGCTGGGTGGTCCTTGTACCGGAGACAAAAGCTATGAAGAGTAGCAAAGGTAAAGTGAGACAGCAAACAATGCAGAAGCAAGACAATGGATCCACAATCAAGCAAAGCATGAATCGAAAGAAAAACACATGAAAAGAAATATCTTTGCATATATATTAGTTGAACCAAGAAATCATCCTTTGTATGATTGGAAAATAGTCCAAAACACTTCTGTACCAGATGGTGTTGAGTATGGCAGAAGCTTAGATGCATATATATATTTCCTTGTTCATACAAATGCCTACTCGCTGTGTATGTTAGGGAAGCCTTAGAGTAAAAAGGTTAATACCAGCCAGTCTTCAACGAGGTATGACACCTTCGGAACTATAGGCAAGAAATTGCAATGCTATAGGTCTCGCATTTGCGTGAGTTTAAGCTACTGGCATTGTAAATTACAATACCTTTTATTTATCTGTTTTGATAATGAATACATACGTAAAAGGCATTGTCATTTACAATGCCAACAGCTCAAACTCATGTAAATGCAGGACCTCTTTCATTACAAAATAGCGGCCGCCATTGTCCCAGGCTGCTTGGAAAGTGAAAGCGCGCATGGCGCGCTGAATGTTGCAGGAAAGCATGTCGTGCCTGCAGTAGGAGAAACTCATTAAAGAAAATAGTGCTTACAGACTAAATAAGACGTACCATGTAACAGAAGTAAAAGGGCCAGTCCTCATGGGAGGTTACAAATTAAGACAAGGCGGTACTAAGGAGGGACTAACAAGCCTTAAAACGAATCATAAGCCAGCATTTACGAATGACAATGACACAAGCCAATGACAAAAATGGGAGGAGAGTGGGCGGGCTTCAAGTCCATACTCAAATACAGCATGCCTCGCAGAGCGCATGCGCTGCCCAGGCTCGACCTAAAAATGTTGTATAGCAAAAGCAAGTCATGATGACTTTCTCAGAGTGCTGTTTAGACACTGAACTTTGTGCATTTTCAAACCTCAATCTCAGTCTGTTGTTGAGACTGCATTGGACAAGTCTTGCATGCAGCAGGTGACTGTAGTGCCTTTAAGGACCCATAGGTCTTGAAAGTATACTTCTCACCTGATGCACTAGCAAGTGTTAGTACCAAACTCCAATATCTGAAAAGCAGAAAATGAATAATCAAGTGTGCATTTTGATTGAAGAAAATATTTTGGTGCACGAGTAATCCTGCATGCCATTAATTTTAGCAATGACAAAGGCGTTGAGATACCATAAGCTTTTTGTGGGCATTTGTGAAATGCACGATTCAAACCTTCAACCAATACTTCCTGCACATGGACATAGCAGCTATTAATATGAAGAATATCTCAAATGTTTCCCAGATTTAGGTTACGTTCTTCACTTGCTTGCCAGCACGGCAATAAAGGAATAGAGGGTAGTCATTTGTTTTTTTTCTACTTTAGAAGAAAAGCGGAGACCCCCAATAGCTAGCTTTGTTGGTGATTCCCTTACAGCGGCACTGCTCCTGTGCAAATCGATAAAAGGCACATTTTTAAGGCACATTGCGCAATGTCCTAGTCACTACTATAGGAGGCTGCCGATTCGTCTATCTAGCAGATGGGCTAATCAAATAAGCCACTGCTGTATGTTAAAGGATGTGAAAATATTTGTTAGCAAATTTCGCTCATGCCACAGATGAGACACAATGTCAGGAATAACCTTTCCCTTCACCTCCAGTTGTAACTACCTGAACCCGTGCCAGACAGGGATATCTGGAATGTGAGGAAATTCAGAGCCTGCAAACTACAGATCAACAGAGGTTCAATCACAAAGTTATTTGCAAAAACAAAATAACACAGATAGGCATCCTCTGGTAACCGCTTGCTCTGGTCTAGTCAAGTCGGTGCCCACTGTCACCAAATCAGCACCTACATTAGATGACTTTACACCAATAGAGGCTCAAGATGTAAGCAAGTTCTTGACAGCGAGTCGATCCGGATCTCCCTTGGACCCTTGTCCAGTGTCCGTGATCAAACACATCCCCAATGTCATTGCCACTGTCCTTACCACCTTGTATAATACCATCTTTGATCAGGGCCAATTTCCGAAAACCTGGAAACTGGCTTCTATTCTTCCTCTGATAAAAAAGCCAAAATTGGATCCCAATGATCCGAACAATTATAGACCCATTTCGCGCCTCCCTCTGCCAGCAAAAATTATCGAGATGGCCATGAAGGTTCAACTTAGTACGTTCTTCCAGACCAACTGTTTACTGGATCCTACGCAGTACGGTTTTCGTGCTGAACACAGCACGGAGCTAGCCCTGATTAAAGCTAAGGAGGAGGTAAGAGAGGCCTTGGACCAAGGAGGCGCTGCGATCCTAATTATGTTGGATCTTTCAGCGGCCTTCGATACGGTCCATCACGAAGTGCTGATGGACCGTTTATCAACAGTAGGGGGTCAGGGTAAGGCCTGGAACCTCCTAAAATCCTTCTTAGCTGACAGAACCCAAACGGTCGATTTGGGTAGGGATAGGTCCAAGCCTTTTTCCTTCCCTTGCGGGGTGCCACAGGGATTGTCCCTTAGTCCTACGCTTTTTAACATATATGTGTCCCCACTGGCAGCCCTGATTAGATCATTTGGGTTCCAACTAACATCTTATGCGGACGACACACAAATTGTGTTGTCCCTCCAGCGAGGCAAAGAAGCGGAAACTGGATTAAGATGCCATGATTGCATGAAAGCCATTGCAGGTTGGATGTCATCGAACTGCTTGAAACTCAATGCGGGAAAACGGAGGTCATCATATTTGGGAACAACGGCAACCTCTGGACGCCTGACTGGTGGCCAGATGAAATGGGAACACCTCCAGCCCCCACTACAAAAGCGAAGAACCTGGGGGTGGTTATGGACAACAAACTTACCTTCGGCGATCATGTCAGCGGGGTTGTCGCCACCTGCTTCTTCCTCCTCAGAATTCTGAGGAAAATAAAATTTCTTCTTCCAGAAGATAGTTTTAGGACAGCAGTCACAGCGCTCATTTTGTCACGACTGGATTACTGCAATAGTCTGTATTTGAGCATACAAAAGAAACATCTTAACAGACTCCAGCTTGTGCAAAATGCTGCAGCCAGGCTGCTAACGGGTACACCTAGGTTTGTCTCAGTGAAAAAGGGACTTCGACACCTTCATTGGCTTCCAATAAAACAACAGGCACAATTTAAAGCACTTTGCACGGTCTTTAAGGCCCTGAAGGGCAGCGGCCCCGACTATCTGAGACGACTACAATGGTACGTTCCTGGAAGAACGCTGCGCTCCTCGGAAGCAAAGCAAGTGACCGTGTGTCCCCCACCCCCGAGTTAAAAAAGCAATCTGGGGAGGCGGGAGTTTCATCTTTTGTGCTGCAAAAGGCATGGAACAATCTTCCATTGCATCTTAGAAATTCCACTGAGCTCCTCTCCTTCAGGAAGGGGCTGAAAACCTGGCTCTTCTCCAAATAATCACCCTTTATTGGTAACCTTTTAGACAGTGCTCAGCGCCAGGTCACCCTTGGGTAACAGTTGCGCTTTATAAGCTCCATTAACATAACATAACTCTGGTACTGACTGAAGGAAAAAAAGTTTCGTGGCATAACTGTCAAGATGGGTTCAAGTAGCAAAATCTATATAAGAATGAAAATCTATTCTGAAAGCTTGTCTGCCCAATCCAATATTTATTGGGTACTGCTTGCTGGCTGGCTAACAAGAAACATAAGTACTTTGATGCTTACAATGAAAGGTAAGCACCTATTGTGTACAGAATTCACACTTGAACCATTAAGAGATCTGATAAATGTCCAAAAAACAGAGGAATATACGAAAGGTCTAGAGAATCAATGTGAAATATCAAAAAGTGAACTAAATCTCTGAACTCCCTTTTTTTTTTTTTTTACATCAGACTATTCCGTTTCAGAAGCTGAAAGATTAATTTTCCTTGTAGTGATCATTAACCAGCCCAGCCAAATTTAAAACAGGCTGCCATCACAAAATGGCACACATGGTCATTTTGGAAGCTATCCTATACTGGTAGGCCTTTAAAGGACGGTGTACAAAGGCAACAAGGGAATGAATCCCTTGCTAACCTCTGGAACACTGAAATAGACGTACACGTAAAACATGCTAGGCTAGAGCTGCAGGCCAGTACGCACCTGCGTACAACAAACAGTAATTTTTCTTAGTGGCTAAAGCAATGATGGTCATAATTTCAGATAGTCTAGGTCACAATTGCTTCACATTTAAGAGCTAGGATTGTCCAGGTGTTGGGTTTAGCAGAATTAAGTCAAGTGAATCTTCAGGCACCCGAACAGTGCATGTGTGAATAGACTACATATTCTCTGTAGATTAGGGGTAAGAGGCCTTTGGGTCAACACCAGGGAGCAGTTGCATACTTGAAGTCTGGTACAAACGTAATATGGTAAAGACAGAATGTGGAGTCAAAATATCTGTATTTAAAAGACAAAATACTTTGAAAAATGGGAAACCTGGCGATCCAGTCAAAAAACAACATTGTTCTAGTCCCTATTCCACAAACCAAATGGAAAACATGAAAGAAAGCAGAGCATGAATAAGTAGAAGTCCTTTGATAATGCGCAACAGCTGCAATCACACAATAACATAACAGCCAAATCAGTTCTATATGCCCAATTTTAAGGCGAAAACTGTTAAACTCATCAGAAATATGAAGTTCAATCTTGGACCAGGCACAGTCATAATTTGCCCATCCAAGATTAAAATTTTAGATGCATTTGCAGCTACAAACGTAAACTTTGGTTTACCATAAACATTGCGGACACCAACTACTTCAAAATGTTGCAAATGGTACTGTGCCATAGCAATGAGCGGCACTTTCATTAACAAAAAAAGCTAGTAGTTGACAAAATAATGCAATTAAGTAGTGTTGGTAGTTGAAGGGTATGACCAGGCGTGTGCAAACCTCAACAGTTTTTGGTCCCTCCCGCTCTCTCCGGGAAAGCAAACACTCACATGGTGCCAGTGAGTCCGTAAAAGAGCTTTGAATCTGCTATTCACAAAAATAGCGTTTACCTTATTACACTTCAGTTGTCAAATACCTCTAAAAGTACATAGGCATAGGTGTGCATTCCTGTGCACTTCTAATCTAAATTGGCACTTCATGGATCAACAACAGCTTTGTTATTTACCTCCTGGAACATGAGCTAAAATGCTCATACCAACAGAAATCATTGTCTCTTAGCAAGCAACATGACGCACCATGTAAATGGTGCACAAAATGTCCTGAGTATTCATCTGCCAATGGCAAGAAGTCAAGATACTGTTTTCAAATTATCAAGTCCACAACTGCACCAATCAAAGCCACTGGAAGACTATCCCTAAGAGATATCATTTGGGATTTTTTAAGATTGGCCTCAGCATTTCTTTGATTTTAATGTAAGCCCTAGAGGGCATCCTCAGCTAGTCTTATTTAGTTCTTGGAGACTAACTGAGAACACTGATGAGCCTTGACCAAGGAGGCAGGGCAGGGTAGGTTCACAGAGATGGTTTTGAAGGCACATGGATAATTCAAAGATAAACTATGCAGTGCCCGGTCTTTGTGCTGTGCATTGTTTGCTGCTCGTGGATCATCGTTTATTCCTAAACTCAGTGGAAAAGCAAAAGTAGACAGAAGTTAACTAAAAGGGACAATGCCAGATAACAGAAAGACAAAAAGAATGCCAGTGATGAAGACACTGCACTCATGTGGAACAGTGTTGCAAACTGATCTACGATAAAGTCATCAATAAAATAAACATAACTCAAGAGTTAAATAAGCAGAAAATAAATATAGACAATTCGATAAGAGATACAGCATCAAAGAACAGTAGACTGCAATAATTACAGAATTTAAGAATGTACAGTATTTACAGCCTATAAACTTTACAAATTGTTGAAAAAAAACAGTGATTCTTATTTTTATACAAAACTTACAATAAAACAGTTAAAGCTGAAAAGGCGAGGAAAAATGCACAGAGATATTTGGCTCAGTTCATAAAAAGAAAATGGACTAAACTAATAAATATGCATATCTACAATTGCTGAAAATAGCCCCTTGATAAAAACTCCTGGAATTCATTCTCTTTTCTTTCGTGCATCGATATTGTTTCTTAATTACCCAAATAAGATACTACAAACATAGTTTTGGCTTTGAACTGGAAAAGCAAATGTACAATTATGAAGATAGTCTTGTCGACTACAGCTGAAGACTAGCTCTGGCTTGTTTGCGTGCCTTAATGCTCATGTCTTTAATCACAACCTAAAACCTTAACCCAATCTCTTTCACATAAAAAGGGGGAAGACGCTTACAAGCAGAAAAAAGCTAGTATGATGCCTAGTTTAGATTTCCCAAAGGAAGTGGTTGGTTATTTTGTTTCCCAGTGGTCAATATCTAGGTTCTATGATCAATAGGTTTTTGTTTGAAAAAAAGGATGTGAGGAAGGAGGCGGAACAGAGGAAGGCAGGCATGCTCATCTCACTAATGGGGACAGTCCTCATCGCCTTAAGTCAAGTATTGAGACTTCAGTTTTTTAGCAAGCTGCTAAAAAGAAGACAGTTTCCTCGCAGAGTCCATAACAAATTGGAACAAGCAGTGACTAAGTCAATTCGGTCTGGCCTTAATGTGTGACAGCATGCAAAGAGCATTTGTGCATGTCTGGACATATTGGTTTTGCCAATGCCGATTCATCCTGTACAGGAAGTGCTCCAGCAAGCAAAAAAAATAATGAGGTCTGGCTAAAACATAAAAAAATTAAGCACTATGATTGCTTTCTCTATACATAGCATATATGACAGAATTCGATGGATGGATGAATGGAACTGTACTTTTGAGATGTAAAATAGTCACTTATGCACTGCAATAAAAAGCACTGAATAGTGAGTGGAATGATACATCAAACAGCCAGGCATGGGGTGAGAGACAAATACTCTTCTGAACGGACTCAGGGCCAGATGCATCAAGCCTTTTTCTCCTCGCAAATGGGCCGATTCGCAGAATCGGCCCGTTTGCGATTGCAAAAAATGCTTTTGCGATGCATCAAACACAATTTTGCGATTCGCAAAATGGGTTTGCGATTCGCTATTTGGAAGGGGCGTGTTTAGGGCGTCCCTTCCAAATAGCAAATCCTAACAGTATGCATGAATGTTTTGTGACCGTGAATGCGGTCGCAAAACATTCGCATATTACCACCTGCTTCAAGTAGGTGGTAAGACATTCGCAAATGGGAAGGGGTCCCCAAGGGACCCCTTCCCCTTTGTGAATGTTTGTAAAACCATTTTTAAGAGCAGGCTGTGGTCCCATGGACCACGGCCTGCTCTTAAAAAATGAAAAGAAAACTTTTCATTTTTCTTTTTGTAAAGCATTTCGTTTTCCTTTAAGGAAAACATGCTGCTTTACAAAAAAAAATGATTGCCTTATTTAAAAGCAATCAGACATGGTGGTCTGCTGATCTCAGCAGGCCACCATCCCTGTGATTTTTGCGATTCCTAGGGGTCGCAAATTGCGACCTACCTCATTAATATTCATGAGGTAGGTCATTTGCGACCCAATAGGAATCGCAGAAAGTGTACTGCACACTTTCATGCATGCCGTTTTGCGATTCCCTAATTGCGAATTGCAAAGATTCGCAATTAGGTAATCGCAAAACATTTTTTTGATGCATCTGGCCCTTAGAGCCCACCCTAATAACATTTTAAATTATTTGTAACAGTAGATCAGGATACAACTGGGTCAGATCTAAAAATAGTTCTGGGGAGGGTACGAAGGTTCCACAATGGAGATGTTTTTCTTTGGTGGAAGTACCTCTTTAAATGAAAGTATGTATGCTCAATTAATGAGACTTACATGTTCAATTTCTCCCTTACTGGCTGTGATATACCAAGCACAAGTATTCCATAAACCTCAAACTTAAGTCCGAAGTACTGCTCTGGTGAGCGGTGTAGACTAGCAACATAAGCAAAACGTTTGGAAGGAACCAAAATCAATAGTGTACCCACTTTACAGTGAAAAGAAGATTACAGGTTTTTAGCAGACTGTGCACCCACACACTCCAGTAAACCTGCTTTTCCAGCCTACCTGTAATTAAGAGAATGTAAATCCGGAAAATTAATGCTGCTGACACACTAATCTGTAGGACTACTGGCAGGCCCAAGGGTGGGGCAACCCATGCCGACCAAGGGAAAGTGCAAACATGCAAAAGTGTAGAGTAAACAATGGCAAAAGAAGAGTGCAAGAGCATCAATGCCAAATCTCAGATTTGGGAAAAGAAGCACATGAAAGACGAGAGAAACATTACAAACTGCAATCCAGATCCACTCCACCCCTCTCCCCACCAAACAAATTTACTCTCATCCAATGTACTTGCTCAGAAAAAACAGTTTCATATGAAATGCTACAAAACACTTTTTTCCATGATTACAGTCTGCAGAGTCTTTGTTTGAGATCTAGATCTTTCTGTCGTGGATCTATCTGCAACACCAGAGAACTCTTTAAAGTGCAACCTTTATCTGGATTTGCCACAGATTTCACATTCCACAGTCTGAGAACAGGAGAAGGAAGATACATGAATCCTCTGCAGTATTGGGAAAGCCAAACTCGGAGGGTGCGTGGAATCAAGTGCATTTTAGTGAATTAAAACTTACCCCAACCGTTTGACAAGAAAGATTGTTCTGTGGGTGTGTGTGGGGAAAAGATGGTTGCGTACACCACATACCCATCATAGTATAACATAAAATTCCACCGCTGGTGGGGCATATTATGCAATCCAATCAATTTGTACCTGTGCAAGCAGAACATATGAAAGCTGCAGGGTTTGCTAAAGATTCCACAGCACAGAAAACACTGTTGGCATTGTGACAAGTAGCAAAGTATGCCCCACAGACTGGAACACAGCACAGGAGCATCCATCAAGGATGTCAAGGTGAGGAATTTGTTCAATGCAACATAGCCCTAGTAATGTAAAACAAAATTAAAGATATTCGGAAGTCAGTAACAATCCAAGAGTGGAAAAACTCCAGCAGACTTCATCCATAACGATGCTCCTCTCTGGCTTAATACCGGTGATGAATATTAAAATAGACGAGTACCACGGCCCTATGGCCATGTGAAGAAAAATGACAGTTTGTATGTTTTGACTGTAAAAGCAAAGGTAGCTTGCAGAACAGTTGGCTCAGTTTACACTGCGAGAGACGCTCTGTCCCTGTGATTCGTCTACAGGTGTTTTCCTTTTCCAAAAAAACGCATGCTTTAAAATCTTTTTACAATTTTAGTTTCAACATAATTTTTTTTTAAATACAGCTTTTGAAAATCTAATAGTAAAAGAATTTCTATTAGCAAAAAAAAATATTTAGCAAAACCATTTGTGGTGCCAAGTTTCGGGAGATGAACTATGGCTTACGGACTGCACTGCTTCATGACGAAATTCACAGTTCAAGTCTGTTCAGAGACGTGATGATTTCTCATCCCTGCAATCCTTTCCATGTCTTGATTGAAAAAAGTCCATCTGTTGCATAGGTAACTGTAAGGCTGCTCCTCGTCTGGTGGCTTCCACTAAAGTCAGTATCAAAAGTTCCCTTTCCGAGGGCACCCATGTCACTGCATCCGCCACACCAGGCGAAGGATATATCGAAGCATGTGAAGAAGCGCAACATGGTAGACTGCGACTCCAGGCTGTCCACCCAAGAACCCCTGCAACAAAAGAACAGAAGTTGAACTAAAATCCTCAGTAGTAAAGAATATAAAAGTTTATACAAACAATAAAACCGGTAGTGGATTAGCATGTCATGCTAGATCGGTGGGGTAGGGAAAGAAGAGCCAAAGACTTGCTGGCCTTTTATGCCTGGGGGAAAAAGTGACTTAAAAAGCGTAATAATGAAACCATTTTTCCGGTTTTGCTGTGTTTAACCCAGGCCTGGGCGGAGTTCGCGGGGTTCCACACAGAGTGCAGTTCGAACTGCCGTTCGCGCTTATCTTCATGCCGCTTGAGTAGAAATTCTACCCGAGAGGTAACTCGCGCTCGCCAACCTACCGCTGGCAAGCGCGAGCGGGGAAAAAACTCTGCTGCACTACGTGGAGCGGAGTTTTCTGCACTCCATGAGCTCCGTGGAGCGGGAAAATCTCCGCAAACGGAGCGGAGTTCACCGCGCAGGCCTAGTTTAACGCTTTCACTGCCAGGATGTTTTTAGAAGTTTGTGCCAGCACATTTCCAAAATGTTGCTTTGAGTTTTTCATACAGGCATACCTCTTGTCTGCTTGTGCAAACAATGCAATTGTCGTCCCTGGCAACGTCAGGGCTATTTTTTTATGCAGCACCAACATCAATATATACTCGCAAGCTGAAGATCTAAGGCAAATGTGAAATGAATTTGTCATATTTATCAAACAGACACACATTAGTCCCTACACAGTAACTAAAGAAACGCTGTTCCTCTCAATACGGTGAGTCCACCCTGTGTGGGTTTTCGTAGGGGTTATTGTATGGTACAATAATCATCTTAACATTAATGCACCGGCCACCAGGTTTCTTAATCTGTAAAACCACTGGAATCAACTGGTAAAAATCACGCCTCTATCACCCTCACTGACTGGCCAAGAGTGCGGAACAAACATATTCTGGAGTAGAATTTATCCAGCTACTCTGCAAAAAATCTTTTCCGTAAAGAACATTTTTCCTCGTGTGGATTCATTTGGATCTCCTACTTCTGGCAACATCAGACATGTATGGGTTTTCAATGGATATCGATTTGTGGAACCCATCCTTCGGTTGCAGATTTCAGAAACCTATCAAACTCATATTTTCAACACTAGCAGACCTGAAAGGAATTATTTATTATTCAACGGGTGGCTGATTTTTATTGCCCTGATTGGCTGGCTGCGTGTGAAACTTTGCAGTAAATGGCATTTTTAGATAATGTTTTGTAAAAATTTAAAATAAACATTTTTCTTTAGCCTGCTTCCCACAAGAGAACATCGATGACAAAAGGTGAACGATAAAACTGGTGCCATAGATCCACTCAGATCAGGGACAACAGGTCTGTATGGCGTTTCAGTTTCTCGTTTTCTTAGCGCCGGGACACTCCTGGGAGTAGCCGCGCGCTTTACAAGTGCCCAGTAACATTAACATTAACAGTGGTTACAGGTGCTCACAGACAAACTGGGTGCAGTTCTAGTGGTCGATCTCAGAATCCACTGAAGCCAAATTGTCTTATCTGAGGCACTACTCCTTTGGTCCTACGTGCTAACCCTGGGTACTAAATGAACCATATCAAAACCATATTTTCAACATCCTCACTCTCAAGAAATCAGCGGGTGACAGGCCTATATTTTCCTGAATGGTTAGAGTGGAGCCCTTAAAGAAAATTAGAATTTTGTCTTTCCAGTAAATTTCACAAACTATAGGTTTTTATCTTCTGCCTCCATTACACCATCATGCCAGTGGGGAGAAAGGCCCATATTTGGATTCTCCTTTATCAACCAGACACGTACAGGTGCACCAAGGAGGTTTGGTGTGTATTACACATGACTGACTCTCCTGAAAATTCTTCAGGACAGTACGTAAGCCCTACATCTTCTCCGATTGATGGGAAATTACATCCCAGGACCTAGGGAATCAACAGATAATCTGACTGGGCACACCAAAAGATGTGGGTGAATATCAGTCCTTAGTCAGATTCAGCATTAGCTAGAAAGGAGCCAATGCTGAATCTGTGGTTGCTATGGTCTTTTGCCTAGAATTTCTGCAAAGCAATTATTTGTATTAGGCAACCCTCCTGCAAGAAAATGTTAGCACTGTAGGTTGGGCCAGAAATTGAGCCCACTTGGCATGTCACACACAGTGCAGCACAAGGAAATAAATGCCTCAGTGGAACACATACTTAAAGGCCAAAAGCTAATGGAGCTGTTTCTCCTGGAAATGCTATCCATAGAAGGGACACAGTTTCGGTCCGCAGAACAAGTGCCAGTGGGGCCACCAGCACAAATTAACTACTCCAGCTCTATATTCTCCAGTCAGTCTTCTGTCTCGCGCATGCATCTTATGGTTCTTTCCACCCTCGCATTCATATTATGGCTTGGATCTTTCATCACCCTCGTATTTTAGCAGCCTTCTTTCAGATATCTTCTTCCCTGTGTCCTAGTCCTCTTCTATCTTGCCACACACTCCCCTCCAGCTTGCATGTCGCTCTCCTATCAATCTGATATCTAGAGATTATCTCTATCATCAGTCTGTGCATTGTCAACACATCGAGTGCTCTTGCCTTCTCCCACTGGCTTACCACCCCGCTCACCTCTGATTCAGCTTCTGTGTTATTGTACTCTTACAGTCTAGTGCCTCAGACCCTTCTGTCATCTATCATGTGCATTGGTTCACACATTCATCTGTCTTGTATCTTGCACCCCCTCTCACTTTACTCTCCTGCCTCAGACTCCCTCCCCCTACTTATTCTACTTCCCAAGTCTTTTGCCTTGCTTACCTCTTTCATGCCCTGCCTGACTTGATGCCTCTCTCATCCGTATTATATCTCGCTCACCTCTCATCCAGTGTGCCTCTACTCACCCCTTTCAGAGACTATACATTTTCCCCTTCATCTGTCCATGCAGCTCTGTTCTTTCATCCTACTTGTCTAGATCTTATCACTCACCTGCCTTGCTGCTTGCTGTCCTCTCTTGTACCTTGGTAGCCTCTCATCTTTCTTGTACCTCATTCCTCTTGCTCACCCATCATATGCTGGTCTCATTTTCCACTTTGTTAAATTCTCTCATCCATAAAGTGCCTTAGTTTTCTTATCCATTGGGGGCCTTGCTCCTGCCATATATCAGTCCTGTGCTTCTTCAACTAATCCATCTCATGTCTTGAACCCCTTTTTACCCATTATGTGTTTGCTACCTCTGGTGATCAGCTTGCCTTTCCTCACTGGTGCCATGACCGCTCTCTTACTGGAGTCTTGTCCCGCTCCTATCTTTCAGGCGCCTTGTCCATTCTCGTCCTTGCTCCCTATCCCTGCCACTCTGTTGTCAATTTCACAGTTGGGTTTGTCTTGTCAATAGTAAAATGATCAACAGGGTGGTAGAGTACACAGCATAAAAAAATGTGCTGTGTACCTCAGGCATTCTACTGTCTCGTTCTTCAATGGATTGGGGGTTCTAGGGCCAATGGAGTCGCACGTTCCCTCTAACATCCAAACAAGCATATTTGACCCCATCAAAGAAATAGACTATTAGGAGGTAATGGTACTACTTGTAAGGGGTGGGAGGGTGTGGTGGGCTGCCCAGTCCCTCTTAACTCTGGCCTTCTCTACTTGTTTCATCAACAAGGATCCGAATCAGCAAATGGGAACTGGAAAGGAAGAGCGAGTGGGAACTATCCTAAATCATTCCAATCCGACTTTACACCTCCCCTCCCACTGTATTTCATCAGTGGATGCAGTGAGACGGAATGTGGGAAGGAATAGATAGCCCATCCCTCCTCCTTTTTACTTCCTTCCCATGTCAATAATCGAAGAAACGCAATGGGCCAGTGGTGGCGGCTAGGCAAAAGCTGGGAGCAGTAAGGAGCGATTATAACCACTGCCATCAAGGTTAATTCTGGTGTTGTTGTTGCGTTGAAAGGGAATAGCAAATCCCTCACTGGTACTCCTAAAACATGGGTGATATCTGGATAGTTGTGTGGCCCAGAAGAAGGCATATAGCAGCATCATTAAGACATTTACCCACAACCAGAAATAATTGGTGTTCCAATGCCGCAACCCCCTCCACCAGGCTGCAAAGTGGATCTAAGTAATGAGTGTTTGGCTTGAGGGGGAATAACAAGATATATATAAACATGCAAACTGGGAGTCTTGGAGGCATTTTTTCATAACATGTACAGCCCTGCCAAGTACCACGCATCAGGCGTTAGTCTAACACATTTCAGTGTGGTGGTCCGCATCACTGCACTGAAATGCAAAATCATGCATTATAGCGCCTCCTCAGCTGTTAAGCGGGCGCTGCTATAATGCATGACTGAACTCCAGTCTGGCAGAGCACAGAGCTCCCGGCAAGCTAGGGGCCTGGCTTAAGATCTGCTCATAGCCGTACTCTGCTTGCTACAATGTATCTAGTTGTAGTCAGACACACCCCTGGGCCCGAGTTGGCACACGCATAACTGTCAACCTCACAGGAGTCAGTGCCTAATGGCTTGACTACGAATGAGTGAGTGACTTAGAGATACAGGTAGGCTAAGGTGGGGGGTGAGTCACAGGTTCCGCTGTCCTGCTGAGCCCATCTGCTGCCCGCGGTGCGAGCGGGTGTCATTTCATAAAGCTTTGGCTGCACTTTAGCCAGCGCCGAAACTTAGAAGTGCACAGCAGCCTGGGAGCTAGCTTAGAACTTTTTAGACCTCGCCGCAGTGGGGATCGTGAGAATTGGATCCATTCCCGCCGGCCCATGCCACCCAGGGCCCAGGTAATGCCGGCCGCGGCTGACTCTCACTATCAACAACCTGCTAAGTGCAGGGCAAGGCTGAGAGCTGCTCACAGCGGCATAATGGAATCATGGATGGGATCCCGGCGACTCGACCCACCCCAGGCCCACCTGCGACTGACTCGAGTGAGGCAGGCCTCCTGAAGAGCCGTCTCACGCCACAGTACCGGTGCAGCGGAGGTATCAGTCACATCCACGCAGGACCCGATCCCAGCCCGGCTCAGGCAGCCGGGCTCAGCTGTCACAAGTCATTCATAATAACCAGAGATTAAGTAAGTGCCTGAGAGAGAGTGAGAGCAGGTATGTCCTAAAGTAAACACTTCTTTGCCATATGTGTTTTTTAGACTATTCTCAGAGCTTACTGCATGACACACACTGGTGCAAGTACTTTCAGGTTATAGCACGGGCAACACACCAGACCCCGGCCGGGGCAGTCGGCCACTCAGCTATGTATGATTATTACTGCTCAGTGTCTCAGAAAGTGTCTTTTTGAAATAAATCAGCCTAGAGCCGGGCTGTGATCTAGGCTATGCTTGCCTCAGTCAGCCTCCTCTCCTGAGGTTTGCCCTGACCCCCAATCAGGCCTTATTGTGTTGTAATGTTAGTTGCTTAGACTAGCCATGCAACTTACTCTCAGCTTCAGGTTAATAAATAGCGGGCTGCGCGGCGCTGTAATCAGGGTATTGATTTTTATTATACTGCTAAGTGTTTCCTTTTGAAATAAATTACAGCCTGTGGCCGGGTTGTGACCCCTAGGCTATCTGTGTGACCTTCCATTTCTGGTGCTTTGCAGCAGTTTTAAGATCTTCTTAGAGTTTCTCGTTGCTCAAATGAGTAATTTCTGATATTTATAGGTTTCCCTCATCTTCATTGCTCGATTTTGCTTACGAGAAAGTGTCATCGATAGTTGTTGAAATGTCACTCTGATACCTTCGGGTCAAGTTCACGCTATATAAAACTCACAAATAAATAAATAATAAATTGCACTGAAGTTATGAAAATGTCACACATAGCAATCTCAAACCTTGGCAGCTACACATGTATACCACTTCCCAGCAAAGGGGCTAAAATGCATACTTGCCAAACATTCTAAAAACTATCAGACCATATGCACGACTGAAGCAGCAATCTTGCTGCAAAAACAAAGGCAGAAATGTTGCAAATGCTTTCTTAAAAAATGATGTTAAAATCACTAGGATTCATCAACTGAGTATTTACGCTTCAATAAAATTAACATAGCTTCCTTAGAAACAGAAGCTTGAACTGCCACCGACATAAGCAACTTCCTCTTCCTATTGACTAAGATCAAGTTTGCTTGTTGTGGTGGTGTGTACCCTGCAAGAGTCGAAAAGGGAACGCTAGGGAGCAATAATCCAAGAGGCCAGGCAGACAAGCAGTGGAATCTCAGAATGCATACACTCAAGAGAAAAGTGAATTGTGGTGGTCAACAAGTATTGATGAAGAATATATTTTTACGAAATGCAGTCCGTGGTTAAACAGGAATCCTTAATTTACACACTTTTTTTTGTTTCTTTGGTACCTATCATAAACTGCAGTAATTTAGAACAGATTAGGAGCATCGTCACCCCCTTTCTAGCGGGGTTCAAGAAAGTGGCCAGTCACCGGCTGTTGTACATTTGTTAAATGCCTTTTGTCTTGAAGTAATATTGAATTTGCACCACTGATTGGAACAAATATAAATGAACAAGCGGAGTCCAATCGTAAGTGAGCTTAGAAGACTTTTCTCAGACTAGAGGACAGACAGCAGAGTAATACTTCCCTTAGCACCGATTTAACAATGGTCAGGGACTCATAATACGACTAGTGTATGAGAGAACATCTGTGCACCTATTAATCATCCAAACCACATTACTCAATTTTCGAAAAAATATTTCCAAATTGCATTGGTTGCAGACAATTTATTTAGCTTTTTTGTTTATCCTCAAACATCTTGTCCACATCACTTCAGAGTGATTTTTGTGACATACAATAAATACAGTACACAACATTAACACAACAAACAGGAGTTGCCAGCGTTACAAATAGGACACATAGGACGGCCAATAAACCCTATGAGGCAGACATCTATGTGGAGTGGAGATGATGAAGGATCTCAACCAGCTTTTTGTGCCAAAGGACTCAATGGCTCCTCAGTCAAATATTGCAAACACTTATCGAAATTACAAGCTACCAATTTATCGGGAAAAAAACAATATAATATTACAACACCAGGCTTAAAAAAAAAAAAATACCTTGTAGAATTGCTTCAAAGGAAATGGCTTATAACTTCCTCCTCCCTCTCCTGCTTGTCATAAAACTGAAAAATCTCACACATAGATGTCCAAATTAACTACAAGATCCTATTTATATAATTGTAATCATTATCTTAATCTGTGTCCTGTTGCTTTCGCTGGCTGTCCGTCACAGCAGGTCTTCAGAGAAAATGTCTATAATCTAAGAGTTTTATGGCCTTCCTCAATTGTTCCAGAGTAGGTCAAGCGATAAACTAAACTATGTATACTAGCAAAGATTTCAGGGGCGCTCATCATTGTTTATGGACTAAAATAAATCAGTTATCAGCTTAAGCTAGAAATAAAAAAAATCTGCCTCAAGCAGAATATGTAGAATAGAAAAAGAAACCTGAAACGTGACTATTTCTGTTAATAAGTATTGGCAAAGCCAACAGTTCTCAGCATGACATCAACTGGCTTTGCCAATGCCCCCGTGGTGTCCACCTTGGAATTAATAATCTTAAAGTTAAAAAAAAAAAAAGATTCTACAATGGCCACCGATAATGTGCCAACATGAAATGTTTTTTGTTATGTTTTAAGAAAATGATCCAACATTGCTCTGAATGACGCTAAAAGATGCTTAATTAACAGTTAACATTTGTGGTTTTACAGTTTTGAAACTTTATTCCCAGATTAAGAAACAGTAGGAACCAAGTATGTGTGCCAAATGTTTCATACAAGAGGTTATAAAGCTCTTGGGCGAATGTGAATGGTGCATGTTTAACCAGTAAAGCTACAGTTGTAGATTGTACATAAAAGGGGAGATACATGTGAGATTTCAAGATCTGAATTAGTGGCTCAATATTTAACCCAAGGAGAGCTCATTCCGCATACTCCCAGCATGAGTCACACATTAACCATTTTTATCTGCAACACATTCATCTACATGCAGAGCAGCCAGCAATACCAACACTTGAGTGAAGTACAATGAGTAGGACACACAGAATATCAGACCATTCCAAGGTTTCCTGACCTTCAGAGGTTTCTGCTATGATAGATGGCCTACGGTGACAGAGCAATGTTAACCAGGCTTTTTTTCTGTAGATATGAAAGCACCCTCTACTGTTTCTTATATTCATTAAAACTGCTCTCATTCTTCGTGATCAGTCTGATGAGCAATGTGATCTTTCCTTACATTATTGCAGCCTATCTTCCGTGACCACAATCAGTCAGTCAGTCAGTCAAATCAACTTTATTCGGCTGGTTAGAGCCATAAAAGTACCACATAAAACATCTGTAAACATAAAACATCGTATAAACATTATTTAAATCCATTAAAAATCCGTATCTTTGTGTATTTAAAATCCATTAAAACATCATACAGAGGGTAATAAAAACCAACCACAATTATGACTATCAGATAACTTTAGACTATAATCCGCATAGACATACTATCAGTCTTGTTCAGAAGGATTAACTCTACTTCATCCTATTCCTGTATCTAATTGCGCCAGTTAAAAAACTGGCTACCCCCAAGCAAATTACAGGTGAACTTAACATTTGCAAGTAGATCAAAGCTGGCCTTACTTGCACAAAATTTTGATCCCTTAGCAGCGGGAGGATGTACTTTCTGCGTAGGTGATCATAATGGGAGCAAAAGAACAATATGTGTAGAGTATCTTGCTCTGAGAAGTTGTCACATGTGCACCTATTTGATGAATTTGGTTTAAAATAACCTTTTGGAAAGGCCAGTAGCCAGGGTACCATATTTAAACGAAATCTTGTTAAAACAAAGAGATGATGAGCTTTGTTTATATAAAAGTCAAATATGGTTGCATCTGCTGTCCCAGGCTCAGTGTGACATACTTTCTCACCGAGGGCTTAATTAGTTCCTTTTCTTCCCTTAAACATTGACATCTGTCTAAAAACCTCAGCTTAACTGCTCTAACGGCGGACTTAGCCAGAGGGGTAGAGAGCGTAAACAATTCGGGGCAGCCTAACTTCTCCGTCTGATCTTTATTATATTTAAGCCATGGAATGTTTAGTGCCTTATCCAGCACCAAGCAGTCCTGAATTATTAATTGACTTAAGTTTGGGGTTGTTTGAGCCCAAATTCTCATCCAGCGGAGAAGTGGGGCAACCGCAATCAGGTCTGAGATGTAACCCACTCCCATCTCCTCATGTACGTTAAAAATTGGTGTGGATGCAGGGACAGAAAGCAGTTTACGCATAAAATTATTTTCTGCCACTTGTATTTCTGTCGCGTCCTTATAGCCCCAGATGTCACTACCATAGGTGGTCATGGGGATGCACTTGGCGTTATAAATCTTTAAAATCGCAGGGAGCGGCTTAGAACCTATTCTTTTTGCAAAGTCTAATGTTGCCCCTGCCGCTCTAACTAAAGCATTCATTTTAAGGGTGCGTTGTGCACACCATGAGCGTTGATCATCAAAGAGCACCCCAAGATATGGGAAAGTGGACACCTTAGTTAGCTCCGTCCCCTTACAGTAAAATGTTGCTTCAACCTTGGGACTGTGCCACTCATTTCCTTCACCACCACATTCGCTCCATTTCACTCACTGACTTATTATTCATTGAAGAACGCTTTTCCCCACACTCTCCCATCCTCAATCCTTCCATACAGGCTTCCTGTGGTTCCATTCTGATGTCCTGGGGATAAGTTAAGAAGCAAAACACTCCTTCAGACACTCTCTTGAATTTAGCCAGAAAGAAAAATGTACCTGATTTTCTTAACCCTTTCAAATAGTGTACGCTGCCTCGGCACCTAGAGTTTGTAATTCGGAAATATCACAATCAATGCACTCAAGGTGTGGGACCAAGTTTACAACAGCTGTCTTGCCCCCCATGTCTAGCTGACTGGATCAGGACACAGAGCTCCCATAACAGAACTCAGACCAGCCCGACCAACTTCAGCACCGTCATCCTGCCCAGATCACAATGCTCACCTTCGCTAGGATATTATAATGATGACCATGAGTCACGTAGACCCTTCTCCAGTTTCCCATCCCATTTTCCAACTATCCAAGCAATGTCACCACCATTTTAAGACCGTTACTCCCACAACTGTCACATCTGCATTCCTGTGGTCCATGAATCACGTTCTACAGTAAGCATTCACCCTTACGAAACCCCAGAACCATCACTACTTTATACATCTCTATTACACATCTCATGGCTGTACTAATTAGCCATCACATACTTGCACTTCACATTGAGCACTTGTGGTTACTTGCGTCTCACTGATCCTTACCCCCTCATCACACTAGCTACTTTACCATCTTATGAACTGGTGAAATTAGAACACCACAAACCATCTCAGTCTAATTACACTGGATGGCCGCCAATAAAACCTACATTGTGACCATTTCAAACCCACAATTCTACTCTCTATGTTCCAGCCAAAATACAGAGAACGATAAACTTCAACATTTTAACCACATCCAGAGACCTTCACATGGGCACCATCAACTATTTGACTAACACACTGAAGGTCAACTGCTGAGACAGTGTGGTTAAGTACTTCATAAACAAATCCTATTGCTCCAAAGCAAGGAACACCATAAAACACAATTATTATTCAAGCACATCTCTCTCCTCAACCTCCCTCTCACCTTCCAAACTCCACATCATCCTCTACAGTCTCTGTCCCTGGAAGAATGCTCTCCTGATTCCTCCAGCAAGCGAGGAGGCATTAAGATGCATCTTTCATAGAGTTCCTTCAACTCAAGTGATTGCAGCCCACGCGTCACCCTTGAGTCTTTGATTCCCACAATTCCCCGAGAAATGCCCGAGTGCGGATACACACTGCCCTCCACGGCCATGCTATTTCTGAATGTATTCACCTTGAGCTGTCCATAGAATGTTGCTACCCTTCAATGTACATTTCAGAGCTTAGCAAAGTACCTTATGTGCCGATACCTACATGGCCCCCCTCGCCGCCATCGTCCAACAGCACGGCCTCAGCATAGTCTCCTACGCCGACGACACCCAGCTCATCCTCTCCCTCACCAAGGACCCCACCACCACCAGACTCAACTTCCGGGAAGGAATGCAGGACGTCGCAGCATGGATGATCAATAGCTGCCTAAAACTCAACTCGGACAAAACAGAAGTCCTCATCCTCGGAACCACCCCCTCGGCGTGGAACAACACCTGGTGGCCCACCGCCCTCGGCAACCCACCGACCGCCACAGACCACGCCAAGAACCTCGGCATCATACTCGACTCCTCCCTCTCCATGAATCAACAGGTCAACGCCGTCACCTCCAGCTGCTTCAACACCCTCCGCAAGACCTTCAAATGGATCCCCCCCCACCCCCCCCGAGGCAAGGAAGACAGTCACCCACGCACTCATCACAAGCAGGCTGGACTACGGAAACGCCCTCTACGCTGGCATAAACAAGTCCCTACTCCGCAAGCTCCAGACAATACAGAACACCGCCGCAAGACTCATCCTCGGGATCCCCCGACACGAACACATCAGCCAACACCGGCGCAAGCTCCACTGGCTCCCCATCGAGAAAAGAGTCCCATTCAAGATACTCACCTACGCCTACAAATACCTACACAACACCAGACCCCAATACCTCAACGACAGAATCACTCTCCACATACCCAAACGAAGCCTCCAATCCACCAACCTCCTCCTCCTCCTCGCCAAAACCCCGCGCATCCGCAGAGCCAGAGCAGGGGGAAGATCCTTCTCCTACATCGCAGCCAAGACCTGGAATGAGCCGACATCAGATGTGCCCCCTCCCTGAACACCTTCAGGAAGGCTCTGAAGACCTTGCTTTTCGACTGAAACAGACCTGCTGAACCCCCCCCCCCCCCCCCAGCGCCTTGAGACCCTCACGGGTGAGTAGTGCGCTTATAATTCCCTGATTGATTGTGTAATCTGCACCACATAACGAGCATCACAAGACAGCCCCACATATCCACACACACTGTACAATAAACTGGATGTATTGTAAGAGGGATTAAGAAAAGAAAAGATACGTGGAAATGATTGGGTAGGTGGCCAAGAATCGTAATACTCAATTGTACTTTTACACCAGCATGCTGTTGCTGTCATTACAGTGCTTTCGTTTAACATGCTTCCCCCGTTTCGGTGTTACCCAAATAAAGCAAAATGAAATTTTTTCATTGAACTTTAAAAGAAAGAAAAAAAGGTGGTTGGCTGTTTAAAGGCTGTGTTCTCGCGTCGTATGCCTATTTTGTTCAGTGTTACAAAACTCATGAAACGCGCACGAGTACGTCCGATCACATGTTATGAAATGCTCCACTTGTTTTCAATTAGTTTTACTACAGCCACGGCACCGTCAACACAGCCGAGTTAAAACTAATCGCCAGCACTCAGGGTAATAAAAACAAAGTTAACTCAGAAAAGGATCACCCTGGAAATATTACAGATGAAAATAAACACGGATTTCAACATCAACATTCAAGGAAAGAAATACACTGAAAATAAGTAATTCAGTGGCAGACACTGCTTCATTCCTCTGTGATAAGGAAGCACCCTTCTTATTATTTGTTCATTTATTAATTAGTGGAACAAGGCATCATAATCATAGTGCAACACAACATTTCAGACAAACTGAAAGAAGAGGAATCTTGAAGGATGGGAAATACATTTTCAAAAAACAGATTAGTTAACAAACGCCTAGAGAGCAGAGGCAGAAAGAGAAACAAACACTCGCAAAGGCAACAGATCTCGCCTTTTTAATGACTGATAGGCTAATTATTAGTTTTGACAAATCCAATTTGTAAAGTCTTGTAAAAATAAGTTAAAGAAAAAACACGTCAAAATGATGGAGAAAAAAAATCAAGCATGTTATAAGGTACGTTGGACCTTAACAGTCCATTCAATATTTTCAATCTCTATAAATGGCATGGTTTATCTTTCACATTTCACACAGGTTACTCTGAATAGATTTTAAAAGGCTATCACACGAGATCCATCTGAAAAATAACTCGGAAGACAGGCTGAAGGCACCTAAAAAACAGTTGCTTGAGAAAGTATCAGAATTTAAACTGAAATGCTTGCCATTTCATTTCCACACCACTAGGAATAATTGCTCCCGCCAGATGGTGGTACTTTGCTGGGGAGTGAATTTATGGGCCTCTGGAGAAGAGACATCTTTCCAGTCATTCTTCTGCCTCAAATGTAGAACGAGTGCAGCTCCCACCCAACCTCTACCACCAGCTTTGTGTGCCAAGCATGGCTTTCATGCAACATGTGGAAGGCAGGCAATTAAAAAAAAAAGAAAACTCTGCTCTTTAGTCATACCTGGCAAATATATACCTATTGCTGTGTTTTTTACTGATGATCAGGGAGGGGTGGGCAGCAAAACAGAGTGCACTCTGAAGGCGTTGTTATGAAGGAAAAGGATGCAATGGGGGGGAGCAGCACATGGTGGAGAGAGCAAACAAATACATGCCCTCCCGCAGACTGCTCAAAGATAAAAAAAAAAATAGTTCCCTTATGTGAGCAGTTGAAGGAAACAAGCCATACAATCAAAGCATGGTAAAGAAGCAGAGCTCCAGGGGAGGAACAAACACAAGAAAAGGAAGGAAAGTCTAGATTTTGTTTTAAAACTCTGCCAGAAGGCTGCCTTCTCTACAAGTTTTCATGCTTGCTGGGATTTCACCACCTCATCAACTTCCTCTTTCACCACCTCGTCAACTTCTTCTAACGTAAATGGGATCATCAGAGCTTGGGCCTTTGTCCTAACTTAGGTATAGGAAGGCTGTCCAAAAAACACGCCACAGCTTAGCAATATCCACCTCAATGTTCGGAAACCAAAGATTTTTTTCTATAATGCTGCAGAATCATATTGGGAATGATTTTGGCCTCTGTAATACGGGCTTTTACTTTTGTTTCTGCCTCAAAGTGACTTAATTGTATTCTTTACTGTTTTCTCCCGTGCCTGCCAATATAAAAACCTTACAGAATATTCACTCTTCATAATATTTGTGCATATAAGCTTAATCCGACACAAATCTGCTCATACTAACAGCATTGCATCTGCCTCTTTGCTTGCCTAAGATCCAGATAATTAGTATTTTATGTTGTAGATAGGCACCACACACCCTTTTCAACCAAAGCTCCAGCCTCTCTTTCTATGCCTGCAATTCCTCTTTTCTGCTATATTTCTAGGGGTTAAATATTGCTCGAATAGTGGCATTGAAAGCATCTCATATCACTAGGCCTGGGCGGTGAACTTCGCTCCGTTCGCGGAGTTTGCAGAGTTTTCTGCACTCCGCGGAGCTCGCGGAGTGCAGAAAACTCCACTTCGCGATGTGCAGCGGAGTTTTTCCCAGCTCGGGACCGCGAACGGTAAGTTTGCAATCGCGAACGGTAAGTTCGCGAGCGTGAACAGCCGCTCGAGTAGAATTTTTACCCGAGCGGCAGGAATACCAGCACAAACTGCAGTTCGCACTGCACTCCGCCACTCGCGGAACTTCGCGGTGTTTTTTTGTAACTTCGCAGAGTTCCGCGTAGCAAAACTCAGCGAACTGCGCCCAGGCCTGCATATCACCTCCAGGCTTGCGGAGTGGAGCCTTCATTCTGTTGAAAAAATAGAGATCTCTACCTTGGTTTCTGAAACTCAGGATTCTTCTTTTAATTTCAATTTATTAAAAAAACATCTATGTGCTGATCAAGTCTTTCTAATACCTGCAATATGCATCTCAACTAGTTAGTGATCTGAGAAGCCATTCGCATGATGGCTGTATCGTCTGAAGCTACAATCAGAGGATATTAAGAAATAATCCATTCCTGCTGCTGATTTATATCTAAAGGAAAACACAAGTGTACTTTCGCTGATTTGGGAATTTATCCCTCCAAGGACTAAATCAATTTAAACATCTCTGGTATTTCTGCAATACTTTAGCTGTTCCGAGTTTGTTTTGTCAACAGGTGGCTACTGAGGAATCTAATACCAGGCATTGAAGAAAGTTAAAATCACCTCCTAAATCACTTTACCATGAAAAATCATATTAGACTGAAACAGCTCAATTAGAGGCCGTGGCTGTTCTTAGATAGGGGCATATATTGTAGCTATTGTAATTCGTACTCCATCTATTTGTCCATTATTCCACGTCCATCTACCCTCCTTACCTGTTTAACAAACACAAATATCTCACTTCAATTGCTTACTAATGTATATTGCCACAACCCTATGAGCTGCTCTTGAACCCGAAATACATTTAAAAAAAAGGCCAGCTTCTTATCTTGTTTTATATGGGACTCTTGCTTTAAAACTATATCTGGGGAATAGCTTCTTATCCATTCCTCAATGGCTTTAGCCTTGTGCTTATTATTTAGACCATTAGAATTGAGCTATTTGATTTTCAATTTATAGATTTCTATCTATCATCATGTTATGGCTTCCCACCCAGAACTGAGTTAAACTGTACAAAATCTACTCATTGCTGTGTAACCAACTATCTTTCGGATATTAAATATATGCTGTGCATGTGCAAGTTTTCTCATAACGATACATGTAAACATTATCCATAAAGAGCCTACTCATCTAAAGTGCATAAAATACTGAAATGCTTATGGAAAACTGCAACATACTTATACATATATATAACAGTATGTGACAGTCTTCTCCATACACACAAAATGCATAAAATACAAACAAAAATGCAAACAGTACCTAAAGGACATAGCGGTTATAAAGTGAATACGATATCCACAGTGCATTCATTTTTAGCAAATTTAATAACTGATCTTTTCCAATCAATCTACCTCTTGACCGTTTTCTGTTAGGACTGTGAAATCTTCCATTTTTCAAACTGCAATCACCCATCCCTTCCCTCCCTTCCTTGCCCAACAGGTTCTCACCGGCTGCAACCCCAAGGTATCCCCTCCTACCAACTGGTACCCTGTCGCTGTGCCAAACCTTCCTTGCTCCTCCACTCCTACTTCATCCCCTAGACTCCCATTATCTTGGAGACTTATTTATTTGACCCATCTGGGCCTTGCCATATTTCCTTCAAAAATCCTTATGCCTCTTCAAATGACCCACACAAATGGAAGCAACCTTTATACAACGCTTTCAATTTTGCAGGCTGGACTACAGTGGCCTGGGCTTCGGTTGGGTGAAACTGGGTTAGTAACGATTTGAAGTCCCTATGAAGGCGAGCCGAGTCAATTATCATGTCCAAGAAAACTCTAAAGGAAATCTCACTATTTACTTCAAAAGCTTTTTCCTGTATTGCTTCACTCAGTACCATTTCCTTAATCCAAAAATCTGCACAATTGACCACTTCTGCACGAGGAAATTTAGCATTTGATGGAGCTTGAAAAGGAATGCTATGCCCCATCAAGATAGTTAAATCCTGTGTACATTCTGGAAGAACATACCGCTTAATCAAATTGTCGACATAAGGGATTACCCCCACTGGATCTTTCTGTGTTCGGTTATCCCTGTTATCCTTAAATTGGATCTTCTGGAGCGGTTTTTCAGCTCCTTCTACTTGCTTCCAAGTAGTTGCATTTTTTTCACATGCTTATCAACCACCCCAGAGGTCTCTGACAGTCTGTCCTCGCAGTTTGAAATCTGTTGCTCCATTTCCTCTAGACTATCCAGGATTTGGGAGATCTTCTCATCCATCTTTGTCAATCGCTCCGACAGCTGGTTGGTACCATCTAGTTAACACGGTTTGATATGCTTGATCTCTTAATATTTCTTGTAACATTGTGGAGACTTCATTGTTTGATCCCACACTGTCTGCAACCATCCCCTGAGCGTATCATACAGCTGAGTTCTTCTTGGCTGGTTCAACTGGTTTTTCCTTCCCAGACTCATGGTATGCAGACACTTGAGAACACGGAGTTACTTTTTGACTCATTAGCACTAAAAGGGCCTCCTCTGGGCTCTTAACCTCCAGAATTCCCACGGAGCTCATATTAGCCCTCTCATTCACGAACAGAGGGAACAGCTCTGCTACCATAGCACTCTCAGAAAGGGCATTTGAGAATTGCTTTCCTTATTATTGATCAGCTGCTCCACAGATAGAGTGTTGGAGCTAGCAGTCGGGCTACCCCTTTGCATATCAACATCCATGCTTTCAGGGCACAAATCTTCCAGCTCTATTGTTATGACCCATGTAGTCATCTTGTTTTGATCAGCGCACACCTTAGAGTCCAGTTCCTCTAATCCCTTTTGTGCATCTTGCAGTGCATTGAGAGAGGCTGTATCTCACCCAGGGCAGAGTACAGCTTCTTTCATATTCTCCATAATCCCTACAATTACATATGCTTCTTGCCTAGTGCCACCCTCAGCCTGATGTGCCCCAAGCTCCGCCCTTTCCTCCTCTTGGTGGCCTAAAAGGCTTAGCTAACATGATTTCTTTAGCTTTGCAATGTCCAAACAGATTATCATTCATGCATACTTGCATTTATCATATTTGAAGGGGTATCTCCTCTCAGTCTCATGTACATCAGCACCTCCTCCTGGCACAATGTTTTTCCAGCACTCTAAGTTAGGCAGTTAGAAAACAAACTAACTATTCACTGATGCTCGCTTCTTGTTGCCAGATACAAGCCATAGATCCCACTACTACAGTGCAGCCACTAGGGAATAGTCATATTGCTTGCAGTGCACAACACAGCTCATAGCCTTTCCTCAGTTTCTCTCTGCAGTGATAGCAATTACTACCAGCAGGGTTGCCTTAATATAAAAAAAAAACCAGTGTTTTGTCTCCTGTGTTTATGTGCCTGAAGACTCGTGTGGTCCTCAGCAGACTCCTTACAAGTATTACGTAATCTGATGGGTGTAGTTAATAAATTTTATGACGCCGTGCGTTCAGTTAGCGGCTGCAAGATGACAAATAAAGATGAGCAAACTAGAGCTCCGAGTGTGGTGAGGTCTGGTATATGCTCCAGAGCTGGGGAGGATGCTACAACTAGGGACGAGACCATGGATAAGTGCGCCCCCCCCCTAACAAAACAAAACTGCTCTCCCTGAGAGTTTGCTGGGGTCCAGCAAACTGCTCTTGCGTGCCATGTGCACCTCAAGAAGCGGTCTGCAGTTGGCATAGTCAAAGCTCACCTCCAACTTTTAAGAGGCCCTCGAAGAAAGGGAAGGCCCTACAGAGGAACACAGTCAGTGAGCCTGTCAAAAAATCTACTGGTAAGGCCGAAAGAAGAGATTCAGTGCCACAGCATAACATACAGCCAGCATCAATACAAAGCAGAAATGCTAAAGACAGTGATATCCAGCTACGAAGAAGTGCTAAAGGCAGTGACAGTCAGGTATAATGCATAAAGTCGAGAGTGGTGAAGAACACATGAAAGAAGCGAAATCATTACTCACTGGAAGAAGGCGCTCATCGACATTAGCTCGGGAGCGACACCCTGAGCACCAGTGAGCAGGTTGAGGCTTACAAAGGTACCACCGGGCAAAGTGATGCTGAGGATCAAATGCTGCCTGAACAGCACATACTCTCGACATCAGTAGAAAACAGCACAAAATAAGACACCAATGTGTTCCTGAAACCCCCACCTCCATTCGATATCGCCAAAAAGCAGTATATTAACGCCAGATGGACTGCCTGCATTGAAACGTTCAATGACTTCATAGAGACTATAGAGTAAGCAGCTGACAAAAAGATCATCAAATACTTAAAGAACCTTGCAGGTGACGGAGTAAAGGAGAGGATAAAGAAGATATCGCAAGCTGGTAAAATATCATACTGTCAAATCAAGAAGACATTGGAGGCCAAGTTCAATTCAATGCCGAATGTAGACTATGAATGGTACACTTTCAACCAAGCAAGACAGCAACCTGGTGAGATGATAGAGGAGTTTGTTGAGACTTGATAAACTTTATAATAGTACTGCAAGGTCAATGAATTCAATAAAAAAGAAGCCATGCGTCTTAGAGGTATTGATGGTTGCCTCTCTGACTCATTCCGACGATGCATGATGAGAGAAACACTCAGTTTGGAGAAAGTGCAAGAGTGGAGGAACGCGCCGATCGACAAGATGCTGATATGGAAGCTGGAACAACCCAAACTGAATCAGCTTTGAGCATGGCAAGTAAGCAGAAACAAGGCAGAGGCCCACCGAGTGATGTCTCCAAAAAAAGAAAATTGTGTTTCCGCTGCGTATTCTCCTTTCCACATGAATGTAAATGTCCTGCTATCGGACAAATATGCCAAATATGCAAAGGCTGCGGGAAGGAAAACCATTTCATAACAGATTGCAAAGCGAAAGAGATACTACGTGTGTTACGAAGAGAAGATGGACGACTCAAAGTTCCAGAAACTCAAATGGCAACATCAATTAAGGTATGTGGAAAGGAAACGAAGTCGATCATTATCAAATTCATCATCCAACAGTTCACTGACGTCATCATCGTGTGACGATGAGGAAAATGGATGTGCGATGGTGATGTCAGTCACAGATCAACGTGCGTGGGTAGGATTGGCAGCTTGCAAGAAAAGACACAAGTCTGAAAAGAATCACCACATGAAGCAACAAAGTTCCTTTGGACATTGTCGCTTAAGGTGAATGAGTGCCCTACAACTTTCATTACATACAGTGGTGCGTCGATAAACATAATGCCATCAGAAAAGTACAAAGTACTGTTTCTGCTACCACGTCTCACACCGTCAAAAACCAAGGTGTATACCTGGGCAGCTTCTACACCCTTGTGGAGTAAAGGATCCTTTGTGGCGACCATGCGGCAAAAGAAAACTACAGTGCAAGTGCTGATTCATGTACTCTCAGGTACTTCGTGAAGCGCATGCGTATTAAGTTTCAACACTGCCGCTGACATGGGACTGATTTCTATTAACTACAACTTCAATGCCCTTTCTGAAATAGGGAGTCGATTCCCGACATAGTTTCATGAAATAGGGAACCTTAAGACAATAAAGGTACAGCTTCACATTAATGAAGATATTCGCCCCGTTCCACAGCAACACCATTGAATTGCTTTTCACTAACAGGAAGCTGTTAAGAAAAAACTAGAAACATTGTTTAAGCATGACACAATTGAGCGATCTACTGGTCTGACACCGTAGGTTTCACCCATTGTGGTAGTGCCTAAAAAAATAAACCATGGAGGTTCAGTGCGCATTTGAACGAAAGAGAAAGACATCCAGTTCCACACATTGTGAACATGATCACACAGCTGAATGGCGCCAAAGTCTTTTCCCACCTTGATCTGAACAAAGGTCACCATCAACTTAACTGGAATTAAACTGCATGTACATTACTACTTTTTCAATGCATATTGGTTTGTTCAGATATTAGAGACTCAGTTTTGGTGTGTTGTCAGCTGCAGAAATCTTTCAGGATGTAGTTCGGTGAGTAATTCAGCCTATCACACATGCTATTAACTACAGTGATGATATACTGGTGTTTGGGGCCACACAAAAGGAACATGACAAAGCACTGACACAAGTATGCCATCTGCTTGCTGATGCAGGTCTCCCACCAAATGCTGAGAAGTGTGAATTTCACAAAAACTGACAATTTCTTTGGGCATATTTTCTCTGAAAAGGGGATGACTCCTGATCATGAAAAGGTACCAGCATTGTCATCTACTTGCCTTCCAGAAGATGTGACAATGCTGCGATCCTTCTTAGGCATGGTCAGGTACCGCTCCAGGTACATTTGTGACTTTGCCACTTTCAGTGTCCCTCTAAGAGAACTAACAAAGTGAGATGTTCCGTTTTAATGGTCATCAGATTGAGACCGAAGTTTCAAGAAAATAAGACACCATTGAAAATGCATCTGAAATGGCTTACTTTGATCAGAAATTGCACACACAGATTGTGGTGCATGCAAGCCCGGTGAGGTTGGGAGCGATCCTTACTCAACATAATGGACAACCCAATGCTCAGAGACACATTGCGGCCTATGCTAGTCGGAGTCTCTCAGACTGAACATGCTTATTCTCAACCAAAGAAAGAAAGTTTTGCTGTAGGGTGGGTGGGTGAACACTTCCATGTGTTTCTGTACGGAAAGCAGTTCACGATTGTTACAAATCTTCAAACATTGCTCACCATTTTCAGAAATCCGAAAGCCAAGATCCCTCCTCGCATGGAGGTGTGGGGCTGCGCTTGCAAGAGTATGATTACACTATTGTGCACAAGCCAGGAAAAGATCAAAAAACCTGCAGGCTACTTTTCACGGGTGCCAATACAGCATCATAGCACAACGTTCAAATTGGCTGAGGCCTACATCAAATTCATAGTAAAGTTAAGTACGCCTGCAGCTCTTTCTATTGAACAGATCCTAGCAGCTACTAATTCTCACAAAGACATGCTTAAACTCAATGAAATCATTACGACACAATCATGGAGGAAGCATACTTAACCTCTCACACATGGTGCTGAATACAAGAAATACAAAAATGCTTGTGAAGAACTTTGTTACACACAATGGTGTCATACTAAGAGGGGCAAGAATAGTTATCCCTGAAAGCCTGAGGCAACAAGTTATTGAACTGGCACACAAAGTACATTGTGGCATTGCTTCAACTAAAAGAGCCATCAGGGATAGAGTGTGGTTCCTGCGTCTTGAAGAATGAGTTGAAAGGAAGCTTAAAGCTTGTCATCTATACAACTGCCTGTCTCCCAAAATGACTCACCACCCACTGACCATTTGTGATCTGCTAGCTTGGGAGAGGATTGCTGTTGATTTCTTCAGACCTCTCAACAATGGACATCATCTCATGGTAGTTGTCGATGAGTACACACGGTTTCCTCTGGTGGAAGACGTATCATCAGCCACACAAGGCCGAGTCATCAAAAGGTTGGATGAAATTTTCACAACATGGGTGTTACCTCCATTCTCAAATCTGAAAACGATCTGCCCTTCAATGGCCCATTCCTGCGATGCCTTTTTATGTTTTATGGGTAGCAAGAGGAGCCCACTCAAGCGGTCCTCAGCGTACCTTTTGAATTTTTTGTGTTCAGTGCAGGGAAGCCAACTCCTGTGCTACCATAGGGGTTGTGGCGGAGGGGCATGGACTATGCGACCACGCCGGCTCCCGTGTCAGCACACTTCCTTGTGCTGGCAGTAGTCGGCTTCTCTTATTTGCTCCCAGACAGGAACAGCTTATGTTTCTGCTCCCGCCAGGAAGCAAATGTACTCCCTCCTCACCCAGCGGTAACAGTTCAGTCTCTCTGCCCGCGCACTGGTGGACAGGGAGCAACCAGTTTGCAATGAGTAGGCTCACAAGGACACTGTACTCAGTTTCTGGCCTTAGGGGATGGTGTCCCCGAGGCCCCAAACTGGCACAGGGAGGGGGTCGCATGTCCTACTCCCCTTTTGAAAAACATGAGGCCTCAGGGGATTGGGTCCTTCAGGAAGGGGAGGGGGCTGCACGTCCCTTCCCCTTTATAAATTAGGTTGCCGGGGGGCGGTGTGGACTGTGGTCCCCGAGGCAGTAATCAGCTCAGGGAGGGAGTGGCACCATGCAAGCCCCCCAAATATTACAAATGTATGACACCCCCTTGCCCACCCCAAGAGTTGAACGGATTTACACGAAATAAAAAAAGCACGCTTTCTGGACCAAGATCTAGCTTCCTGCCAAATTTGGTGTAATTCTCTTCAGCAGTTTTCACAATACTGCTTTCCAAAAAAAGTCTATTGAAAATACATGGAGATTTTCCTTATTGGGATCCCTCCTTTTTTTGGCCCCTGCTTGACGGATCACCCCGAAACATTTCAGTTATAAACTGAGGTGGATTCATTTTTTAAAAGTTTTTGGGAGATTCAAACGGTGCCAGAGTTCTTAGCAAACCAAAAAATGCTTTTCCAATGGTAACGCAAACCTAAATGTAACTACCCAGTGGCAAGCGCCACTGGGTAATATATATATATATATATATATTCACTAAAAAAACATAGGTTTCAGGCTTGTTATAGTTAGGAATTAGCATTTTAAAAACCTTTGAAATTCACTGAAAAAGCCATAGGTTTCAGGCCTGTTATAGTTAGGGTTTAGCATTTAAAAAACCTTTGAAATTCACTGAAAAAAACCATAGGTTTTAGGGAAAGTTATAGTTAGTTGGACATTGCACTCGTACAAAACCCGTGAAATTCCCCCGTTATAGTTAGTTCAGCTAACTATAACTCGCGCCCCCGCAATGCACTGCTGATGACGTCACATATTACATCACTCATGACATGGTCAGTGACATCACTGATGACATCACTGATGACATCATCCAGTGATTGTGTGTTTCTGTAAAGTTTAAATATGTTTAATATATATAGGGAAAGGCGTATTGAAGAATGAGTGGGTGTATAAGCGTCTGAATGGATGATTTAGTAGGTGCGTGACTGAGTCTATAAGCGAGTGATTAAACGTATTTTACTGGATGCATGGGTGAGTGACTAAACTGTGTGAATGTCTGTATCCGTCTGTCTGTTGTTGTGTAAGCAGCTGCATGGGTTTCTGACTAGCTAAATGAGTGTCTATATGGGTTATGGATTGGTTCTCTGAGTATCTGTATGGGTGCCTCAGGGTTTGTGTGGGTGGGGTGTGTGTGACTCTGTGCATAGATGTGTGAGTGGGTGATTCACTGGGTGCATGGTTTCAAGAGTGCGTCTGTGATGGACTGTATGGGTGGGTGAGTGTGTGTATGGGTGTGTTAGTGATTGAATGTATATCTCAGTGGTACATGTGTGAGTAAGTACATATGTGAAAGGCAGTATATATGTGTGTTGGAGTATATAAATGGCTATAAGTGAGTGTGTGATTGTGAGAGTGGCTATATGGATGAGTGTGTGCTTGCATCAGTGATTGCATAGGAGCGTAAGAATGTGCTAGTATTTTTATGAGTAAGTGAGCTAGTGTGTATAACTGTATAGGTGAGTAAATGGGAGTGTGATTAATTATTAGCATGACTGACTAGGTGTGTGAGTACCTCTATGGATGAGTTGCGTTGTGTGAGTGTTTATATAGGTGTATGAGTGCATATGATAGTCCTGTACTGAGTGACTAAGTATGAGTGACTGTACGGGTGAGTGAGTAGATGTGTGTGTGTAGACCTAAGAATCAGTGAGTGGGTATGTACTTATTGGTATTGGAGTGTGTATGGTTTTGAGAATGGCAGTCTGTAATTTAGAGTGGGTGTATCAAAAGTTATATTAGGGTGTGAGAAGATGCATTAAATTCTCACATGGATGATGTCATCAGTGATGTCATTTGAGATGTCATCAGTGATGTCATCAGTGATGTCACTGACCATGTCATGAGTGATGTAATATGTGACGTCATCAGCAGTGCATTGCGGGGCGCGAGTTATAGTTAGCTGAACTAACTATAACGGGGGAATTTCACGGGTTTTGTACGAGTGCAATGTCCAACTAACTATAACTTTCCCTAAAACCTATGGTTTTTTCAGTGAATTTCAAAGGTTTTTTAAATGCTAAACCCTAACTATAACAGGCCTGAAACCTATGGTTTTTTCAGTGAATTTCAAAGGTTTTTAAAATGCTAATTCCGAACTATAACAAGCCTGAAACCTATGGTTTTTTCAGTGAATTTCAAAGGTTTTTTAAATGCTAATTCCTAACTATAACATGTCTGAAACCTATAGTTTTTTTTCAGTGAATTTCAAAAGTTTTGTAAATGACAATTTTTAAATGTATTAATTGTTATATTTATTTTTTTTGATACTGATTTACTACATTTTTTTAAACTATTTATTTTTAGATGTTTTATTTTTTAAATTACATTGTAATTACATTATACATTACATTACAAAATATACTTTCTCAGAATGAATTACTTTAGTTTAAATACTTTGCAAATAGGCAATAGACTTTTGTACAGTAGTTACAGTTGTTGCAATGGGCAACACAATTTCAAACACAATGCAACATTGAGCTCAATGTGAATTTCTAGCTAAATGCAATTAGTTACTTTATGGATTACTTTTCTAACCACAGGACTGGATCCTAGATTCAGTCCTGGGACATCTCCTGTAAACAGTTGAGTAAAAGCGTTTTGGTTACAGTAGTGATTTTTAAGGAATATTATTGTATTTAAAAAGTTGACACTTAGAAACTTTTTCACATAGAATCACCAATGTTATCCTATGGGAGGAAATTCACTTAGCAGGTAAGTAGTGTTATCGTTACTTTTTCTTACTCAGTGGTGGATCCTGGATCCAGCACTGGTGCATCTCCTGTAAACAGTTGAAAGACTGCGTTTAAGTCATACAGGCGATTTTTAAGGAATATTTGTAGTTTGTGAAAATCAACACTTTGAAACTTTTCTGCTGAAAACCAGACAATGGATTCCTACGGAAGGAAATATAAGTTACTGGTAAGTACGGTTAAAATTACTTTTCAGGATCAGTACTGGGCTGAAAGATGCAGCACTGAGGTCTCTCCTGATAACAGGTGAGTAAATCGGAATTCGTATTTCGGCTGATTTTAGAGGAATATTATAAAGTTCCAAAACGCCACACTTAGAAGAATTTCCAAGTGAAATCAGTCAATGATATCCTATGGAAGGAAATTCAAGTTACTGGTAAGTACGGTTAAAATTACTTTTCAGGATCAGTACTGGGCTGAAAGATGCAGCACTGAGGTCTCTCCTGATAACAGGTGAGTAAATCGGAATTCGTAGTTCGGCTGATTTTAGAGGAATATTTGCACAATGGTGAAGGGAGGGGGCGGGGCCTGAGGTGACATCTGTGCAAACGCGCCCGTGGCACGTTTTAAGTTGGGGGATTAAGTCCCCTTGAATCATGAGGGTCCCTGGGGTCCAACTAGCCCACCCTGTACCTCCAGTATGCGCCAGGGAGCTGCGTTGCAGAGAGGTGTTCAGAGGCCACGCCCTTTTTGCACCTCTCTGCAATGCAGCTCCGTGGCGCTTTCTGGACGTACCTGTTGGGCTAGTTGGCCCCCAGGGACCCTCAGGATTGAAGGGGATTTAATTCCCCATCTTAAAACGCGCCACGGGGCCTGTTTGCACACATGTCACCTGAAGCCCCGCCCACTCCCTTCTCCACTGTGCAAACGCGCCCCTTGGCGCGTTTTCAGTTGGGGGATTAAGTCCCCTTGAATCCTGAGGGTCCCTGGAGTCCAACTAGCCCACCATGTACTTCTAAAAAGCGCCACAGAGCTGCGTTGCAGAGAGGTGTAAAAGGGGCGTGGCCTCCGTACACCTCTCTGCAACGCAGCCCCTGGCGCATACTGGAGGTTCCTGGTGGGCTAGTTGGCCCTCAGGGACCCCCAGTATTCAAGGGGAATTACTTCCCCTTCTTAAAACGCGCCAGGGGCGCGTTTGCAGAGTACTGCAGGGAGGGGGTGGGGCCTCCGGCACAAAGCCGGTCGTTTTTTTTTTTTTTTTAAATGGGAGGGGGCTGCGTGGCCCCCTTCCCTTGGCCACTTTGGCCCCGGGGACCCCATCCCCGGGGCCTGTGCATTTTATTTATTTTTAAATTCCCATAAAAACGGGAAGGGGGCCGCGTGGCCCCCTTCCCTGGGCCTGTATTGGCCCCGGGACCCCATCCCCGGGGCATGCCCTCGATTTTTTTTATTATTTTGGAGGGGGCTGCGTGGCCCCCCTCCTCAGGCCATTTAAGGCCCCGGGGACCCCATCCCCGGGGCCGGCCTTGCCCTTTTTTAGATTTTTTTTTATTTGGGGAGGGGGCTGCGTGGTCCCCCTCCCTGGCCACTTATGGCCCCGGGGACCCCATCCCCCGGGCCTGGCCTCTGGTTGGGGACTGTGGGGGTCCCCAATCCCCCACAGTCCCAGCCGGCTCCCCGCCTCCTGCGCGAGCCGGCATTGCTTTCCACATGGGGAGCAGCTAACATGCTGCTCCCCATGTGGAAAGCATGAGTTTGCATTTTGAAAGAGAGACAGGTTTCCTGCTCTCTCTTCAAAATGCAAACCAAGTTTGCTATGACAGGACGGGAGCCGCGAGGCTCCCGTCCTGTCATAGCAAACTACAGTGTCCCGGGGGTAGGCACCCCGGGACACTGCAGGAGCCGGCCCTGGGGGTGGCGGTCCCCAGGGCCATCAAGGGCTCCAGGAGGGGGCCGCGCGGCCCCCTCCCATCCAGTGCACAGCCCCGGGGAGGTGGTGGTCCCGGGCGTGTGGGGGCTGGAGCCCCCACACAGGTTAAAAAAATTTTAAAAAGAAGGCCCGGGGGTGGCGGTCCCGGGGCTGCGGGAGGGCAAAGAGCCCTCCCGCACCATTATTTTCTAAAGCCCCGGGGGGTGGCGGTCCCCGGGGCTTGGGGGGCCTTAGAGGCCCCGCACATTAAATCTAAACTCCCCCCCCACCATGCCCCATTTTTTAAAATGCTTTTTTCTGCCCAGGGGGTCCTTGTGGGACCCCCTGAGCAGACCTAGGGGGTCAAGTGTGTTTCTACCCTGCCCCCTTTGTGCGTTTGCACACTTGCGATTTTTTTTTTTTTCCTCGGCGGGATTCGCGCACCCTAAGCGCATCCCGCCGATTTTTTTTTTTAAAAATGCTTTTTCTGCCCAGGGGTCCTTGTGGGACCCCTGAGCAGACCTAGAGTGTCAGGGTGTTTCTACCCTGCCCCCTTTTGCGCCTTGCGCACTTGTTTCTGTCCCTCGGTTCTACCGAGGGATAAAATGGCTGCCAACACTTCCTGATTTGGAGTGTTGACAGCCAATTAGCATGCAGCTCGTGATCGGGAGGGTGCGCGAATCCGACGCGGCCATAGATATATATGTGATTTTCATTTTGATTTTCACAGGAACTACTGAACGGATTCACACCATTTAACAAAAGGGTTCTTTCTGAACCAAGAACTACCTCTTTGCCAAATTTGGTGTAATTCCGTTCAGCAGTTCGGGCTGTAGCCGTGTCTAAAGTTTCCTATGGGAAAATGAATGGGGAAAACACGTTTTGGGACCCCCTTTTTCTCGGCCCCCGCTTGACGAATCACCCTGAGACTTTCAGGGTAGGAGCGGACCGGAGCGGGCCATAAAGTTTGAAAATTTCGCGAAGATTCGTCAACCGACGCAAGAGTTATTTCAAATAGAATGTCGCGGATTTCCTATGGAAAATAGGTCCTAACTATAACTATCTACTGGCGACCGCCAGTAGATTATATATATATATATATATACACATACACATACACACACAAACACACACCAGGTGAAAATGAGCTTCCACCTTTGAAATAACACTGAGAACACTCTGGAAGAGGACGTCCGGTTAGAGGGAGATATCTGCATTAATGCTGAATTCCAGTGCTAAATTCTCAAGATCTGGAAATATTTTAGCTTCTTAAAAAGCATGGAAGAGAAAACCTCCAGCCCACCTCCCTGTATGTGCAGATGATTGCAAAGTTTGAATATTTTATGAGATATAGGCCATTACTGGAGAAAACATCTCGAAAGGGATAGCAACCACAATGCAACAACAACTTTAATTAGGAAATGGTATCAGATGTGAGATGGCAAATAAGATGGCCTATAAGAAATCAATGATCTGTAGAGGACCCACACCAGTTCTGGAGTGCAGCAAAATTGACACAATGTGGTGAGGCCCACCTGGAGAAAGAATCATGAGAGGTGGCTGAAGAAGAGGAGCATACAGTTAACAGTCACTCCACTGGAGCAGCAGAGACACTGTGAGTCCAATGCATTGTCACGCAGCAGCACAGTCTACTGAAGGACTGTAAAAAACAAGAGATGAGTACTCTAAAACATATCCTTAAGCCATCAGACTGAGAAGTCATATGAACTGCTCTCCAAGTTCCCTAAGAGGCAGTGTGAGAGCAGAAGATAAAAGGGGGCTTGAAACACATACAACAAAGCTAGCTGAAGAATCTGGCCAGACTCCTCCCCCTTAATTTTTTACATCATCACTTCCCCTATCACATTCCTACCTCTTACCTCACCCATTTCAGCCCACCCCACTACAAAGGTAAAAGAACCCAACCCCTGTACTAACCTTAAGGTATACAAGTCCAGGGGTCTCCTCTCACCAAGTGCATCCTCCTCTCTCTTCTTCTTATAAGTTCTCCTGATAAGTTAACTCCACTCTTACTACACATAAAAGGTTGTGCAACAAATCCTCATTTTAATACCCACCTACCTAATGTAACCCAAGACTCAAATGGAACTCCGGCTACATGTCTACATGTGCCGCCCCCTTCCTTTATGTGGGAAGAACAGACCCAATTAAGTGATAAGTCGTGGATGCCTCTGATTTAAAATGTTTTGGGAGAGCTTTACTGGAGCTTAAATGTTGAGTAGGAATAGGTTTTCAAATCTTATGTCTTGCTTTATTTGTGCTGATCATTCCGAGACCAGTTTCAGAAGAATGGTAGTACTGTGAGAAAGCAAACACAAGGAGATGGACGGAGCGCTGAAACTTTTCAGACACTCACCCCCAGTCACAGATCTGGGTTGAATCCATCATCATTCTTTAGCTCACTTCGCCACCTCAGTTCAGACTCCGCTATATGCAAATCAGTCTCGACCCTGTGCCTCATGGGAACAGTGCAGCCCGAACTGCCAAGCCAGGTCTTCCCTGAACCGGAAACAAGCATCCTGGGACCGATTTCTGGGTAACACCCGTCATCAGCCAGGCTAGCTTGAATCCAGTGGCAAAGTGAGCAAGGGACCCACGTCTGGGCATACCCTGCCAACTTAGGGCGAACAAAGCAAACTCTCTCGCCCTAACCGGGTATGCCCAGACGTGGGTCCCGGGCTCACTGTGCCACTGGATTCAAGCTATCCTGGCTGATGAGGGGTGAAACCCCGAAACCGGTCCTAGGATGCTTGTTTCCGGTCCAGGGAGGACCTGGCTTGGCAGTTCGGGCCCGACTGTTCCCATGAGGCACAGGGTCAAGACTGATTTGCATTTGGCTAGGTCTAAACTGGGGTGGCATGGTGAGCAAAAGAATGATGGATTTAACCCAGATCTTTTGACTAGGAGTGAATGTTTTGATTTGTTCTGCATTCCGTCCATCAATTGCGTGTCTAGTACTGTGAGAAACACTTAAAAATAAAGCTAAAAAGTTAAGTAGTTTTAAGAATCCCCATCAAATCTGCGATCTTTGGAGATGTCTTTCTGCAGCATAGGGTAAGAGCTACTTTTGGTTTACGCATTCCTTCACTCCAGTTCCCGATTCAATTATTCCATCAGACACCAGTTGCTTGCTTCATTATTCCAAATCACTAAAAGCATAAACCCAAATGTGGTATGCCCATGGCTGAACTGGCCAGCTGAGACCCAAGATACCTCCAAGGGCAGAGGGGCTGGGGAGGACTAACAGATAATCCATGTCACAACTTGTGACACTGCTACTTGGCAGTCTAGAAAGTCTGATATTTAGTCTGCACTGGGGGAGATAAGGGACACAAGATAGGAGTTTCACATTTCAGATCAATTATTACGCTGCACAGCTGCAACATGTTGTCACTTGGTTCATTAGGGGTCTGCATATAATGCGAATTGGCAAGATATTTCTCTCAATACATTTCAAAATGTTTCACATCTGAAGAAGGCTGACTGCGCGAAGAAGCCGCTCTCAATGTGAATGTTGAAATGAATCTTAAGTTTACCATAAAAAATTGGTATAATGCCATATTTGCCCTCGCTTTGTCCTGAGATGGAAATTGTATATTTCAGAGGACATGTAACTTTAGTAATGCAACACTAAAAAGAACAGGGATCAGTCCCACAAGAAAGCTGTAATTAGAGGGGTGTTTTGAGCGTCGAACCTCTGAGAGACCCAGAAGACAAATAGGAAGGAACCTTTGGGTTGCTCTGCGTTGTTTCCGCAATTCTGTCATATCCAGGGATCGGATTTAGCAGAAGCTTAAAGGAGGAGGAAGACACCAACAACACAATAAGCCGTCGACTATAACTAGCACTGTTTAAATTACTGACTCCGACTGCCATTCCCCAGGGGAGAAACATGGGAGCTGTAATTTATGTAAGAAAGCAGTTATTTGGTACAATTTGTGGTTAAAATGGCAACACGCAGACCAACGCCAGAGAGGGATGAACTTTTGAACCTCTGCAAAGGACGCTTCACTTCAGAGCAATCAAACACAGGTCAACACTTGGTGCAAACAATTGTAGCAGCAGAGGTAATATAGTCACACGTGTAAAAAAAAACCTCTAGATTAATATCAGTCAGCTGTTTTTCAAGAGTGAAGAAGGCACCTAATGTCTGTTTTTTTTTTTTTTACATATCTGTCATATCTACCTTCCTGGTTTCGCTTTTGAACTATTACAGCCTCCAGAATGCGGCTAAGCGAAGTGTACTTTGTAAAGCAAGTGCCCGGAGGCTTTCCGGAAGCCACAGGTTGGTTCACTAAAATCGAAAACCTGTATGCATTGGTCAAGGTGGAGCTAAGCCAAAACAAACATGAACACAAACCCCAGGACCTTTATGCAGGCTTAAGTTCCTGGTAAAAAGAAACATACCTCTGAGGGCAAACTGGCCGCACAATCGCTGCTGGGCTATATATACACTAGTGTATCGGACTCTCGGTTCGGATCTGGAAGGCCTGATGCTGTGAGGGGCAGGTGCGGCTCAGACAAGAACAACGATGTTTTGCTGAGAGCACACCTGCAACGTTAATTTTGTCCCCGATCAAAGGTACCTTCCTCTTCCTACAAGACAATGAAGTTGACCAGTTACAAATGGTTTCTACAGGGTCGAGCTACCTGCACATGGGTTTTGTATATCTAATAGCCTGCTTTGAGAGAAAAAAAACAAGTTGATTCCAGCTCCACCATGTTAACAAATGTTTAATGTCTAATGGTTTCTTGGTACTTATTTGTTTTACTACCTGTCGAACTGCCCTTGTTTTTTTCCAGTGGACACAGTCTAATATCCAAAACATCATCTGTATCCTAGGTACTGCCAGCAGGGGTTTTTGGAATGACAGTCACATGGGTACATTTAAGCTGGGCACACGGTGGCAATGACTTTATAAGTGATTATATCTGCTCTGGGACTCAGAAGCATGTGTAAAGGCCTTAAGAACTTTGGTTTGTGGGGTGGATGCTTCAAGGTGCTTACCTTTATGGATGCGGCTCCTCTATGAAATCTGTATATAATGTATATTTGTATCACACCAAAGCGTGCCGCTGAGGAAGCCTTCAAGCGTTTAGTCTGTAAGAGCTATCTCCCGCTCCCCTTTAGGGAGCATGGAGAATTAAGATGGATGCTTGCACTGCTTTATGTGCACTAGTACAAGACATCCAATTGGGAGCTAGGACACGTGAAGCAAACTTACACTATTCTCTGGGATAATTCCTCCCACTCTTATTGACAGAGGTAAAAGGTAATAGTGGTGTTGCCCCAACGTTTTGAGGCTTTGCGACAAACAATTAAGGGTGACGTTATTGCTCTAACAATTATGCCCTCTGACCAGATACTGCCTGATCCAATGGCTTTCTTGCTTACAGCAGCTTCCACTCAATTTTTTTTTAAACTGTTTTTATTATTTTGCAAAACAACATGTAGCATTCATACATCAATTTATTAGTATCTGTACTGTACATCGTATTATTATGCTGTATTGTCCCCACATTCCCTCTCCGTGTACTCCAACAGCTCAATTTAATGAGGATTCATTATTATACACTTCGCTGCATTCATCCTAGTTTTAGCAGTTGTGTGTTATTTTTGAGCTTATTTTCAAAGATTCATCTCCGATGCTTAGTATCTTGATCTATAGAAATAGTAATAAGCCAACTCAATCAAACCCCCTCCCTCTGCCGCCGGTGTGTCCAAAGTTCTAATCGCACATATCTGTAGTATTGCTGGTTCCTTCTCACTACATATCAAATAATTAGGCGACAATACCTTCTGTTCGGTAATCATCTCACGCTATCCTAATATTGCCCCACAAGGCTAAGCCTTGAATACCGTCACGGCACTTTTATCAATCATGGTGTTCCCACTTGTACCTCCCTGGGCGAACTTGCCTCTGATTCAGTTTCGGACATCTGTAATGCAATTACTATGGCCTCCCACGCCCTCGATGCCTCCATCGCCTTCTCATTATTAGCCCGTCTAGCTTGTTGCAGTCGAACTGTACTCTCACACCTTGCCCATTTGAGTAGCTCCGATTTCCACCTCTCTACACTAGGCCCCCGTCTTGTTTTCCATTGTGCCGTGATCTCCCTCTTAGCCAGTAGTAAGCCTAGATCCAGAAACTTACTCGTTATTCTGGTCTTGGGAGTATGCGGAAACCAGTGCAGTAAACAGGTGCCCATGTCAGGTTCTATGTGGCGCTCTGTAACTCCACATAGTAGCTCAACTACCTCCTCCCAATACGTTCCTAGCTGCCCACAGCTCCACATCATGTGATGGAACTCCGCCCCCTCTAGATTACAGCGTGGGCACTGGGCAGTATCCATGTGAAAATACCGATTAATCTTGGTCGGGGTTAAATAAGCTCTATGTAGTACAAAGAAGTGTATTAATTGAAATCTAGCATTTCTAGTACTCTTCCAGGCCCTCCGAATCAGTTGTGTCCATGTCTTTTCAGGTATTTCCTTCCCAAGATCCGCCTCCCACTTTCTCTAACTCTTGCAATGGTTGCAGGCCTTCAGTGACCAATCGCCTGTAGAGACAAGTAACAGCTTTAAACGTCCCCGCTGCCATCACTACGTATTGGCACGCCGCAGAGGTCCGCGGTTCTGACAACCCTTACCTCCAATGACGTTGTATCGCCGAGATCAGGGCTGCATGCATCAAGTAGTCCCCTCGCGGGAGGTCATACCTGTCCCGCAGCGTCTGAAAAGGCAATAGCACCCCGTCCTCATATAAATCTCCCATTACCTGAACACCCATCGTCTCCCATTCCGCCAGCGCCGACCAGTCCCCCCCATGCCGGAGAGCAGTACACATGCCCAAAGGAATCTCCGGGGCATACGGATGAATAATCCCGGCTCTACGCTGGCTTCGGTTCCAACATTGTCTCAGCATTCGTTCTTCAGCAGTGAGGGAGCCAAGACGCAAATGTTGCTGAAGTATTATAAAAGATATCACATGACGTGAAAGCCATCGTCCCTCCGGACCATCTGGGCCCCTAAACTCTCGAGCCACCGCCCGGGTGAACCATTGCAACTGAGCTGCCAAATAATAGAGTTCAAAATCCGGCACCGCCAGGCCCCAGTCCGCCCTCGGTCGCATCATTGTAGTCAAAGCTACCCGCCTCCTGCTGTTCCCCCATAAGAAACCACTAACAATGGAACGAAGCTGCCTAAAGATTGCTCCCGGTATCCAGAGCGGCAACGTCCTAAAGTAGTATAGCAGACGGGGGAGCGCCACCATCTTCAGGAGAGCCACGCTGCCGGCTACCGAGCGTGGTAAAGTACTCCAAAAATCCAGGCTGCCACGCAGTCCTCGTATAGCCCTGCCCACATTTCCATCCAGCAAATCAGCAGGTGTATGATATATATTAGTCCCGAGATAAGGCAAGCAATCTGGTTCCCACCGAATTGCCGCCACCTGAGCAGGGCCTGCCGCCGATGGAATCACCGGGAAAAGACAAGTCTTCCCCCAGTTCACCCCCAGCCCTTAAATCCCGCCAAACACCTGGAGCAAGTTCGTCGCCCCTTCCAGTGCCTCCTCTGTATTGGCCAGGAAAATAAGTAGATCATCTGCATACAAAGATATATGCTGCATGTCACCGCGCAGGGCTAATCCCTGGTAATGCCGCCCTAGTCTAGCATGCGCGGCCAACGGCTCAATGACCAACACAAACAACAGCGGCGATAGTGGGCATCCCTGTCGTGTTCCCTGACCTATTGAGCAGGGGGAGGAGACCACCATCCCTGTCCGCACCCGTGCTGTCGCTGCGCTGTAAAGTAACCCCGTCCACCCCACAAACGCCTCGCCAAGGCCGATTGCGCGCATGACTCGAAACAGGTATGGCCACTCCAGGCTATCGAACGCCTTCTCTATGTCCACTGATAGTACAGCGGCAGTGGGAGTTTCCCCATGATCTCCATCCAGTATGCGAAGGAGGCGTCGTATATTAGTGGCCGTATTCCGAGTCGGGATAAAACCCGCCTGGTCACTGTGAACCAACTGCAACATATAAGGGAGGAGCCGAGCCGCAAGAATCCTGCTTAATATTTTGTAGTCGGACGTCAGCATAGATAAGGGGCGGTAAGCCGACCTGTCCAAGGGATCCTTTCCAGGTTTCTGAATCGGGATAATGATAGCCTCTCGCGTAGAAGCTGGAAGCTTCCCCACCTTCCGCGCCTCCTTATATACCGCCAGCAGTTTAGGAGCTAGTAAATCAATATAACTGGAGTAAAACTCTATAGGCAGGCCATCTGTACCCAGCGTTTTATTGCGCGCCATGTGTTTAATGGCACACCGTATTTCCCCCAGTGTAATCTCCTGCCCCAATAATTCCGCCTGCTCCTCCTCCAACCGTGGCAGCGTTACATCAGCCAAGAACACCTCTAAGGCGTCATCCGTATTCCCCAGCCTACTCCTATACAAATCAGCATAATAGTCGAGAAACAATCCGTTAATCCCTCGCTGGGTATAAACCGGAGTTCCTAATGTAGTATTCAGCGCTAATATAGGCTTACCTCGAGGAGCCGGGTTGGCTAACCAGGCCAGCAACGTGCTCGCCTTGTCCCGTTCCGCATGTGCCCTTGCCAGGTAAGCTCTGTGATCGTAGCAACGCAACCTCTCTACCTGGGCCGCCACCCCCTCTCTGGCCTCTGACATTTCTTCCTGCACCCCTAGGTTTTCAGGTCGCGCCCTTTCCGCCACTCTCAGCCGATTCCATGTCTCGCAGCAATGTCTTCCGTACTCCCGCCATTTTGGTAATGCACTTTCCCCTCACCACCACTTTAAAAGCATCCCACTCCAGTGCTAAGTTCGACGCCGCCCCCTCATTTTCAACAAAGTATTGCGCAATTCCCGTTTCTATTTCTGTGCGGAAGACTGAGTCTTCCAACACCTCTGGTCGTAGACGCCACATCGGTATCACGGGTCTCTCTTGGACCCAGCTGATCGTCAGTAATAGCGAATTATGATCCGATATTGTTCTCGCTAAGTATTCACTGTGTATTACTTTTGCGTGTACGTCCGGTGTGCACAATATGGCGTCCAATCGCACATGCAATTCGTGTAATGCAGAGAAGAAAGAATAGTCACGTTCGTCTAAATGTTGCATTCGCCACGTGTCTATGAGCCCCCACCTATCCTGCCAGTCCCTTCTAATTTTGGATATTCTATGTATAGGGGCTTCAGGAAGCGGCGGATGCGACCTATCCATAGTAATATCAGTTATTGAATTGAAATCCCCTCTCAATATCACTGGGCCAGTCAGGTAAGGTGCCAGTTTACCCGACAGACAGTTGAAAAAAGCCACCTGATCAACATTAGGAGCGTATATACTACACAACGTGACATCCAATCCATTCAGTCGCCCCCCCACTACCACAAACCTCCCTTCTGGGTCAGCTAAGTGATGGGTCATCTGGAAGGGGACCCCAGCTCTAATTCATATTAGCGTTCCCCTAGCAAAAGCTGAATACGTTGTATAATACACCTGCCCCTGCCATCTACGCTGCAGCGCAGAGCCCTCTGCTCGATTAATATTGGTTTCCTGTAGGAGGGCTATGTGTACCCCCCTACGCACCAAGTAAGCGTGTACCCTGTGGCGCCTCCCCATTGTGGGCATCCCCCTCACGTTCCACGTTATACATTTTAGATCAAGCTTTGTCCCCATATTGGTCCACAGCTCCTGGGATCTTCCGTACTCCCTCCATGGACACACCGGTGGCCCCTACAACCCCAAATAAAACCCGCAAAATTCCCCAACAACCCCACCCCAGAACAGGTCCTAACAATCCAGCACCCATCCAAACTCTTAACTAAATTGCCTCCCCGGTAGCTACCAGAGAGCCTCTAACTACAATAGTAGGGGAGGTGTCTAAGGGCCTAGTTAGTCCGAATCAGATTATCTTAACCATCTCGTGCCGTACCCCACCCCTAATAGGGCCCCAGCCTCTGCTGTGGCACCCCAGAGTAAGGGAGCCCCACCCCAAGGCCTACCCCCCAGCCCCCGCCAGCACCTCCATCACCCTCTCAATGTCCCCCACATTAATGAAAGGAATTGTCCTCAAACAAGAGCACCCTCTAGTCCTTGAGAAAGTCTTACTGTACTACGCGTCAGTGATCTCATCAGCCGTTCCAGGTGTAACATGTGGCATTGTGACACTCGCCGAATCCGAATCCTCAGACGCTGTCCCCACCGATCCCCTTTCAGAGTCTGTCGCCCCCCCCTTGATTCCGACCCTCGTTCTTGTGATATCTCCGTCACCGCTTGTAATGCCGCCGATAGTTCCTTTTCCGTCTGAGACACCGTTGGCTTCTGGGAGCCGAGACGACGTCTTCCAGAGCGCCGCGGTCGGGGGGGCGCGGCGCCTTCCCAGTAGTCTCCTGGCTGCGACCAGCCTCGCCCCGTCCCGCTCTGTAGGATTCCAGCCAGTCCCATGCTTCCTCAGGGGTACTGTAAAAGAAGGTTTTACCGTCCATGACCACCCTCAGGCGTGCCGGAAACATCAGTGAATACTGTAAACCTTCTGTACGGAGTGCTTTCTTGACTTCTAAAAATGAGGCCCGCTGGCGTTGCACTTCGAATGTGTAGTCAGGGAACAATGTCACACTACTGTTATTTACCTTGAAGGGGCCCATGGTGCGTGCCTTATTCAGAAGTAGGTCTCTGTCTTTGTAGTGGAGCAGGCGTGCCACCACTCGCCTGGGTGGCCTCCCATGCGCCAACGGCCCAGCCGGCACCCTGTGCGCTCTCTCCAGGGTATAGAAAGGGGACAAACCCTCAGGGGCAACTTCAGTCCGCAACCAGGCCTCCAAGTAGTCCACCATACTGGCCCATTCCACTCCTTCAGGGAGCCCTACCACCCGCACATTATTCCTCCTGTTCCGCCCTTCGGCATCTTCAGCCCTCCTCTCTAGGGTTTGTAAGCGACGATGCACTTCTCCCATCTGTGTCTCAAGCGCCTTCTGTGCTGGTTCCAGACCCCCCAAAGTGGCTTCCGTTTGTTTCACCCGATCCGCCAACTTTGCATGGTCGGCACGAAGGAGGCCCAGCCCCAACGATACCTGTGCTATGTCCTGTTGGAGGGCGTCTCTGGTGTCCGTGATGGCCTTAAGTATCACCTCTACTTGTTGCTGCATCATCCCCTCTGACTCCAGCACCTCTGGCTTCTGGTGATCCGCCGCCTCGTCTTCATGTTCCGGGGGTGCTCCCCCCTGCTTGCCTCGTGGTTTTTCCATGGTCGTCGGCTCTACTGACCGGTGGACCCCACCGGTCCTCTGATGCGTCCCCCCTCGTCCTCCACACTCGTCAGGGACTCTGTGCAGTGTTCACTATTCTGAGGTGTGCTCTCCTCAACCCCCGATATGGGTTGGCCACCACTCATTTCCCAGGCCTTGTCAGACACTCCCCTGGCGCCAGATCGTTTTTCGTGGTACTGCTCAGTGATACGTCCAGCTACTCCCCTGACTCAACAGGCGTGGGCACTCCCGGTTCCACTCTTCTATATGCCAGTACCTGAGCGGATGGTCGCAGTGAGCTCCACCTCAACACCCGTACTCCTGGTTAAGGGCCTTATCTATGCGCTCTACGCTGTCCGGCTGTATAGGTTTCACCAGGCCCCCAGCCCGCGTCCGCCGATCATCACCGCCTGCGGGTTGCGGCCTCCGTATGCTGCTCTAACCACCAGGCCTGGCGTTCTTCTCACTGGCACCAGTGGTAAAAGGCAACTACCACCGTACCATCAGGGCGGGGAGCGGGGTCCGCCTTCGCGCTTCTGCCGCAGATGGTCAGCCCAGATATTATGACCAGTTGATCCCTTCATTGCCCCGCGGCCCCTGCCCCCGTCGCTCCATTGCCTCCTCCTTCCTCCAACAATTGCAGTACTCCCAGTGAGCCCCACAGCTTTCCGAATCAGTGTCCCGGGGCCTCTTCCAATTTCGCCAACGTCTATTCCTCCGCAAGCAATACGCTCAGGGGCCCCCCTATGCACTGTCCTCACCTCCGTCGCCAGCCAGCAGGAGTGCCGTGAGCCGCACAACCCCCAATCGCACTGCACCGTGCATCTCCCAAGATGGCGGCTCGATCGTCCCGACGACTAGCCAGCCATCCCCACAATCCTGAACTCCAGACAGGCGATGTCCCAAGTAACAGTCACCAAGTGCCCCTCTGTGATGCACATCGGCGAGCGCTGCGCTGTCCCACCGTCTCCACAGCTGCTGCTCCGATATCGCTACTCGTCTCCGGGGAGGGGGGAGGAGGGGGGGGGTGAGGTTGGCCCGCTTCAGCAGTCCCCGCTGTCTCAGGGACGTCGCCTCAGCGGAATTCCTGGGTCCACTCCAGGAATTGCATTGCCGGTCTCCCGCTGCTCGCCCGCACGATCCTCCGCTCTGCGGGCCCGCCGTCACCACATCGCTCACCACATCAGCTCGGTGCTTTTGTAGCCGCACCCAGCGCCATTTTGAAGTTGCTCCGGCCGGGCTCTCGGTTCTTCTTGCTCTCCGGTTCCCAGCAGCGTCGTGTTTCGGGCAAGTAGTTGCCGTGGGCGCCCCCGGAACGGCGTAGCCCGATTCCGGGCAGTTTCAGAAGCAGTATCGGCTCCCAATTCAGGAGAAATGACGGGGTCGGCGCGGAGCTCTCAGCTCACGCGACCGTCCGCATCGGCTCCTAAGCCACACCCCAGCAGCTTCCACTCAATGACTGGGATGAAAGGAGAAGCAACCCCTCCCTGGCATCAGTTCCAAGAAACTGAACGATCTGAAGAATGCTGGCACAACAAACAGTGCACTTTTAAGGATACAAATATATTATTGGGGGTGTGAGTCTTTTTCACGCTCTTTATTCACAGATACTTAGAAAACTTGGACAAAACTACTTTTAAGGAAAACATCATACTTTGTAAAGGTACATAATCCGAAAAGTATTAGGAGTGCAATGCAGTTAGGCTACTTTAAATCATGAAAGTAGGAAAAGACACTAAAACGGGAGGACAGTTATTGGAAACATGTTACTACATATATTAAAGCATTCAACGCAGCAAAAACAAACGTTTTTGGGGTCCTTAATACCGAATACAGTGGTATCATCAAGCTAAAATGTTAGCAAGTCATAATCCAAGCCCTGCCTAGGAACGTACAGGTTAAAAACCAACTAACCACTATATAAAGTCAACCATTTGCCAGCTGACCAGAAGATGGCACACTCCCAACCATTGCCCAAGTCCAGCCTTGGAAAAAGAAAACAAATACTTCCCATGTGCCACGTTGGCACTAAAGGTTTGTACACCTGGGTTCCTCGGTGTCATGTCCTAGAAACCCTATACTAACGTACACACCCGCCTTGGAAGCAAAATTAAGCAGATTCCATCAATGATAGTTACATCACAACACACATATCAAACTGTAGGTGCCTGGAGGGACCCTTTCCTCACATGGCTTAAAAGGGCAGGGTTCTTAAAACATCTGAACGGCAGTGCACTGCATCCTATACGACCGTTTTAGGAGGATGATAGACAGGTTTAGTAGGAATGGGAAACTTGTAGTGAGCACAACCTTCCCTTAAAATGCCTCACAGTTTATTCTCAGCTCTAGAGATTATTTGAGTCTTCTGTCTTACTACAGTAATCGTCCTCTCTTAGGCCAGGACTAAAGGCTGTGGAGCATGTCTTAAACATTAGAGAGAAAGAGTTACATCCTGTTTGCTACAATGTGACAGTCCTTTTTAGGTCGAGCCTAGAGTAGCGCGCAGGCGCTACTTCTGGCGAAGACTTTAAGTAAGGGGGTTTCAGAAGCAGTCCAAACGCTCGTGCGTCGTGGCTGGCCTTTTTCGGATGGTTACGCGCGGCAGACATGTGTTTCCAATTATCGTGCCCAGGCGCGTGCGCGATAATTGTAAACACATGCCGGCAAAAGGCCATGACGCACGAGCGTCTGGTCAGCTGAGCAGACTGCCGCGCTCGCTCGCCCCCGCTCCTCTCTTGTTTCATTTACTTTTGCGTTTTTCCCCATTAAAAAACTGTGGGCATCCCATCTGATATTTAAATAAGGTTCTGTGAGTAACATGACTTTCTTTCCTAGTCCCTTCCCTGATACAACTAAATAACTCAGCCCAATAGGCGATGGCGGCTACATCACATATAGTCCACCTTCAAGCTCCATGATATTATATGGTCGCTCTACGTTTGCTGGCAGCACCTTCTCATCAAACGTCAACAATACACAACAATACACATAAAAGACTGACGCTCCTGTCACTCAATCACCCAAAAAAACACCTGCCACCGTTTAACGTAATTCCATTTTTTCATGAAAATTTCATACAGCTTTATTGCCTGCTATTAATCTTCATAAAATGTATTCACTCACATTGTAAGAATACATTTCCAAAGCAACACATTATGTTGGTGTCTTTTTAACAGAACAAAGATTTAGTAGTTTAAATGTGAAAACGTACAGTTCATTGAAGATTTTCAAGGTTTACGAAACATACCTTGTTGACAATAAATAAGAATACATCAGTTAAAGATGGCCACCGTCTCTCTGTGTGTTCTTAGCGCGACCACGCCTGCCCTATGCACGCTCCCGGCTCAGAGCACGGACACTCCGCACTGCGCCTGCGCGTCTCCTCGTCCTCTCCTCTGTCAGGCAGAAAATGGCGGCGTCCGTGTGTAGAGCCGGCAGTGCAGCGGGACGAGCGCTTTTACGGACCAGGGCGGTGAGTTTCAGACTCCCAAGGTTGGGAAGGTGTGGTCAGCCGTGACGGACCTAAGATGTAGCCGTGGGCCAGGGGAAAGCCGCCATGTGGCGAGGACAGATACTTGGGTCTGAGTGTAAGGTCATCTGGGTTATGGACTTGGCGTCTCGTAGGGCAGGGAACCGGATGAGTGAAGGGGAAGGTTGATAGTTTCACTTTTGCGAAATGTTGTTTTCCAGTCTGTTGATGTAAAGTGTCCCAAGACTAGCCCGAGAATGTTTTTGGCTGTGGGTTCGCAGAGTTTGTCTTATGTCAACCTATCAACTCATCTTCGTTTGACAGGTGGCATCCTCCCTTCGTTCATACTCTTTTTAACAAAATGCCTCACTAGACCCTCTTTTCAAACCTACATCACCCTGTGGTCAGTACTGACTTGCATAAGGCTGGCCTTTGTTTAGAGTTTCAATGTGGGTGACAAACGATGGGTTGGAATGCTACAACGAGCAATCGATTGCCAGTGACTTTGTGTTTGTATTCCTCCCATCACCTTTTGTGTGATTGGTTTTCCGCCCTAACTAGCCAAGGGTAAGGTCAGACGTGGGTCCCTTCCTTGCTCACTGTGCCATTGTATCCAAGCTATACCACACTGACAAGGCCGAAACCAGTCTGGGGATGGTGGTGTTCACTTTTGGAGGGGGCATTGCCTGAAAGGGATGGACAGTTCCCACGAGGAAAAGGGTGAGTATTGATTTGCATATGGCAGGACTATGTCTTGAGTGGCACAGGTGGTAAAAAATGATGGGTTGGGATGCTACCCAGTGCAGTTGCCAGTGGTTCGACTTTTTGCAACCAATCTTCCCATCTCTTTTTTTTTTTGTGGTGGGCATTCTCCATTTATGTAAATAAAATCATCCTCCTAAGCAACTGAATTCAGCCTCAGTGGAGTCAATAGGTTGACAAATACATGCTTGGTGATATGTTGAATTTAGCAGTGACACACGGGCATGTGTTTGTGGCACTAGTGTAGGCTGAATTGGATAAAGCTGGGCACTACTAGAGCCGTTTTAAACGCCGATTAATTGAATTAGGGAAATGCATTGCTCTTGCTTTTCTCGGAGCTTAACTATGAAGCGATTTTTCTCATGTATTGACTTAATCCAATGCTTAATTTGTAAAACAAAAATTATAATGGGGAGAAGAGTTGGCCTAACGGCTAGGGCGGTCGACCTCGAATCTGGGGAACTGGGTTCGAGTCTCGGCAATGACGCTGTACATCCTGTGATTCTGGGCAAATCTCCCCTGCCTAACCAAAATGAATGTGTGTCCTCATGTAACGTAACTGGTGCCGATTCGGGTCAAGTTCGCGCTATATAAAACTCTGCAAAAAAAATAATAATAAAATAAGCACCAAGGCTAATGTTTTTCTCAGAAGCCCACCAGTGCTGCTGATTGTTGGGTTTTCTGAATACCAAGGTTGTTTCACACTATTTCGCTCACAGATTCGGTGATTTTTCATCTTTACTTTCTTCCTTTGTCACTTTGTTTTTTTCTTCCTCTTCTGCTTTTCTCTATTTTGGTCTAGTTGATGAAAAATGAGTCCTGGTTTCCAAAAAATGGGTACCAATGGGCACCCCTTAAACCTGCAGCTCAATTTAAGCATTCATTCAGCTTGACAGTTTTATTTCCAGAACATTATGGCTGAAGTAGGTCAGTACAGTTTGCATGTAAGGATATTTCTCTTGGTCAAATGTAGCTGGAAAGCAATGGTAAATGTGTAGGGATAACATTTAAGTGTTGTTCATATTGCAGCAGGTGAGAAGTGATCTCAAGTTTTTAGGGTTTACAGTGTTTCTTGAAAACCAGTTTCCTTATGAAGTGCAGGAGTGTTAGAGCAGGTCTTTGGGGAAGCTATTCATATTCTGGCAGCATAACTCGAAAATTTGTGTGTTGCTTTGTTTTCCCCTCACATTTTTGTCTTAACCCTTGTGATGTCTTGCATTCTGGCATGGCGTTGTCCGACACCGTCCTGTGTCACTTAAGATGTAACATTGGAGTCATGTGCTTGAATATTTCAGGCCTTTAAAGGGATGTAATGCACTGTACGTGTTTTTCTGTAGTGAAGATTATAGCTAAATGCACTGTTTATTTCCGCCTGAAACATTGTGCTGTGTCAATATGAAGAATATTGTTTGTATGGATCTTTATTAAGTGATTAATGAAATGTGTGATGAATTTGTATTTTCATTTCATTAACGTGGATCCGGCTCTTATGGTACTGTTAAACAAGCATTGGCATAGCCAATAGGTCTCGCCTTTGGGACCTTATAAGTGTTTAGCCATGCAACAGTTGATGTTGTTGCACCAAGGATATTGTGCTGCATAACTAAATACTTATAAGGTCCCAAAAGCGAGACCTATTGGCTATGCCAATGCTTGTTAAATTTACTGGGAGGCACTAAGATTCATCAGAAAGACGACTGGTAAAGCATTCTGCAACTGTGTGGGGCAGTTGTGTCAATTTCAGTAAATGTCAACAAAGATCAGCGTAAATTCCCCTCCCCACCCCGCCCCCACCTGTCTTGGATGTGTGGATGAGACCTAGCCGTATGCTAATTACCATTGGTCCTGCAATCTGGGCTAGACGGCTCCTAATGGAGCTGGATCAAGGTTGGTTTACATATAGCTCTGTGCAATCTGAGGTGGCATTGTGTGCAAAAAAAACAATGTACTTAGATGTGACCACGAGTAATTATCACTGGATGTAAATAATTCAAGCATCCTCCACCCATCACTTTTTTGTTCACTTCAGGGATCTGAAGAAGAGCAGTGCTTCTTTACTGGGAAATAACACTTCTTCGGGCCTACACTGGCGAAAAAGGACGCCTTTGAAGGACATTTCCTCCAAGTCATATTTGCTGGCAAATTCCTATTTAAAAGAATTGAAGGGCAGACATAGCTAGATTAAGAAGATGACATAGTAGTCTCTTCCTGCCATGTTCCACTTATAAAAGCTGTTCTACCAAAATTCATAAATGTACCCAGGGGTCTTGACTTCCTTGAAAATGTTCATCCACTGCGCTGAAAGCCTCGTGGCCATACAGTAGGTATTCAAGAGCTGTGAAGTCAAGTTCAAAGATGGTAGACCACAATGGTTAATGCTGAAGTTCGTGATGGACAAAATAAGCATTCTAGACAGCAACCTCAAGTTCACATATGCTCACAGAACAAGAACTAGAAACCATCACTGGTAAGGCCACTATGGGTCTATGAAGCTCAACCTTGCTTCGGATTCCCTTAAACGAAGCAGAACCATCAAAAAGTGAAAGCAGAGAAAGGCTTGCAAAAAACATAAAAACATATTAATCAATCAACAGAATATTCCTCTAGTAGTTTTGCTGTTGGTGCAAAAATCATGCCTTTTTTTCCTTTTTTTAAATCCAACTGCCAAGAGGCATGTCCGCGGAGTCCATCAGACACAAGATTTCCATTAAAATATCTAGAATGCGTATAACCCATCTGGTATCTTCTGGAAAGCGACATGTTTAGCATGACTGCTGTTGTGTTCTGCACAACCAGTAAATGGTTGCCAGAGAGAGCTAAGGACGAGCCAATGGGGAGTATTTAAGACAATTGTGATTTGGGACAAACATATCTTATGTAATATGAAAATGAAACTGATCGTAAAAAATACTCCACTCTAGACTGGAAAACGCATTATCTTGAATTTAAATACCAACATCTTACCTATTCTGTTGCTTATAGCAGAGTATAAAACAGCCTATAGAAAATATAAGTGAATAACGCATGAACTCATGTACAGCGCAACATATAAAATGGTGCTGCGTGCCAACAAAAATGGCCATCTAGTTTATCAGTTCTGCAAGTATGAAAGGTATTGTTGCATGATTGGCCCAAAATGGTACTGGCAGACAGACAAAAACTTTTTTTGCCAAAAATCAACAGTAAGCTCTTTTCAAAAATAGGAGAATAGAGGGATGTGATCTGGATAAAACGGAGTTTCTAATAGTGAGGGAAAGGGTGCCACAAAATTCACTCTTTAAGAAAAATAAAGCTGCTTTTTTGTGATTTTAAAGTGTTATCTTTTTATCTGTTCATTTAGAGGAAAAGCCTGAGCCAGATTAACCTTTAGACTTTCAAAAGCTCTCTCGACCGAAAAACTGTCCAAGGTCCTACCCATTGACAGACATACTCAGTGCTCTTTAATATCATGAAGATCCCAGGATGATAAAAGTCTCCTTCCCCAAATGCGCTCCCAGATATGGCTGACCACTAAGCAGAATGCCATTGGTAATCACTGCACAGAACAGGAAGAAGCTTCAGAATGCGCTGAATTTACATTTTTTGAATAGCTCGATTTCTTTTCCGTTGGAGGTTATTATTGGATGGTATTTGTAGCTAATTCCTACGGAACTATGACGTTCGAATAGTCGACCTAAGTGCATAATTTGCATTTGTTTAGGGCCATCATTGCACAGGATATTGTGTCAGGGGCGGATCCTCCTCAGGAGCTTCCTGGCATAGTGCTGCCACTGAGGCCAAGTAACAGAGCTGCTGCACAAACTTTTAATAATATAATTTAGCAGTGTTCGTACACACACAACTTTCGTGGAACTCTGCAGTGCGCAGGATAGACTTCTCAGTCTCTCCACCAAGCTTCTGATGACAGTTGGAGGAGGGGGCTGAGCAACGATTCAGCTACAGAGTGTTATTTAAAAACACAGCACTCTGTAGATGGAGGTCTGGATTGCACATGTGGGGTGCAGTTCAACTATGATCCCCTAACTGGCATAATCCATTATATTTAGCAGACATACTGTGCATGCCTCAGGCAGCACTACATATATGCTAAAATGGGGCTGTCAGAGTGCACATTAGAGCATCCCTGAGGCCAATGAGGAGCCATAGAGCAGACAGGATTCCCAGCACTGTTCCAGCTTCTCATAGGGCTGTGCTTTGCTTTCTGTTCTCTCAGGAAGCCGTGGGAGGGCTGGAGGGGAGTCTTCCTCTTAAATCTGACTCTGCTGCTCTGTCTGGCTCCTCGTTAGGAATCAGGGCTTGCTGGATCCAGTGTCCAGCACCCACTTCCTATTCTGCTGCTGTCACGGAGTGTCTGAGTTGCCAGCAAAGGAAAAAAATGTAAGTAAAAAAAGAATTAACTGCTGTTTTTCTATGCATGTGTGAATGAAAGGGTGTTGGTGAGTGATTGAGAGAGAATGACATTGAGTGAGAGGGTGTGTTGACTTAGAGCGTTTGAGAGTGTCAATGAGAGTGAAAGTGAGAATCAATGAGTATGAATAAGTGAAAATAAGTGACTAAAGCAGTGTGAGTGAGTTAGAATGAGTGAGGGGAGACTGTAAGGGAATGGCGGTGAGCCAGGGGTGCCTCTGTCAATGATGCGTGCTACGCAAACAAATGGACGGAATGCTGAATAAATCATGCATTCACCCCTAGTCAAGAGATCTGGGTTTAATCCATTGTTTTGCTCACCATGCCATCCCAGTTTAGACCCAGTCATATGCAAATCAGTCTTGACCCCATTCCTCATGGGAACAGTCCAGCCCGAACTGCAAAGCCAGTTCCTCCCTGGACCGGAAACAAGCATCCTGGGACCGGTTTCGGGGTATTACCCCTCATCAGCCAGGCTAGCTTGAATCCAGTGGCACAGCGAGCAGGGGCCCCACATCTGGGCATACCCATTGCACTTAGGGCGAAAAGTGCTACAGCAACAAATGATGGACGGAATGCTAAATAAATAAAGCATTCACCCCCAGTCAATGATGCAGCAGGTGAGGCCGCACCAGGGCCCTGGTGACCTGGAGTAACTGCCCCTGCTGTACCATTAAAGAATATGTTGGGTGAAAACAAACTATTGGAAAAGGGGCAGAAGGTCAAGTCAAACTATTGCTACATATATTTTAAAACAGTTCTGTATTGATCCATCACCCACTACAAGTACATGGCCGTCAGGTAAAGCAACCTCAACACATTTCAGTCAACCCCTTATTAATACCACGAGGATGATGTGCAAGGTTCCTTTGAGTTTCACCAACACTCGACTGGGTGTCTTTTGCCATGACCAGCTATGTTGATAAGACTTTCCAGTCACCCTCGTAGGAGTACCAGGTTCTTTTAAGTTCCCCATCAGTTGTGTGCATGCCCTCTGCCATGGCCAGTCCACTTTTTTTTTTTTTTTTTTTAAAGAGTTTTATATAGCGCAAACTCGACCTGAAGATATCAAGTATCAGAACGCACCAGTTTCGTTATAGAGGGACACATTCATTTTTGTTAGGCGCCGGGAGATTAAGTGATTTGCCCAGAATCACAGGATGTTGAGCGTCCCTGCCGAGGCTCGAACCCGGTTCCCAAGCTTCGAGGTCTACCGCTCTAACCGTAATGTCACATCCTCTCCACTTGAGCGGTAAAGCTGAAGAATGAGAGTCCTTCCAACACTATCATCAGACCCTGGAATTCTTTTACTTCTACTAAGTACAGTATATTGCCCTTAACATTTCTACGCACTCTCGCCGATTCTTACGTAGATACTGTGCGTGGTCAGCTGACCTTATGGGTTACTAACTTTTAGAGCTATAAATAGCTAAAGTCTGACGTACAAACTGATACAATAGCAAACAGATACCAGGTGTTAAAGTACTGAAAACACTTCTGTCCACTTTCTCGTATTCAGCCAAGAAGGTGGCAGAAGCTAGTTACTAACTGTGTTTTAAGGAACTCCATGCTCTATTAATCCCCTCCCGTCTGGCAGCCAAGGGCATGACCTTTCCAATGTAATCCAGCAGTCCATGCCAAGACGCGCGTTTGTCTCCACAAGGCAGTTTAACTGGGGTCATCCGGACAGCAGCCGCTGAATGAGACGGGATAGGGGAGGGGGAGGCTGGCGGCTGGGTGGAATCAAGGAATTCGCCCTTTTCCCAGCTATGCTGGTCCATGTTCTGGGTAATGTGGTGGATTTAACGACCTCGGACCTTACCCCGAGGCGCTCTTTCCAGAGTAAGAGGGAGCGCTTTTGTTTTCTGCTGGTTTAGTGTGCATGAGCATCCCTCCAGGACCCCAACAATTAACAGAATGATTTGACATGTCCTTACATCACACATAAATCACATTACACAAAATATAGCTGGTTCAGTGTACAACAAAGACGAGTTGTTTTTTCTGCCCCGCATGTTACTCTACACAACCAATATGGGCTGAGCAGATACAAAGAGATATTTTACACAGTGACGTCTCATTGCAAATGTGCAAATACTGCAGACAAGCCACAAAAAATACGGAGAAGCAAGGCAAAATAGATGAAGGGCAAAGAAATGTGTACATTTCAAAAGCACTGACAAAGTCAATCGCTTTGGCTTTTGAATAACGATCAACTTTTCTCTGTTTGCCAAATGAGCAGAGGAGGGCGTAGTTGTGGAGAGTGTAGGGTGGAACAGTGGGCGGCGAGCAGCCAGGATAGCCAACACAGAACTACAGCACACACGGTGCTCAATAACCGCGCTGCACCACTCTCTAAGCATTTCCATTTTGGAAGGCAACGCTATGTAGGGCGCAAAAAGTTGAATAGATTTGTCAAGGATGAATATCATCGAAATACATGCATGTGGAAGGCCCAGAACGCTACTAGGCCAATACACTTTCATACAAGCCGCCACAAACTCAAAGGTTGCACTGTTTGTGTAGTGGCAGGGTGTTCAAGCTTTACGAAAACACAGAATGCATATGGTATCATACATGGCAACATTGTAGAAGAATGTGGCAGATTAAAAAAATATATATAATCTGAAGAATCTACTTCTATTGAAGCAGAAGGTATTTCAGGCGGGAGACAGCCAAAATAAAGCCAGTTGCCGATAGGTGGTGCTGTGCGGCTCAGTGCTGCTTCCATACCGCCGCATAAATTACAGCGCAGAGCTGCATAAAAGTGCAACCCCTGCGCAGTGATGTCAGTTTTTTTCTTGACACTGTCTGCACCCTCAGACGTGGAGTGTGAACAAATGCTAGTACTGGTGTACTGAATACTAACTTGGGACCTTTTCAATGGTAAAAATAGGACACTCCACAGAACAAGGAGGTGGGGGAGGTGAGGAATCTGCGGTTAGAGTAACCATCAGAAATTGCATTACTTAGGGTAACCAACTGGTTCTTCTGTTGGATACGGCTAACTGCAGATTCCTCACCTTAGAATAGACACTAATGCAGCACCTCCCAAGTTGAAGGGTCTGTGGCGTGGACTCCGACCAAAAAGTCCTCCAGGACACAGTGGGCAAAATGCCCTTCCAGCTGTACCTAGCTGTCAAGACAGTAGTGCTTTGTGAATGTATGCACTGACACACACGTCGCAGCCTTGCAGATGTCAAAGACGGGCACTCAATGAGCCAACGCAGTGACAGCAACCGTGGCCCTGATGGAATGACTCAGTTCATCTAGGGGCTGCTTCTTGGCCAGCGCTTTGCAGATCTTCATGCAGAGGTACAATGCTTAGGACAATCAATGTAAAAGCTTAAAGCCCTTTTGGGGTCCAGTCAAAGGAGCCTCTCATTCTTTTACGAAGGTTGAGGGGAAGCAAAGAATGCTGCTAGAATGATGGACAGCAGAACGTGAAAGGGAGAAACTACTTTTGGCGAGAATGCCGTCCAAGCCCTCAGCACAAATTTGTCTGGGAAAAAGGTGGTAAATGGCAGATACACTTAAGGTGCCTTCAGCTCACTCACGTGACAATCCAACATAATTTCGATGAGGAAGACAGTCTTCAAAGCTAGAAGACGCAGCAAGCAACTATGCAGCAGCTCATAGGGCATAAACATGAGAAATGTCAAGCCTGACTTAAGGCTCCACTGTGGCATCAAAAACGGCTTAGTAGGGAACGTGTGCCAAACCGTTAATACAACTCATCACAACAGCTCATTTAAACAAAGACAGTATGACTGGTAAATGTAGAAAGGTTTAAAGGTGGACAACAAACCTTTGATAGTGCGCACTGCAAGGGCCTCCTGGGCCAAAGATAAAACATGCAAAATATTGGACAGTACTATAGTGGATAACTCAGTTTTAATAAGCAACACAAGACCATTTTGGAACAAACTAAACAAATACTTACAACACAGATATCCATAAAGACTTAATATCTATGACTGCTGTAACACACTCTCCTACTTCCCTCTTACCCTTCTCCAAAGGGTAAGACAATGAATAGACCCTAGCATCTCCTCAAAGGAAACACTAGGTTGACCTTCTTGCCTAATTAAATGGCCATAAGTTATTTTTCCAATTATGTTTTTTGATAGTCTGCATTCTGTTTCATGCCTTATAACGAGATCTTATCGACATTGTTGATGCAAGTATTTCTGGATGCTACTGCCTCGACAACAGAGATCTGTTATTTGTTGACTGTTATGTATGTCCTCTAACAAATTTAAATGCAGATTTTGGTTCATATCAGCTTGAAAAAGTGTTTTTTTCCATAAAAATGAATCAAGCAGTGTAATATTTATAGATTTGCATTACTACGACTGTTGTGTATGTTTTATAGTACTTTTAGGAATGAAATAAAACAAACAGAAACTGACAACAGAAAAGCACCTGCCTGATTATAACAGTAATGAATAACTTGGTTTTCACGTAGCACTTCATAACACACTTCTGCCATGTAAATAACAAGTTACTATTACCCAATGAGATAGCACTCAAATTGGCTAACCCTGAGGGGTAAGCTGGGCCTTACTAGGATTTAAACTCGTCAAGAACAGCTCAGCGCATATCATGCTATCCAAGGACCCCTACTCTCAGGAAGCCTTTATTCGCTAGTCGCAGCACGCTCTATTCTATGTGGTCCTATAGCTTTAGGCATTCGTTTGCTTCTCATTGAGTCTCCCTGTAGCCAAAACACTTCGTAGGAAAGTGGGCTGGGTGGGCGGAGAAGGAGAAACCACAGGGCTCCGGACAAACCAAAGTACTCCTCAAAAGCAAAACCCTGCACCTCCAACTTTTTCTTCAGCAGACAGAGGCAAGTTCGCTCTCTCGAAAAAAAGTCAGAGCTTGGCGTTTTTGCAAGTTTCTCGTCTTTATCACTCCTGGAACATCATTTGTGCCTCGGCAGAAGGCAATTCGACAGTACAAAGTGAGTCACTATCATGCTGTCTGAATAAGTGCTGCTGGTCGAGGATACACATGAGGTAAGGGGCAGGTCTTAAAACCACTGCTCATAAAATGTGCATGTCCTGATCCCCAGGAAAATGAGGGATGCAAATGCTTCAGCACAAAGAGGAATAACGAAAATAACCCGTAACCTACAGAGAGAACAACACATTAGAAATGGACTGTGGAAGAGACATATTCCAAAAATAGGACTTCGGAGCAGGGTCCTGCCATTAACATTTAGGAACAATGGCTTTAATCGTCACCCTGTGGTTCAGGGCAAAATAGTTATTGTCTGCATTCTTCAGGCACAACCATACCGGATGAAAAGCGGAAGCTGGGAGGTTAAAAAATGCTGCAGGTACCTTTTAATTATGGTACAACAGCATCAATATGTAAACCAACGACTAACGACTGCACAAAGTCGTCACAGAGCAGAAGACAAGACCGGTAAATACCAAATAAAGTTATTTTCTATAGGAGAGAGCGTAAATCCTGGGATGGATGCATCGGAGTTCTTGGGCTGAAGCACAATGATGTTGGACGGCCCAATGAAATGTGGTGTACCAATATTACACACAATATTCATCATTTCTGAAACCGGGTAGATTTCCCACAACCTACTTTTACAAACATTCATACTTTCAGTCTCTGAAATACTTCACTTTATGGCAATGTGAACATGAAATGTCAACGCAAGCTCACTCTCGGCACTTACACAAAAACTGACCAATAAACCCATCCACAACGAGCTTGGGTAGGACGGGGAATAACACATGCATTCCACGCACCTCACATCCTCAAAAGTGGCGAGATCATCAGTGCCAGGCCTGGTAGTTTGGGGTGAACTGTCCCTCCTGGAGAAGGACCAAGGCTGATTTTCACAGTGATGGTTCTTATCGGAGGTGGCATGGTGGACTGGTTTGCGGCCCAGAGTAATTACCAGTGGTTGAAAGTAATTCAAACAATCCACCCATCACTTTTGTATTCCTCACATCATCTCAGTGACGCTCTGGGTATCCAGCATCTTGTTACTCACCGCCCTGCTGTTGCAATTATTAGGCATGTTAATTTACTAGTACCCAATAAACACCCTAACACCCCTCCCAAAAACATAGCACGGTTTATCCATGGGATGTTTGTAAGTCTAGTTTCTGATTTAACAGATTCTTGCAAGATGGTGGTAAAGTGAGGTGAGAATGAAGCAAAAAGGAATTAAAAAGTCGGCACATAGGAAAGTGAAGCACTCAAGTCAAAAATAGAGGCTAATGTAACAAACAAAACAACTTTTTATTGCACTCAAGACTAAATCAAATGTCTGCCATTGCAACAAAAATAGTTTTCTCAATCTAAATCAATTCGGTGACCGGCAGTAAACAAAGAGAAACTTCACTTCTGCAAAAAAAAAAATCTGGCACGGTGACAATGCTAGACTAGAAGGGGCCAGCTCCTAAGGCCTGTTTTAGTTGTGTACAATTACATCTTGGCTACAGTCACTTGAGGAAGCAATTACCGTGAAACAGGAGTCAGACAGGCTCAGAAAACTCAGATGACACTGCCGGTGCTCTGCTGAACTTCTATAAAGTTTTGGATCATCGACTCTTGAAAAAGCCTCAAAATTGAAGTCTGCTGGGCAGGGCAGCAGGTCTCAGCAGAGACCATGATCCAGTTAGCATATAATTTCAAATTTAGACGAGTCGTTTCGGGATTTCAAAACCACACACAAAACAGTATGATTTTAGAAAGATTTAAATAACATAACTTCAATCTGTAAACAGTGATCTTTCGAGCCAAAACCTCTACTCCAAAGTGGCAGTCTGGATGCACAGCAACTACGATTAATGAGAGGAGCGGGGCAGAAAACACAACATCACAGTATAGAGAAAAAATATCAGCAGGTAAATCATTTTTTCTTTTTAAAAATGACCCCTACTTTCAGAGACCACACTGATCAGAAACAAGCAACTCGTGCATCTTAGTGCACAAAAAAGGGAGCAAGCACCTTATAACTGCAGAAAATAGATAAAGATAATATAGAATAGGCACAAAGTGTGCTTTGAGAGACTTGACCAATGTGTTAATATTTAGAAATCAGGGCAAGGACTGTTTACTCTCGCAAAGGGCTGGGAAAGTTATGGTTTTCTAAATCATCATGTTCAATAGTAAATGGAAAAAAACTGACATTTTAAAGTGTTGAGGGAGAGCTTCCAACTGAGCCAGAGGAACTAAATTTAGTTCACACAGAAGAATAATGAGGTACAGCCTAAGGCCTTTGGGATGATAAGTGCTTCTCGAAGAACACATCTGGATGAAACAAGAGGAAAAACCTGGATCGCTGCCTCGAAACACTGCTGTGGCAGCAATCTGTATAACAGTCGGCCTTCAATCCCATGCTTAAGTCTTGCTGTGAGAGTTTTTAAACAACTGCAGATGAACAGTGTACAGGCAAGTGCTTTTTAGGACTTGACCCTTTTTTGAGAATATCAGCAGGATAAACTAGACTGGGTGCAAAAGGGAAAATGCCATTGGTTGCTTTATATTATCTAAGACTATTTCAGCATTAGACTTTGTTGAGGAAGCACGTCCGTTTTGGAGTTTGAATCCTAGGATAAATAACTAAAGTCACGTCGACACAACTCAAGGGATTGATCTTTCAGCATTGCCAGAACTACTTCCAAGACGCTATTTCTCCAATGCAACAAAAGGAGGAAAAGTGCATGATCCCCTTCTCAGAGGTGTCAGAAGTTCGTGGTTTATGTACCAAAGGCAAATAAGGTGAAAACAATAAACACATCATAGACAAAGTAAGATGTATGAGAAATAGTAAGTGTAGCAATTGTTCTACCCTCAAGTAGTGCTTTCATGGGGGATCGAAGTCTTAACTTTTGCCATCTAGATGTAGGGACTTGGGCCCCCTTCAAAAAGAGCAGTTAAAACTAGGTTATCTCGCCCCTCCCTTCTCAACTCTGCCATGTTGCTGGTAAAGTTTCACAGTTCCTTTTCTGTGCATCCATTTCAGGACTGCCACCACAGAAGAGAATCAATCTAGACTAGAGACCCAAGATGTGAGGGCGCCGGTCCATGGAGTTTTCTGTGAAATTCTACACGGTGCTTAAAACACAAAATAGAAATAGATGGATCTGTGATCTACTATCGTTCAATGTCCAGCACTTCTACACCAGCTGAAGTGGGCGAAAGGTGTCGTCTGATGAAAGATAAAAGGAAGACACTGGATTAATTGGGCCAATCGTATTCCCTAAACCTCAATTTGGTGGGTCCGTTCCCTTGATGAACAAAGGAAGGATGCTTGTAAGCTGGAGTCACTGACTAAACGCTCTCCTCAAAAGTGTGGCCTTTCGGTGGATCTCAAAAAATGTGTCTCAGTCCGAGTGAGAGATTGCTTTTACCAACTTTCTTGCATGCTTTTGTCACAAAGCTTGCTTGACCAACTAGACCTCGGGAATTGAGCACGGTGGGAGACAGATTCTGAAGATAGCTTCCCCAGAAGGCTTTATGTATGGGGAAAGTGCTCACTTCTTTGGTCTAATGGGAAACAATGTGGAGTTTTTAGGACAGGTGCTGTGTTTATCTAGTGTAAACCACCTTTGCTGGTGTTTTTTTTTTATCCCTTGAAGTTTTGTAATCTGCTTTTTTGGGAAGGTCTGCTTAAAAAGTGCTGCAATACTCCAAACATGGAACATATGCGCCCTCATTAGCTCCACACAAATTTAATCTGGAGCTGGTTAGTATAACTCTCGCTTTGATTTGATGGTTGAAGAATAACAAGTAGTCAAAGGCGATTCCTAGATTGCTTACCCCATCTGTTTCGGAAAGAAGAATGTCAAAGTGGTTGGGCCAAGAGGATGACAATGGGGCCTACAGTCTGTCCTCGACAACGTTACAGTAAGCCTAACCATCTAAATACACTGCATTTTATCTCAGAATATTTACAGACTTATTTGTCAACAAGAAAACCTGAATGGATGTGCTTCTATGCCACAAATGCTCATCTGGCATCAATAAAGACCTTTTGATTTAACCAACATTACATTCATAATAAACCTACTTATATGGGCTTTGGGCCAGCTCACTTCATCCACTGGTCTGTTATTATGTCATTCACATTTTTCTTCCGTGTACTACAGCATACAACATGTAACAATGGGTCAGCCCACTTCAGCCTTTGGCTTTCTTCACTGTAAGTGACAACCTTCTACCCTTTCACAAGGAGCACATTCACACACAAAGTAGTTTTGTCTGTGCCAGGGACCCTTATGGCAATGTGGGCCTGTTGAGGCAAATATCCAATATATTTTTTGTTGTTGTTGGATTAACGATGGTCTGGCAGCTTTCCCAACAAGAGAGTTTCACACAAAATATGACAAAACAAAATAAGCCAAGCATTGAGAAAACCGAAAGGATGAAAAAGAGCCACGGAAGAAAGCTCCCCTCCCACACACCATTCATAGTCCTTACAAGCTCATAGAGAGCCTCTTCACTTAAACTAAGCGTCATAGTGCTTTTCCAGATTACAATTTCTCAACAATAAATACTTAACTTGGGAAGGTTAAAAAAAAAATAGACTAGGTTTGGACGTTGTCTGCTACAATTTACCACAAAGCAGAGTTGCTGTGTTCCATGAGGCAAACTGTTGAGCAGCACAATAATACATTTACTGCAGTCATCTGCCTTTTGCTTCCAATACACATGGTATCATAACTGTGAACGGAAGAATATAGGAGAAGTTCTTGATTTTGTATGTTTGCTGCCTCCATTGGGCTTTTCTGTATGTCCTTGCAGTGTTACTGGCTTCTGCGAACCAAGGCCTGTTTTCAGCATGACCAGTACGACTCCAAGCATTGTAGAAGCCTTAGGGGGCAAGTTTGCCGGTATATTTACCAACTGCAGTGCTCTTACCCCACCCCCAAGAGTAACCTCACACTACCCAAACAGCGAGACCCATCAGAGTGAAGGACAGAACATCTTTATTGCAGCTTCCTCCAGACTCTAATATGTGCTAATCACCATACACTAAAGGTTAGGCAGTCCTCCAGTCTGCCTTCAGCAGACAGCCCCTGGGGCAGAATGACTACACTAACTGTACTAGTCATCTGGGAAAATGAGACGGGTGCAGCGGGTCCACCCAGCCAAGCCTGCGATTAATCTGAGGCGGGGATTCATCTGGTTCAGACTCTTTGTAAAGCAAATCAACAAGTGCATACCTTGCAAAAACTTCATAATTGGCTTTGAGCCTACTCTCACACTGGATCCATTAACAAATGCACTTGTTTTAACGGAATGATGGCTGGCGAATGTTCCCATGCCGAATATTACCATGGTTTTCAAGCAAGGGTGCACGATTATTCAAACTAACCGACCCATTTGTGCAAGGGGGTGGTCTTACTCTGGCCTTTAAGGCTGAACTCTGTGTGAAGACCCTTCCATCCCCACCTAAAGAAACTATTTGTGATTATTTCCTTTTTGGCTTTGGGATCACACATACACTTGTTCTCGTTTATCACCTCTTGTGCTCCACCTCGTCCTTTGGAACTGATTTTTCTAAACTCGCTGCCCCCTTTGCATCCTTAATTCACCCGACAAGCCTAGCCCATGGGCCGCATCGCCTAAACATTCCGAAATGTCACTCTTATTAGTGCAACCCTAGGGTTGTCCTTTTCCAGGTATTGCGATATTGTCCCTAAATCACACCTTTCTGGGAGGAGGTCTTGCAACACTTGCACTGGGCCACGGGCTGGACGATCCCAAGAGAACTGAAACTCTGGGCCTGGTTCCCGTAAAGAAAAATGGAAACTTAGCAGACGTTTTGTAATACTTGGGCTGACACTGGCTAAGCGACGCATGGACCATGCCCCCCCCCCCCACTTCTGTCGGCTCAATGGCTGACAGACCTAACGGAATGGGCTAGGGAAGAGGAAACCCACATGAAACAGATGAGACGTGAGAATAGGCTGGTTGACGATTTAATTGCATGAGGGGCCATGGTTCGCAACTTGACCACGGACGACGCTGATGACTCCTTAGCTACAGGAGAAGTAACGGAGGACAAACCCACTGGTACTGCTGGCACACAAACATGGTGACCACACTATATGCACTCCGAAAGGGGCTGTGTGCACTGTTGATGGAGTGTAGGGCTCTCTTCTTTATAGCCTTGATATTGAGGCACGTGGATGCGGTGCTGCACACGATGATACTAAAACAGAGCGTGGGGGGAGGGGATTACTTTCTTCAAATATTGTTTGTTTATATCCTTATCTCAATGTATCTCATTATACTATCTGGCACATGATACTGGTATGTCAAACTGTAGATGCACTGACATTCAAAGTGTTAAAATTGTCAGACTATGAGAGGTCACTATACATTTTAAGCTGTGCATTGATGATGTATATCCTGTACCACTGTATACTGTTGAAATGACAACAAAAATGATATTTAAAAAACCCTAGGTTTGTCCTAAACCATCCGTTGACGCAAAGAGAGGGAGATACGATGGACCACATCAACCCTCGAGTCGGCAAGGTTGGCATGTGCGACATGGCAAGGGTCCCATGGTCGTACCAAACCATAATTATGTCCGAGCTTTCAAACTATAACTCACCTATCCTATGGTTCTCAAAAGAGGAAATTAGGCAAAATTACTGACACTAACTAGGCCTCGGCGGATCCTACAGCGGCCTCAGCGGATCCCAAGTGGATCCCGGATGCTTAGGACATGATTGCACCCTCACAGCCAACTACGACTAACAACCGAAACAAGAGTGTTCAATGGTACAAGAAGGAGCTTGGAAAGCTGGCCAATCGTTCTAAAGAAGCAGAATGCCATTGCCATCAACAGTATAGTGCAGCTGTTAGATCAGCTACACTCTACTGTGCAATAACAAAAAAGATGCTACCTGTAAAGCCTAATCTGCTACTATAATGGAATTAATGCCTCTAATAATTTAAAGAAAGCTTTAAAAATTATGAAACGAGCTAGCCAACATAAAATGATGATGTGCAAATATTTCTGTTGCCTTGACTCTCTAGGAAGAGCTAGCAAACTATTTTTCTACTAAAATCCATGTAATTTTAATCTACTTTCCAACAAAAGATGTGCATGCCTGTGTTGAAACACATAGAAACGCCTCCTTCAGTTTTTCTGTCGTCTTGTTTTTCCTTGGCATATGAAGAGTTTGTTTTGATAAAACTCTGCGGGTTACGTTCAGGCACCCCTTCAGACTCCTGTCCTAAGGAACCCTTCAGCACGTAGGTCCAGCAGTAACTCAAATGTCCAACACTTCTTTAGCTTTGGGTCTTCTGTCCTCACGCTACATCTACGTAAGTGTGATCGATGGTTGCATTTCGGTTATAATTTTGTTACCAGGGTTTTCTTGTATTGAGAGGGAAAGACAGAGTGTGTGTCTGTGCATGAGTGGTATAGGTTATCTCACGGTCAGTATCTCTTACCAAATTCTTTAATCCAATGTCACTAGGGTCCCCTCTCACAATGCAAGTGTGCTGAATGCCCCTATCTAGGTGTTTTCCTTAATTCCCTAGCCTAAAAATTACAAGGACGGCCGAGCTCTGGCAAAGAAACCTACCTTGGACTTCATTTGAACTAGCCATGAAAAGAGCAGCAAAAATGCACTCGCAATTAGACGATAAATTGAGATTAAGCAAACGAGCACATGCATGGATGGTCCTACATTAAACCAGAGCCAGCGGTATATTTGGGCCTCGCCTTCCCTGCTCATATAAAAACACAGTTTCTTCAACTGCGCATGGGAAAGCTGCCCTCCAAAGCTGACCGTCCCAGCTGGGAGTTCAACGGTTCGAAAGCATGTAGTCTATGTGGGTCACCAAAACAGGATCTCGTACATTTAATATGCATCTGCCCAGTATTGGGTATCCATCGTCGCCACTTCCGGAGGAGCCACTCCAATGAGAAAGGCATCCGTACATGCAGATCAGCTATACTACAAACTCTGGACTCAAAGGACCCAAAACTAATATGCCATTTGATAAATTTCCTAATTTGTTATAAGAAATTGGTATCACAGTGAATTGGTTAAATACTGTATTGATCTTGCTCCAGCTAATCATACTTATAACAAGGGTAAAAAAAAAAAAAGTTTTTTTTTTTAAGGGACTTGATTTTAAATCACCAAATATAAACACTGATGATTAATTTTATCCTTAATGTGTATAAAAATGAAATAATAATAAGTGTATATTGCTTTTTAGATATTGGAATATTGTGTCGGTTTTAATTAACTATACAATAAAAGAATATCCTATCTTTAATTCCCTAGCCTTGTATTTCTCTCTATTTTTTTGTCCATGAACTCTGCCCAGGAAGGCTAAAAGGACAAACCCTTCCCGTTTCCTCATCTTAATTGAGGCACTCACCTGCCAACCATAGATCTTGAGAAAGGGATAAGTGGAGAAAACTAGGGAACGGCTGGCTGTGCACACCTTCATTTTCCCAATATCTGTGTGCTCAGATGGAAGTCTTGGTTTGACGTAGACACTATCCCTGAGTTCCCGCCGATTCCAGGCCGCCTGACCTATGATGCCCTGTGCACAAAGCTTGACAAACTGTTTGCGGAGGGACAGTGTCAGCTTTAACTGATGTGACTACTGGGTGTTACCCAACTCCCAACTCAATGGTGCCAAACTCCACCCTGTGACTAAACGCTCTCCAGGTTCTTGGACCACATTGTTTGCTGGATTTACAGACCGACCACAGGGCTTTAGACTGCAGCTCGAGATTCTCACGCGATAGACTTTTTAGTCTATTACATTCAGGGCTAGGTTGACTGGCTTTTGAAGACATCTAAGAGCAAACTCTTCCTCTATTTCTCTAGCGTACTGAAAATTTTATATTTCCGCAGCTTCAAATACTTACTTTTGCATATATGTATTAAAATCGGTCATTTTTTACCTTTCAAATCTATTGAGAATTCCTTCATTTTGTCAATTTTCCTTAAAGCAATGGGGTAATTTCTACTGCTAAATGAATAAGGAACTGGTGCTCTTCAAGTTATGCCCACATCTAGCAGAAGGCATGCGATTCATGCTAGCACAGAGCCAGGTTACTTGTGGCCCTGAATGCTGCAGTCTTGATGTAACGTTCTCCAAGTAAGCATCTCCAACGGACAGCAGAAACAAAAATCGAAGGTTCCATTAAATCACTTGCCTTTTTGCTAAAAGCCAATACATGTATTGTTTTGCTAAAGATTTTGTTAAACGTTAAACCACGGAGGTAAAAGAAACATTGATAAATGTAATTTCTAGATGACTGCGTGAAAGTAACCCCCGTGGGAAAGGGTATTTATCAGTGTCTGAGGTCAGGGATATTGAAAGAACAGGGGGGAGAAGGAACATAGTTGCAACTTTTCAGTGATTTGTTCCTCTGTATGCACAAGAAAGCAATCTACCAAAAATCACTGCACCTTCTGACAGTCCCTAATTAAGATCTGGCTTTACAGAGCAGCTGTCATGAGACCTATTGTTAGCAATTCTTTACAATAAACACAGAATGGGATTCGGCTCTGCACTGAGAGCTATTTCTCTCCAAACCTTTGCTAATGGCTGTGTATGTATATCTTTCCACCTTCTAGGAAGTGTTTCCAGTGGAATGGATGAATACTCCGAAAAGTACTCTCAATAATCACACTGGAGCACATTCAATTATTTATTTCCTATTTGCATTCTCTGCAAAAAAGCAGACCTTTTGCTCCTTTTTCCCCAGCACTAGCAAAGATAATGAATCTGGTTGGATGGAGCCATACACTATTTGTGCATACTACACATGCAAAATAGCATTTGTAAATACCTGTGTTTACATACTTTTTAGCAGATTGATGCCAATGCGTGTGGTTTTACACTGTGGGTAATTGCTTTTATTGTGCATGAAAAGTAAACGCTGGGTTTTTAACAGTAAGCACATTTTAAATGTTTAATGTTTCTTTTTCGGTACTTTCTCTTATGTGGTATCGCTGCATGCGCTTAACTCCATTTTGTTATTTTACGACAAGTATAAACAGTTCACCACTACAGAAAATGAAAATGTGCACTTTTTTAGGATTACACTGCAGGTCTGACCACAGTCCTCAGCTTAATCACAACGCCTCATCGTCTTCAAAGTAAGGAGGGTAAATGTTCCCAGCATGCTAGAACCAGACAGTCGAGTGAAGATCGGTGAGAATCGGTATGTGCTCAATTCTGACCTCATGGCAAGGTTTCTACATCTAACCAATCTATAAGAAAGGCAATCAGCATGACCAGTAAAATTATTGTTTGGTTGCTCCTAGGTGTAGAAGCCACATTTTATGCTTCATTGATTTTTGCCGACCTCCAGGACAGGGTAACACATCGCAACATGATTCTTTGGTGCTAAATGAAATGAAATGTACATTTATAAAGCGCACTACTGCCCAGAGGCATCTAGGTGCTAACCAAAACCGGAGGGAAAAAAAACCCAAAGCAGGAAAGAATTTGAACAATACGTCGACCTATTGGTTGAAAAGCTAAACAGGTTTTAAAACAAACAGCAGTACGTTGGACAATATTAAGGCCCTTTCTCACGTTGCCCAATAAGCACTAAAAACATGGAAATAATTACACGTCTGTTTTATTGTTTTTGAAAAGCATTCGATAGCATCGAACGCAGGCCTCCTTTGGGCCAAACTGGTTAAGTGGAGTGTCCTCAAAAACATATTAAATACAATTATTCCTCGGTACCCCAACAACTGGGTGCAACTGACATTAGACAGAGAAGGAACTCTGAAGGAAAACTCAGGCCAATAAGGGCCTCAAGAAAGGCATATTTAGTTTATTTGTTGTGGACATGGAGGCAGCAGCTGCAAATCCCAGAGCGTGCTCTCCCAAGATTAATCATCATCAGCTACGGATTCTGCAATTTGCGGACAATACTGCTATTTTAGACTTCACCACCATAGGGCTTTAACACTCACTAAATCACTTGCACAGCTATTGTCAGTGCAACAATATTGACATTAATTACAATAAAACGAAAGTCCTAACTTTCACAAAGAAATATAAAGCTACAAGTAAATGGTCGCTGGAGGGTAATCAGATTTCAAACACCTAATCATGCAAATATTCAAGGATGGAATCTGAATCAACATCCCATTACAACGCCCACAACAAGGGCTGAAAGAAAGACAGGTGTAAGGTTTGCATTTAAAAAAAACGCATCATTTGAACCGCCCAACAGGGCAACAGCTACAAAATGTACTACATGCAAAATTCTTGACCTCATTAACCTACGGACTGATTGATTTTCCACTTAAATTCGATAATTGGCTAAACAAGTACAGACCCGATTATATCGCATTATTTTAAGTTAGCTAATTCCATCAGTCAATCCCAATCTGACTTGATTTCAATCTCAGGGAGCAATCCCTAAACCAAAAATCTGCGTTATTTAAACTTTGGTTCAAACAAGTGGATAAAGGCATATTGAAAGCAAAGGAGTCAATAGGGGCCTCATCTGTCAAATCCATTTTGAGTACACTCCAGATGACACCACACTGGAATTCCAATATATCATACCAGTCATACAAAATGACCTTTAAAAAAAAAAAAAGATTATGGCAAAATTGAGACAAAAAGACATACTACGAGTCCAAACTAGGTAGAAGGGCAAATTAGTACTGAACACTTACAGCGATAAGGCTACACCAGGCTACCTGAATCTCTCACTGCCATGGGCATCAAAAATTACTTTTTTGAGACTACAGTGCGGGCTGTTCGATGTGGGTGAAAGTCATCAAATTTGTAAACAGTTTCGAGGCAACCAGGCATGTCGGTTCTGCATGTATCAAACAGTTGTTAGCCCATGTCAACTGTATGTGCCTCACCTTTGAAGTAGAAAGAAGACAGCTTCTACTACAGAAGTTTTATGAGCAAATGGTAGAACATGTTCCAAAGAAATTACACTGTGCTTTGCCAGCAAAGATGTTTTTTTTATCAGCAGATTCATAACGTTTATGAATATGGTCTCAAAACACACTGGCAGCTGACTGAAAATAGTGTAAAGAATGGAAGCACCCCTTACTGCGGCCATACACCACAGCAGGTGTCTCCAACCAGTCAGAGTAGCTCACAGCCTTAACTTAATTTGTTTTAAAGCATAGGGTCACATTTTTCTTTTAAAGTTAAGGGAAGCTGTGTTTATTTTAAATCATTTTATTCAGGCTGCACATAGCAAGACCTGATAATGAGCAGTGTTGGAGTCAGATTTATGACTCAGGGTACACAGGTGAAGAACGGAGGAATTTAACTCAAATAATTCCTTGTCAACTCAATATTGGAGTGCAAGAACAAAATGATGCTTCTGAATGGTAGAAAATGAAGTTACCTAAATGATTAAGCTAACTCTTAATTTTCTCCCATTTCAAAGTGTCACATTTACAAATAGTAGGCCTCTTGCTGCCAGTAGACACTGTGCCATATTTGTAACCAGTGGCGGCCGCTCCACTGGAGCGGAGGAGAGCCCCCCCACCCTCCCAGCAAATAAAACGATAAAAAACGGGTTTTAAACCAGTTTTGTCGTTGTTTTGTTTTAATCCCCTTGACCCGCCCCCCAGGACTCTGACGAGTCTTGGGGGCAGGTCCAGGGGATGACTGCTGGTGGGGGAGTGAGGCACCCCCTTCCCTGTGCATGAGGTGTTTGGCTGGCCGTCTCAGGCCGGCCAAACCCCTCATGCGCCGTGAAGCTCTCTCCAGCCGCGTTGCTGGGGCTGGAGAGAGCAAGCACAGGCTCCCAGTCTGCCTGGGAGCGCAAGCTGCAGGCGGTCAGGCCAATCCGGATACTGCTTTCCTGCAGCCTCAGGATTGGCCCCAGTGCATTCTGGGGGACTGTGCCCAGAACCAGGAAGGGCGCGATGCAGCGGGAGACGGCGGCGTGAAGGTAAGTTTTATTCTTTTTTTAAATTTTTACCTTTCGACTTGTTTCTTTCCCTTCCTCGGACCTGGCCTGCCCCGCCTCTTTGGCAGGGGACAGCCACTACCGTTTATATGAAAACAAGTTACTTACCTGTAACTTTGGTTCTCCAGTATTGGTAACTTTCATAGATTCCCATAGTTTGTATCATTCCCCGTCGTCGGAATGGGAGTCCCCGGTAAATAAAAATAAATACCATAGCAGTAGGTACAAAAGAAGAAAAAAGGCCTAGGCCTCATCTCATTTTGTAGCATATCCACCTCTTTTTGTATAAGAGACCAAAAACACTGAACAGCCAATCAGAACAGCCTCACCCCATAGAACCCTCCTGAGAGAGCCTCAGAGCCTCAGATTTTCGTAGCCGTTGTATAACAGTATAACAGAAGATGCTAGAGTGAGCTTTCCCAGGGGAGGAGGGTGGGCGCATGGGAATCTATGAAAGTTACCAATACTGGAGAACCAAAGTTACAGGTAAGTAACTTGTTTTCTTACTCCAGTATTGGAACTTTCATAGATTCCCATAGCTTGCATCAGAATAGCCAGCAGTTAGGAAAAAAATGCACATTTTGTGAAATAATACATTGTATAACCTTGCAAGATGTATATCGTCATAGGGATAACAGTTACCAAAACAGTAGTCAGAAAACATCGTTAGATACAAAATGTGCAAAAGCAATAACAGGAAGGGGGGTTGGAGGGGAAAGCTCACCGCTTATTGGAAGAGATTCCTCAGGAACGCCTGTCCCACTGCAGCATCACTTCGTGTGGAAGCATCTAAGCAGTAATGCTTTGTGAAAGTATGGGCACTGCTCCATGTTGCTGCCCTGCAAATGTCTTTGATAGGCACTCCCGCGAAGAGAGCCACAGAAGAAGAAATGGATCTCGTAGAGTGCCCCCGGACCCGCCCTTCTAGGGGCTTACCGGCCGCTTGGTGACAGTATTGGATCGCGCTGGCAATCCATCGTGCAACCCCTTGCTTCGAAAGAGGGAAACCCTTGCGAGGGGCACTGAAAGCAACAAAGAGCTGTGTAGATCTTCTGAAATCTTTGGTGCGCTGGAGATAGAATTTTAAACACCTTTGAACATCCAAAGTATGAAGAGCCCTTTCCGCTGGAGTAGAAGGTCGAGGAAAATAGGATTTGAGAATGACCGGCTCATTCAAATGAAAGTCAGAAGGGACTTTCGGGATAAATTTGGGATTGGTCCTCAGAATCAGAGTGTCCTTTTTAAACTGCAAGAACGGATCTTTGATAGTGAGAGCGTGTAGTTCACCTACCCTCCTGGCTGATGTTAAAGCGAGAAGGAGGGCCACGTTCCATGAGAGGAATTTAAGGTCCGCCCTAGGAATTGGCTCAAAAGGCGGCCTCATGAGTTGAGTAAGGACTAAGTTGAGCTGCCACAGAGGTGGTGGAGAACTAACTGGTGGGAAAACTCTAAAAAGTCCTTTTAAAAATTGTTTCACGATTCTTGCCGACCAGAGGGAAGGACCAGAAGAAGTTCGTCTGAATCTAGAGATAGCTGCCAGGTGCACTTTGATAGAGGAATGAGCGAGACCTGACTTAGCTAAAGTCAAAATGTATGGCAAAATTTGATGAGGAGCAGAGGAATAAGGATGAATGTTCTCTTGCCGGCACCACAGGCAGAAACGCTTCCATTTCAAGCGATAGGTCTTATTCGTACTTGGTGCACAGGCCTGAGCTAGCACCTCTCTGCATTCTTGAGAGATATTTAAATTTTGAAACTCTCTGTGCTCAGGAGCCACGCTGTTAACTGAAGTGAGCTCGGATCCGGATGTACCACTTGGCCCTGGGACATCGTCAACAGAGAGGGAATTGGGCGCAGATGAATTGGATGGTCCAGGGAGAGCAGGAGAAGCTCCGTAAACCAAAACTGGCGGGGCCACGCCGGGGCCACCAGAATCATCCTGCAGGGTTCCGCTTTGAGCTTCTTGAGAAGCCTTGGAATAAGTGGAATCGGAGGAAAAGCGTAAACAAAGGCGCCTGACCAGGCCATCGAAAGCGCATTCCCCAATGATCCCTGATGGTGTTCCCTGCTTGCGTAGAGTCGGCATTTCTTGTTCTCTGGGGTGGCAAATAGATCTATGGACAGAGTGCCCCAGAGATTGAAAATTCTTCCCAGAGTGCGATTGTCTAGTTCCCACTCGTGGCTCACCGATTTGAGGCGACTTAGTGTATCCGCCGTCTTGTTGAGGGCACCCGGAAGATGCTCCGTCGAAAGAGAGATCTGATGTTGGATACTCCACTCCCAAAGCTCCTGAGCTTCCTTGGATAGCAGACGAGACCTTGTTCCTCCCTGTTTGTTCACATAATGCATGGCCGTCGTGTTGTCCGTACAGACCAGGACGGTGGATCTGCGGATCCGCGGAAGGAAAGCTTGTAAGGCCAGACGAATCCGCTCTGAGCTCCAACAGATTGATGTGGAGAATGCGTTGCTGGGGTTGCCAGTGGCCGCTCACCTGAAGGTCTTGTAGTACCACTCCCCAGCCTTCTAGAGAGGTGTCTGTTGTAAGTATTAGAGGAGCTGGGCTGACAGTGAAAGTGAGACCCTGAGAGATATTGTCTGATCGTCCACCAGTTGGCAGCCTGTTTCATAGGCTGATTTATCCTTACTTTGTCGTCGAAAGAGCCTTCTGCTTGGCGCCACTGCAAATCCAGTTGTTCTTGGAGAGGGCGCATTCGTAGCCTGCAATGCGGAATTAAGGGAATGCAGGATGAGATCGATCCTAGAAGGGACTTGTATAGGCGAACTGAAAGTGACCGTCTTTTTTGCAACTGACGGGCAGAGGCCATCAGTTTCGTCTGCCTTTCTTCTGATGGAAACGCTTTGCAACAAGTTGTGTCCAGAATAGCACCTAGGAACTTGGCCGATTTGGACGGGCACAGGACTGACTTTGCCTTGTTGAGCTGAAGCCCCAGGTGACGGAAGAGTTGAGTGCATGTTTCGACTGCCTCTGTTGCTGCCTGAGAAGACGGTGCCTTTACCAACCAGTCGTCCAGGTAAGGGAAAACCTGTAGAGTGTCTCCTGAGAAACGCTGCGACTGGGGCTAAGACCTTCGTGAATATCCGCGGTGCGGATCTGAGTCCGAAAGGCAGGACCTTGAATTGGAAGTGGCTCTTGGCTACTGTAAAGCGTAAAAACTTCCTGTGGGCCGGGTGGATGGGAACATGGAAGTATGCGTCCTCGAGATCTAGGGTGGCCATGTAATCTCCTGGATTGAGGAGCCGCAAGATGTCTTGTAGGGATACCATCCGAAAAGAGAGCTTTATGAGATAGGTGTTTAGCTCCCTCAGGTCTAAAATTGGGCGCCATTTTTCTACGGTCTTTTGAACGAGAAAGAACCGGGAATAGAATCCCTTGCCCCGCTGAGATAGAGGCACCGGCTCTATCGCTCCTTTGAGAAGTAGTTGGTGGGCTTCTATACGTAGATGGTGTAGATGTTTGGATTCGGTGGCGCGAGGGCTCTGGATGGTGGTTGGTGTTGAAACTCCAGTGTATGGCCTGACAAGACGATATTGAGAACCCACCGGTCCGATGTTATAAGTTGCCAGTTGTGGAAGCATTGTGATATCCTGTCCCCCACTGGTGTAACAGGGGACGAAGGAACAGTAGGAAGAGCCGGGAAGCCGCTACTGGTGCTTAGAGGAATCCCTCCCCTGGCGCCCTTGTCGTCCTCTAGATGACGGTCGAGAGAAAGACAACGATTGGCCTTGACGCTGTGAATATTGTGGCCTGTAAGACTGAGAGGGTTGCGAGTAGGAGGAATAGCGCTGCTGTTGGTATCTGCCTCTGTATGAAGAAAAACCTCTTCCTCTCGCTCCACGGAAAGGAACCTTGCGGTATTGCAGAGTCCCAAGGGACTTCGCAGTGTCCGTGTCCTTCTTTATGTCTTGCAGCGCATTGTCAATGTGCTTTCCAAATAGCATTTCACCATCGAACGGAAGATCCAGGATCTTGTTTTGGACCTCCGGACGAAACCAAGTGGCCCGAAGCCAGCCTTGCCGTCGAAGGACTGCTGCTCCTGCGAGAGACCGGAAAGCCGTAGTAGCAATGTCCATTGCACGATCAATTATTTCAGAGGATGAACGTTCCCCCTCCTGCAAGATCTTCTTGGCTTCAGCCTTTGCTTCCTCGGGTAGCTGGTCTAAATAAGGGGATAGATCACACCACATCTGGCGATCATACCGTCCAAGAATAGCCAAGGCATTGGCCGCTCTGACCAGGAGGCTGGACATGGAAGAAAACCTCTTCCCAACATTATCTAGCAATCTTCCCTCTTTATCAGGTGGCGTGGTAAGAGGTGCTGCCGGATTTTTTGATTTTCTTTGGGCCGCTTGTGAAATTACAGAGTCCGGTTTCGGCTGGCTGACCAGACAAGCGGGACTATCCTCTGGAGCTTTGTATTTCTTTTCCAGACGAGGAAGCACAGGCACGACCGTTGCCGGCGACTTCATGACCTTTATCCCTTCATCCCAGACATGGCCCACTATTGGGATAGAGCGAACAGACTTCCTGTGAGGTTCTTTGAAGTCAGATAAAAAACATTCCGATGGTACCGATGGAATGGGCAGATAGAAACGTTTAGAAGCCCTTTCCATTAAATTGTGAAACCCTCCTATATCAGCTGGAGGAGAATCTACCGGATCAGGAGTTGGAGAGGCGGGATCCGGAATAATGTAATCATCCCATTCCCTATCCGGGTCTGGGATTGTGATAGTGCCCTGGTCATCGTCCGATGAGACGTCCTGGACAGTGACCACGTTCTGTCGCGGTTCCGTTAGATCCTGTACCGGAGTTTGAGGGAGCTCGGGTGCAACCGGACAAGGAGGTTGAATTGGAGGTTGAGTTGGAGGCATTTGCCCTGTCTCTTGGCTGGAGGACTGAGACGGAAATCTCCTCCTGTAGTCCGACAGCATGAATTGTAGGTCTGTAACGAGTGAGGATGGCATGCAGACCATGTCCTGCTGATACTGATCCTGGGACCTAGATTGCGGCACATATTGTTGTTGCTCCATATAATAGTCAGTAAACAACAAGGGGGACAATGAGGGCTTGATAAAGGTCCACCGTACATGCCCTGGGTAGAACTAGAAGACAAAAGAGGTACGGTGTTCCTGGGTGGCAAGTTGGCCACCTGGTTAGTACTCAGAGTGGTGGGGAGGTGGGGAATACCTCCTTTCGGAACTAGGACCCTCACACACCCAGCAAGCTAAGTGTCATGCTTCATCATATGGGTCTGCTCCTCGTCGAGCCGGCGCTGCAATGCTCGACGGGCACCCATAAAGGGGCTCTTTATCGGAGATCTTTTGTTCCTTGCCGTATAGGTGTCGTGGGTGTGAGGGGCCTGGTAAGATGTAGATGTGGTGTGTGGGTTAAAACAGGTAAGGGAATCCTCTATAATTATTTTTATTCTGGAGAGGTCACAACCTGAATAAAAAGTAAAAAGAAGGAGGGCGACTATTTTGTTTTAATCTGACAAATTACGCTCTACCCCTTAGTGGTCAACATGTTTCTCGCCTATAAAATGTCTCTAATAGATCAGTTGGCGATTCCTCAGGACCTAGTGACTAAATGAAAACTATCTACAGTGTGTGGTGTGGTTCTACATACCACTTCTTCTCTCGGTAGGACGTTGCCCCGGAGAAAAGCAACCAACCTAGAGTACAAACAAAAGGATCAAAAAACCAAAAGGAAATATTGGTACATGGTCCTATTGATTCAAGTGGGTGTGTTTCACCGTACACAACCTCTTTGAATCTATACAAGTGATAAAAACAACGTGATTTCATGCATATCACATTCTACGTGTGCCTTCATTTGTATTTAGAATATAAAACCTCTGTGTAACCAGTTAGAGTAATTGAACAACATGGTGAGTGAGTATCAGCTCACCTCTTAAGGATTCAAGTGCTGCTACATCAGACCGCAGCGGAGTATATGGACACTCAACGTAGTGTCGCTGTTTATTAAAAGGAAAAAACAAACAACAAAATATGTTGGGTGTGGGCTTGTAGGCACAACGTTTAGTTGCTAAGGCCATGACTCTAGAGCATTAAAAGTGAAAGTGGGCATGGTTCAGGTTAAAGTAAGCCCATAGTCGTGAAATTGGTATCATTGACAAGGTTATTCAACAGACTCAAAAGTGCCCCAGACCTGCCTGCGTAGCTGCTGGCGCCTTCACCATGCGCTCCGACATTATGCCAATCGTGCGGTGTGTTAAGAGCGCCTACAGCGCCCAAGCTATGTCTTAGTGCAGAGCTCTACAGAACATCAGAGTCAGCGTACCCTTCCCAAAGACCAGCGGTAACTTGTCAGCAATTCCCAGCACCTCTTACCTCTCTTAAAAGCTTGTGACCAGGCATAGTCTCAACGTGTAATCCATACTCACCTGCTCCCGCTCAGAGCAGTCCAGCTCACCTACCCGCTCTGCTGCATCAGGAAGGAAAAGACATGTTGTCGGTTCCTGTCTTAAATACCCTCTCCTGGTGCCATTAAGCATGGTAAATCAGCCGCACCTGGTGTGTGGTGTGATGGTGTCGGCATGACATCATCTACAGTGTAACCATGGAGGCCATCTTTGAATGTGGTGAAGGTCTATAGTTCTGGCTATTACCTTGATGTGGACGCGCATCAAGGGCTTCAAATTTGGCATTGAGTGGAGCGGTTTTATCAACAATGTGAACAAGAATTTATACAGTGCAAAAGTGCTCACGTCACTGCGCCAAATTTGTGCATAAGTTGCTGGCGACTGCCGATTGGGTGATTCGTATGTCGGCCATCTTAGAGTGTAGTATTGTACTCTATTGTTAGTTGTTAGATATATCGTCCTAACATAGCCTAATCTCCATATCTGACTAGCCTGATGTCGATATCATGTGGCAGAGATGTATAAAGAGGTGAGAGACTAGCGTGGAGTCTTAAGCTGATATATTAATTTGTTAAAGTTGCAGATAATGGTTGTATATATCAGATTAATTAAGGGTGCTCCAGGGTATGGCATCGTTCAGGCCGTCATTTGCTAAGTCAAGACGGAACACCCACCTTTGTTCAATCCTGTACAAAGCAGTCTGTGTTATTTGTTGGTGGGATTCTAGGATGACCCAGCGTAGACTCTCTGGGGGTGTCCGAGTTCAGAGAAGTGGGTGTATAGTTTGGTGGTAGTTTTATGGCAACGAATATTGCTCTTATGCTCAGTGATTCTGACCTTAACGGGCCTCATGGTCATGCCAACATACCTCTTGTCACAAGGGCAGGTCAGCATGTACACACAACGTGGGGTGTTACAGTTAGTGTGTTTGATTAGCGTCCATGTAAATGTGTCTGATAGAACCAATTGTTTGGTGTGTCTGGTCTGTGGGCACACGATACAAGAGCCGCAGGGATAGTGTCCTGTCACGGGTGGGAGATCCCACAGTTGCCTCTGGTTAGGGATGTTGCTCTTCTTGGGTCTAGTGTGCACCAACATATCTTTCAAATTGTTGGTACGTTTAAACGCAAACCTTGGTTTGGGTATTGACAGAGTACCCGTGTTCAGAATTGCCCAGTGTTTGTTCACTGCCTTCTTTATTAGATTGGATCTAGGTGTGTACGTGGTCACACAGGTCAAAATGTCAGTGGGTTCTTTCTCATGTACCTCTAGGAGGCTTTCACGATTATTATTTCTTGCTCGTTTCATGCAAAGTTTTCTTTTACCCATTACTCTCTGCCTCATAGACCATGGTGGTTATCTGATTAACGACCGAGATAACCGCCATGGTCTATGAGGCAGAGAGTAATGGGTGGATCAGTGGTAAAGAAGCTGATTTCTTGATTACCAAACATCCCAAAACACCCTATTTTTACACTCTGCCGAAAATACATAAGGGGAGCACCCCTGTTCTGGGCAGACCTATAGTTTCAGGAATCGGCTCACTCTTAGAGCCGCTCTCAAAATTCTGCGACCATTACCTACAACCTTTGGTCAAACAGACACCATCATACATCAGGGACACAACAGATATCCTCTGTGTTATAGGTGAACTAGAAAACACAGGCGATATTGACCTCCTGGTCACCTTGGATGTGGAACAACTGTATACCAATATCCCACAGAGAGAGACATTGGCAGTAATAGAATCTGCACTAAGTGGGAGTGAATGGACAGCAGCAACACCCATTTCGTTCATCATGCAATGTGCCACCCTGGCCTTAACAGAAAACTTTTTTGAGTTTGACAGCCAACTCTTCCACCAGTCTCAGGGTACTTCGATGGGGAGTACCTTTGCCCCCAGTGTGGCATGTTTGTATATGGCGGCGTTTGAACAAGAGACCATCCAACATGCGAGTAACCCCTTCGGAGCTAACCTGAGACTGTGGAAGAGGTACATAGATGACATCCTCATCTTTTGGCAGGGTGACATACAGAGATGCGCTGAATTTTGCGAGTGGATTAACACAAAAAACCAGTACTTGAAATTCACCCACACTATATCTGCCACGAACATTGCCTTCCTAGATCTCACCATCAGATTACAAGAGGGTAGAATAACGACATCCCTATACAAAAAGCCTACCGACAGAAACAGCTTGCTACTGTACAGCAGCTATCATCCTGCTACACTGAGAAATAACCTTCCCTTCAGCCAATTTCTAAGAATTAGAAGAAATTGTAGTTCTACAGAGGACTACAAAATTGAAGCAGAGATACTGGCTGACAATCTGCTGAAGAGACAATACCCTAAGAAACAGGTTCACTCTTGCATGAAACGAGCAAGAAATAATAATCGTGAAAGCCTCCTAGAGGTACATGAGAAAGAACCCACTGACATTTTGACCTGTGTGACCACGTACACACCTAGATCCAATCTAATAAAGAAGGCAGTGAACAAACACTGGGCAATTCTGAACACGGGTACTCTGTCAATACCCAAACCAAGGTTTACGTTTAAACGTACCAACAATTTGAAAGATATGTTGGTGCACACTAGACCCAAGAAGAGCAACATCCCTAACCAGAGGCAACTGTGGGATCTCCCACCCGTGACAGGACACTATCCCTGCAGCTCTTGTATCGTGTGCCCACAGACCAGACACACCAAACAATTGGTTCTATCAGACACATTTACATGGACGCTAATCAAACACACTAACTGTAACACCCCACGTTGTGTGTACATGCTGACCTGCCCTTGTGACAAGAGGTATGTTGGCATGACCATGAGGCCCGTTAAGGTCAGAATCACTGAGCATAAGAGCAATATTCGTTGCCATAAAACTACCACCAAACTATACACCCACTTCTCTGAACTCGGACACCCCCAGAGAGTCTACGCTGGGTCATCCTAGAATCCCACCAACAAATAACACAGACTGCTTTGTACAGGATTGAACAAAGGTGGGTGTTCCGTCTTGACTTAGCAAATGACGGCCTGAACGATGCCATACCCTGGAGCACCCTTAATTAATCTGATATATACAACCATTATCTGCAACTTTAACAAATTAATATATCAGCTTAAGACTCCACGCTAGTCTCTCACCTCTTTATACATCTCTGCCACATGATATCGACATCAGGCTAGTCAGATATGGAGATTAGGCTATGTTAGGACGATATATCTAACAACTAACAATAGAGTACAATACTACACTCTAAGATGGCCGACATACGAATCACCCAATCGGCAGTCGCCAGCAACTTATGCACAAATTTGGCGCAGTGACGTGAGCACTTTTGCACTGTATAAATTCTTGTTCACATTGTTGATAAAACCGCTCCACTCAATGCCAAATTTGAAGCCCTTGATGCGCGTCCACATCAAGGTAATAGCCAGAACTATAGACCTTCACCACATTCAAAGATGGCCTCCATGGTTACACTGTAGATGATGTCATGCCGACACCATCACACCACACACCAGGTGCGGCTGATTTACCATGCTTAATGGCACCAGGAGAGGGTATTTAAGACAGGAACCGACAACATGTCTTTTCCTTCCTGATGCAGCAGAGCGGGTAGGTGAGCTGGACTGCTCTGAGCGGGAGCAGGTGAGTATGGATTACACGTTGAGACTATGCCTGGTCACAAGCTTTTAAGAGAGGTAAGAGGTGCTGGGAATTGCTGACAAGTTACCGCTTGTCTTTGGGAAGGGTACGCTGACTCTGATGTTCTGTAGAGCTCTGCACTAAGACATAGCTTGGGCGCTGTAGGCGCTCTTAACACACCGCACGATTGGCATAATGTCGGAGCGCATGGTGAAGGCGCCAGCAGCTACGCAGGCAGGTCTGGGGCACTTTTGAGTCTGTTGAATAACCTTGTCAATGATACCAATTTCACGACTATGGGCTTACTTTAACCTGAACCATGCCCACTTTCACTTTCAATGCTCTAGAGTCATGGCCTTAGCAACTAAACGTTGTGCCTACAAGCCCACACCCAACATATTTTGTTGTTTGTTTTTTCCTTTTAATAAACAGCGACACTACGTTGAGTGTCCATATACTCCGCTGCGGTCTGATGAAGCAGCACTTGAATCCTTAAGAGGTGAGCTGATACTCACTCACCATGTTGTTCAATTACTCTAACTGGTTACACAGAGGTTTTATATTCTAAATACAAATGAAGGCACACGTAGAATGTGATATGCATGAAATCACGTTGTTTTTATCACTTGTATAGATTCAAAGAGGTTGTGTACGGTGAAACACACCCACTTGAATCAATAGGACCATGTACCAATATTTCCTTTTGGTTTTTTGATCCTTTGTTTGTACTCTAGGTTGGCTGCTTTTCTCCGGGGCAACGTCCTACCGAGAGAAGAAGTGGTATGTAGAACCACACCACACACTGTAGATAGTTTTCATTTAGTCACTAGGTCCTGAGGAATCGCCAACTGATCTATTAGAGACATTTTATAGGCGAGAAACATGTTGACCACTAAGGGGTAGAGCGTAATTTGTCAGATTAAAACAAAATAGTCACCCTCCTTCTTTTTACTTTTTATTCAGGTTGTGACCTCTCCAGAATAAAAATAATTATAGAGGATTCCTTACCTGTTTTAACCCACACACCACATCTACATCTTACCAGGCCCCTCACACCCACGGCACCTATACGGCAAGGAACAAAAGATCTCCGATAAAGAGCCCCTTTATGGGTGCCCGTCGAGCATTGCAGCGCCGGCTCGACGAGGAGCAGACCCATATGATGAAGCATGACACCTAGCTTGCTGGGTGTGTGAGGGTCCTAGTTCCGAAAGGAGGTATTCCCCACCTCCCCACCACTCTGAGTACTAACCAGGTGGCCAACTTGCCACCCAGGAACACCGTACCTCTTTTGTCTTCCATATAATAGTCGTCAGAGTCCGAGTCCTGATACTTCACATGCAGTTGAGATGGGCTATCTGCATCACCATAAGGTCCGTCATCATCCTCAGAAAACTCCTCTTTCAAAAGAAGTGCAGGAGGCAGGGGTGTTACCTTCCTTGGGGAAGTCATTTCCGGAGTAATGCAACGCCTCCTTATAGAAATTGCCACATTGTGTATCGTCGACGATGTCGTCGACGGAGCCACCGACGACGAAGATTGAACCGTCGACGACGAAAGGGCCACCGTCGACGGGACCGTCGTCGAGACCGTCGTCAGTATTAAGCTGGAAGCTGTCGACGTCGACGTGGTCGCCGTCGACACCATCATCGTCGTCATCCTCGTCGACGTGGAAGTAGTCATCGTAGACGTCGATGACATAACAAAGGGTACCTCATTCTGTGGCGTCGTCGTCGAAGTCGTCGTCGACGAAGTCAACGGAGACGAAGAAACTCTCGTCGACGAGCCCGTTGACTGAGCCAAAGTCGATGTTGGTTGAATTTTCGAAGCTGTCGTCGACGGAACCGATGTCGTCGAACGAATTTTCCTGTCAGCTTTCACCTCAGGTGGGACAGAAGCTGGTTGTTTGAACATTTTTTGTTTCTCAGAGGGTGGAGAAGAAACAGAAGACCCATGGCTCGTCTTCTTACTTGATGCCACCTCAGTAACCAGTCCTTCCCTCTCCTTTACACCTCGGTGAGGAGATTTGATGGGACTACGCCTGTCAGACCTATCAGAGGTCTTTTGTAAGGCTTTGGCAGGGGGGTCTGAAGAAGTTGAAGGTGAAGACCTACCCCTTTTCTGTGATCTCCTCGAAGATGTCGCAGAGGAGGCATCATCACTGTCACTTGAAACAGGATCTTTCCGTGACTTCAATTTTTGTATCCAGGTGAGCAGACGTCGCTCACGGTCCCGCAAGGTTTTTGTAGAGAAGGTCCTACAAATCTTGCAGTCAGTAGCCTTGTGGTCCGGATACAAACAATAAATACAGTCTTTATGTTTGTCCTCCACATAAAGCCTCTTTTTGGAGCAGGTGGCACAAGCCTTGAACAGAGCCTTCTTTTCCTTATCAGACATAATGTAGATTTGAAGAGTTGAGAAGTTGAAGAATGAAGAAAAACTGAGCAGAGCTCAGTGGAGACTCCCTTGCACAACGTGCGGTAGAAAATCTGAGGCTCTCTCAGGAGGGTTCTATGGGGTGAGGCTGTTCAGTGTTTTTGGTCTCTTTTACAAAAAGAGGTGGATATGCTACAAAATGAGATGAGGCCTAGGCCTTTTTTCTTTACCGGGGACTCCCATTCCGATGACGGGGAATGATACAAGCTATGGGAATCTATGAAAGTTCCAATACTGGAGTAACTGAAAAATACAGTCCTCTTTTTTTTTTGAATGGGAGAACCTTAAGGAGAAAAAAAATATTTTTATGAAACATTAAGTCTTAATGCTTTTCTCCACTTTCAATTCAGCCAATTACGTCAATGTTATATGAAGCAAGGTTCTTCACTTTAAATTCCTCCCATTTAAACTAATTGCAGTATCTTTCTGCTATATATATATATATATATATATATATATATATATATATATATATATATATATATATATATATATATATATATATATATATAGCACCTTGTCTACAGGCCACTAGGAGCAAGATGCCTGGTGTTTGTAAATGCGACACTTGGAAATGGGATTCAAATTAATTGATACGTTTTATGAAATCCATATAAACAAAGTTAACTCTTCAGTTTAATTTTCTCCCATTTCAAAGTGTCTGCTTTACACACAGCAGGCATCTTGCTTCCAGTGGCTGGTAGACACAGTGCCATATTTATAACTGAAAAATATAGCAGTATTATTTTAAGGGGGGCAAATTTAAAGTGCAGAAAAATGTTCCACATCATGAAAATTTTTGCATAATGCTTTCTGCAATGTACATTTCTCCCATTTAAAAAAATGGTTATATGTTATTATACATGTAACAGTGCCACATATGACAAAAGGTATTCCAGTTCCACAAGTACATACGACATAGGCTCCCAGTCACTCATACACATTTATTCCATTCATACGCACACATGTTCATACATCCGCTAAAGAGCACACTCTCACTGACACACATGGCAGTCCTGTCATAGTGCCCCTAGTCAAAATATTTAAAACCATAGTAAATGGTTCTATGGACATTAGGCTTAAAGTCAATGGAGCTGGGCATGAGCGTGTCTGGTAACAATGCGCTAGTTGCTTGGCCTTCCGTAGCTCACAATGTTTTCACTGATCAGAAGGAGCTCTCACTGCAGAAAAGGTTGGAGACCCCTGCACCACAGAGACTGATTTGCATTACGTTATGTATCTTTTAATGGTAAAATTGAAGTGGAATTGCTATTTACTTTATTTACTTGTTTCTTTATTTACAGTTAAGACTTTATATAGAATGGTTTTAATTTTCAATAAAACATTACTACCAGTAGATGTATGCATGGTATGTGACTGAATGGGCAACATATGGAATTATATGAAAAGATGATCAGTCACCTTCTGCCTAAAGCAGTAAGAGCATGTGGAACACGTATGACATTGCATTTCAGTTTTTGCATGTTTTTAGCTTTTATTTAGAGCCGACAAGCACGCGGAGGAATACATCGACGACACTCACACACGAAATGTACACTATCAGAACACATGATGCAGCACCGGTCTTGTCAGTAGATTATTACACTTCTATGCAAGCATTTTTTCCAATTTATAGGTGCTCTCAAATGACCAGTGATGAGCAGATGGTTAAGGCAATATCACAGGATTAAGTGTAGAGTACCAGGATTTGGATCTTAGGTTACTGGACACCAAAGTAAGCTGCAGGTCACACTTTAGAATCCCAGAAGGGTCATCTTCCCATTACTGTTGTCTAGGGTGATACAAAGCCAGCAATTTAGGCACTAGATCATCTTCCTCTCAAGAGGAGGCAAGTTGTCCAATATGGAAAGCAGAAAATGTCCTAAACAGCCCAGTATTTTTGAAAGGCCAGCTCTTCTAATAGAGGAGCACAAGCCTTAAGGAATGTGTCCCAGCCATGGTGTGTGTGTGTGTATGTGTGTGTGTGTGTATATATATATATATATACATACATATATATATTCACTGAAAAAACCATAGGTTTCAGACACGTTATAGTTACAAATTAGCATTTAAAAAACCTTTGAAATTCACTGAAAAAACCATAGGTTTTAGGGACAGTTTTAGTTACTTGGACATTGCACTCGTACAAAACCCGTGAAATTCCCACGTTATAGTTAGTTCAGCTAACTATAACTCGCGCCCGCAATGCACTGCTGATGACGTCACATATTACATCACTCATGACATGGTCAGTGACATCACTGATGACATCACTGATGACATCTCAAATGACATCACTGATGACATCATCCAGTGACTGTGTGTTTCTGTAAAGTTTAAATATTTTTAATATATATAGGAAAAGACGTATTGAAGAATGAGTGGGTGTGTAAGTGTCTGTATGGATGATTTAGTAGGTGCGTGACTGACTCTATAAGTGAGTGATTTAACGTATCTTACTGAATGCATGGGTTAGTGACTAAACTGGGTGAATGTCTGTATCCGTCTGTCTGTTGCTGTGTAAGTGGCTGCATGTGTTTGTGAATAGCTAAATGAGTGTCTATATGAGTTATTGAATGCTTGTCTGAGTATCTGTATGGGTGCCTGAGTGTTTGTGTGGGAGGGGTGTGTGCAACTCTGTGCATAGATGTGTGAGTGGGTGATTCACTCAGTGGATGGTTTCAAGAGTGCATCTGTGATAGACTGTATGGGTGGGTAAGTGTGTGTAAGAGTGTGTTAGTGAGTGAATGTATGTCCCAGTGGTACATGTGTGAGTAACTACATATGTGAAAGGCAGTATATATGTGTGTTGGAGTATATAAATAGCTATAAGCAAGAGTGAGTGATTGTGATAGTGGCTGTATGGATGAGTGTGTGCTTGTATCTGTGATTGTATAAGAGCGTAACAATGTGCTACTATTTGTATGAGTAAGTGAGCTGGTGTGTGTATAACTGTATAGGTGAGTAAATGGCAGTGTGTTTAATTATTTGCATGACTGACTAGGTGTGTGAGTATCTCTATGGATGAGTGGCGTTGTTTGAGTGTCTATATAGGAGTAAGAGTGCATATGATAGTCCTGTACTGAGTGACCGTACGTATGAGTGACTGTACGGGTGAGTGAGTGGATGTGTGTGTGTAGACCTAAGAATCAGTGAGTGGGTATGTAGTTATTGGTGTTGGAGTGTCTATGGTTTTGCGAATGGCAGTCTGTAATTTAGAGTGGGTGTATCAAAGGTTATATTAGGGTGTGAGGAGGTGCATCAGATTATCACGTGGATGATGTCATCAGTGATGTCATTTGAGATGTCATCAGTGATGTCATCAGTGATGTCACTGACCATGTCATGAGTGATGTAATATGTGACGTCATCAGCAGTGCATTGCGGGGCGCGAGTTATAGTTAGCTGAACTAACTATAACGTGGGAATTTCACGGGTTTTGTACGAGTGCAATGTCCAAGTAACTAAAACTGTCCCTAAAACCTATGGTTTTTTCAGTGAATTTCAAAGGTTTTTTAAATGCTAATTTGTAACTATAACGTGTCTGAAACCTATGGTTTTTTCAGTGAATTTCAAAGGTTTTTTAAATGCTAATTTGTAACTATAACGTGTCTGAAACCTATGGTTTTTTCAGTGAATTTCAAAGGTTTTTTAAATGCTAATTTCTAACTATAACGTGCCTGAAACCTACCGATTTTCAGTGAATTTCAAAGGTTTGGTAAATGACAATTTTTAAATGTATTAATTGTTATATTAATTTTTTTCATACTGATTTACTACATTTTTAGAAACAATTTTTTTTTACATATTTTATTTTTAAATTACATTGTAATTACATTATACATTACATTACAAAAAATACTTTCTCAGAATGAATTACTTTAGTTTAAATACTTTGCAGATAGGCAATAGACTTTTAAGTACAGTAGTTACAGTTGTTGCAATGGGCAACACATTTTCAAACACAATGCAACATTCAGCTCAATGTGAATTTCTAGTTAAATGCAATTAGTTACTTTATGGATTACTTTTGTAACCACAGGACTGGATCCTAGATTCAGTCCTGGTACATCTCCTGTAAACAGTTGAGTAAAAGCGTTTTGGTTACAGTCGTGATTTTTAAGGAATATTATTGTATTTTAAAAGTTGACACTTAGAAACTTTTTCTCATAGAATCACCAATGTTATCCTATGGAAGGAAATTCACTTAGCAGGTAAAAACTGCTATCGTTACTTTTTCTTACTCAGTGTTGGATCCTGGATCCAGCACTGGTGCATCTCCTGTAAACAGTTGAAAAAATGCGTTTAAGTCATACAGGCGATTTTTAAGGAATATTTGTAGTTTGTGAAAATCAACACTTTGAAACTTTTTTGCTGAAAACCAGTCAATCTTAGCCTATGAAGGAAATTCAAGTTACCGGTAAGTACGGTTAAAATTACTTTTGAGGACCAGTACTGGGCTGAAAGATGCAGCACTGAGGTCTCTCCTGATAACAGGTGAGTAAATCGGAATTCGTATTTCGGCTGATTTTAGAGGAATATTTTAAAGTTCCAAAATTCCACACTTAGAAGAATTTCCAAGTGAAACCAGTCAATGTTAGCCTATGGAAGGAAATTCAAGTTACTGGTAAGTACGGTTAAAATTACTTTTCAGGACCAGTACTGGGCTCAAAGATGCAGCACTGAGGTCTCTCCTGATAACAGGTGAGTAAATCAGAATTCGGATTTCGGCTGATTTTAGAGGAATATTTGTATGTTTCAAAAATCAACACTTAGAAACTTTTTCAGCAAAAAGCAGGCAATGATATCCTATGGAAGGAAATTCAAGTTACTGGTAAGTACGGTTAAAATTACTTTTGAGGATCAGTACTGGGCTGAAAGATGCAGCACTGAGGTCTCTCCTGATAACAGGTGAGTAAATCGGAATTCGTATTTCGGCTGATTTTAGAGGAATATTTGCACAATGGTGAAGGGAGGGGCGGGGCCTGAGGTGACATCTGTGCAAACGCGCCCCGTTGCGCGTTTTAAGTTGGGGATTAAGTCCCCTTGAATCCTGAGGGTCCCTAGGGGCCAACTAGCCCACCAGGAACCTCCAATATGCGCCAGGGGCTGCGTTGCAGAGACGTGTAGAGAGGCCACACCCCTTTTACACCTCTCTGCAACGCAGCTCTGTGGCGCTTTCTGGATGTACCTGTTGGGCTAGTTGGCCCCCAGGACCCTCAGGATTGAAGGGGATTTAATTCCCATCTTAAAACGCGCCACGGGGCCTGTTTGCACACATGTCACCTGAAGCCCCGCCCCTCCGTTCACCACTGTGCAAATGCGCCCCGTGGCGCGTTTTAAGTTGGGGATTAAGTCCCTTGAATCCTGAGGGTCCCCGGAGTCCAACTAGCCCACCATATACCTCCAAAGCGCCACAGAGCTGCGTTGCAGAGAGGTGTAAAGGGGTGTGGCCTCTCTACACGTCTCTGCAACGCAGCCCCTGGCGCATATTGGAGGTTCCTGGTGGGCTAGTTGGCCTCAGGGACCCCCAGTATTCAAGGTGAATTCGTTCCCCTCTGCAAACGCGCCAGGGGCGCGTTTGCAGAGTGGTGAAGGAAGGGGCGGGGCCTGCGGGCCCGATCGTTTAAAAAAAATATATATATATTTTGTCCCCTGAAGGGGGGCTGTGTGGCCCCCCTTCCTTTTTCCTGTTTTTATGCCCTGGGGACCCCATCCCCCAGGGCCTTACCCCTTTTTTTAATTTTTAATTAAAAAAAAAAACGGGAAGAGGGCCGCGTGGCCCCCTTCCCTGGGCCTGTATTGGCCCCGGGGACCCCATCCCCGGGGCATGGCCTTTAATTTTTATTCTTTGGAGGGGGCTGCGTGGCCCCCTCCTCTGGTCATTTAAGGCCCCGGGACCCCATCCCCGGGGCCGGCCTTTCCATTTTTTTAATTTTTAAAAATTTTCATATTTGGGGAGGGGGCCGCGTGGCCCCCTCCTGGGCCACTACTTGCCCCGGGGACCCCATCCCCGGGGCTGGCCCTCTCCGTTGGGGACTGTGGGGGTCCCCAATCCCCCCACAGTCCCGCCGGCTCCCCACGTCCCTTGGGAGCCGGCATTGCTGTTCCACATGGGGAGCAGCTGACATGCTGCTCCCCATGTGGAAAAGCAATCGCTTTGGATATTGGAAGAGAGAGCAGGTTTCCCTGCTCTCTCTTCCAATATCCAAAGCAGTTTGCTATGGCAGGACGGGAGCCGCGAGGCTCCCGTCCTGCCATAGCAAACTACAGTGTCCCGAGGGTAGGCACCCGGGACACTGCAGGAGCCGGCCCTGGGGGTGGTGGTCCCCAGGGCCATCAAGGGCTCCAGGAGGGGGCCGCGCGGCCCCCTCCCATTCAGTACACAGCCCCGGGAGGTGGTGGTCCCCGGGGCTTCGAGGTCAAAACGGACCCCCATTTTAATTTGTTAGTGCCCCGGGAGGTGGCGGTCCCGGGGCGTGTGGGGGGCTGGAGCCCCCCACACAGGTTACTCAATTAATAAAAAAAAGCCCCGGGAGGTGGTGGTCCCGGGGCTGCGGGAGGGCTCAGAGCCCTCCTGCACCATTTTTTAAAAGCCCCGGGGGTGGCGGTCCCCGGGGCTTGGGAGGCCCTTTGAGGCCCCCACACATTAAATTATCCCCCCACCATGCCCCCGGGACTTGGGCCACCCGGGGGCCAGTTAGCTATCGAGCGCGGAGACCGCGCTCGATTCTTTCGGCAGGATTCGCGCACCCTGAGCGCATCCTGCCCGATTTACTTTTTTTAAAAATGCTTTTTTTGCCCAGGGGTCCTTGTGGGACCCCTGAGCAGGCCTAGGGGTTAGGGTGTTTCTACCCTGCCCCCTTTGTGCGTTTTGCGCACTTGTTTCTTTTTTTCTCGGCGGGATACGCGCACCCTAAGCGCATCCCGCCGATTTTAAAAAAAATCTTTTTCTGCCCAGGGGTCCTTGTGGGACCCCTGAGCACACCTAGGGGTTAGGGTGTTTCTACCCTGCCCCTTTTGCGCTTGCGCACTTGTTTCTGTCCCTCGGTTCTACCGAGGAACAAAATGGCTGCCAACACTTCCTGAATCGGAATGTTGACAGCCAGCTGACAGCCAATTAGCATGCAGCTCGTGATCGGGACGGTGCGCGCAGGGTGCGCTGAGGGTACGCAGTATCCGACGCGCCCATAGATATATATGTACTTTTACTTTTGATTTTCTCAGGAACTACTGAACGGATTTACACCATTTAAGCAAAGGCACCAGTCTGAACCAAGGGCTACCTCTTTGCCAAATTTGGTGTAATTCCGTTCAGCAGTTCGGGCTGTAGCTGCGACTAAAGGTTCCTATGGAAAAATGAATGGGAAAACGCGTTTTGGGACCCCCTTTTTCTCGGCCCCCGCTTCACGTATCACCCCGAGACTTTCAGGGTAGGAGCGGAGCGGAGCGCCCCAACAAGTTGGAAACTTTCACGAAGATTCGTCAACCGGCGCCAACGTTATTTCAAATAGAATGTCGCGGATTTCCTATGGATAATAGGTTGTAACTATAACTATCTACTGGCGACCGCCAGTAGATAATACACATATATATATACATATATATATATACACATATATTATCTACTGGCGGTCGCCAGTAGATAGTTATAGTTACAACCTATTATCCATAGGAAATCCGCGACATTCTATTTGAAATAACTCTCTTGCCGGTTGACGTATCTTCGCAAAATTTTCAAACTTTGTGGCCCGCTCCGGTCCGCTCCTACCCTGAAAGTCTCGGCGGGATTCGTCAAGCGGGGGCCGAGAAAAAGGGGGTCCCAAAACGCGTTTCCCCATGCAATTTTCCATAGGAAACTTTAGACACGGCTACAGCCTCGAACTGCTGAACGGAATTACACCAAATTTGGCAAAGAGGTAGTTCTTGGTTCAGAAAGAACCCTTTTGTTAAATGGTGTAAATCCGTTCAGTAGTTGCTGAGAAAATGAAAAGTAAAAAAGATAGATATATCTAGGGCCGCGGATCCTCCCGAGCACGAGCTTTATGTTAATTGGCTGTCAACACTCCAAACCAGGAAGTGTTGGCAGCCATTTTGTCCCTCGGTAGAACCGAGGGACAGAAACAAATGCGCAAAGCGCACAAAGGGGGCAGGGTAGAAACACCCTGACCCCTAGGTCTGCTCAGGGGTCCCACAAGGACCCCTGGGCAAAAAAAATATATATATATATTTTTTTTTAAATCGGCAGGATGCGCTCAGGGAGCGCGAACCCTGCCGAAAAAAAATCGAGCGCGGTCTCCCGCGCTTCGATGTTAATTGCCCCGGGTGGGCCAAGTCCCGGGGGCATACTGGGGGGGGTTAATTTTATGTGTGGGGGCCTCTAAGGGCCTCCAAGCCCGGGGACCACCACCCCCGGGGCTTTATGTAGAATGGTGCGGGAGGGCTCTGAGCCCTCCCGCAGCCCCGGGGACCACCACCTCCCGGGGCTTCTTTTTTTTTAAATTAGAAACCTGTGTGGGGGCTCCAGCCCCACACGCCCGGGACCACCACCTCCCGGGGCACTAAGAAAAATTACAATGGGGGTCCGTTTTGGACCCCAGAGCCCGGGGACCACCACCTCCCGGGGCTGTGCACTGAATGGGAGGGGGCCGTGCGGCCCCCTCCTGGAGCCCTTGATGGCCCTGGGGACCACCACCCCCAGGGTCGGCTCCTGCAGTGTCCCGGGGTGCCTACCCCCGGGACACTGCTGTTTGCAATGACAGGACGGGAGCCTCGCGGCGCGTTTTAAGATGGGGAATTAAATCCTCTTCAATCCTGAGGGTCCCTGGGGGCCAACTAGCCCAACAGGTACGTCCAGAAAGCGCCACAGAGCTGCGTTGCAGAGAGGTGTAAAAAGGGGTGTGGCCTCTGTACATGTCTCTGCAACGCAGCCCCCTGGCGCATACTGGAGGCTCCTGGTGGGCTAGTTGGCCCGTAGGGACCCTCATGATTCAAGGGGACTTAATCCCCAACTTAAAACGCACCACGGGGCGCGTTTGCACAGATGTCACCTCAGGCCCCGCCCCCTCCCTTCACCATTGTGCAAATATTCCTCTAAAATCAGCCGAAATACGAATTCCGATTTACTCACCTGTTATCAGGAGAGACCTCAGTGCTGCATCTTTCAGCCCAGTACTGATCCTCAAAAGTAATTTAACCGTACTTACCAGTAACTTGAATTTCCTTCCATAGGATATCATTGCCTGCTTTTTGCTGAAAAAGTTTCTAAGTGTTGATTTTTGAAACATACAAATATTCCTCTAAAATCAGCCGAAATCCGAATTCTGATTTATTCACCTGTTATCAGGAGAGACCTCAGTGCTGCATCTTTCAGCCCAGTACTGATCCTCAAAAGTAATTTTAACCGTACTTACCGGTAACTTGAATTTCCTTCATAGGCTAACATTGACTGGTTTCACTTGGAAATTCTTCTAAGTGTGGAGTTTTGGAACTTTAAAATATTCCTCTAAAATCAGTCAAAATACGAATTCCGATTTACTCACCTGTTATCAGGAGAGAACCCAGTGCTGCATCTTTTAGCCCAGCACTGACCCTGAAAAGTAATTTTAACCGTACTTACCAGTAACTTATATTTTCTTCCATAGGAATACATTGTCTGGTTTTCAGCAGAAAACTTTCAAAGTGTCGATTTACACAAACTACAAATATTCCTTAAAAATCGCCTGTACGACTTAAACGCATTCTTTCAACTGTTTACAGGAGATGCACCAGTGCTGGATCCAGGATCCAACACTGAGTAAGAAAAAGTAACGATAACAGTTTACCTGCTAAGTGAATTTCCTTCCATAGGATAACATTGGTGATTCTATGAGAAAAAGTTTCTAAGTGTCAACTTTTAAAATACAATAATATTCCTTAAAAATCACTACTGTAACCAAAACGCTTTTACTCAACTGTTTACAGGAGATGTCCCAGGACTGAATCTAGGATCCAGTCCTGTGGTTAGAAAAGTAATCCATAAAGTAACTAATTGCATTTAACTAGAAATTAACATTGAGCTGAATGTTGCATTGTGTTTGAAAATGTGTTGCCCATTGCAACAACTGTAACTACTGTACTTAAAAGTCTATTGCCTATGTGCAAAGTATTTAAACTAAAGTAATTCATTCTGAGAAAGTATTTTTTGTAATGTAATGCATAATGTAATTACAATGTAATTTAAAAAATAAAATATGTAAAAAAAAATTGTTTCTAAACAATTTGGAAATCAGTATGAAAAAAATTTATATAACAATTAATACATTTAAAAATTGTCATTTACAAAACCTTTGAAATTCACTGAAAAAACCGTAGGTTTCAGACATGTTATAGTTACAAATTAGCATTTAAAAAACCTTTGAAATTCACTGAAAAAACCATAGGTTTCAGGGACGTTATAGTTACAAATTAGCATTTAAAAAACCTTTGAAATTCACTGAAAAAACCATAGGTTTTAGGGACAGTTATAGTTATTTGGACATTGCACTCGTACAAAACCCGTGAAATTCCCCCGTTATAGTTAGTCCAGCTAACTATAACTCGCGCCCCGCAATGCACTGCTGATGACGTCACATATTACATCACTCATGACATGGTCAGTGACATCACTGATGACATCACTGATGACATCTCAAATGACATCACTGATGACATCATCCACGTGATAATTTCATGCATCTTCTCACACCCTAATATAACCTTTGATACACCCACTCTAAATTACAGACTGCCATTCGCAAAACCATAGACACTCCAACACCAATAACTACATACCCACTCACTGATTCTTAGGTCTACGCACACATCCACTCACTCACCCGTACAGTCACTCATACTTACGGTCACTCAGTACAGGACTATCATATGCACTCATACTCCTATATAGACACTCAAACACCGCCACTCATCCATAGAGGTACTCACACACCTAGTCAGTCATGCAAATAATTAAACACACTACCATTTACTCACCTATACAGTTATACACACACCAGCTCACTTACTCATACAAATACTAGCACATTCTTACGCTCTTATACAATCACTGATACAAGCACACACTCATCCATACAGCCACTATCACAATCACTCACTCTCGCTTATAGCTATTTATATACTCCAACACACATATATACTGCCTTTCACATATGTAGTTACTCACACATGTACCACTGGGACATACATTCACTCACTAACACACTCTTACACACACTTACCCACCCATACAGTGTATCACAGATGCACTGTTTAAACCATCCACCCAGTGAATCACCCACTCACACATCTATGCACAGAGTCGCACACACCCCTCCCACACAAACACTCAGGCACCCATACAGATACTCACACAAGCATTCAATAACTCATATAGACACTCATGTAGCTATTCACAAACACATGCAGCCACTTACACAGCAACAGACAGACGGATACAGACATTCACCCAGTTTAGTCACTAACCCATGCATTCAGTAAGATACGTTAAATCACTCACTTATAGAGTCAGTCACGCACCTACTAAATCATCCATACAGACACTTACACACCCACTCATTCTTCAATACGTCTTTTCCTATATATATTAAAAATATTTAAACTTTACAGAAACATTACAGAAACACAAAGTCACTGGATGATGTCATCAGTGATGTCATCAGTGATGTCATTTGAGATGTCATCAGTGATGTCACTGACCATGTCATGAGTGATGTAATATGTGACGTCATCAGCAGTGCATTGCGGGCGCGAGTTATAGTTAGCTGGACTAACTATAACGGGGAATTTCACGGGTTTTGTACGAGTGCAATGTCCAAATAACTATAACTGTCCCTAAAACCTATGGTTTTTTCAGTGAATTTCAAAGGTTTTTTAAATGCTAATTTGTAACTATAACGTCCCTGAAACCTATGGTTTTTCAGTGAATATATATATATATACATATATACATATACATATATACATATATATATATACACATATATATACACATACATATATATATATACACATATATATACATTATCTACTGGCGGTCGCCAGTAGATAGTTATAGTTAAAACCTATTATCCATAGGAAATCCGCGACATTCTATTTGAAATAACGTTGGCGCCGGTTGACGAATCTTCGCGAAAGTTTCCAACTTGTTGGGGCGCTCCGGTCCGCTCCTATCCTGAAAGTCTCGGGGTGATACGTCAAGCGGGGCCGAGAAAAAAGGGGGGTCCCAAAACGCGTTTTCCCCATTCATTTTTCCATAGGAACCTTTAGTCGCAGCTACAGCCCGAACTGCTGAACGGCATTACACCAAATTTGGCAAAGAGGTAGCCCTTGGTTCACTGTCGTGCCTTTTGCTTAAATGGTGTAAATCCGTTCAGTAGTTCCTGAGAAAATCAAAAGTAAAGTCACATATATATCTGGGCGGAGCCTAACCACACATGTCATCGTGAGATCTGATTGGCTGTCAGCACTTCATCCTGGAATTGCTGGCAGCCATCTTGGGACCAATATAAATGATAGTACCTCATTGAAATGCATTGTAGTGAATAGAAGATTTTGAGGGTCACCAAAAGGAGAACTATAAAGGGTGATAACAGGCTTTAGTTACATTAGAATTTATTTGTTGATGGTACCATACTAATTTTAGGAATTGTGGTGTATTCTAAGGTGATTTTACCATGTGAAAAACCTTCTGCTGGGATATCATGAATCATGTTTGAGAGAACACTATTTTCTCATGCTTGTCCCATGGAGGTTTGGAAGGTGCTCCAGAAGCTAAAATGAGAGCATATTTTCTGTAAATTCACATTATCTTTCTCACTCATGTGAGAATGAAGTCTGACATTCTCAGTAAAACATGTACATCCAACAAGGGCAGAGACTGTCAGTTGATTCCTTTGTGTTCTACTGCAGCTTCCCAGAGTGTTCTAAAGAACAACTAGAGCGCTAACAGTCTTACTTATGACAAAAGTATGGCACACCTGAAGCCATCTTGATTGGAATAAACTGGTAACACTTAAAACATTTAATTTAAAAAGGAACAAAATGATGGGGTTCATTTTGTCATAGAAATTATGGTTAGTGCTGTAGAAAGAAAAATTAGGACATGTTTCAAGTGTGATCTCAAATATCTTCCTGTTATATTTCAACAGGAGCAGCCTGCCAGTTGATGCCTTTGTGTTCTACTGCAGCTTCCCAGAGTGTTCTAAAGAACAACTAGAGTGCTAACAGCCTTACTTATGACAAAAGTATGGCACACCTGAAGCCATCTTGATTGGAATAAACTGGTAACATTTAAAACATTTAATTTAAAAAGGAACAAAATGAGGGGGTTCATTTTGTCATAGAAATTATGGTTAGTGCTGTAGAAAGAAAAATTAGGACATATTTCAAGTGTGATCTCAAATATCTTCCTGTTATATTTCAACAGGAGCAGCCTGCCAGTTGCTGCCTTTGTGTTCTACTGCAGCTTCCCAGAGTGTTCTAAAGAACAACTAGAGCGCTAACAGCCTTACTTATGACAAAAGTATGGCACACCTGAAGCCATCTTGATTGGAATAAACCGGTAACACTTAAAACATTTAATTTAAAAAGGAACAAAATGAGGGGTTCTTTTTGAAATAGAAATTATGGTTAGTGCTGCAGAAAGAAAAATTAGGGCATGTTTTAAGTGAGATCTCATATCCTCTTCTATTTCATTAGAAAATTCTGACATGCAGACTGAAACAATCACTTTCAATACCAGCAGCAGACTACCAGTTAACTCCCTGGTGAGCAGTAGCTTTACTCCAGTGATCTAATGAGCAACTAGAGTGCTAACATTCTGAATTTATGGCAGATGTGAGACACATCTGAATGCCTTCTTGATGGAATCAAAGTAAAAAACTGAAAGCATTTCCTACTGAGAAGACTGCAGTAAATGAAGAAATTAGGAAACTTCATAACAAAGAAGTCTTCCAAGATGGCCACCAGTGAAAAAAGAGCCCAAATGTAGCACAAATATTACCCAGATGTAGCCCACATATAGCCCAATGACAAAAGTGTGCAAAACACTTTTTATTTTTAGTTTTTTTGCAGTTTTATGTAGTGCAGACTGGTCAGGTATTGGAGCATTGCATCTTAAAACATGACCCCCTACACTACAAAAACACCACTGCACTACCTTAAACCCTAAAACACTACCCCCAGCACGACCCCCTACACTACACAAGCACCACTGCACTATCTTAAACCCTAAAACACTACCCCCAGCACGACCCCCTACACTACCCAAACACCACTGCACTAACCTAAATCCTAAAACACTACCACCAGCACGACCCCTACACTACCCAAACACCACTGCACTACCCTAAAACATGACCCCCTACACTGCCCAAACACCACTGCACTACCCTAAACCCTAAAACACTACCCCCAGCACGACCCCTACACTACACAAGCACCACTGCACTACCCTAAACCCTAAAACACTACCCCCAGCACGACCCCCTACACTGCCCAAACACCACTGCACTGCCCTAAACCCTGAAACACCAGCCCCTGCATGACCCCCTACATTGCCCGAACACCACTGCACTGCCCTAAACCCTGAAACACCACCCCTAGCACGACCCCCTACACTGCCCGAACACCACTGCACTGCCCTAAACCCTGAAACACCACCCCCTTCACGACCCCCTACTGCCCGAACACCACTGCACTGCCCTAAACCCTGAAACACCATCCCCAGCATGACCCCCTACACTGCCCGAACACCACTGCACTGCCCTAAACCCTGAAACACTAACCCCAGCAAGACCCCCTACACTGCCCGAACACCACTGCACTGCCCTAAACCCTGAAACATCACCCCCAGCAAGACCCCCTACACTGCCCGAACACCACTGACCTAAACCATGAAACACCACCCCCAGCACGACCCCCTACACTGCCCGAACACCACTGCACTGCCCTAAACCCTGAAACACTACCCCCAGCATGACCCCTACACTGCTCGAACACCACTGCTCTGCCCAAAACCCTGAAACACCAGCCCCAGCACGACCCCCTACACTGCCCGAACACCACTGCACTGCCCTAAACCTTGAAACACCAACCCCTGCACGACCCCCTACACTGCCCGAACACCACTGCACTACCCTAAACCCTGAAACATCACCCCCAGCACGACCCCCTACACTGCCCGAGCACCACTGCACTGCCCTAAACCCTGAAACACCAGCCCCAGCACGACCCCCTACACTGCCCGAACACCACTGCACTGCCCTAAACCCTGAAACACCAGCCCCAGCACGACCGCCTACACTGCCCGAACACCACTGCACTGCCCTAAACCGTGAAACACCAGCCCCAGCACGACCCCCTACACTGCCCGAACACCACTGCACTGCCCTGAACCCTGAAACACCAGCCCCAGCACAACACCCTACACTGCCCGAACACCACTGCACTGCCCTAAACCCTGAAAGACCACCCCGTGCATGACCCCCTACACTGCCCAAACACCACTGCACTGCCCTAAACCCTGAAACACCACCCCCAGCGCGACCCCCTACACTGCCCAAACACCACTGCACTGCCCTAAACCCTGAAACACCACCCCCTGCACAACCCCCTACACTGCTCGAACACTACTGCACTGCCCTAAACCCAGAAACCCCATCCCCAGCACGACCCCCTATACTGCCCGAACACCACTGCACTGCCCTAAACCCAGAAACACTACCCCCAGCAAGACCCCCCTACACTGCCCGAACACCACTGCACTGCCCTAAACCCTGAAACATCACCCCCAGCAAGACCCCCTACACTGCCCGAACACCACTGCACTGCCCTAAACCCGGAAACACTACCCCCAGCACGACCCCCTACACTGCCCGAACACCACTGCACTACCCTGAAACACCACCCCCTGCACGACCCCCTACACTGCCCGAACACCACTGCACTGCTCTAAACTCTGAAACACCACCCCCAGCACGACTCCCTACACTGCCCGAACACCACTGCTCTGCCCAAAACCCTGAAACACCAGCCCGACCCCCTACACTGCCCGAACACCACTGCACTGCCCTAAACCCTGAAACACCAGCCCCAGCACGACCCCCTACACTGCCCGAACACCACTGCACTGCCCTAAACCCTGAAACACCAGCCCCAGCACAACCCCGTACACTGCTCGCACACCACTGCACTGCCCTAAACCCTGAAACACCAGCCCCAGCACAACCCCGTACACTGCCCGAACACCACTGCACTGCCCTAAACCCTGAAACACCAGCCCCAGCACGACCGCCTACACTGCCCGAAAACTACTGCACTGCCCTAAACCCTGAAACACCACCCCCAGCAAGACTACCTACACTGGCCGAACACCACTGCACTGCCCTAAACCCTGAAACACCACCCCCTGCACGACCCCCTACACTGCCCAAACACCACTGCACTGCCCTAAACCCTGAAACACCACCCCTCAGCACGACACCCTACACTGCCCGAACACCACTGCACTGCCCTAAACCCTGAAACACCACCCCAGCACAACCCCCTACACTGCACGAACACCACTGCACTAAACCCTGAAACACCACCCCCTGCATGACCCCCTACACTGCCGGAACACCACTGCACTGCCCTAAACACTGAAACACCACCCCCAGCACGACCCCCTACACGGCCGGAACACCACTGCACTGCCCTAAACCCTGAAACACCACCCCCAGCACGACCCCCTACACTGCCCTAACACCACTGCACTGCCATAAACCCTGAAACATCACCCCCAGCACAACCCCCTACACTGCCTGAGCACCATTGCTCTGCCCTAAACCCTGAAACACCACCCCCTGCACGACCCCCTACACTGCCCAAACACTACTGCACTGCCCTAAACCCTGAAACACCACCCCTCAGCACGACACCCTACACTGCCCGAACACCACTGCACTGCCCTAAACCCTGAAACACCACCCCAGCACAACCCCCAACACTGCACGAACACCACTGCACTAAACCCTGAAACACCACCCCCTGCATGACCCCCTACACTGCCGGAACACCACTGCACTGCCCTAAACACTGAAACACCACCCCCAGCACGACCCCCTACACTGCCGGAACACCACTGCACTGCCCTAAACCCTGAAACACCAGCCCCAGCACGACCCCCTACACTGCCCGAACACCACTGCACTGCCCTAAACCCTGAAACACCAGCCCCAGCCCGAGCCCCTACACTGCCCGAACACCACTGCACTGCCCTAAACCCTGAAACACCAGCCCCAGCACCACCCCCTACAATGCCCGAACACCACTGTACTGCCCTAAACCCTGAAACACCACCCCCTGCACCGCCCCCTACACTGCCCGAACACCACTGCACTGCCCTAAACCCTGAAACACCACCCCTGCACGACCCCCTACACTGCCCGAACACCACTGCACTGCCCTAAACCCTGAAACACCACCCCCTGCACCACCCCCTACACTGCCCGAACACCACTGCACTGCCCTAAACCCTGAAACACCACCCCCAGCATGACCCCCTTTACTGCTCGAACACCACTGCACTGCCCTAAACCCTGAAACACCACCCCCAGCATGACCCCCTACACTGCCCGAACACCACTGCCCTAAACCCTGAAACACCACCCCTGCACGATCCCCTACACTGCCCGAACACCACTGCACTGCCCTAAACCCTGAAACACCACCCCCTGCACGACCCCCTACACTGCCCGAACACCACTGCACTGCCCTAAACCCTGAAACACCACACCCAAGACGACCCCCTACACTGCCCGAACACCACTGCACTGCCCTAAACCCTAAAACACCACCCCCAGCACGACCCCCTACACTGCCCGAACACCACTGCACTGCCCTAAACCCTAGAACACTACCCCCAGCATGACCCCCTACACTACCCGAACACCACTGCACTACCCTAAACCCTAAAATACTCCCCCAGCACGACCCCCTACACTACCCGAACACGACTGCACTGCCCTAAACCCTAAAACACTCCCCCAGCACGACCCCCTACACTGCCCAAACACTACTGCACTGCCCTAAACCCTGAAACACCACCCCTCAGCACGACACCCTACACTGCCCGAACACCACTGCACTGCCCTAAACCCTGAAATACCACGCCAGCACGACCCCCTACACTGCCGGAACACCACTACACTGCCCTAAACCCTGAAACACCACCCCCTGCACGACCCCCTACACTGCCGGAACACCACTACACTGCCCTAAACCCTGAAACACCACCCCCAGCACGACCCCATTTACTGCTCGAACACCACTGCACTGCCCCAAACCCTGAAACACCACCCCCAGCATGACCCCCTACACTGCCCGAACACCACTGCCCTAAACCCTGAAACACCACCCCTGCACAACCCCCTACACTGCCCCGAACACCACTGCACTGCCCTAAACCCTGAAACACCACCCCCTGCACGACCCCCTACACTGCCCGAACACCACTGCACTGCCCTAAACCCTAGAACACTACCCCCAGCATGACCCCCTATACTACCCGAACACCACTGCACTACCCTAAAATACTCCCCCAGCACGACCCCCTACACTACCCGAACACGACTGCACTGCCCTAAACCCTAAAACACTCCCCCAGCACGACCCCCTACACTACCCTAACACCACTGCACTGCCCTAAACCCTAAAACACTCCCCCCAGCACGACCCCCTACACTACCTAAACACCACTGCACTGCCCTAAACCCTAAAACACTACACCCGCATGACCCTCTACACTACCCAAATACCAATGCACTACCCTAATCCTTAAAACACTACCCCCGCACAACCCCCTACACTACCCAAAGACCACTGCACTACCCTAAACCCTAAAACACGACCTCCTACACTACACAAACACCACTGCACTACCCTAAACCCTAAAAAACTACCCCAGCACGAACCCCTACACTACCCAAACACCACTGCACTACCCTAAACCATAAAACACTACCCCCAGCAGTACCCCTACACTACCCAAACACCACTGCACTACCCTAAACCCTAAAACACTACCCCCAGCAGTACCCCCTACACTACCCAAACACCATTGCACTACCCTAAACCCTAAAACACTACCCCAGCAGTATCCCCTACACTACCCAAACACCACTGCACTACCCTAAACCCTAAAACCCTAAAACACTAACCCCCAGCTCGACCCCCTACACTACCCAAACACCACTGTACTACCCTAAACCCATCCCCCCAGCACGACTCCCTACACTACCCAAACACCACTGCACTACCCTAAACCCTAAATCTACCCCAGCACGAACCCCTACACTACCCAAACACCACTGCACTACCCTAAACCATAAAACACTACCCCCAGCAGTACCCCTACGCTACCCAAACACCACTGCACTACCCTAAACCCTAAAACACTACCCCCAGCAGTACCCCTACACTACCCAAACACCATTGCACTACCCTAAACCCTAAAACACTACCCCCAGCAGTATCCCCTACACTACCCAAACACCACTGCACTACCCTAAACCCTAAAACCTAAAACACTAACCCCCAGCTCGACCCCCTACACTACCCAAACACCACTGTACTACCCTAAACCCTAAAACAATCCCCCAGCACGACTCCCTACACTACCCAAACACCACTGCACTACCCTAAACCCTAAATCTACCCCCAGCATGACCCCCTACACTACACAAACACCACTGCACTACCCTAAACCCTAAAACACTACCCCCAGCACGACCCTCTTCACTACCTAAACACAACTGCACAATTTGTTACAGGCGTTGCAACGCAGGCCTGTGGTGCTTACTGGAAGTACCTGGTGGGCTAGTTGGGCCCCAGGGACTCTCAGGATTCAAGGTGACCTAATCCCCCAACTTAAAGCACAAGTTACTAACTTGTGTAACGATATATCTGTAAGAGACAGTAGTTAGTGATAGATTCCTTACCTTAGAATATCCCCAGGCGTCAGGCTGGATCCGGAAAGTTTTGCGTAGCAGTACCCTTGCGCGTCGGTAGGCGGCGTCGTGCGGCTCCGCGTCCGTCGTCGGCGTCGTGATCGCCGGGATGACGTCGCGGGCAGTACTTAGGCGCCGCCCCTGCGCGCTGACGTCAGTTCTGTACACGACTTTCCGCGCCAGGAACGCAGAGCCATGCAAGAAGCTGACACAGGTGTCTGAAAAATACTAGGGCCCTGAAAGGGATGTCCTTAACCCTAGAAATCAGTTCGCAGAACGGGGAGGATGGGTGGGGCGGTAAGGAATCTATCACTAACTACTGTCTCTTACAGATATATCGTTACACAAGTTAGTAACTTGTGCATCTGAAAGAGTCACGTTAGTGATAGATTCCTTACCTTAGAATAGATACCCCAGCAATACCAACCCCGGTGGTGGGTCTGCGAACAAAGATCAGACAAGGAAGTCCTGGAGGACAGAACGGCCAAAGAAGCCGTCCCTCCGGACCTGACTGTCAAGGCAGTAATGCTTAGTAAACGTGTGCAGCGAGGCCCACGTAGCTGCCTGACAGATAACCGGCAGCGGAACACCGCGGCCCAAGGCCGTGGTAGCAGCCGTTGCCCTGGTGGAATGGGCACGCAGCCCAACAGGAGGCTCCTTCTTGGCCAAAGAATAGCAGGTCTTGATGCACAAGGTAACCCAGCGGGAGACGGTCCTCTTGTGCACCGCCCGACCTTTTTGGCGCCCACGTAGCCAACAAAGAGCTGGTCATCCACCCGGAAGTGTTTTGTGCGGTCGATATAGAAGGAGAGCGCACGTTTTGGGTCCAGACGGTGGAGCCTCTCTTCCTCTCTGGAAGGATGCGGAGGCGGAAAGAAGGTGGGCAAAGTGATGGTCTGCCCAATGTGGAAAGCAGTAACCACCTTTGGCAAGAAGGACGGACGCGTCCGAAGAACAACCTTGTCTGGATGAACAGACAGAAAGGGAGGTTTGCAAGATAGAGCCTGGAGCGCACTCACCCGCCGAGCGGAGGTGATGGCCACCAGAAAGGCAGTCTTCAGAGTCAGAAGACGAAGAGGACAGTTATGCAGAGGCTCAAAGGGAGCGCACATTAAAAGGTAAGAACCAAGTTCAAGTCCCACTGAGGCATTACAAACGGAACAGGAGGGAAGAGGTGAGTAATGCCTTTTAAGAACCTGTTAACAACAGGGGACTTGAAAAGGGAGGGCTGATCAGGGAGCCTGAGGAAGGCTGAGATAGCACAAAGATAACCCTTGATGGTACCCAGGGCAGAACCCTGTTGGGCCAGAGAGAGAAGGAACAGAAGGACCTCAGAAAGAGGGGCAGAAAGGGGATCCACAGCCTTTGCTGTGCACCATGCCACAAATTTGTTCCACCTGCAGGCGTATACCACCTTAGTGGAGGGACGCCTGGCTGCCAGAATCACATCACAAACTTCGGGAGGCAAGTCGAAAGGAATCAACTGCCGCCGCTCAATCTCCACGCAAGCAGGTGTAGACTGGACAGGTTCGGGTGGAGGACCGTCCCCTGCTGCTGCGACAGAAGATCCTCCCGAAGAGGCAGACGGATCGGGGGATCTATGCTCATACTGAGTAGCTCGGGATACCAAACTCTTCGAGCCCAGTCCGGAGCCACAAGAATGACTTGGGCCCGGTCGTGCCGAATCTTCTTCAACACTCTGGGTAGAAGTGGTATAGGCGGAAAGGCGTACAACAGACCGCAACTCCACTCGCGACGAAAAGCGTCGCCGAGCGAGTGCCGCCTTGGAAATTCCAACGCGCAGAACTGATGACATTGCGCGTTCTCTTCGGTGGCGAATAGATCTAACCAAGGCTCTCCCCACTGCAGAAAGAGACCTTGCGCCACTTCCGAGTGAAGACGCCATTCGTGATCCATCATGCACCTGCGGCTGAGTTCGTCCGCCCTGGCGTTCAGAGAACCTGCCAGGTGTTGAACCATCAGGAACATGCCCTGATGTTCCAGCCATGTCCAGAGGCGCAGAGCCTCCTGACAAAGGGTCCAAGACCCCACCCCGCCCTGTTTGTTGCAGTACCACATGGCGGTGGTGTTGTCTGTGAACACCTGCACTACCTTCCCTTTGACAGAGGGAAGGAATGCCTTGAGTGCAAGCCGGATCGCCCGGAGCTCCAGAAGGTTGATATGGAGCCGGGACTCCGCCGGAGACCAGAGGCCTCTGATCTCCGCCTCTCCCATGTGACCGCCCCATCCCAGAAGGGACGGCGTCCGTCACAACTGTATGCTCTGGCTGGGGAAGGGAGAGGGATCTGCCCATGACCCATTGCCGGTTCGAGAGCCACCACTGCAACTGTTTTGCAGTCCCCTCCGAGATCTGGACGTGATCGGACAGGTTGCCCTGGTGCTGCGCCCACTGGAACTTCAGGTCCCACTGCAGAGCCCGCATATGCCATCTGGCATGATTGACCAGCAGGATGCAGGAGGCCATGAGGCCCAGCAGCCTCAGGGTCATCCGTGCCGAAACCCAGGATAAAGGCCGAAAGATCGGAATCATAGCCTGAATATCCCGGACTCGCCGTTCGGGAGGATAGGCCCGAAACTGCGTCGTGTCCAGAACTGCTCCGATGAAAAGGAGCTGTGGAGAAGGAATTAGATGCGACTTCGGCACATTGATGGAGAACCCCAGCGAGTGCAGGAGTTCGGCCGTAGTCTGGAGGTGGGAGACGACTGCCTGGGACGAGCCCGCCTTCAGCAGCCAGTCGTCGAGGTAGGGGAAGACTGAAACCCCTGCCCGGCGCAGATGAGCTGCGACCACCGCCATCACTTTCGTGAACACCCGAGGGGCACTGGTAAGGCCAAAGGGGAGCACGGTGAACTGAAAATGCTCGGGGCCTACCGTGAACCGAAGGTAACGCCGGTGGGCCGGCAGGACGGGGATGTGGAAATACGCGTCCTGCAAGTCCAACGCTACCAACCAGTCTCCAGGGTCGAGGGCAGTCAAGACCTGAGCTAGGGTGAGCATCTTGAACTTCTCCTTCCGGAGGAAGCGATTGACGTTCCGGAGGTCCAAGATAGGACGCATGTCCTCCTTGTCCTTTTTGGGCACCAGAAAGTAGTGGGAGTAGCAACCACGCCCTACTTCTGGGGTCGGAACATGCTCGATGGCCCTCTTGGTCAAGAGGGCCGTGACTTCCTTCTGTAGAAGCACCAAGTGATCCCCTGACATGCGGTGGAATTGAGGTGGCATGGCTGGGGGTGGTCTCGAAGGGGAGGGAGTAGCCCCTTCGGACAATGTCCAAGACCCACCTGTCCGAGGTGATGGTGCGCCAGTGGGGAAGGTGATGGCGGATCCTGCCCCCTACTGGCGTGCCGTGCACCTGAAAGGAGGGACTAGGAGGGCTTGGAGGCCGTGGACGGGTTGGAGGTGGTGGCCTGACCCGCACGCTGGTTGCCCGATCCGCCACGGCGGAATCTACGTCCTCGGCCACGCGAAGACGCCTGCTGCGCGGGCCGGTGGCTGGGCTGCTGACGTGAAGGGGCGCCCCTACCGTGGCCACGATAGGGGCGAAAAGCAGAAGGCAGCGGAGGGCGTGTAGCAGAAAGGCCCAGGGACTTGGCAGTAGCCCGTGAGTCCTTAAAGCGCTCCAACGCATGGTCTGCTTTGGACCCAAAAGACCGACTCCATCAAAGGGCATGTCCATGAGAGTATTCTGGACATCCCCTGAAAAACCAGTGGTTCTCAGCCAGCCGTGGCGTCGGAGCGCCACCGTCGTTGCAATCGATCTGCCCAGTGAGTCGGCGGTGTCAAGGCCACAACGGATAGTGTATTTGGCCGCATCCCTTCCTTCCGCAATGGCGCGGGAAAGCAGTGCCTGGACCTCCTCAGGGCACTGGGGCAAAACATCCGCCACCGAATCCCACAGGGAGTGGGTATATCGGCCCAAAAGACAAGCGGTGTTAACGGACCGCAAGCCAGCACTGGAGGAAGAAAAACCTTTCTTCCCAAACTGATCCAGGCGTTTGGATTCCCTATCCGGAGGAGCGGTAGGGAAGACGGTTTGGGAAGCGGAGGCTTGGACAACCAAGCTCTCAGGAGTGGGGTGGACAGAAAGAAACAGGGGGTCGCCCGGAGCGGGGCGATGGCGTCGTGACACGTTCCGATCCACAGGAGCCCCTGTGTTGGGCTTGGACCAGGCGCCCAAAAGAACGTCAGTGAGGGCGTCGTTAAACGGCAGCACAGTCTCCGCAGAGGAGGCTGCCGGCTGAAGCACCTCTGTCAAGATGTTAGGCTTGACCGTCAAAGTAGGGAGCTGGAGACGTAAGGCCCCAGCAGCCCTACGCAACACCGTACCAAAATTGGCCCCCTCCTCCGTAGCCACGGGAGGAGACAGCATGCCAGTGTCAGGGGAAGTATCCAGACCACTGGCCTCCCCTAGACTCTCTGTCCAGTCCTCATCATACTGACAGTTGCGCGTCAGAGGGTCATCAGACCCCTCCCAGTCCTCCTGGTCCTCCTCTGGTTCAAAATAAGGAGGAGGAGGGACATTTGGGACCCAAGGTCCCATCGGCGCCGGAGCCGGCGTCGAGCGACGCCGCTCCGGGTCCATGTCCGGAGCCGGAAGGAACTGGGGACGACGCCGCCCGGAGCCCAGGGCGGCGTCGAGAACGGCACCGGAGACATCGGCGCCGGCGGAGGTGTCGTGAGGTCGACCGGCGTCGATGGGGGTTCTGGAGCCGGGATCGAGGCCGGGGCCGAAGCCGGAGCCGGGATCGAGGCTGGAGGCACGGGCGACGCCGGGGCCGGAGCCGCCGGCGACGCCGGAGCAACCCCATCAGGGCCCGCGGGGCCCGAAGGCGCACCGGAGGGGCCTGAAGGCCCGAAGAGGCGGGCCATGGCCGACAGGAACTCCTGTACCTTGGCCGGATCCGCCCCCGAACCCGGGAAGGGCGGGTATGGCGGGGCGACTCCACAGGCAAGTCCGGGGCCGCGGGGGCGGGGACGGTGCCGGGAGGGGCCTCAGCCGAGTCGCGAGACCGGCGAGGCGAAGTCCGAGAGCGACGATGCTTCTTGGACTTCTTGTGCTTAGACTTACCGGACGAAGAAGACTTCGACGCCGACGACCGGTGTGCACTCCGCGAGCGACCCCTGGACCTTGGAGCCGAATGCCGGGCCTCGAGGAGCTTTCGAGACCGCTCTCGCAAAGCTTTCGGGTTGAGGGCCTGGCATTCGGGACAAGACTCGGTGTCGTGGCCTCGGCCGAGGCAGAAGAGACACTCCCAATACGGGTCGGTGACGGACATCATCCGCGCACAGGCGCCGCATCGCTTGAAGCCGGGCATCCCTACGACACCTTAAAGTTGGAAAAAAAAAAAAACTGTGAAAAAATCACCAAAAAGTATGGTCAAAAATTGACCAGGGCACTGCTCTTCCCGGATCTGCGCTTGCTGGCGCGGAAAAAGAAGAACTGACGTCAGCGCGCAGGGGCGGCGCCTAAGTACTGCCCGCGACGTCATCCCGGCGATCACGACGCCGACGACGGACGCGGAGCCGCACGACGCCGCCTACCGACGCGCAAGGGTACTGCTACGCAAAACTTTCCGGATCCAGCCTGACGCCTGGGGATATTCTAAGGTAAGGAATCTATCACTAACGTGTCTCTTTCAGATACGCGCCACGGGGCGCGTTTGCACAGTGGTGAAGGGAGGGGTCGGGGCCTCAGGTGACTTGTGCGCAAACACGCCCTGTGGTTCGTTTTAAGTTGGGGAGTTAATTCCCTTTGAATCCTGGGGGCCAACTAGCCCACCAGGTACCTTCAGTAAGCACAACAGAGTTGCATTGCAGAGAGGTGAAAAAAGGTGCGTGGCCTCGGAACGCCTCTCTGCAACTCAGCTCTGTGGTCCTAACTGTAGGTACCTGGGGGCTAGTTGGGCCCCAGGGACCCTCAGGATTCAAGGGGACTTAATCCCGCAACTTAAAACGCGCCACGGGCGCGTTTGCACACATGTCACCTCAGGCCCCCCTCCCTTCACCACTGTGCAAACGCGCACTGGCTCTGGTTAGTCAGAGTCAGTTACCACCAGTACCCGTCTGAAAAAGTTGTGGGCACAGGATGATTTTGCAACAAGGCCTCTTTCTGCTCCTCTGTTGGTTCTTTCTGCACATCTTTTGCTTCTTTCTGTGCGTTTTTTCTTCTTTCTTCACATGTCCTACCTCTGTTGGCATAGTTAGAAACTAGCATTTAAAAAACCTTTGAAATTCACTTAAAAATCATAGGTTTCAGGCACGTTATAGTTAGAAATTAGCATTTAAAAAACCTTTGAAATTCACTGAAAAAACCATAGGTTTCAGGCACGTTATAGTTAGAAATTAGCATTTAAAAAACCTTTGAAATTCACTGAAAAAACCATAGGTTTCAGACACATTATAGTTAGAAATTAGCATTTAAAAAACCTTTGAAATTCACTGAAAAAAACCATAGGTTTTAGGGAAAGTTATAGTTAGTTGGACATTGCACTCGTACAAAACCCGTGAAATTCCCCTGTTATAGTTAGTTCAGCTTTGGGGCTTACCTGTGTGACTGGATTTATTACGGCTGTTTGCCCGGCCGCGGAGTGAGGCCCACCGCTGGTAGGCGGGTCCGTGCTGGCTCCAAAGTGGTGCCGGATCTGACGGGAGGAAGGCAAGTTGGCGCCATTGCAGGGTGGTGCTGGCTTGATGCTCGCATTGGCATCTGGAAAGCGGGGCAGGCTCCCGCCAGGACTGTGTATCTATCCACTGGGAGAAAACTTTGTTTTATTTTTGGCAATGATAAGCAGACCCACTGGGGAATACCTTTGGTGCACTACAATGCCCAGAAGGCCGTGAGAGCGACCACGCCCACTGTGGCAGGCAATTGAAATTTAAATCGCGCGCCAAATTATGCTTCCATTTGTCATCAACAGCGCCACTGAAGAAGGGATAAAGAAACTCCTGAAACGCGTCTGGCGTAATGGACTATTATGGATGCCTGTACCTGGAGGGTTGCCTGCTTGCAAGCTGTCAATAAATCTCGTGAGCTATTCATCTTCTTGTGGCGTCACTCCTTTGGGGCTTACCTGTGTGACTGGATTTATTACGGCTGTTTGCCCGGCCGCGGAGTGAGGCCCACCGCTGGTAGGCGGGTCCGTGCTGGCTCCAAAGTGGTGCCGGATCTGACGGGAGGAAGGCAAGTTGGCGCCATTGCAGGGTGGTGCTGGCTTGATGCTCGCATTGGCATTTGGAAAGCGGGGCAGGCTCCCGCCAGGACTGTGTATCTATCCACTGGGAGAAAACTTTGTTTTATTTTTGGCAATGATAAGCAGACCCACTGGGGAATACCTTTGGCGCACTACAATGCCCAGAAGGCCGTGAGAGCGACCACGCCCACTGTGGCAGGCAATTGAAATTTAAATCGCGCGCCAAATTATGCTTCCATTTGTCATCAACAGCGCCACTGAAGAAGGGATAAAGAAACTCCTGAAACGCGTCTGGCGTAATGGACTATTATGGATGCCTGTACCTGGAGGGTTGCCTGCTTGCAAGCTGTCAATAAATCTCGTGAGCTATTCATCTTCTTGTGGCGTCACTCCTTTGGGGCTTACCTGTGTGACTGGATTTATTACGGCTGTTTGCCCGGCCGCGGAGTGAGGCCCACCGCTGGTTGGCGGGTCCGTGCTGGCTCCAAAGTGGTGCCGGATCTGACGGGAGGAAGGCAAGTTGGCGCCATTGCAGGGTGGTGCTGGCTTGATGCTCGCATTGGCATCTGGAAAGCGGGGCAGGCTCCCGCCAGGACTGTGTATCTATCCACTGGGAGAAAACGTTGTTTTATTTTTGGCAATGATAAGCAGACCCACTGAGGAATACCTTTGGCGCACTACAATGCCCAGAAGGCCGTGAGAGCGACCACGCCCACTGTGGCAGGCAATTGAAATTTAAATCGCGCGCCAAATTATGCTTCCATTTGTCATCAACAGCGCCACTGAAGAAGGGATAAAGAAACTCCTGAAACGCGTCTGGCGTAATGGACTATTATTGATGCCTGTACCTGGAGGGTTGCCTGCTTGCAAGCTGTCAATAAATCTCGTGAGCTATTCATCTTCTTGTGGCGTCACTCCTTTGGGGCTTACCTGTGTGACTGGATACATATATATATATATATATATACATATATATATATATATACACATATATATATATACACATATACATATATATATATATATATACACATATATATATATTCACTGAAAAAACCATAGGTTTCAGACACGTTATAGTTAGAAATTAGCATTTAAAAACCTTTGAAATTCACTGAAAAAACCATAGGTTTTAGGGACAGTTATAGTTAGTTGGACATTGCACTCGTACAAAACCCGTGAAATTCCCCCGTTATAGTTAGTTCAGCTAACTATAACTCGCGCCCGCAATGCACTGCTGATGACGTCACATATTACATCACTCATGACATGGTCAGTGACATCACTGATGACATCTCAAATGACATCACTGATGACATCATCCAGTGACTGTGTTTCTGTAAAGTTTAAATATGTTTAATATATATAGGGAAAGGCGTATTGAAGAATGAGTGGGTGTATAAGTGTCTGAATGGATGATTTAGTACGTGCGTGACTGACTCTACAAGTGAGTGATTAAACGTATCTTACTGAATGCATGGGTTAGTGACTAAACTGTGTGAATGTCTGCATCCGTCTGTTGGTGTGTAAGTGGATGCATGGATTTGCGAATAGCTACATGAGTGTCTATATGGGTTATTGATTGGTTCTATGAGTATCTGTATGGGTGCCTGAGTGTTTGTGTGGATGGGGTGTGTGCGACTGTGCATAGATGTGTGAGTGGGTGATTCACTGGGTGGATGGTTTCAAGAGTGCATCTGTGATAGACTGTATGGGTGGGTAAGTGTGTGTAAGAGTGTGTTAGTGAGTGAATGTATGTCCCAGTGGTACATGTGTGAGTAACTACATATGTGAAAGGCAGTATATATGTGTATTGGAGTATATAAATAGCTATAAGCGAGAGTGAGTGATTGTGATAGTGGCTGTATGGATGAGTGTGTGCTTGTATCAGTGATTGTATAAGAGCGTAACAATGTGCTAGTATTTGTATGATTAAGTGAGCTGGTGTGTGTATAACTGTATAGGTGAGTAAATGGCAGTGTGTTTAATTATTTGCATGACTGACTAGGTGTGTGAGTACCTCTATGGATGAGTGGCGGTGTTTGAGTGTCTATATAGGAGTAAGAGTGCATATGATAGTCCTGTACTGAGTGACCATAAGTATGAGTGACTGTACGGGTGAGTGAGTGGATGTGTGTGTGTAGACCTAAGAATCAGTGAGTGGGTATGTAGTTATTGGTGTTGGAGTGTCTATGGTTTTGCGAATGGCACTCTGTAATTTAGATTGGGTGTATCAAAGGTTATATTAGGGTGTGAGGAGCTGCATCAGATTATCACGTGGATGATGTCATCAGTGATGTCATTTGAGATGTCATCAGTGATGTCATCAGTGATGTCACTGACCATGTCATGAGTGATGTAATATGTGACGTCATCAGCAGTGCATTGCGGGGCGCGAGTTATAGTTAGCTGAACTAACTATAACGGGGGAATTTCACGGGTTTTGTACGAGTGCAATGTCCAACTAACTATAACTGTCCCTAAAACCTATGGTTTTTTCAGTGAATATACATATATACACATATATATATATATATACACACATATATATATATATATACACACATATATATATATATATATACATACACATATATACACACACACACACATATACACAATGTGGGCTAGCCTGTAGGGCAACTATATGAATTAAGCCCATGGTTCTAGAGCACTCTGTCACTTCCTGGTCAAAAGTTCGAATGACTGCAAGAACAAGACAGTCTTTTATGCTTTAGAGGTCGAAATAACAAATGGATGCTAGTTTGTTAACAGTGGGATGTACGTGTCAATCCCATGGAACTGAAAAATGTTGTGTAAGACACCTTATTTATAAACCCTAGAGAAGCACAGGAAGCCGCAATAGATCCAACACGAGGAAGCTCTACTTTCAACACGAGTGTACTCTGAAGCCATAAAAAGCATTTTCAGTTATTTATTCGTCATAATTATATAGTGCGTTTACAAAACAAAAGGTCAAAAGTACAATATTGTGGCTATTCTGGTTTACAAGTAGCGAACCTTTCAGAATTGTCTTCAGTCAAACGGTCTACGTAGATAGAAAAAAAAACTTTGACAGGAAAGCAGGATGGGCACAATATAATTCTAGAGACCACCTCTCCACACAGTGCCCTGCGCCCAGCTTAAGAGGAGAGCAAGGGACGTGACCAGTGGTGACAGAGAAGATGCTAGACATGGGGTCTTATGGTAAGGGTAGCACTGACGCTTTTCCCAGCAGTCCGCGATCATCTGTACTAGCTTACGAAGATTCTATTTTAAAAACAAGCTCTGCGGGTTTTACAGCGAGTGGCTCCGACTGATTACCCAATCTATGAAACTGCTGTATTGACATGAACTTTACAAGATTCAGCGTGGAGAAAAATAAAGCAAGCAGAATGACTCAGATATAAGAGACAATTATTTGTGGTCACGAAACTCTGTACGAAACAGTAAATACACGGCAGTAATACAATCTGTGGAGAGAATACAGCTGTTAACCCATCCAACAGAAAAACTAAAAAATGAAAATAAAAAGAACACGGACTAGTTGACTTAGTGTTCAAGTCAGTTTCTCCCACAACTATAACGTTCAGTGATTCCACACCCTTCTAGGGAGTACTTTAGTGCCTTTAAGGGAGAGATGCCCTAAACACCTACATTTTGAAAACAAAACATTCAACTCGATGTCCATATAGGTTTTAATTAGAAACTGTATCTGAAGGTTGAGAATAAATCTTGCAGCCAAAATCCTGCTCAAGTTCACTTTCCTTTATTTTTGCAATGTCCTTATGAGGGAGAGTTCTTCTACGGCCTTTGCAACACTTGTAGAAATAATAAAATCATATATACAGAACATTTATAAAAAGTAGATGCTTGTAAACGAAAGATATCTAAAGTTTAAGGTCACTTTGAAGACTCCCCATTGAACTGGCCTACCCTCCGAACGGGTCCCTAAACCAGTCCTCACCAGCAAAGTTTGTGCTTGAGTTATTGCCACGGGGAAAAAAAAGAAGATCAAAACGAAGCCCTTTGGTGGAAGCTTGTCCTTGTTGGTCGTAACAAGTCGGTCTCACCGAGTTTTCCACATTAATTGCAGGGGCCTGGACTTGGTGTTGGATTTCTGCAAAGCTAGGAGCCACAAATGTACAATCTGCAGCATTAATAATATGCAAGCTCATCAGTCAGGATTTGTGAAAACAACTAAACTGGATTTGGTGCAAACTGTACACTTTTTAAAACCAGGAGTTTGCGTTAAAAGTAAACAAGTATTTGGAAAGCCAGATGGTCTCATCAATGCAGACATTTTGGTTTTAGCAAGGTTCTTTAGAATCAGCGGAAAAAACAAAAACTACAAGGATGCATACACAGATAGTCATCATCACGGAAGGGGAAACAAGGGAGAGGGGGTCAGTGGTGTGTGTGTGTGTATGTAATAACAAAAATACAGAGACAAAAGAGTGCAAGACTGGAGGGAGGGGCAGCAACGGACATACTAGGGGCAGAACAGCAACATGGATACCATGGGGTAGACTAGGCAAACAGCACTTGAGAAAGATAACACATAAACCATTAAAGAAAAAGTAGTTCCCTGAAAGTAAACAGTGGAAAGATACAAGTAGTCCAATCAAAAGGATGGTAAAGCTATGCTCCAGAGGAAGGACAAACACAAGAGAAAGGACAGACAACCAATAAGAAGTAATCAAATAAGATTGGCAAGAAAGCCAACAATGGTATACGAGGGGATGACCCAAAACCCTCTAAGTATGGTATTTTCCACAATATGTCTTAGACAACAATAGTTAAAAGCTGTCTGCGTGCAAGACCTAAAAAGTGGGAGCAATATTTTAACACTCTCTCATGGCATTGAAATGAGTAGACATACCTTAAAATTGACTGCCAAGTAAGTACTGATGTAGAGCCCCCAAAACACCTCCAGAGAACCAGTGTCCTAAAGCACAATTTTGTCTGGTGCTAGGAAGCAAGGAACAAAATCCTGCGACAGTCTTCTAAAAGGGTCTTTGGGTTTTGCCACTGCCAAGCATTATTTGAGATTAATATCCAGAGAGAGAATGCAACAGAACAGAGATGTGGACACTGTGCAACAGAATCTAAATATTTCGGAAGAAAAGGAGGAATAAATATGCAACATTGCCTCAAGTCAAAATTAAAGAAGGTACTCAAAATAGAACTCACTCACCACAATAACATTGCTCCTTTTCATTAGATAAAGGATACAGAAAAAAATACTTAAAAAAGAAAACACAAGTATTTTTTAATACAAAATCTCTTTTTGCATTCTGAGAACCCAAAAGACATTTCAAGATGCAAGAGTGTCAAATCAGAGTTCTCACACACTACAAACCTGTAGGGGGAAATGCATACCAGAACGCACCTCGAAGAAAAAGGCAAACCAATGACGACACTTTTATCTAGGTGAATCTGATCGGTGAGTGAAAATCTATGGACTGAGAAACAGTGAGATGGCACTTGTTAAACGGTCAGAACCATCTCGATAACACAGAGGCTACAACGTGGGGTCAAACTTTCAACATAAACACTTGTCAACCTTCTCATACAAAGCAGCAGCATCATTAAAATCAAAGTGTGGCCCCAAATCAACATGTTGAAATGTACAAGTTACAGATGTCAAGGACAGGTAATCCGCGTGCCAGCACAGTGACAGCAGCCTCAGTGGAACTGGCCCTCAGTCCTTCTGGAGGTTGCTTATGGTTAGTGCACATCAGTCCTTAATGCATCAGACTACCCACCTTGACAGTCTTTTTCTGCACTGCTTTCCCTTTCTTTGTTCCTGAGAACCCCACAGAAAGCTGATCGTCCCCCTGATAGTTTTTCGTGCAAATGATGTAGAAGCTCACAGCTCTTTTTGGGTCCAACTGTTGGAGTCTGTCCTTCGAAGCTTAAGGGAAAGCAGAGAACGTTGGGAGAGTGATGGATTGCCCAACGTGAAAAGCAGTCACAACTTTTGGCAAAAAGGCACCCTGGTTCTCAACACCACTTTATCTGGATAAAAGGTGGTGCAAGGCAGTTGCATCAAAAGCACTTGGAGTACACTTACACAACAAGCCGAAGTTACCAGGACTAGGAACACTGTCTTTCTATGTAATGGACAGCTGTGCATTTGTTCAAAGGGAGTGCACATGAGTGAAGACAAAACTATGCCATCATGTAGGGTTTGGGGAGAAACCCATTTGTCAAACCTTTGAGAAATCTCATCAGGCGACTTGAACAGGGATGGTTGGTCCAGCAACCACAAAAAGGCCAAAAGGGCTGATAAGGTAAATGCTACTTACCAGTATGCATCTGTTCTTGGCATGTAGAGCTGCAGAGTCGTACACTGTGCATGAGATCGCCATCTGGTGTTGGGCTCGGATGCTTGCACTTTGTTGTTGTCTTGGAAGAGTCTTTTGTAGTCACGAGATAGGTGACTCCTCCTTTGGACGATAGTGCGCATGGGCATCGACTCCATGGTTAGATTGTTTTTCGCCATGATGGGAAAAGATGGAGTCAGTAAGAAGAAAAAAATGTCCATGTGAATATATCTAATTAAGATTATACTGGAACGGATACAGGTTCCGGGGAGGTGGGTGGGCGTGTACGACTCTGCAGCTCTACATGCCAAGAACAGATGCATACTGGTAAGTAGCATTTACCGTTCGAGGCATATGAGCTGCAGATCGTACACTGTGCATAGACTGTATAGCAGTGTCTCCCCTAGCGGTGGTCACCTGTATCAGTTGCAGTAGTCTGAAAAAGTGTTTTAAGAACAGCTTGGCCCACAGCAGCTTGCTGCTTTGCGTGTACATCAACACAGTAGTGTTTGGTAAAGGTATGTGGCGTAGACCATGTTGCTGCCTTACATATGTCATTTAGGGGATGTTCCCTAAAAATGCCATAGAAGCCCCTAGTTTACGTGTGGAATGTGCCCTAGGGGGAATTATTAAGGTGCGTTTAGCCTTTTGGTAGCAAATTTGAATGCATTTGACTATCCATCTAGCAATGCCAGCCTTTGAGATGGGATTACCTTTATGTGGTGGGGAGAAAGCTACAAATAATTGTTTTGTCTTTCTGAAAGGTTTGGTCCTGTCAATGTAGTAAAGTAGGGCTCTTCTGACATCTAGTGTGTGTAGAGCTCTTTCTGCTACAGAGTCTGGGTCTTGGAAAAAGACGGGTAACTCTATTGATTGGTTAAGGTGAAAAGCAGAAATTACTTTAGGTAGGAATTTGGGGTTTGGTCTGAGAACTACTTTATTACGATGGATTTGTAAAAAGGTTCTTGTATGGTTAAAGCCTGAATCTCACTCACTCTTCTGAGAGAGGTTATTGCAATTAGGAAGGCTACTTTCCATGTAAGAAATTGTAACTCACATTTGTGCAGAGGTTCAAATGGGGGACCCATGAGCCTGGTGAGGACAATATTTAGATTCCATGCTGGAGAGGGTGGCAATCTAGGGGGAATGATTCTTTTAAGGCCTTCCATAAAGGCTTTAATTGCAGGTACTCGAAACAGTGACAAATGCTGTCTGTTTTGTAAGTATGCGGCTAGAGCGGCAAGATGTAATCTTATGGATGAGTATGCTAGGTTACATGTTTGCAGATGCAGCAAGTAACAGATAATGTTTTGTATGGAGGCATCTAGTGGGTTGATATTGTTGTTATTGCAATAAATAGCAAACCTTTTCCATTTTGCTGCATAACAAGCCCTGGTAGTGGGACGTCTGGCTTCTTTAATGACCTGCATACACTCAGGTGGAAGGTTAAGGTAACCGAACTCTAGGACTTCAGGAGCCATATTGCCAGATTCAGTTGACCTGGATCGGGGTGTCTGATCTCTCCATGGTTCTGAGTTAAGAGGTGTGGAGAGAGGTGCAGTTTGTGGTGTGGAACTACTGAGAGTTCGAGAAGTGTTGTGAACCATGGTTGTCTTGCCCATGTGGGAGCAACTAGGATCATTGTTAGAGACTGTTGTCTGAGTTTGCGTACTACTAGGGGAATGAGTGGGAGAGGCGGAAAAGCGTATGCAAATCTGCCTGACCAGTTCATCCATATTGCATTGCCCTTGGACGACGGGTGTGGGAACCTGGCGGCGAAGGTTGGGCATTTTGTGTTTTCTTGTGTGGCGAACAGGTCTATTTGTGGATGGCCCCACATTTGGAAAAAGGTTGTAGAACTTGCGGATGCAGTTCCCATTCGTGAATCTGTTGTGTCTGTCGACTTAACAGATCCGCAATGTGATTGTGAACTCCTGGAAGGTGTTCTGCAAGGAGGTAAATGTTTTGAGGAATGGCCCATCTCCATATGGCTTGCGCCAGGCGAGACAGCTGTAGAGAGTGTGTCCCCCCTGTTTTTGTACATAGTACATTGCTGTCATGTTGTCTGTTTTGACTAAGACAGTCTTGTGAGTAAGATGCGGTTGGAATGACTTTAGCGCTAGAAATATTGCTAATAATTCTAGGTGGTTGATGTGGAGCAGTTTTTGTGACTTGGTCCAGCTGCCCTGCGTTGTGTGGGTAAGGAGGTGAGCTCCCCACCCGGTGAGAGATGCGTCTGTTGTGAGCACTATTTGTGGAACTGGCTCTAGGAACGGCCGCCCTTTGGAAATGTTTTGTATGTTCCACCATTGCAGAGAGCGATGAGTGCGGCTGTCTACCAACACCAGATCTGTAAGCTGGCCCTGAGCTTGGTTCCACTGACGTGCTAAGCATTCTTGCAGGGGCCGCATTTGAAGTCGTGCGTGAGGGACAATAAAGATGCACGAGGCCATCATTCCTACGAGTTGCATAAACACTCGAGCTGGAAGGTAGTGTTGAGGTAGGAATTTGTTGATGAGGGCTTGCATACTTGTTATCCTGGAAGGATTGGGGTATGCAAGGGCCCTGGAGGTATCGATTGTGGCTCCTAGGTACTGATGTATGTAGGAGGGATGGAGATGCGATTTGGTATGGTTTATTGTGAACCCCAAATTGTGTAGTAGCCGAACTGTTTGGAGTGTGTGCTGTACACATTGGTTGTGTGACTTGGCTTTTATTAGCCAGTCGTCTAGATACGGAAACACGTGAATGTGTTGTCTTCGTAAGTGCGCAGCTACTACTGCTAGGCACTTGGTGAAAACCCTTGGTGCTGTTGCCACCCGAATGGGAGGACTTTGAACTGATAATGTTGTCCGTCCACTATGAACCTTAGGTATTTCCTGTGCGCAGGGTGAATGGGAATATGGAAATAGGCGTCCTTGAGATCTAGTGTGGCAAGGAAGTCGCCTTGTTGGAGTAGTGGAAGTATTTGTTGAAGAGTGATCATGTGAAAATGATCTGAGTGAATGTAATAGTTGAGGGGTCTGAGGTCCAGTATGGGCCTGAGGGAACCGTCCTTTTGGGGATTAGAAAGTATAGTGAGTAAACCCCTGTGCCCTGATGTTGTAGAGGGACTGGTTCTATTGCGTGCTTTTGGAGCATAGAGAGAACCTCTTGATTGAGGAGCGTTAGATGTTCCGTGGACATGGGACGCTGTCTGGGTGGTATGTTGGGGGAGTAGAAGTGAGTTCGAGGCAGTAACCATACTGGATAATTTGTATTACCCACCTGTCGGTGGTGATGGAATTCCACGCAGGTAGGAACTTTGACAGTCTTCCCCGACGGGAGTGGAATGATCGGGGGAAACGGAGGGAAGTCACTGTTTGGTGGTAGGGGAGGTGCGTGTGTTAAACCCGCGTCCTCTACCCCTGTTGTTATTACCTCTGTAATTACCTCTGGAGTAACCTCTATTAGAGGAGGTTTGAGTGGTGTTTTTGTAGTTAGCAGAGGTGGTGTCTGTGGCTGTAGTTTTGGAGCCGCCTCTATATAAGGAGCGACGAAAGGAACCTCTGCTAGGTGTGGCTTGTAGAGCTCCCATAGCTTTGGCTGTGTCTGTGTCCTTCTTCATTTTTTCTAGAGAAGTGTCCACATTAGGCCCAAACAGGTGTTCCTGGTCTAAGGGTAGATTGAGGATGGTAGATTGTACCTCCTGCTTGAAGCCAGATATTCGTAGCCATGCGTGTCTGCGCAGCAAAACGCTTGAGTTTATTGTGCGTGCTGCTGTATCTGCTGCGTCAAGGGCGCACTTTATTGAGGTGTTTGTGACAATCTTGCCTTCTTGTATTAGATCATTGGCCTTGGTCTTATACTGATCTGGAAGGTGCTCAATGAGCTTTTCAAGCTCGTCGTAATGGGCTCTGTCATATCTCGCCAGTAAGGCTTGGGAATTGGCGATGCGCCACATGTTTGCTGCTTGAGACGCAACTCTTTTTCCCGATGCGTCGAGTAATTTGGACTCCTTGTCTGGTGGTGGTGTCTCACCAGTAGTCTGGGAGTTTGCCCTTTTCCGTGCATTAGCAACTACTAATGAGTCTAGAGGGAGTTGGCCTTTAATATAAGCTGGGTCAGAAGGGGCAGGTTTATATTTTTCTCGATCCTTGGGTTAAAAACCCTAGCCCTAACTGGGTCTCTGAAGACCTCAGGGGCATGTTTAATAATGCCTTTAAGCATAGGTAGAGTATGGGTAGACTTTTGAGGCTGGCTAAAAGTTTCTAGTAAAAAGTCTTCTTCCAGGGGGTCTGAGTGTAACTTGACACCATGGTATTGTGCTGCCCTGTTTATCACCTGTGAAAACCCTATAGCATCATCTGGAGGTGAGGCTTTTGATGGGTATGGTTCAGGGACAGGTATATCTGGGAGGTCATAACTGTCCCAGGGGTCTTGTGGTGGGATACTGTGAAGGTCGTCATCAGTGTAGGTGTTGTGAGGTGACTGCATGTCATCATCATGATCCTCCCTGTCTGTATCCCCTTGTGGTGAAAAACAAGGTGGAGGAGAGTGAGGCGGGGAGTGTAGAGGGCTGAGGTGTTGTGGAGGTGGAGAGAAAGACCTTATAGGTGATGTGGAAGAGTCTTTCTTCTTATGAGGTGGCTCAGGTGTGGTTGGTTCCTGTATCTTCCTCTTGTGAGGTATTACTGATTGTACCTGTCCGGTAATAGGGTCAATGTGCAGAGTTTTCTGCTTTGGGTCGATGGGAACCAAGAGTTCTTCTGAGCTGGCGTGTTTGGTCGGCATCGAAGATTTCGGCTCCGAGTGTTGTTTGGGCTTGCGAGGTTGTTTGGTGTCCTTTGGTGAAGTTTTCGACACCGAGGGTTTTTTGTCGACTCCGAAGGTTTGGTATGCTTCGGTGTCGAGGTGTCTGGGACCTTGGACTTTGGCGCCGAAGGGTCTGTTGGTGCCGAGACCTTAGTCTTGTGTTTCGGTGCCGATGAGTGTTTTTCGGCTCCGGGACGTGGCTGGCTCGGTCCCGAGCTGCCAGAAGGCTTTAGGTGCTTGGGAGTCGAGCCGGAAGGCGGGGCTCCTGAAGCTTTGTGATGGTGCAGACCTAGGCCCGAAGGCGAAGGTGTGACCGAAGCCTTTTGTTTCTTGGGGGCAGGGGCATCGACGTCAGTACTCACAGTACGTTGGTGTGGTGTGATGAGTTGGTCGTCGGACCCTGAGTCTTCGGCTCCGGAGGTGTCGATTTGTAAATCTCCGGTGTCCGGGTTGTCGGAGCCTGTGTCAAAGATGTCGTCCGGTGCGGGAGCGGCTGACCTGGACATTTCGTGTCGTCGGGCCCGGCGATCACGGATGGTCTTTTGGACCGAAAGGAGTCACAGGCTTGGCAGTGTTGGCTCTCGTGTTCTGGAGAGAGGCAAAGATTACAGATCTCGTGGAGATCTGTGTGTGGAATTTAGCCCCACACCTGCATTTTTAAATGGAGTCCTTTCCATATGCTGGATGATGGCGCCGACACGCCCAACGGACCAACGTCGGCGACCGGACTCGAAACAGTGTTGGAGTGGAGACGCGATGAGGGGATCGCGATCGAAAACAATACCGTCGAACGGTAGGAGGTTCTTCTGCGCGTCGAGAGGGGAACCGATCGATGTGGATCCGGAGCGCAGCAAGGTACATCCGAACCCGATGGCGGAAAAAAACAATCTAACCATGGAGTCGATGCCCATGCGCACTATCGTCCAAAGGAGGAGTCACCTATCTCGTGACTACAAAAGACTCTTCCAAGACAACAACAAAGTGCAAGCATCCGAGCCCAACACCAGATGGCGATCTCATGCACAGTGTACGATCTGCAGCTCATATGCCTCGAACATAATGTTTAACCGTCCCCAATGCAATTCCTTGCTGCACCAGAGACAAAAACAAACATCAAGACACCTCTCACTTTTGCCTAAAAAGGGTCCATATTATGTATGCAACATCAGGTCATAAACTTGTTCCAGTGCCCAGCATGAACAGACTTTGTAGAAGGACGCTGAGCAGCAAGGATGAGTTCCACAACTTAGGAAGGAAGGTCAACTGCTGTCGCTCAATCTCCAAGCATGGAGATGCAGATTGTGAAGGTTTGGGTGCAGAACGCTGCCCTGCTGCTGTGACAGGAAACCCTCCTGAAATGGTAGCTTGATTGGAGGACAGATGCTCATGCCCAAAAGGTCCAGGAATCACATTTTTCTTGCCCAATATGGAGCCACTCTGATGACTTGGCCTGGTCATTACTGATCTTCATCAGAACTTTGGGAAGGAGAGATAGCAGCACAAAGGCGTGCAGAAGTCTTGTGCACGACTATCTGAAATAGAATCAGAGAGAGAGAGCCTCTTGGAAACTCCAATGCGCAAACAGTTTGACACTGTGTATTTTAGACAGTGGTAAAAAGATCTATCCAGGGTTCTCCCCATTGCTGGGAGACTCCCTGTGCCAACTCGGGATGTAATCACCAATCCTGATCCGACAGCTAGTTTTTCCACCCTAGCTTCAAAAATACCACCAGGTTGTTCACAACATGCCTCATTACTAGACGGTGGAAATCGCCTGAACCCCCGACACTAGAGGCTTGAAGTGCCTCTTTACTCATATGGATCCAGGCAGAAAGTGTGGAGTTACACAGGGAAGACACCCTGGGGCTCCGCAAGTATCCAATAGCCTCTTATTGGGGCACTATCTCATCTGTGTTTACATCTGACTCGCAAGTACACACCTCTGATTAATTATGATAGCATTATAACATTATGTACACTGCAGCAGCATTTCTCATACGACACCTGAGACGAGCAACTCCCCTTAATGTAAATCTCGGTCTAAACACTGAAACAATGATCTTTTCATTGGTAGCGTAACTCGGTCTGCAGACATGTGACAGGTGGGGGACATCAATGGGGCTCTTCAAGGGATGTATGGCAGTTGTTTTTTCTTCACTGTTGTAGTTTTGTTTTCTTTAAAATTCGATGAAAAAATGTCACAGTTTATTAACATCACCCTCATTTCTATTTGGCACTGGACTATTTGATATATTGTAGTTGTATCCCACCAACTTCACTGTTGATTCTGCAGATGAATGATGACTGCTGTAACTATACTCTACTTTATATTTTGGTTTTACTGTCATTAAGATGTAACATGTGAAACTTAAACAGATTCAAACAAAAAAAGGGTCTCTGTCATTTGGAGGTGGTCTGCAACGGACTGTGGCGAGCCCGCCTTCAATAGTCGGTTGTCGAGTTAGGGAAAAACTGATTCCCAACCTTTGAGGTTGTGCAGTGACAATCGCTTTTGTGAATATCCAAGGGGCAATGGTGAGGCCAAAGGGGTGCACGGCAAATTGAAAATGCGCCCACCTTAAACCACAAGTAGAGTCTGTGGGAATGCATTACGGGCACATGAAAGTAGGTGTCCTATAGGTCCAAAGCCACCATCTAGTTGCCTGGATCCAGCGCAAACAGAACCTGGACCAGTATGAGCATCTTGAATTTGTATATCTACAAGAAGACATTCAGAGGGTGGAGATCTAAATTTGGATGAAGGCCTCTGTACTTAGTCATGAGGAAATAACAGGAGTTACAACCAGTCCTGATTTCGGAGGCAGGGACCTTATCTATAGCTACAATGGCTGAAAGAGGCTGCCCTTCTTGGCGCAAGATAGACAGGTGGTACCCTGAAAGAGGCTCTGATGTAGGTGAAAGATGGATCAGGTCGAAAAAGAATAGGAGGGCATAGGCTTGTTGGTTGATCTGTAGGATCCACTGTCTGATATCATTCAGTTCCTCCAAGGGTGGGGAAAATATGACCTCGCATTCCACCAGGTGGTTGTGTGTTGCTAGAGGAAAACTAAATCGGCTTGGTGGTTGATGTCAGCAGGACTGGGGACAGGAAAGTCCACAAACCTGGTGGTCTGAACATTGTCTGCTTCAGCCCTGCCCCAGAAAGGACTGGGGTGCCTGTTGTGAGTGCAGTGGGTAATGGCATTGCTGGTCGTCAATCCTCTTGAGTAGCCCCAAAAGGAGCAATATTGTTGAGGGCACTGACTCGCAGGGGTAGAAAGGCCTTTGGAACGTGCAGAGGCCCAGCTTTTCTTGAAGTGTTCCAATGCTGAACCTGCTTTCTCTCCAAACAGGCGAGATCTGTCGAATGGCATGCCCATTAAAGAGGACTGCACATCCCCTGAGAAACCCATGGATCTCATCCAAGCTTGACGCTGAAGCACCATGCTAGTACAGATTGTCCAGCCCAAGCTGTCCGTGGTGTCCAGTCATGAACAAATGATGCATTTGGCCGCTTCCTCACCACCCTGGATGGGTTGAGCTAGGTTGACCTGGAAATTCCTCAGGGACTTCTAGCAAGATCTTGTCAACCATGTCCCATAAAGCATGGCAATATTCCACCCAGCAACCAGCTGGCACTGACTGTCCAGAGGGCTAGATCAGCTGAGGAACATGCCCCCCTTTCCAAACGTTTCAATATGTTTCAATTCGGTCTGTGGGAGAAGTAGGAAATTAACTGGGGGTTCACCCAGTTGGTGGAAGACTGAACTACCAAACTTTCTGGTGTAGGGTGCTGTGTTAAGAAGTCAGAGTCACTAGGTGCTGGTTTGTGGTGCCCAACAACCTGCCTGATCACCAGCGGGCAGGAAGAAGTCTTAGACCAGGCTCCCATTAGAGTGTCTGTTATGGCTTCATTGAACAGTAATAGGGGCTTAGAGGAGGTCTGCCCAAGTTGCAAAACTTCCATCAAGACTTTAGTTTTGACTTCCATCTGTAGAGGCTACTGGGCCTGTCCGTGGTGGTTGAGGCCATCTGTAGGTCCAATACATTCAAAGGCCGTCTCATCACCACACCAAAGGAGATACTCTTCTGTTGATGGCCCTGGGTGAGAACACAACTTGGTGTCTGGGAAAGTGTCCAGCCCACTGGTTTTCTGTAAGTTCATGTACAGGATGTCATCATCATAGTTTTTGGAGAATAACAAAATACAGTTAATGAATAATCATGTGGGATGCACTGAAACGCTTGTTTGTGGCACTCCGGAATTGGAAATGGACCGCTATAACAGATGTTAAAAGTGCAAATTTAATGAAACTTAAAAAATACCCACATCTAAAAGGTATGTGCATGTTTGGGAACACAGTAAGCAAAAAAATGAACAATTAAAAAAAGAACTAAAAACATGAAAACAAAAATTGGCTCACCAGTCCTGGAATTGAAGTGGATATTTTTATAGCCAGATGTGCACATGTGGAAGAGCAAAATGCAGTCACTCAAGGTGAAAACATACAATGGCGGATGTGGGGTGACCCACTGTCCCACAATATTTTGGTAGCAAAACGTGAATGGTGCTTGATCCGCCCACTGGATAAAGAGGGCTGACCAAAAGCCACTTTGTACACATCTTATTTCAGACCACTTTTACTGAAGTTTGCATATTTTTAAAACGTACAGAAATGCATAACAGAAATAAGAGCACTTCAGAACTTAATCCATTACCACTAGCTGACACAGTTCATATGTTGCAGCGCCTTCAAGCAAGGACAGGAGTGTATACCTCAATAATAAAGGAAAATGAAAGACTGAACAGTGAGATGAACACGAGTGTGATTGTCTGGAATAGTATTACAGTATGCAATGGTACAAAATAGGCAATTACCGACATTGTTTATAAGGTAGATACCTAACTGGAGCGAACCTGGTAGGCTGGGATGACATTCAGGAGCCAACAAGGGTGTCTAGCTTGGGATATGTAGACCCCCTAGATCTTGGGAGCTCCTAGGGGAGAAGATGGGTGGCTTGTGGTAATCTGAGGAATGGAAATAGGTGTGGGTCACTGCCGAGATTGGGGTAGGGACTCGGTAATGGGGGGAGGATGTGCGCTCAGACAAGGAGAAAGGGAGCTTAACAGGCTGATGGGGCCCCATCGCTCAGGGGCGTTATGAGGGTCAACCATATTGCATCCGCTAGCCACCAATGGGGCGTTTGCAAAGGCCACAGGCTCTACCCTGCGAAGGGCAGCGCCCCCACATTCCGCTCAATGTAGCAGGTGTCGTCCCCATTTATTTAAGGAGGGAGACAGGGCAGCCCTCCATTTATTAGTGATGGCTAATTTTGGCAACAGGAGTGCCAATTCGAGGAAGCACAATGCAGTTTTTGCAGTTTTTTGCTGCTTGCAGATACCCAACACACAGGCCTCTCATGACTCTAGTTTCGTAAGGCACATTAGGTCTGCTATTCGAGAAAGAACTCCCAAACAAAAAGATGATAACGTGGAGCATCCGTATAGCCTGTGGAAAAAATAGCAGTCACAGTGGGCACAAGCCCTGTCAGCTGCAGGTGAACAGGCAATTGATTTTGGATGGGGGGAGATAGCCTCTATGCAGAATGAAGATTTGTATTATTTTAAAAACGGGCGTTGCGTGATACTTTGCACAGATATTCAAGGGACCTGGCCAATTCTTTTTCGTGCAATGCTCTATGAAGTTCAAGTTCCCAGGTGTCCCGCAGTGTTTGTAGCAGGAATTGGGCATGGGACTGGAAGGCCTTATAGAGACAGCCGACGGTTCTCCGCCCATTTCCCACTGCATAAAGGACTGCACCAGAGAGTGGGCCTCTGATTCCACATCAGTGATCGCCCAGCTGTCATGACGGTTATGTAGTAATAAGGCACATGTCAGCAATTGGCCATCTTGAAACCCAAACTGCTCAGCAAGTGAGTGGAACGAAAGAAGCTTTCTTTCTAGGAAAAGGCAGTCTAGAGACGTTAATGCCAGTCTCGTCCCACTAGCGCAAATCCAGGCCCGTTATTCAGACCAGGAATGAGAGGAGACACAACATGGGTATTGTAGGAGCCCATGGGGTGATGGCTTTAGTAATGTGTAGGCTCTTAACCAAGCACTGGTGTGCGACCCTTAGGAGGCAGGGCCCCTAGTGAGGTAACCACACTCAGGCCTATGAGGCCCTAGAGGTCCCGGTGACTTCAGGCTGTACCCTGGATCGACAGTACATCAAAGTCTCTTCTGGTGAGTCAATGAGATAACCACTGCAGTTGCGCGACTAGGTAGTAGTGATAAAACATGGGAGCTCCCAGTCCCTCGTGGTCGACTGGCAGCTCAGCTTAGCTTTTTGTACACAAAAAAGGGAGGGACTTCAGGGAGCGAGCGCGCTCCCTGAAGTCCTCCTGAGGCTTGAGCCGGGAGAGACGTACGAATCTGTGTGTTGCGTTAGCTTGCAGAATTTTAAAATTGCTGTTTGCACATTTTTAATGACACTGTTAGTCTTTTAATTTGAAATTTGTGTCTTTGCACTTCCTGAGGGCATCACACTCCGGTGGTCCGCTTTGCTAACGCGGGACCGCCATTTTGGGAACAGTTTTTGGTTAGCGGGCTAGTCTTCACAGCCCGGGGGATATTTAAAGTGAGGATGGCGCGAGCGCGCGCAGCGGGCGCGCCTAAGGCAAGCCCGTCTGCGCCCCGGTCGCGTCCAGCTCCAGCCCCCATGCCAGTCACGGCACAGGTAAAGCCCAATCAATTAACTACTCCAGCAGGACTCTGCACGATCTTAACAATACTTTTCTAAAAGCTGACTGTCTATGCGTGGGCCTATTGTCCACTGAGATGCATAGTCAACTAACCTGTCCTGGCTGTTCTACTAAACTGACGATTTTTGTATTTGAAAAGACTAAAGAGAGACAAATTACAGGTAAAAACAACAAACGACAAGAGGAAGTCAAAATTGGGAAGTACGCCCTGTTTAATGCAAGGTCCCTAGTTAAACATAGTTTGGAATGCTCCTCCCTCATTCAAGATGAAAACATTAGTATTGCATTTATAACCGAATCTTGGACGGATGATGCTTCAGGTCCGGATTTGATTAAAGCAACACCACCAGATTATCTCTCCTTTACTTTAAATAGATCTCATAAGAAGGGGGCGGTCTGGCAGTAATCTATCATAAATCAATTACAGCCTCTTTTAAGCCCTCATCAAATGACGAATGTGAAGCTCTGGATTTTAGTTTCTATATCTCAAGTCACCACACTTTTAAAGGCACACTCATTTACAGACCACCGGGCCCTAGAAGCCCGTTCATCACAAAAGCTGCTTGTATGTTTGAAAATGGGCTAAGTGCCAGCTCCTATACGATTTTAGGAGACTTTAACTTCTATTTGGAAGCACAAGCAGACTCAGACACCTCAAATTTGTTAGAGCTGATGAGTAGTCTCGACTTAAAACAATTGGTCAATGGTCCTACCCATAAAGCAGGACATACTCTGGACGGCATATTCTCAAATAACATGCAACTATCAGTTTTAGATCTTCTCCCAGTGATCTGGTCAGACCACAAAGTTGTGCTGTTCACAATGGCTGTGCCTGAGCGACATGTGATAAAACCTGCCACTAAACAACTAACCAGTAGGGCATGGAACAAGGTAAACGCAGAGGAACTACAGGAGGCGTTAACCTCCACATCTTTTAATCCTCATATAGATTTGGATGAGGCTGCGTTGCAATACACTAACTGGTTGAATGCAGCCGGTAACAAACTTGCCCCTGAAAAATGTATTCGATCCACTAGAGCACGACCCTCTGCTCCATGGTATACCCAGGAACTCAGAGACCTGAAACTGGTCTGTAAGCATCTTGAGAGATCGTGGAGGAGGGAGTATAAGGATAAAGAAAAACATGAATATAAAAATGGATTAGCCCAATATAAAAAGATGCTGCAAGAAACAAAGCAAGAGTTCTTTGTGAAGAAAATCAACTTAGCTAAAAATTCTACTAAAGAACTTTTTAAAACTGTAAATGCCTTGGCGCATCCAGCCCCTCCGCCTATTCAGGCCAGTCAGGAATTATGCGACAAAATTGCAAATTCTTTTTCCGATAAAGTGGATGTCATCTTCTCATCCTTTACTGGCTCTGGGAACACGATCCCTACTAAAGATCTTCTGGACTCTGAAATAGAAACAAGTACTGGGTCAAAACTAGTCCAATTCACTGCAAAAACCACCTTGGACATTTCAAATGCACTCTTGAAAGTGAAAACGGGATCACCTTCGGATCCATGCCCAGTCTCGTTTTTAAAATTAGCAGCCGAATCCGTGGTCCTTACCCTGACCCACATTATAAATGCAATGTTTACTGAGGGATATTTTCCCAGGTTGCGGAAAGAGGCATTGATATTACCACTGCTTAAAAAACCGAGTCTAGATCCCGGTGATGTGATTAATTTTAGACCCATATCTAGACTCCCTCTCCCGGCGAAAATTGTAGAGAAAATTATGAATGAACAACTCGGCGCTTTCCTGGAAGAAGCTCAGGTACTTGACTCTTCTCAATATGGCTTTCACAGTGGTCATAGCACGGAAACTGCGTTACTTAAAACTACAGAGGACATTAGGACTACACTCGACCGTGGAGGAAAAGCAGTCATGATTATGCTGGATCTCTCTGCAGCCTTCGATACGGTCCATCACGCCCTGTTGATGGACCGGCTGCGAGAGATCGGAGTACAGGGCTCAGCATGGAAATTACTCAAATCTTTCCTCTCAGACAGACAACAGACAGTCACCCTTGGCGAATTCTCATCCAAACCTTTCTCTCTGCCTTGTGGGGTCCCTCAAGGGTCGTCTTTGAGCCCAACACTTTTTAATATTTATGTGTCGCTCTTAGCTCCCTTGATTGAATCATTTGGGTTCAATTTAACCTCATATGCAGACGACACCCAAATTGTAGTGTCATTAAGGCCAGGAGAGTTGCAGGGAACGGCAGCCAGATTTCACGACTGCATGATAGCAGTGGGCAACTGGATGGCCCAAAACTGTCTAAAACTAAATTCTAGTAAGACAGAGGTAGTTCTGTTTAGCAATGATGCTAACTTTTGGAACTCGACTTGGTGGCCTGACACACTAGGCCCTCCTCCCACGCCTGTCAAAAAGGCAAAGAATTTAGGAGTCTGGATAGACAATAAGCTCAACCTCAAGGATCAGGTGAATGCAGTAGTCTCATCCACCTCCTACATATTAAAAACTTGCAAGAAGATCATACATGTTTTACCTAATGATAGCTGTCAGTTAGTGATCACCGCTCTAGTGATGTCCAGACTAGATTATTGTAACAGTTTATATCTCAACATCCAGGAAGGTCTGATGAATAAACTGCAACTTTTACAAAACGCAGGGCCAGATTGCTGTCCGGCACCCCAAAACATGTCTCTATCTCAGCAGAGATTAAAAGACTTCACTGGCTGCCGATGCGAAAACGCGTACAATTTAAGGCTCTGTGTATAGTACACAAAGCCCTTCATAGAACCGGACCCAACCATCTCATTACGCAATTCCAATGGTACACACCAACTAGATGTCTACGCTCCTCGGAAGCTAAACTTGTATCGGTGCCCTTTACAAAAAAGACCAATTGGGGTGGAAGAAGCTTTGTGGTTAGCGCAGCCAAGGCATGGAATGGCCTTCCGCTGCAGTTGAGATCCCTGCCAAGCCTGCTGGCCTTTAGAAAGGCTCTGAAAACCTGGCTCTTTACCGCACAGTCTTAGGTTTTTATCTTTCTGCCTCTTGACTCAGGATCTCTCTATGACTTCAGGTAGCGCCAGGACACCTTCGGGTAGCAGTTTGCGCTTTATAAATGTTAATAACATAACACATGTATGTATTTTATTATGATATATTTGGAAAATATGAGGCTAGCAAGACAGCTAATGCAGTCTCTACGCCAGACCTAAAAAGGTGTGCTGCAGTTTGCATAAAATTGTATTAGAAAGCCCTGTTCAGGCCACTGTAGGTAAACCATTTGGGCGCCACAATGATCCACTAAGGAAAACCTTATACTTCAAGTCTCAAATATGGCTGCTGCTCACACGAAGGCCAATTTAAAGAAACCATTACATGGGCTATGTGATTCAGTGAACACTGAAGCAATCAGGAACCAATAAAAATAAATAATTCTCCATGTTGTATTGGACCTCTAGCACTGATTTCTCTCCTTCCACTCATAATCCCCTTTGCATGTGCTGCAAGATCAATATGGGCAAAATAATATAGAAGCAATCAGCCATTTATTAAATGCGATTACTTACAATGTACACTACTTGTTCAACATACAACTTTTTGGACTGGTGTTGGAGGAAAAAACTTTGAAATACTCCCAAAACTTCTTTAAAAAATTACACTTTGCTCATGAAAGCATATTAAAACCTAACTGAAACCAATTGGAAATTGAATTTCAGAAAGCAAGGAAGTGATCAGTGACTTTACTTTGAGTGTAAAGCGGCTATATGTCCTGACCCATACTTAGATACAAAACATCTCTTCTCTTAGCATCTCAAACTCCAGTATGATTAGATGTGCTCTCTGGGGCCAATTGCACCACTATGTAGGATTCTATAATTTCTGGTCTTTGAAGTTCCAATCAGCAAAGGAAATGACAGCTCTTTTTATTTTTATTTTGATAATTACATATGACGGTAAGAAAGAACTGGTTCCTTTAAATCATTAAGAAATGGCCATGATAGGAGGGGGGCTGAAGCTATGAAGCAACTGTGACACCCCCCCCCCCCCCTGCAAATAAATCAGCAGTTGGCAGGTACTGACTTGAAAAAATAAAGTAAGGGTGTCACAATAGGGTAGAAATCTTCTTAAGACCGATTATGGCACCAAGATCATACAGTTGAAGAATGGTACTCCTGTAAGATTATGTTATTTATGATGGGACACAATTAAGGACGAATGAGAGGAGATTCCAAGATATATATATATATATATATTATCTACTGGCGGTCGCCAGTAGATAGTTATAGTTAGGACCTATTATCCATAGGAAATCCGCGACATTCTATTTGCAATAACGTTGGCGCCGGTTGACGAATCTTCGCGAAAGCTTCCAACTTGTTGGGGCGCTCCGGTCCGCTCCTACCCTGAAAGTCTCGGGTTGATTCATCAAGCGGGGGCCGAGAAAAAGGGGGTCCCAAAACGCGTTTTCCCCATTCATTTTTCCATAGGAACCTTTAGTCGCAGCTACAGCCCGAACTGCTGAACGGAATTACACCAAATTTGGCAAAGAGGTAGCCCTTGGTTCAGACTGGTGCCTTTTGCTTAAATGGTGTAAATCCGTTCAGTAGTTCCTGAGAAAATCAAAAGTAAAGTCACATATATATCTATGGCCGAGTAGGGTCCCCGTACCCTCAGCGCACCCTGCGCGCACCGTCCCGATCACGAGCTGCATGCTAATTGGCTGTCAGCTGGCTGTCAACACTCCAAACCAGGAAGTGTTGGCAGCCATTTTGTCCCTCGGTAGAACCGAGGCACAAAAACAAGTGCGCAAAACGCACAAAGGGGGCAGGGTAGAAACACCCTGACCCCCTAGGCCTGCTCAGGGGGTCCCACAAGGACCCCCTGGGCAGAAAAAAGCATTTCTTTTTTTTAAAAAAATCGGCAGGATGCGCGGATCCCGCCTATTAAAAAAAAAAAAAAGCACAAGAAACAAGTGCGCAAAACGCACAAAGGGGGCAGGGTAGAAACACCCTGACCCCCTAGGTCTGCTCAGGGGGTCCCACAAGGACCCCCTGGGCAGAAAAAAAAAAAAAAGACCGGCATCGTGCCGAGGCCCCGCCCCCTCCCTGCAGCAGTCTGCAAACGCGCCCCCTGGCGCGTTTTAAGAAGGGGAAGTAATTCCCCTTGAATACTGGGGTTCCTGGGGGCCAACTAGCCCACCAGGAACCTCCGGTATGCGCCAGGGGGCTGCGTTGCAGAGAGGTGTACAGAGGCCACGCCCCTTTTTACACCTCTCTGCAACGCAGCTCTTTGGCGCTTTTTGGAAGTACATGGTGGGCTAGTTGGACTCCAGGGACCCTCAGGATTCAAGGGGACTTAATCCCTCAACTTAAAACGCGCCACGGGCGCGCTTGCACAGTGGTGAAGGGAGGGGCGGGACTCAGGTGACATGTGTGCAAACAGGCCCCGTGGCTCGTTTTAAGATGAGGAATTAAATCCCTTCAATCCTGAGGGTCCCTGGGGGCCAACTAGCCCAACAGGTACGTCCAGAAAGCGCCACAGAGCTGCGTTGCAGAGAGGTGTAAAGGGGTGTGGCCTCTGTACACGTCTCTGCAACGCAGCCCCTGAGCATACTGGAGGTTCCTGGTGGGCTAGTTGGCCCCCAGGACCTCATGATTCAAGGGGACTTAATCCCCAACTTAAAACGCGCCACGAGAGCGCGTTTGCACAGATGTCACCTCAGGCCCCGCCCCTCCCTTCACCATTGTGCAAATATTCCTCTAAAATCAGCCGAAATACGAATTCCGATTTACTCATCTGTTATCAGGAGAGACCTCAGTGCTGCATCTTTCAGCCCAGTACTGATCCTGAAAAGTAATTTTAACCGTACTTACCAGTAACTTGAATTTCCTTCCATAGGATATCATTGACTGGTTTCACTTGGAAATTCTTCTAAGTGTGGAGTTTTGGAACTTTATAATATTCCTCTAAAATCAGCCGAAATACGAATTCCGATTTACTCACCTGTTATCAGGAGAGACCTCAGTGCTGCATCTTTCAGCCCAGTACTGATCCTGAAAAGTAATTTTAACCGTACTTACCAGTAACTTGAATTTCCTTCCATAGGAATCCATTGTCTGGTTTTCAGCAGAAAAGTTTCAAAGTGTCGATTTTCACAAACTACAAATATTCCTTAAAAATCGCCTGTGTGACTTAAACGCATTCTTTCAACTGTTTACAGGAGATGCACCAGTGCTGGTTCCAGGATCCACCTCTGAGTAAGAAAAAGTAACGATAACACTACTTACCTGCTAAGTGAATTTCCTCCCATAGGATAACATTGGTGATTCTATATGAAAAAGTTTCTAAGTGTCAACTTTTAAAATACAATAATATTCCTTAAAAATCACTACTGTAACCAAAACGCTTTTACTCAACTGTTTTCAGGAGATGTCCCAGGACTGAATCTAGGATCCAGTCCTGTGGTTAGAAAAGTAATCCATAAAATAACTAATTGCATTTAACTAGAAATTCACATTGAGCTCAATGTTGCATTGTTTTTGAAATTGTGTTGCCCATTGCAACAATTGTAACTACTGTACTTAAAAGTCTATTGCCTATTTGCAAAGTATTTAAACTAAAGTAATTCATTCTGAGAAAGTATATTTTGTAATGTAATGTATAATGTAATTACAATGTAATTTAAAAATAAAATATCTAAAAATAAATAGTTTAAAAAAATGTTGTAAATCAGTATCAAAAAAATAAATATAACAATTAATCTATTTAAAAATTGTCATTTACAAAACCTTTGAAATTCACTGAAAAAACCATAGGTTTCAGACACGTTATAGTTAGGAATTAGCATTTAAAAAACCTTTGAAATTCACTGAAAAAACCATAGGTTTCAGGCACGTTATAGTTAGAAATTAGCATTTAAAAAACCTTAGAAATTCACTGAAAAAACCATAAGGTTTTAGGGACAGTTATAGTTAGTTGGACATTGCACTTGTACAAAACCCGTGAAATTCCCCTGTTATAGTTAGTTCAGGTAACTATAACTCGCGCCCCCGCAATGCACTGCTGATGACGTCACATATTACATCACTCATGACATGGTCAGTGACATCACTGATGACATCTCAAATGACATCATCCATGTGAGAATTTAATGCATCTTCTCACACCCAAATATAAGTTTTGATACACCCACTCTAAATTACAGACTGCCATTCTCAAAACCGTACACACTCCAATACCAATAAGTACATACCCACTCACTGATTCTTAGGTCTACACACACACATCTACTCACTCACCGTACAGTCACTCATACTTACAGTCACTCAGTACAGGACTATCATATGCACTCATACACCTATATAAACACTCACACAACGCAACTCATCCATAGAGGTACTCACACACATAGTCAGTCATGCAAATAATTAATCACACTCCAATTTACTCACCTATACAGTTATACACACCAGCTCACTTACTCATAAAAATACTAGCACATTCTTACGCTCCTATGCAATCACTGATGCAAGCACACACTCATCCATATAGCCACTCACAATCACACACTCTCACTTATAGCCATTTATATACTCCAACACACATATATACTGCCTTTCACATATGTAGTTACTCACACATGTACCACTGAGATATACATTCAATCACTAACACACTCATACACACACTCACCCACCCATACAGTCCATCACAGACGCACTCTTGAAACCATGCACCCAGTGAATCACCCACTCACATCTATGCACAGAGTCACACACACCCCACCCACACAAACACTGAGGCACCCATACAGATACTCAGAGAACCAATCCATAACCCATATAGACACTCATTTAGCTAGTCAGAAACCCATGCAGCTGCTTACACAACAACAGACAGACGGATACAGACATTCACACAGTTTAGTCACTCACCCATGCATCCAGTAAGATACGTTTAATCACTCACTTATAGACTCAGTCACGCACCTACTAAATCATCCATTCAGGCGCTTCTACACCCACTCATTCTTCAATACGCCTTTCCCTATATATATTAAACATATTTAAACTTTACAGAAACACAATCACTGGATGATGTCATCAGTGATGTCATCAGTGATGTCACTGACCATGTCATGAGTGATGTAATATGTGACGTCATCAGCAGTGCATTGCGGGGGCGCGAGTTATAGTTACCTGAACTAACTATAACGGGGGAATTTCACGGGTTTTGTACAAGTGCAATGTCCAACTAACTATAACTGTCCCTAAAACCTTATGGTTTTTTCAGTGAATTTCTAAGGTTTTTTAAATGCTAATTTCTAACTATAACGTGCCTGAAACCTATGGTTTTTTCAGTGAATATATATATATATATATATATATATATATATATAGAGATATATAGAGATATATAGAGATATGATTTTGGATAGCTGCACTTTCTTATGGGCAAACCACCTGATGGAAACAAACTTATGTGTTAAAGTTATCAATAAAACAAATTGGCTAACACCACTAGTTTATCTCTTCAATAAGCTCTCATATTCTTCCAATGTCACGACATGACAAAATTTGACGGTCTATTCAGTTGCGTACAAAGTGAAACTTGTAGTACTATGATCAGCAATTAATCAAACCATGAAATGCAAGAGGTGAGCACTCACCACCAAACACCCTGGTCAACATCAGAAATGATATCACTTTAAGGTATTACCCTTCTCGGATGATACGAGGCATTGAACTCATCACCGATGCGCCGCAGCTCATGTGCAATCCATATCTCAGGTCGCATATTTTCAGGCAATGATGGTGACGGACTTCGGGATGCTGCAAAGGCAAAAGATCCAATTGAGCTTGTTCTGGCGTATAGATTCAAAACACATTAAAGACTAGATGAATACATATAAAAGTAAATAGAAGGCTATGCATCTTTGTATTAGGGTGCTTGTTTTTACTGGAATAGGCCACATGGACAAATTACCTCGGTCTTAGTCTTGGATTCTTTTTTCCATCATCACATTCACCCTTACTTAAAATAGCTGTATCTAATAGCCTTGCTCATGTTGGCTTCATACCTCCACTGCCATTAGTCACAAAGCCACAGTTAAGAGATTCTACAAACAGAAGCCCGACAGTAACATTTGTTGAGTATCAGATCTGAATAATTTTTGCTCCACAATGATCCACTAAGCACATCCTCATACCCAAAGTCTCAAATATAGTTGCTGTTCACACCAAGAGCAACTTTAAGGAACCTTTACATTGACTATGTGATTCAGTGAACCAATATAAGTAATTCTCCATGCAGAGAGTGGACGCCGAGCACAGATTTATCCTGCATGTTTTGAAACATCTACTGCCATTTTAGCCATTTCATTGCACTATAAACATGCTTTACTTCCACCAAAATAAGCAGTAGGTATTTTATTGACCTTGGAAGGAGAGGGAGTCGAGTCTGCAATGCCCAACTCCCAACTGGCGTCTATTACATTGCACATGCAGCTCAACAGTAAGCGATTAACTCACTGAAATGTTGTATCAATTTCAGTCACCCCACCCCCTAAACGTGACAGCACAGGCATAATTATAGACTGTATGGCTACGCTCCACACAAAATTTGAAAATCGTGGTTGGATCTTCTGCATTTCAGATAGAGTTGCTGTCAGAACACCTTTCAGGGGGCCGCAGTGCACGCAGGAACTACTGGGCCCAACCGTGGTGGTTGAGGCCTTTTACTTCTGATGTACCAGGGCCCGACCTCCTATGGATCCTAAGCAACTGGGCCAAGTACCACTGCTTACCTGATTCTCGACTCATACCTCAAAGTGCACACAGCAATGTCAATATGTTGGGTTTCTGTTTCTTTTGAAGTGTACACTTTTCTTTCTCTTCTTTCCTCTTGAAAGGCTGTCACAGCAGGAAGAGACTCTGAAGTGGATAATCCCCCAACACAGGCCATGGGACTGACTGAAGTTCACTCCTTGATGTCAGCCACAGTGATATGTAAATCAAAAGGTCAATCCCGGGCTCCCAGCCCCACTCTTTAGGATTCCCTTATCAGCCCCCATCTCCTTCCTGAATTGTGTTCAGGTCCCTTCCTTGTGATCTATCACTGAATCAAAGGACACGCTTTTGAAGTGTAAAGGGAGAGTCTCTGTCTCCCTTCCCCCAGTTTGTCCCACCCAGTTCACAGGAATGCAGCGATACCATAATTTGACGGGGGGATTCCTCTACTCCTCATGTCTTCAGCAGGCAGGCTGAGCTTCCCAAAATGGAACCCAGGGTCCTCCATGTAATGGACCATTGAAGGCACACTTGCATGCAGTGTACATACACAGCACACATACTGTCCAGCACCGTTGATTCCATGTATTGTGCCACAACAGCCACATATACATCACCACACACACAATCTACACGCACTGTTCAGTACTGTAGCTTCCCTGTATTGTACCCTGGTGTGTTTGTGAGCACACGTAGTGCCAGCACATACACTCATCATGTGCGCACGCACATCTCTTCACACTTCATGTATTGCACTTCTCGCAAGCACACATACACCCAGCACATGCTTTAATTGCGCACACACTGCACAGCACTACATCTCCAATGTACTGGATTCTCCACAGGTATATATACGCTCAGTACATGCACTAACCATTCATGCACTGCACAGCATTATTCCTGTACTATACCCTTCGCAAGCACACATGCTTCCAGAGCAGTCACTACTCCTGCACAGCACTCTAAATCTACACGATGTGGGCCAAAGGTGAGTTAAGCACACAGCAGCGGAACTTTAAAAAGGTGAGTGAGCCTGGAGGCCTCACTCCAGTGACACAGGGTAAAAAAAACAACCTGCTCACTACTACTGATCACTACACGGTATTCTGCCACCACCGCACTCGTGCTACTTAACTCTTTGGTGAAGGTGGTAGCCTTCCACCACTATGAGTGTAGCGCTTTGGGTGCCCCTCCTGGTCCAACAAGACCACAATCCATAAGACAGGCCTATGTCTTAACACACACATGATCCATGGTAGCCTAAGACAACAAACATCAGCATTAGGGATCCAGGCAACAGTACAATTGGGCACTCACGGAAGGGGTACACGTCTTTTACCATGCAGAGTACTTTTCCCTCCCAACACTTGCCATCAACCCAGATTTTCTCTGGGAAGAATATATGCAAATTGCACATTTCTGGTGCTTGTTGTTCTGCTCTTTTAGCTTTTAACTTTGACAGGACTTAACTTAACTTGAAAACCGAAATTAATTAAGTAAACAGATATAAAGATGGGTCGCACAGCTATTTGCTGTCGTTCAAGGACAATCAGTAATGGCATTTGTCTGTTGTATTTTTGATAACTTCAAAGGCTCTTCCGCCACATTCGCTTCAAACCCAGCACAGAATCAGGAGAAATAGTCGGGAAAATCAAAAACATTCTGCAGTCTCACTTCACAACTTGTATCCGTGACTGAAGAGAAAACAGATAGGAGAGTGGTCTACTTTCTCATGCTTTCTGAAATGGAAAAAGATTTGCAAAGAAAAAAGGGAAGAAAGTGTGCACAGAGTATCTCCAAGATATTGTTGCTTCCTGTGCAATTAACACTGCTCAATGATATTAAATGTATACGTTGTTTTGATATAAATAATTATATACATACTTAGCTTTTATGTAGCACACATAATAAGTTTAATTATGTCTTGGGGCTTAATGGTAGCTGTTAATTTCCCGTCAACTCCACGGTAATTATTTTATAGACAGTACAAAATAGTTAGTTTGAATTTGCCCTTCAGGGATTCAAATGATTGCCCTACCTGCTGCATGCCAACCTTTGTAATAGATGCGCAACTCGTCTGAGCCATTTTACCAGGGTTCAAACCTGAGATCTGAAGATTACAGGCTTGCACTACCTCAAGCATATTAACTCTGAACTATATTATGAAGATTAAATTGTGTGACATGTGGATTGAATGTACGAGAAGCCCTTTAACCCTAAACTACACCACCAAAGGACAGGAATGGCCGAATAGCTTACGCTTAGTGGAATAGTGTTCAAACTGCAACAATCTGTGGGCAAACAGAAGTTCATAGGTTCAACTCTCATTGTGGCCAAGGCAACAACCTATCTTTCTAAAGTCGAAAATGTGAGCACCACGGAAATGAGTAATAGCAATATATATATATATACACACATACACATACATATACACACACAAAATGGCAAGGCTGTTTTAACAACCACTGTGTGAAAAAATAAGTACAAATGACTGCACGTGTATGCAACAACATATGCATATACTGAGCGTGAAAAGGGGTACTGCAAAGTTACAGTTCGCTGTTCACGAGATTGGGTGTGTCAGTCAGGACTGGGTTTAAATAAGAATGTTTCTAGTTCTGGAATCAAAGTTCTGTAGTGAGAACAAAACGATCTGATGAAAAAGTGGAAAACTCAGAAGTAGGGAGACAATGAGAAAAATCATGTTTTCCCCATGTACGGTAAGAGGTTCCGGCTACACAAACTGCTGTCTTATATAAATGGTGCTTGGGTACAGAAGGGTCTATCGCTGAACGGTATGACACTGAAATTCAGACAACCGGAGCCTAGCTTTGCTTTGTTGTGTGCAGCACTAAAAATCCACAGGGAAGAAGTTCAGCACTGCGGCCAGAAATACTGGAGGTGGGTTAGATCAGTGGAATACTTACACCTCTAGAGCAGTGGTAAAAGGGGCAGGTGAAGCATGGGGCAACGGAGTGACAATACATTACTTGAAATACCTCGGATTGTTAAGTAAAATTTTATTCATGGCTTGCGGAGGTAGATAGCAAGGGAGGAGTGCAGACGTTCAGAGGATGGTGTGTAGTTACGGCTTGGCACAGAAAAAGCTAATCCTCGCCCCAAGATCAGTGCTTAATTTGAGCCGGTGGCTTCTGGTGCTCAACACCAGCACTTAATTGTCAACACCGGGGGTTGTAACAGTCTGCCACATGGCTGTCTAATTTAAAGATGAGCACAACAGTTGTTTATTAATTGAATATACATTAGAAATGACTATTGACTGTTGCCCAATTCATTCTTACAGCTCTGGGGGCCTGGAATAGACTTAATTGTCACACTTGTAGGAGTGTGATTATTAGTAATTGTGTTGGTGCTGCCATTGGCAGCGCTAGAGGGGCAATGTGTGGTGCAAGAAGCTTCGGTGGCTCCTGATGAGGGCCCTGGCACTTATTTTTTATTTACAAATTAGGCACTGCACCAGATGTATTTTTTTTCTACATTTAGAGGTGGGTTCTATCAGAATGAATCACTGACAGTTTCCTCAGATATCCTGTATGGAGTTTTAGCAAAGGCAGACTTCATTTCGACCCTCGCAACTATTCATTTTTAAAGAACAGGGTTCAAATTTTAACAGTTGCGTATTAACTGGATATAAACAGCCTATTTATTGCTCTTAAACGACTACTGTAGTTTGGTAAATTTCACCACCTACCTACACGAACTAGAGGGCACTGAAAACACTAGACTCAGTAGAAGCAGAGAAGCTTGCACCTCTCTGGCAGACAAAAGTGTATTTTTTTTATGTTGGCTGCGTTAGAGGTAAAGAGAAAAGGCTCCTAGCAGGCCAGTAAGGTTAGGGAGGAAGACACTTGGGGCCATTTGTATCAAAAAAGAGTTTTGCGATTCTCAAATTGCGATTTTTAGCGAATTGCAATTAGAGAATCGCAAAATGCAATGTATGTAGGATTTGCTAAAAATTTTGCGAATCCTACAAATTCCTTATTTGCGAATCGCAAATTGAGATTCGCAAATAAAGAATACCTTCCCATTCATTCCTATGGGCTAGGAGGCCCATAGGAATGAATGGGAAGACATTCTCAATTTGCAATTACCAATTAGAGAATCGCAAATTGAGAATGCAATTTCAAGTTTGCAAGGGTGCCAAAAGGACACCCTGTTGCACCCCTGAAATATGCATGTGTGCACATTTTGCGCACATAGATGCCCTAAGGGCATGTATGTGCAACATATGGCACTTTTAAAAAATCAAAAAGTGCTTTTTTAAAGAAAATCGCAAATTACCACCAACTTGAAGTTGGTGGTAATTTACAATTCCTTAAGGCCAAATAGCACATTTCTGGTGCTTCCAGAATTGCATTTAAGAAATCGCAATTTGCAATTCACTAATTGCATTCGCAAAATAGAGAATCGCAAATTTTGCGATTCTCTATTTTGCATGGCCTTTTGGGATGATACATCCCAAAAGGCTTTTTCCCATTCGCAAACGGGCAGATTCTGAGAATCTGCCCGTTTGCAAACGGGAAAAAGGCTCGATACATATGGCCCTTTATTTCTTATTTAAGGAACTACAAAAAACTGCAGTTCTCTGAGAAGGTTGCTAAATTGTGTATAAACTGGGTGAAGGGTAAGAGGATGATACATCATTCCAGTACACATTAAGGCTGCCTCATTAGCTAACGTTTTGAGCCTCTGACTTTTTTTCTAGCTTCTGGACTAACACCCAGAAATGTACAACACAAAGCAAGTCGAGAAAACAATTCGAGTCACAAAACAATTTAATTATATAATGGATGCAAAAATTAGCTCAGGAGCACAGTACGAGGACACAAATGAGCGATGAAGTGAGAGGCAACAGAATCAAGTCGAAAAATTATTTTGGTGTTGAATATTAATTAAGCTAGCAAAACTGCAGAAGGCAATGATCCGGGGGCAGAAAAGTTTCTTTGGGCAACATGGGTCAAGAACAACCTGTAATTAATTAAAAACGGCAACATGATGGTATAGCCTGGATGCAAGGAGATCCTACCTGGTGCCTCGCTAAACATGCTGTTATTGGAACTTATGCAGGGTACAATCGGCCACTAGTTCTGTATCCATTTATGTAGGTGTGTTAGACTGCTAGTAGAAACATGTTTTTGTGTGTCATAGCACCTGCTCAGATTAAAAACACTTCACAATATTTGAGGCATTCTGTCCACTTTGATGCAGGAGTGAAATTGAGTAAGACCATAAAAATGTCAAAAAAATAAGTGACAGTTGGCATTTTTTTCTATAAAGAAACTAAAACCATCTGCAATTCAATCAGAAAGTGCACAGTGACGAATCACTGCATCCACCAAATGTTTGCGTGTGATAGGGCAGCCCACACACTGCCTGATTGGAGCGGACAATACACAGTGGAGGTGGTGAATGCAACCATTCAACAGGCTCTATGCACGGTCTGAATGAAGGCCAGATGATATAAAACAAGCATTGGCCAAGCCTTTAGGTCTCGCATTTATGACATACTGGCTTTGCCAATGGCTTAGTAGCCAAGCTGCACAGCATCCTTGATACTGTGCAGAATGGCTAAAGTATTTTTTTTGAAAACACACTTTTACACAGCAGCGCACACCATTTTGTACAAAATGTTACAGCCACTTCGTTTGTTTTCAGTTACCGACGGGGGTCAAAGCTGATAGGTCTTGTAAAAAAGAGCTACTGGCTTTGGCTATGTGTTTTTGCCATGTTGTACACGTGTGGCTGCTGTTTAGCATGGCTAAAAGTTAGCGGCATGGAGTGTCCTAGAGTGAGGGGGGAAGGAGGGGGGAGTAAAGTAGCGTAGACTGGATTTGTTGGAGTACAGTGTCAGGGTGGAGTAGGGGGGAGTAGAATGTCATAGGGTTGAGTAGAGGGGAGTAGAGTTCAGTGGAGAGTGTCAGAGTGCCGCGTCAGAGTGTACAGTGGCGCAGAGCGGCACAGAGCCATAGAGGGCAGAGTGGCAAAGAGCGGAGCGGCGCAGAGCCTCAAAGAGCAGAGTGGCAAAGAACGGAGTGGCACAGAGCGGAGCGGCATAGGGTGGCATTATGTGGAGAGGCGTGTAGTGGCGTAGAGTTGAATGGCGTGGCATAGACTGGCATTGTGTGGTGTGGCACCGCGGGGCGTGGAGTGGCACAGACTGGAGCAGAATAGAGTGGGATGGCGTAAAGTAGCTTTGTGCGGAGGGCAAAAGAGTGACAGAGTGGTGTGACACAGAGTGGAGAGGTGCGGTGTGGAAGGGTGTGTTGTGGCATAGAGTAGAATGCCTTGGGATAGAGGGGCACTGTGTGGAATGGTGTGGTGCTGCGGGGCATAGAGTGGAGTAGCACAGAGTGGAGTGGCATACAGTGGAGGGGCGTAGAGTGGCATGGAGAGGGGTAGAATGACTTTGTATGGAGTGGAGAAGAGTGGAGTGGCTTTGTGCAGAGATGTGGAAATTTCATAGAATAGAGTAGAGTGGCGTAGAGTGCAGTGGCACAGTCGAGTGGCATGGAGTATAGTGGAGTGGTGCGGAATAGAGTGGTGTGGCACAGAGTGCCATAAGGTGGCATTGTGTGGAGTAGCATATATTAATTTTTATTTAATTATAACGTTTTTTATAGCGCGAGCAAAACCTGTGAGGGTATCAGAGCGCTTTACAAAGGGGGGCCGGGGGTGGATACATCAGTACAGGACAATAATACAGTGCATTTACGATGGAAATATAAACATAAGCGAGTATTAAATCTAGGAGCGTGATTTCGTTAGGAACTCAGACGGAGGTGGTCAAGATCAACAGAGTAGTAGTTCAACAGGTAAATTCGATCAATATATAGTATAGTGACGACTTTTAGTCTAACCATTTAGAAATAAGGAATGATTTCATCTCTGATTTGAAGGAGGCAGTGGAGTGAATCTGACTAATTTCCTTCGGAAGAGAATTCCAGATTTTCGGTGCGATGCCTGAGAAAGCTCTGTTGCATGTTTTCTTCTTGAGGAAAATCTGTGGTTTCAGTAGCATGGAGCAGCTGCTACGCAATGTCCTACATGCGCCAGATAGTTCCAGCTTATGTGCTAGGTATCTTGGGGTGTTGAAATGTATGGCTTTATGGGTCATGCACGCAATTTTTAGATGAATTCATGCTTCGTATGGGAGCCAGTTTAGGGATTTCAGGTCAGGGGAGATGCAATTGTTTCTTTTGATCCGGTGATGAGTCTGGCCGCAGCGTTAAGGGAGGCCCGTAAAGGAGCCAGTCTGTATCTGGGAAGACCACTGAGCGTGGCGCTTCTGTATTCAAGCCTCGGGATAACTAGGGCTTGGACCTCGGATTTCAGATCATCCTGGGGGAGGAAGGGTTTTAGTTTCCTTAAAATGCTCATCTGGTAATTTGTTCCTTTGGTGGCGTTGCTGATGTGGTGCTGCATGTTCAGATGTTTGTCTAGTATAATTCCCAGCGATCTCGTAGAGTCTACAAGGTGTGGAGAACAATTGAGAGAAGTTAGATGTTTCATCCAATGGTGGATCTTAAGATTGTGTTTGGGTGGAGTAATGAGGAGGAATTCCGTTTTGATGGCATTAAGTTTGAGATGGTTGAGCGTGAGCCAGTTTTGAGTATTCTGTAGAATAATGTTGAGGGTATTGAGGTTATCAGGAGAGGAGATTTTCAGGTACAGTTGTGTGTCATCTGCATACATGTGGTAGTGAATGTTGGAGGATGATAGGGAGTCTGCTAAAGGTTCCATGAATAAGTTAAAAAGAATGGGGGAGAGGGCAGATGCCTGTGGGACTCCCAAGGTGACCATAGAGGGTTTTGACAGAGAGTGGCTGACCTTGATTCTTTTGGTTCTGTAATGGAGGAATTAAGTAAACCATTGGAGGACCGATCCAGATAGACCCATCCTTCTTTCATGTAGTTTTAGAAGGTTGACGTGTTTCAGTGTCAAATGCTGAGGATAAGTCAAGGAGGATGAGAAGACACGCTTCATTCTGATCCAACATTGATAGGGCATCATCCACTATGTAAGTGAGTGCTGTTTCTGTGCTGTGATCGTGGCGGGAACCAGACTGGTGTTGGTCTAGGAGTTGGTACTGATCTATGTGATTGCAGAGTTGGATCTGTACACATTTCTCGCTAAGCTTCGCCAGAGTGGGAATGTTGGAGATTGGACGGAAATTGTTGAAGTCTGTGCAGTCTGCCATTGGTTTTTTTAGGATGGGGGTTACCTGACCTACTTTTAGGCAATCAGGGATCATACCTTGGAGGAGAGAGGCATTTACTATCTTAGTCCATAGCGGGAGGATAGACAGTTTGATCTCTTTAAAGATGGATGGAGGTAAAGAGTCAGTGCTTCAATGGTTTCAGCAGTGTGAGCAAGTATTGGATGTCACTTTTATTGAGGGGGGTAAAAGTGTGCCAGGAGGAATTGTTTTGGGGGGAGAGCTCAGGGTAACCGATCGGGATAGCAGACTGTGATGGATGGTTAATGGCGGGGAAGTTAGAAGGTATCATCTCCTTCATTGTCTGCAACTCCTTTTCAATAATGATAGTTTTATCCCTGAAGAAGGAAGCAAATTATTCGCAATTAGAAGGCTTATTGGAACCGGTATTGGGAGGGTAGGGATGGTTGTTGGATTGTTGCTTGGCAATTTCAAAACGTTTTTGGGGCCGATTTCTGGCTTGGTCCAGTTGTGTTCTAAAGAAATTGGCTTTCAAGTTTGATTCTTTTGTTGTAAGTGTTTCTCCTTGATCTTAGCCTTTCCAAGTTATCCATAGTAGGTGATGATCTCCAGGCTCTTTCTACTAATCTCAAATTGCGTCTTTCATTGTTGAGGTTTTCGTTGAACCAGGTTTAGAAATTTTGGTGGATACATTTTTAGTTGTAGCAGAGCGATCGAGTCAAGGATGTTCAGGTTGGAGGAATTGTAATGCTCTGTTATGTCATGGACGTCCACCATGTCCACCTGGGGGGGGGGATCAGGCAGATGTGGCTAAGGGCCGATAGGTCGTCTAGGTTGACGTTCTGTAGATTTCGCTTTCAGTGTTTTTGTTTTTTAACTTGGGCATTTTTTGGGGTCACATTGGTATTGATGAGGAAGGTAATACGGTAATGGTCTGTCCAATCGCAAGGCAGAATGGACTCCAGTGTAGAGGCGTCCCGTTTTGCGATGATTAGGTCTAGTGTCTTGCCTTTATTGTGGGTAGGGCGATCGCAGATTTGGGTCAACTCGAGGTCTGCCTGAAAGACTTTGAAGGTGTTGACTAATTGGTCATTCAGGTCATTCCAGTGAAGATTGAAGTCTCCAAGGAAGATCTGAGTGGTTTGTTGGTTAGCGTTGTTTGAGGTTACTTCCATGATTTCAGGAGGGTATTGGATTGGGCACAGACAGACCGATTGTGGAGTGGTGCAGAGTGATGTAGAGTAAAGTGGCATAGTGTGGAGGTGAGTTGCACAAAGTAGAGTGGCATGGAAAAACATTTTATGGAGTGGAGTGGTGAAGAGCGGCACTGTATGAAGTGGAGTGGCGTAAAGCGGTGAAGGGGCGTGGAGTGGCATAGAGTGGAGTGGTGTAAAGTGCCGTGGAGTAGAGTGCCGTGGTGTAGAGTGGAGTGGCGCAGAGTGGCATTATGTGGAGTGGAGTAAAGCGCAAAAGAGTAGCAACATTGTGTGCAGTGGAGAGGCACTGAGTGGCGTACAGTAAAATGAAGATAAGTGGCGTAGAGTTGAGTGGAGAAGAGCGGAGGGGCGAGGAGTAGAGTGGCATGGAGTAGCGTAGAGTGGAGCAGCGTGGAGGGGCGTAGACTAGCATATAGAGGCAGAGTGGAGTGGCAATGAGTGGAGTGGCTTAGAGTGCTGTAGAGCGGCTTTGAGGGGCGTGAGATGGAGTGGTGTAGCATAGAGTGGCATTGTGCGGAGTGGTGTAGAGTGACATTGTGTGGAGGGGCATGGAGTGGCGCAGAGTGGCATAGAGTGGAGGTGTACATAGTGGCATAAAATGGAATGGCATATAGTAGTACAGTTCTGGGTGTATGTAACTTAAACAAGAAACCAAACTTAAAATTAATGCAAAGATACGAGGCACAAAGGGGATGGATGGCTGAAAGTCAAGGAAAATAGGCGTGCAGCGCCAAGCATCACCAAAGTGTAAAAATGTGTTTGAAAATAGAACGAATGAATAAAGCAGCATGAGAACTGGAATCACAGCAAGTGTCCTGAAACGCTTACCTCAATCATGGCGTGATCATCAGACGGACACTAATTAAGTTTAATCAATCTGCTTGGTCCATGCTCCAGCGAAAGAAAGGCAGTCACCCCCTGCATGCACTGGACAATTAGGAGTCAAAGAAGAGTGCTAATGAAGCCAATAAATGGTTAAAATAAGGGGCTTGGAGCTCGTCCATTTCTTAACAATGCCCCAAGCAAGCGAGAGAGCATGCAGCGCACATGAGACCTAATAAATAAATCAAGCCAGTGAGAGGGTCAACAAAGCCAGCTAATAGCAAGCAATGGATGGGCTCTAAGCACACTGTAAGCGGACAATAGGTCTTTTTGCAAACAGGCAACTGGTGCTGTCTGGTAGGAGAGACCTAAAAAGAATGTCTTGAGTTCCATTAGGCTTTACTATCTGGTATTATATCAGGGGCACACACTTCCCTTGAAATATCTTACCAAGCAACCACTACAGCTGGTAATGCCTTTCCCTCAAACTAGTTTTACATGTATTCACTCATATTACAAGCTCACTGCATTACTTAACGGACTCTCATCTCCCACACTCCTCGCTGTCCTCGCACTAAACTACAAGCTGCTTTAATATACGCTGTAAACACTGCCCTTTATAAAACTGTTCACTACGAGACGCTAACCAGCAAACACCCGAACTACAGTCAAACACAAACTATTACCAGCTGTATATTTGATACAATGAAAAAGCACTTCATGCTGTTAAAAACAGGTGGATAGGTAATGGCCACCCACCAACAAGCAACAATTGTTTATAAAAAAACTCAAACACAAAAACCTTGCTGCTGCTCCATCCCCCACCACATAATTTATGCATCGTGCCTCAAACGTACTTGGTGAGAAGAACGCGAACTGTGGGTGAAATGTAGAGCACAATATTTAAATAGTTTCCATCTTTTGCCAAGAAATAAATCGAGGCATGGTGCACTTGCATTGCTGTGACTGTAGAGAACATGAACTGATCCGTGTTTACCTGTGATGCGCTGTTTAGGGACAACCAGGAGTGGTGACCTTAATCAGTGTCTAGAGGAAGGAGGAACTGTGCAAGTTGAGCCAACAAATAATGCAAACTGGGCTACTGCCAAGTTGTTATGAAAGAAGATAAGACGATGCCAAGTTGAGATGAGGAAGTCGGTCCCTGTGAAGGGTATGTAGCTCAAGCGTAGATCACAATCTCATATGTACTCCTAATGCAGTACTGTGCTGTTTGGGGTATAAATAATTTTTTTAAAAGCTAAAACACAAATGACGAGAGGTATCCTGCAGTAAGATTATTCCTCTGCAACAATACTTGTAAGAAAAAGATGCCCAAACCATTCCACATTTACTTAACTATGGAACACGATGCAAACTAAATAATGGCCCTCTCTTAAAAAGTTTATCAATGAAAAATAATTAAATCTTTGCAATTTCCAAAAAATATTACAGTGCAAGGCAAAGGAGGAAGCATAGATGGTCCAAGAACTTAATATTTGGTAGATACTCCATGCAGGATATCCACCATTACTGGGAAGATCAGGGAACAATGGAATCAGGAAGTCGAACAGATTATGATCAGTCCAGTGTTCGCTAGCAGAGCCCTGCCCTGGAAGACCAAAAAGCAAATTCACCAAGTCTTTCTTAGATGAGGCACAAAGCTTGTTAAGAAGAAGTTACATATGGGCTGCCACATCCATAAATGCAACATGGAGCAGGATATCAATTTTGGGCTGATGTCACGTCCTAATGGAAGACTTCCACAGAGCGGCATACACCCACATTCACACTGTATATATCGTATATCACACAGGCCACCACACATACACATAGGAAGCGAAGAAGCCCAGATATGAGAATTTTCAATGAGGTGGTCGGCTGGGAAAGAGGATGGCATTCTGCTGGTAGACCCTTGAAACCTGCTGCCACCTACCATCAGATCCCACCACAGACTGGTTAGGCGGCAGTCATTACCCTTCACTATTGTGCTCTGGCGAAGGAGCAAAAGAGAAACATTAAGAATCCTCGATGGGCTTGTAGATTTAAAGTCTAAACAAAAAAACATAGGGTTAGACGGGAATAAGCAGGATGGAGAAGCTTAAGTTCAGGTAATTTTATGTCTACATCAGTATTCTGGACATAAGAAGTGTGATGTTGGCAAAGCAAATACTGGGGCTGAAAAATTTTCTGGCTATTATTTTAAATAAGGCTCTAGTAAACTTCATGAACTAAATAACCCAGAAACCAACTCTTTTTAATAAATCCCCTTTCGAGGTATACCAATGTTAAAGCTAGACATGGAATAGCAGGAGGGATTTTTCTAATGGCTTTTATTTAGCTTTTTCTGTAAAGTCATTCCAAGTAGATGGTTGTTCACACAATGATTCCATTATATCACAAACCAAGTATGATACAAATAATTGTATTCACTGAAAGAAATTGCGTTGAAGATCGATTCTTAAGATGAGAACTGAAAATGTCCCTACAAAGAACTTCTGTTGAACAGATGTTATGTTTGCAATTTTAAAATAAATCACCATTTATGGCGAGTTAATGAACCAAACCCCCTACTGACAGCTCAGGGCCTTACATTTGATGTGCCCAATCGTGTCAGTGGCACTACAGATATTACATTACATAAAACATTTAGTACAAAGTAGAAGCTTCAAAACAATGTAGGTAGAAGGGTGCATTCACATTAATTATTAAAAGATGTCCTCATACCCATAAAGCTGTTGTTAAAAGTTGCAATACCACTGATCATTTACAAGATGACCTCATCGTTTTATATAGAGTAGCATGGTTGCAACATCACTGGTACCAATAATGCTCACATTTTCGAAAATAATCTAGGGTGCCCAAATGGTGCTGTGTTTGGCACACAATCTTCAAATTTAACATCACAAAAATTACAATACGTCTCTAAATTGTGAAATTCCATTTTAGGAAATATAAATATATACATTTTATAACTACAGTCCTTTTATTGATAATAACTATTAGAATGATATAAATTTTTATAAGACTACAGCCCTTTTCCCAACCGTGACATCAGATATCGCAACAGTATAGTGGCATTTCTGCTCTCTAAAATCTCAGCGAGGGCCGTTGGTAAGGATCAGTGGTACCGCAGCCTAAAGTGGCTGAGGTAATGTGGGGCTGGGAAGACATGTATGGCAGCTATGTGAAGGAGGTCGTGAGCAATGCACTGGGAAGAAAGAAGGTAGCTATACAGTCAATTTTCAGTGCTTTTTAACAGTCGTGCCCTGCAGATTTTCCACTACCCTGAGTACCATGAAGCATGGCACTTTGACTACGGTTTTTAGGTCTCGCCTGAGCCAGCACATGCGCTGCTCTGGCGAGAGTTTTAGTAAGCGGGTTTTGGAAGTGCAAACAGCAGTTTGCTGGCGACCAGCTTGCGTTCACGCGAGCGTGCACGCGCGATCAGGCGCCATATGGCTTCCCTCGCAATTAGTTTCACGGCCGCGCGGCCATTGCTTGTTCTGTATTGTAAAAAGGGGGGGCGCTCATTCAGCTGTCCGCGATGCACATAACCAGAAGGTAGGACTTCAGATGTTACCCAAGCGAATAATTGCATTTTAAACGCAGTTTTTATTAATTTCTAGGGTGCCAATGGTTTGGCGTCACGTGCTTTTATTTTTACACTAACTTTGTTTGGAAAAAGGTAGAACAGGTTTTTTACGTGCTGCTTGAAGGATTTTTTCAGCTGTTTAACCAATCGTTGAGTGATATGCATTTATAAGAACTGATTTACTGGAGTATATTATTTTACTATGCAAACCTGCATGCTCCCAGAGTCCTAATGTACATCTTATGCAAATACATCTTGCTCAAATCGGCACCGCTGTGACACTCCATTTTGTAACGGTTGTGGTGCTCTTGCAACCTGGTTAGATGCTTTGGTTCAACCAGGACTGTTTTGATCACTTAATTGCACAACGACATAATATTCTGGAGTGTGTTGTGTTCTTAACCTACTTGGCAGAGAATAGCTGCGTCTGCCTCAAGCCATCATTTAACAAGCATTGGCATAGCCAATAGGTCTCGCCTTTGGGACCTTATAAGTGTTTAGTTATCCAGCACAATATCCTTGGTGCAACAACATCAACTGTTGCATGGCTAAACACTTACAAGGTCCCAAAGGCGAGACCTATTGGCTATGCCAATGCTTGTTGTATTTCTGGTTACCAATAATTTAATATTGGAATTTCAATGGAAACTAACTTCTGGGAAACCTTTTATTATTTTCTGCTTTACCAAACAGCATGCAAATTTCCAAAAACATACTTATGTAGATTTATTTCATTTAAAAAAAAGGCTTTTCTACAGTTGTATGCAGTACTAATACTAAGTGGTACCAGCAACGAGACATTGCCCTTTTTGCGCGCAGTATATAATGGTACCAATGCAAAGCTCTGATTGAGGCTATTTTAATAGGATAAAGTTACATCAATGCCTTCTTGTCCGAGATTTGCCGCGAAAGAAAAAAATGTGCGTCTTGTTTGTGATCTATTTGCACCTGTATCTGAAATAGACTTTTTCTAGAAGAAACACCCCATTCAACTGGACGATCTTCGGGCCTTAGCCAACACAGTTAAATCAGGCTCTTCTCCGAACCCTGCCACACCTCATGCCATTAATAATGGCATGTCCATCTATCTGCTTTGAACTGATCTTAACCTTTCGATTTCTATGGCACAGATTCTACCTGAATGGGAACAGCTGGTAGTCATTCCACTAATTAAAAGCCCTGCCCCAGATGCAACTAAACTCGAGAACTTTCGCCCTACCAAGATCCTAGAAAAATATATCAATCGCCAACTCTCTGCTTACCTTGACTCCAACAATCTGCTCCACTCTTCTCAGTCGGGTTTATGCCCTCATCATAGTACGGAGTCTGCCTTATTACCAGTTTCCGAAGAACTTGATGGACTTTAGATGAACTTAGGCTCTCTTGGCTCAGTGGCTCTTACTTTGTTTGATTTGAGCAATGAGTTGATAAATGTCTCATAGTTTGCTACTACAGAGACTTCTACTTCTGGGCTGTGGGACTAAAAACACAGCCTTGGAGTGGATTGTTTATTTTCTAAAAGACCATTGCTTTCAGTTGTATGACAAACTGATTTCTCTTCCTCTATGTCCGTTTCATCTGGAGCAACTCTGGGTTCTATCAAGTCCAACCCATTTTAACATTTCTGTCCGCCCCTTGGCAGACAATGTGGAATCTTTTGGTTTTACCATGATCTATTACGTGGACGATTCTCTGTTTATCTTGCTATCGCCTGAGCAGAGAAGTATCTCTGGGTAGTTAGGGAACTGCCTTTTAGCGGTGGCTGCAGGATCGGACTTAACTGCTTCAAGTTGAATGGTGGAAAAAATAAAGTGATGGTAGTAGGGAATCTGCCCAATTTTTAGACCTCTGCTTGGTGGCCAGATGTTCTAGGCCATTTTCCCAACCCAGAGACATCAGTAAAAATGTTGGTTGACTGGAAGGATGACAAACTCACTCTAGAACTCCAGATTAAAAAGCTGCCTGGCTGCTGCTTTGTGCACTTTAGGAGCCTCAAGAAGTTACTATGGGACCTTTCTTCTAACACCCAAAAAACAGTGGTCCAGTTGATTATAGCTCATCCGGACAATGGGAATGTTTAGTGTTTTGGTGTTGCTCAGACTTATTAAAACGTCTACAAATTATACAAAATGCAGCAGCACACCTGCTTCCACATAGCCACAAACGAAATGGTTACTTACCAGTAGGAGTAGTTTTGCAGCTTGAAGAGTTTTCTGGATTCACATGCTGTGCATTATTCCACCATCTAGTGGTTGGGCCCGGAATAGTCTTTCATTTTTGTTTTTTTCTTCTTTTGGGGGGAGAGGCGTCGACCACCATTTGGTACTAGGTCCATCCCTTGTGTGACGTCAGGCGGCTGCCGGAAGTTCCTGTGTGTGGTAGCCATCTTTGGATTCTTTTTTCCCTTTTTCATTTATAGGGAATCCTTGCAATTCTGTTGTCTTTAGATGCTACTTCTTTGGTTACTGTGTTATAACTTCCCACCTGTTAGTGTTCCTCGTTATAGGGGAGGTGGGTGTGTCGCATGTGAAGCCAGAAAACTCTTCAAGCTGCAAAACTACTCCTACTGGTGAGTAACCATTTCGTTTTGCAACGCGAATCCTTTTCTGGATTCAAACAAAATCTTATCCTGAGCAAATGTTCATTCCAAAGTAAATCCAGCAGTCCGTAGTTATGGTAATTTCTTTGTTTTATTCCAAACGCCAGAATTTAAAATAGGTAATATCATAGCCAGTCTGAACAGAATGCAGCCAACATGTGTTTCGTCTCGTGGATAATTTCCACCGTCTTCATCAGGGCAACAAAAAATATGCAATATATAAAATATATAAGCAACAACGACCACTATTTCATTCGCCTATTCCCACTAAAGTTAGTGAAGTTGTGAAAAAGTGAAGAAAGATCACAAAGGATCGTGATTTGTGGTTAATCACAAGTGAGGAGAGTGTAGGGTTCCTTTTGTAAAGAATAAAAAGGTATGAATAATCTATAAAAAGATGGTCTAAAATTATCTTCGGGTTTTAAGCCCCTAATACACCTTAAAGTTGTTGTGCCAAGTCCAATTCACCAAAAGAGTGTGTGCAGGTGGGAACTGAACACTCTCCAATAAAACGACCACAACCACCAATTCAATCCTTTTCTGAATTCACATGCTGTGCATTAGTTACGTAGCGGTTTCCCCCTCCTTGGGGAGGCTGTGGTAAGATGAGGAAGACTTTGTGAACAGGTGTTGAAGTACTTTTTGTCCTATTTGCGCTTCCTCAGTCATCTGTATATCCATGCAGCAATGCTTGGTGAATGTGTGTAGAGATGCCCATGTTGCTGCTGCACATATGGTGTCTATTGGCACGTTGGCCATGAACGCAAGGGTTGCTTCCTTTTTTCTTGTTGAATGTGCTTTTGGCCGTGTGCTTAGGGTTTCCCCAGCTGCGGCATAGCATATCTGGATTGTTTCTACAATTCAACGAGCAATTGTTCCTTTTGTTACAGGTGCTCCCGTTTTGGCATTCGAGTAAGAAACAAACAACTGATTGTTTTTACGGATTTGTTTTGTTTCTTGTAGATAGTACAATAAGCTCCTCCTTACGTCTAGGGTATGGAGGCTTCTTTCTAGTCGTGTTTGTGGATCCGTGAAGAAAACTGCTAGCTCTATGCTTTAGTTCAAGTGGAATTTGCTCACTATTTTAGGTAGGAATTGAGGGTTTGCCCTTAGGATAACCATGTCCTTGTGAATTTGCATGTATGGTTCTTCAATAGTTAATGCTTGTAGTTCACTTACTCTTTGTAAGGATGTTATGGCTATTACAAAGGCAGTTATGATGGTGATGTATTTGATCTCTGCTTTGTGCAGGGGCTTGAATGGTTCTGTCATTAGTTGTGTTCGAACTGTGTTTAAGCTCCACATAGGTGCTGGAGACTTTCTTGGGGGTGCAATCCTTTTTGATCCTTCAAAGAATCTTTTGATGACTGGTGCTGTGAAGAAACGTTTGCATGATTTTCCCCTGGTATAAGCTACAAGCCGCTAGGTGCACCTTGAGGCTGGAATAGTTGATGTGACTGTCAAGCAGGTGTTGTCCGATATATGAGCACTGTCTCTTGCGTGGAGATTGAGCTTAGGGTATTGTTTTATGTGCACCATGTGGTGTACCGTTTCCACTTTGCTGCGTAGCATTGTCTTGTGGTTTGTTTTCTTGCTTCTTTTAGTATTTCCATTGTTCTTTGAGGTAAGTTCAAATGTCCGAACTCTATGTATTCAGGCGCCAGGCTGCTAGGCTAAGCGTCACTGGTTCTGGGTGAAAAATGTGGCCTTCTTGCATAGTGAGGAAGTCCTTGTCTGCTTTGAGCTTGATCTTTTGTCCCCTGGACAGTTCAAGCAGACTTGAGTACCAGGTTTGCCTTGCCCATTGAGGGGCTATTAGTATTAGATTTGTTCCTGGTTGTCTGGCTTTTTCTAGGACTCTTTGTAACAGAGGGACTGGTGGAAAAGCTTATGCAAATGTCCCTGACCAGTTTAGTGACAGGGCATTCCCTATTGATAGGTGGTGATGAAAGCTGTAGGAGAAGAATTGACATTTCTCGTTCTCCATAGTTGCGAATAGGTCTATCTCCGGGGTCCTCCAGAGGTTGAAGATGTGTTGCAGGGTACTCTGTTTCATTTCCCACTCGTGCGAACTGCTGTTTTGTCTGCTCAGTTGGTCCTCTTCTGTGTTGTATTTGCCTGGCAGGTGTATTGTTTGTAGGTTGATTTTCCTTGAATTGGCCCATTTCTAAATCTCTTGTGCTAGTTTGCTTACTGTGAATGACTTCGTACCTCCTTGTTTGTTGAGGTAGAACATAGTTGTGGTGTTGTCCATTTGAATTAAAACGGTTTTCTTCCCTGTGTGTGCTTGGAATGCTTTGAGTGCCAGGAACACAGTCTTCATCTCTAGGAAGTTGATGTGTTTTATGGAGTCCGGGTCGTTCCATTGTCCCCGTACTTTCAGGTGGCCTGAATGTGCTCCCCAACCCTTGTGGGATGCAGAAGGGGGATGGGAGCACACTGCTTCACCTCCCAGCACAGTTCGCCCCTTTGCATCCTGGTAAATGCAGTTCAATTTAAATGCTTACTAGAAATTTTGCAGAGTGTTTCACCAAAGTTGGTGCAGGTTAGTGCTGTTAATCTCTAGACACGCGTTTCTGGATTTTATCCTTCATCAGTAGAGAAAAAACGAAATTCATCTGGGGTTTGCTGAGAAAGCTGCCACAATCCTCTCAGGTCTCTGTACCTCTCCCTGGCGCACAGGTGCATCTCCAAGAGCTTGTCAGCTCAGTGGCTCAAGGGAGCCTTTTTAAATAGAAGGGGGATGGGAGCACACTGCTTCACCTCCCAGCACAGTTCGCCCCTTTGCATCCTGGTAAATGCAGTTCAATTTAAATGCTTACTAGAAATTTTGCAGAGTGTTTCACCAAAGTTGGTGCAGGTTAGTGCTGTTAATCTCTAGACACATGTGTTTCTGGATTTTATCCTTCATCAGTAGAGAAAAAACGAAATTCATCTGGGGTTTGCTGAGAAAGCTGCCACAATCCTCTCAGGTCTCTGTACCTCTCCCTGGCGCACAGGTGCATCTCCAAGAGCTCGTCAGCTCAGTGGCTCAAGGGAGCCTTTTTAAACAGAAGGGGATGGGAGCACACTGCTTCACCTCCCAGCACAGTTCAGCCCTTTGCATCCTGGTAAATGCAGTTCAATTTAAATGCTTACTAGAAATTTTGCAGAGTGTTTCACCAAAGTTGGTGCAGGTTAGTGCTGTTAATCTCTAGACACATGTGTTTCTGGATTTTATCCTTCATCAGTAGAGAAAAAACGAAATTCATCTGGGGTTTGCTGAGAAAGCTGCCACAATCCTCTCAGGTCTCTGTACCTCTCCCTGGCGCACAGGTGCATCTCCAAGAGCTCGTCAGCTCAGTGGCTCAAGGGAGCCTTTTTAAACAGAAGGGGGATGGGAGCACACTGCTTCACCTCCCAGCACAGTTGAAAAGGCTCCCTTGAGCCATTGAGCTGACGAGCTTGTGGAGATGCACCTGTGCGCCTGTGAGAGGTACTGAGACCTGTAAAATTGTGGCAGCCTGCTCAGCAACCCCAGATGAAAATCGTTTTTGATCTCTACTGATGACGGATAAAATCCAGAAACACATGTGTCTAGAGATGTGCAGCACTAACCTGCACCAACTTTGGTGGAACACTCCAGCAAAATACCAAGTAAGCGTGCACTACAAACTGCATTTAGCATAATGCTAAGGGGCGGAACTGTGCTGGGAGGTTAAGCAGTGTGCTCCCACCCCTTCCTGTTTGAAAAGGCTCCCTTGAGCCATTGAGCTGATGGAGCTTGTGGAGATGCACCTGTGCGCCTGTGAGAGGTACTGAGACCTGTAAAATTGTGGCAGCCTGCTCCAGCAACCCCAGATGAAAATCGTTTTGATCTCTACTGATGACGGATAAAATCCAGAAACACATGTGTCTAGAGATATACAACACTAACCTGCACCAACTTTGGTGGAACACTCCAGCAAAATACCAAGTAAGCGTGCACTACAAACTGCATTTACCATAATGCTAAGGGGCGAACTGTGCTGGGAGGTTAAGCAGTGTGCTCCCACCCCTTCCTCCTTGTGGGATGCATCTGTTGTGATGGTCACTGAGGGAGTTGGAGTCTTGAAAGGTCTGCCTAGTGTTATGTTCTTGGATGCCCACCATTGTATTTCTGTTTGAACTTTTTGTGTTACAACCACTATATCTTCCCAACTCCCTGTGGCTCGTGACCAACTGCTGCAAAGCCACTCTTGAAGAGGGCGCATGTAAAGGCGTGCATGAGTGATGAGGGGAATGCATGAGGCTATCATGAGTCTCATGATCGTCCTCACTGTCGGACAGTCATTTTGCCCAGGAGTACCCCCCCTCCGAGTCCTCTGGTTTCACAGCGGCATGAAGATCCCTGCCGTGGGGGGCGTGGTCAGCAGCCCAAGATGGTGGTCGCATAAGCGACGAGCTCCGGGCCTGGGCTTGTAATCCGGCCAAATAACCGTAACTCCCTACCTTGACGGACGGTAGAAAGGGAGCGACTGCCAATCCCGGACAGCGAGGCTGCCTCGACGGCGACTTCTGGACATCCGGAGCCGCCTGGAGTGGTCCTGGCGGCGGCGATTCCTGGCCCTCCTGAGGCCTGCTGTGCATCGGGAGCCGCGGCATACCCCGAGGCCTGAGGGAGCTGCGGGCGTCCGAGCCCGGCGGCAGCGCCCACGCAAGTCCCCGGCTCTGGACCCATACAGCGTCCTTCTAGCTGTGTCCCCTGAGTGGGGCTCTGCCCGGGCGGGCTTTGAGGCGTCGGATTCCTGCTTCCGCCTGAGAGGATAGGTGACGCGCCAGTGTGTGGGGGCTGCTGTGCCCGTTGCGGGGGGGGGGCTCCCCGGCAGAAGCCCCGAGTGGTTGTGAGGCCGCATTACGCCACGGGTCGGTGGCGGCTCCCCGATGGATCCTGGCTGTGCCCGCCACATATTATATGCAGAGTGGAGGAGTGGCTGGGAGAGTTGGAGTGGGGCCCCCCTGCTGCTGAGGTGAGACCGTGAAGGGCGCCAAGGATAAGCACTGGGGCTTGGAGCCTGTGCCCCTTCCACAGCACTGGGGAATAGCTGGCGATCCCTCCTGGAGGGGCGGACAGTGCGAGTTGGTTGGGGTGGCCTCCCTTGGCCTGCCGCGAGTGCCGCATGGCAGTTGCAGTGTCTTGCCCGGACTGGGGATACCTGGTGTGGAGTTGAGGCTGGGGGCGAATTGGGACTGACATGAGCCTGCGGTTGGGAGTATAGTCTGTGGGAGTGCCTAGCTGCGCAGGGCTCTACTTGAGCTGCTTGGACCCGGCAACACAGCAGCTGTATGAAACATTACTGGTGACATTTCCTTTATTTACATTTCGGAAAGAAGGAGGAGATCGCTGTTACAAAAGATAGTGACTTCCATACACTGTCGGGGGTCTGGGGTGCCCTTCAGTTTGAACTGAGTGGATTCCTTGCTGTGGACTTGGGCTGGTGGCTAGTGGTGGTCGCTGGTATCTCCAGTGCGGCTCACTGCTGGCTGTGGTATACTTGTTGGTAATCAATTGCTGTGGACGGGGGCTCGCTGCCTGGCCCCATCACGCCGCCGGCTATGGGTAAAGGAAGACCCAGAGTCTCAACGAGGTCCGGGAGGGCAGGATCTCTCTCTCCGACTTCGGGTCAATCTTCCGCCAAGTTCCACCAGATGGAGGGAGCTGTGGAGACCAACACTTCTGGGGACAAGCTGGACAGGATTTTGCGGGAGATTCGGGATTCCCGTTCTGTTTTGGAGGCGCAGCTGGGCATAATCTCGGTGGATCTCAACTTGTTGAAAGATGACCAAAAGAAGTTGGCGGACAGGGCTAGAACGACTGAGCGGCAGGTTGAAATCATGGTACCACAGGTACAGGCCCACGAAGAACAACTACAGCACATGCGTCAGCAGATTGACTCCCTCCAGGCACGGGCGGATGATGCAGAAGGTCGGGCGCGCCGGAACAACCTTCGAATCGTGGGTCTGCCGGAGGGGAAGGAAGGTACTTCGCCTACGGAATACATTGAAAACTGGCTGAAGACTACTGTGGCCCCCACCGGACTGTCCGCACATTTCACGGTTGAGAGGGCGCACCGGGTCCCAACACGACGTCCTATTCCGGGCGCTGCCCCGCGTCCCATCCTGGCCAGGATTCTAAATTACAGGGATCGAGATCATCTACTACAGGCGGCAAGAGATAATGGCCCTCTCCAAATCGATAATGTTAAGATTTCAATATTTCCGGATTACACCTTGGCAGTCCAGCGCAGAAGATTTTCCTTTATGGAGGTGAAGGCACGGGCTCGAGCAGCAGGAATGTCGTTTGCATTATTATTCCCCGCAAAACTGAAAATCATCTATGAACAGCGTTCCTTGTTTTTTGACACCCCTGACAGTGCATGGGAATGGCTGGACAAGACGTTCCCCGATGTCCAACCTACGAGACGCATGGATTCCTCACTGCCCAAACCGCAGCGTCCCCCTCGGAGACGTAAGAGGGGCATCCTCACACAAAGCTCGCTTTCCAGCTCATTGGGCCGTCAGCAGGCACTAGAGGGCAGGCGGAGGGCTCTACGTGCTGCTTCCACTTTTCGCACCACTAGCCCAGAGATCAGCTCCTAGCCCATCGGAAGGAGTTGAATACGGACACTGATACAGATGGTAGCGTAGCACTGTTCCCGTCAGCGACCTCACGACTCAGCAAGGACCCTTTGGCCTCGGCGGACTCTTGGTCTTCTGCCTTGTAGGATATACTTAACTTCTTATTGTTTTCCTGTCCGGATGGTAGTTCTGTAATCCACTACATGGGTCTTTATCTGACTGGCAGAACATCATAGCACTTATATGCCGTTTTGACAGGAGGGAACAGATGGCTAAGTTCCCAGGCCCGGTGCACGTTCTGGGCGTTGCACTTGTGCGTTTGTGGCTGGTGTTGGCGACCTCCCCCAAAGGCGGTAGCACTGGTTGAATGTGAAGTATGTTAACTTTGTTATCACGGTTTGGTCGAATGTTTGGGCGTTGGACCCAGTATTGGGATTCTGTTGATTTTGATGTAACTATGCTGCTTGGTCTGGGGATTGTGGGGAGGTGGGTGGGGGGGGGTGGGACCCGGGGGGGGGGGTCTAATTCCATTTGATGGTGCCTGCTTTTAATTCTTATACCTTTGTCTCGTGGAATGTGCGAGGTATGGGTTCTATGGCAAAACGACATAGAATAGCTGCGCAGTTGCATCGTTGTAAAGCACACAATTTGTTTTCAGGAGACCCATTTGATCCCCACTGAAACTGCGAAACTACAAAGGAGATGGCGTGGGCAGGTTTTGCGACGACATATTCGGCCTTTTCCAGGGGGCTGCCATTTGGGTACGGGCGGGCATTCCCTTCTCTCTTACTGAGAGCAAATTAGATGATCAGGGCCGGTTTGTTCTTCTGTTAGGAACGTTGGATGGCAGGCAGATAGTACTGGGGACCCTCTATGCACCAAATACGGACCATGAGGCATTTTTTGTGCGGGTGTCCCAGGCGCTTGCTGGCTGGTCCCATGGCTTCTGGGGGGCGATCTGAATGCAGTATTCGACATTGGCCTGGATCGTTCTCATCCTCCTTTGTCTAATACGGCGGCAAGGGCACAAGCCATAACCTTGACACGTTGGGCACAGGGTTGGGATTTATTGGACGTCTGGAGGGCAATGCATGTAAACATGAGGGAATATTCCTTTTACTCTTACCCCCATAAGTTGCACACACGTCTGGATCATTTTCTATGCTCCCCGGGTCTCTCCTCTTCAATTAGGTATTGTGAGTTTCTGGGCAAGACGATATCTGACCATAATCCTATAGCATTGCGGTTGTCGTGGGGCCATTCACCTGCTCCAATTCCAACGTGGAGGATGCAGCCTCTGCATCTGGAAGATCAGGTCTATTGAGCGGCATTGAAAGCGGCTATTGACGCATTTTTTGTGGAGAATGAGGGTACTGCCTCGTCCAGGGCTATTGAGTGGGAGGCCTTCAAGGTGACAATACGTGGGGTTGCCATGGGGACTTTGGCGGGATCGCGGAGGGAAGTGATTAGAGATATTACTGACCTGGAGGGGGAATTGCAGGCCCTGGAGGTGGCGGCTCAGAGGAGTGAGGACGACGCTTAGAACCGCTTCAATCTGCTAGGATCAAGTATGCGGAGTTGTTAGAGCGATTGCGTCTGTTGGATTTTGAAGCTTACACAATGCGAACACACTCTGAGGCGGATAGGGCAGGTACATTACTGGCGAGACTGATCCAACCCATGATGAGTCCTACCCCTGTTTTAGCTATAAATACGATTGATAATGTACTGGTCACGTCTCAGGGTGAGATTAATGCTGCGTTTCAGGAATATTATGCTCGGTTGTATACTGCCCCATGTTTAGATGACATGGCTCCCACGCTTTACTTTATGTCCGAGGTCCAGCTTCCCACGGTTTCTGATTCAATGGCCAAGGGGTTGGCTGCTCCGGTTACTGCTGCAGAAATTCGGATGGCACTAAAGGCGTTGGCCCGCAACAAGACACCAGGCTCCGATGGCTTCCCTGTGGAGTTTTACTCCACATTTGCTGATCAGTTGATTCCGAGGTTGTTGCAACTTTATACTACTTCCCTAGAGAGTGGGGTCTTGCCTTTCACTACCAGGGAGGCGATAGTCACGTCCTTATTGAAACCGGACAAGGTACCAACTGAACTTATATCTTATAGACCACTTTCTATTCTGAATACAGAGTACAAGGTGCTGAGTAAGGTATTGGCGTCACGACTCCTTCCACTCCTTTCCCGGTTGTTCCACACGGACCAATGTGGATTCGTACCCCAACGCAGTACCTCTTTGAATATCCGTCGGCTCCATGCCTTAATACACGTGGCGTCCGCCTCTTCCCCTCTTGCTGGTTGCTTGTCTTTAGACGTGCGTCAAGCTTTTGATACTCTCAGCTGGCCGTATATGCTTGCGGTGTTGTCTCAATTTGGCCTGCCCCAGTCCTATTGCGCATGGATTAAATTGTTGTATACCAGTCCCACGTCGCGCGCTAAGACGGGTAGGACTATCTCTCCCTCTTATTTAATATCCCGGGGTACACGCCAGGGCTGCCCCTTATCCCCCATACTTTTTGTGTTGGCCCTTGAGCCTCTTGCACAGTACTTGCGTCAGATTATGATCCCTTATGGCATACAGCTGCGTGGGGTGATACATTCAGTATCCTTATACGCGGATGACATGCTGTTATACTTCCACGATCTGGAAGTTGATAAACGTGAGATAGCTGCTGCCTTTGATAGATTCGGGAAATATCTGGCTTGCGCCTTAATGCTTCTAAATCGGTGGCCTTCACCTTCTATAATACTTGTGCGTCTCCTACTCTACAATTTGGACAAATGCGCTTCCGAGTTGAGCCGGTCACTTTTAAATACTTGGGGGTTAATATTTATAGATCAAACGCTGATACTATAGACGGGAATGTAGTACGTACCATCAACTCGTTGCGCTCCCAGATTGCCTTTTGGAATTCGTTGCCATTAACTGTGGCGGGCCGCGTGGCGTCTCGAAAATGGTCATGCTACCCCGCCTCCTTTATTACTTCGTGAATTTGCCGGTGGTCCTGCCGGCGTGGATTTTTAAAGTGCTTGATACGCTATTAACATCTGATATGGGGAGCGGGCAGACATCGGTTGGCGCTGTCTAAGCTGCAGCTACCTAGTGCGGCCGGGGGCATGGGGGCGCCTGATTTTAAGACGTATTGTATAGTGGGGCAATTACAGTGGATGGCTTATTGGTTGGCTGGCAAAAACTTATTCTAAATTGGATACTCCTTGGGTTGCTTGAGACGGGGGTTTCTTCAGTCCCAGCTCTGTCCGGGAGCACCGAAAATGCGTGATCCTCCATACTTGTTGCAGGTTGCGTTGCATTATTGGGCACAGGCGAATAGATTGGCTCGGGTGCCATTTCCATATGCCCCAAATTCCCCCATATGTGGGTTGCCTACTAGGCGTGGAGTGCTTTCGATGGCCCAAATACAGGGGTGGGCTCGGGAGGGGGTGGGGACAGTCGGGGATTTATTTCTGGAGGGCCACCTGATGCCCCATGACGAGTTTGTACGCGCTAACTCGCTGCCTGACTCCTTGTTTCTCATTCACGCGACTGTAGTGCGTCTTATTCGCACTTATTGGTATACAGATCAAACGGAACCCACCACTTTTCAATTGCTGAGATCACTACACCTTATGGGACATGGCCGGCACTTGGTACGTTGGCTTTACCGAGGTTTGAGAGAACATTTGCATGTTCCACTAATACGTCTTAGGTAGAAGTGGGACGTGACCTTGGGGCGGGAGCTGGAAGATAGAGAATGGGCCCAAATGCTAGAACATCCCCGGCGAGTCTCCCGGAATTGTCGTTTAAAAACGATTCAGTTATTTATACTACATAGAGCATATCTTGCCCCAGCTACGATACGGAAAATGTTTCCCACGACGGCCGCAGTATGTCCGCGGTGTAGGATACATGACGCTGATTTCCTTCATATGATATGGTCCTGTCGGGTACTGCGGGGGTTTTGGTCAGAGGTTATCCGAGGGTTGGAGACGTTGACGGAGCGGGCGCCATGGGATACAATGGAGGCCTGCCTTGTGGGATTATTCCCCCTCCCTAAGAAGGCTAAATTGTTACGCAGATTTGCAGGGTTGGCTTTGATGTTGGCAAAACGTATGATAACACGACGCTGGAAGTCTACTCTAGCGCCGCGGGTGGGCGATTGGCGGGAGGAGGTGGGCAGATAGACGGTTGCAGAAAGGGAGGCTTTACACCGTGAAGAATACAGGGGAATGCGTAAGCGTCCGATTTCGCTGGACTGGGCACACCTAGTGGAACAATTCAAGGCTCTGGAAGATGTTGAGCCTTCGGGATCACAACACAGTCGGCGGGACAGTGGTGTAGTATTATAGGAGCTGGTGGATTTATGATTCCCCGCGCTCTACCTGGGGGCCTCCCTTCTATTTTCATATCCCTGGCCCTGTGCCTTTGTCCCTCTCCCCTTGGGTCCCCCCCCTTCTCCTTGCTCCTGACTAGGATTCTTCCCCCCTCCCTCTTCCCCCCCCCCTTTCCCCCTCCCCTTTCGGTACACGCCCGTTCCCGGGGCTCTCAGACCTGTTGCGCACTGGACGCAGGAACATCAGCGAGGTGTGTAATTTGTGTAGCGGCACTTAAGTTACTTGTTTGTTGGGGTATTGTTTGGGGAGGGTTAGTTTGGGAGGGGGGGGGGTAATGGGTGCTGCACAGGATGCCACGTATTAGAATTGTAGTTATCTGTCTGAGTGTACGGTTTGTACATTTATGCTGCAAGTCATGATGTATTTTCTGTAAGAAGCAGGTGTGTTGTATCTTAACATGTGGCCAGGATCCGGGCTGCCTTGCTAATATGCAAGGCCTTTAAAATGCTTATGATTCACTGTATACAATTGTGTAATATCTGCAGTGCTCAATAAAAATATTTTCACAAAAAAAAAATGAAGATCCCTGCCGTGGCCTGCCGCACCTTCGCTCTGATAAAGGGGAAAACAGATTCTACGCACCAGGATTTTCTTTACTCCGACCAGGAGAGGCGGCAAGAACGAGAAACGGGCTATCCCGGCTGCCCGATTCAAAGATGGCGGCTCCTTGGGACGAAGATGTGGTTTCGGGAGCTGGCTCTCCTCTTTACTGTCCGGTGAGAGACTACAACCCTGCACCTCTCGAGCACTACAATATTTACTGCCTTGCTCTTCTGAAGGAAGGATCGCACCTGAGGAACGGGCGATCCCTGCTGCCTGACTCCAAGATGGCGGCTCCTCAGGACAGAGACCAGCAGTGCCCTCCGTCGATCCACAGCTTCATGCCCAATATCCAGCAACAGTCACTAGAGAATGCTACATTGACACCCCTCCAGCCGTCTCTTTGTGACCAGGGTTTCTCACAACTGTACTCTTTAAGCAACTTTAGAACTGTTGGCAACTTGAACTAACCACTGTGCCATGGAGACAAATTGACTAGACGTACCCGACTCTAAGATGGCTTCCAAATCCACACTCCTCCTCCTACCTTGCCTTCCCTGCCAGCGCCTACCACCCGTCTTTGCTTTGTCTTTTGAGCCCCTCCTGATCCTCACTCTACTCTGGCGGTGCCCTAAACGCATGCATGGCCGTTTCCCGGTGGAGCTGCTCCGACAGCTATAGGGGAGATTGGCCCTGACACACCGCTATGGCCGTCACCTACCCAGCCGGATCTCGGACATTTGTCTCGTTTTCTTCCCCGCTGCTGTCTCCTTCCTGTGGATTACCAGCTTTCCCTGGTCTTTCCTTTCCTGATTTTCGTATTGGCTAATTTACTCCTGTATTGTTTATTTATCCTCTATGTAACCATTGTAAAACTTTTGCAACTTGTAACTCGCTGTGTCCTTATGTAAAGCGCTCTGATACCTCGGGGTCTAGCCAGCGCTATATAAAACTCAAATAAATAAATAAATAAATAAAACTGTCAGATCCTGACCCTTATGGTACAGGAGAGTTTCTTGTTTGATGGCTTGTATTCTCTTTTGTGTCGGGTATGCCTGCGCAAGTTTTGAGCTTAATCTTGCTCCCGAGAAGGTTTTTTATTATTCTGGCATTATGGATGAATTTTTGTGGTTTATTGAAAACCCCAAGTTTTGGAGTGTGTTGATTACCTGATAGACATGTGCGTAACATGTTTTCTTCGATCTTGCTTTTATTAGACAGTCGTCTAGATAGGGGTAGATGTGGATCCCCTCTCTTCTGAAGGATGCTACAAATGCCGCTAGGCATTTTGTGAAAACTCGTGGTGCTGATTTTATCCCGAAAGGGAGGACCTTGAATTGGCAGGGAATGTTCTTGTGGAAGAACTGAAGTATTTCCTGTGGGCTTGGTTCATGGGGATGTGTAGATAGGTGTCCTTTAAATCTATTGTTGCCATGTAGTCTCCTTTTTGTAGTTGTGGGATTATTTCCTGCAATGTTGTCATTTTGAAATGTAGCGTGCGAATAAATTTGTTTATGAACCTGAGATCTAAGATAGGTCTTAGTGTGAGGTCCTGCTTTGGGACTAAGAAGTATGGTGAGTAGTTTCCTTTGTCGTGTTCCCTTTTTGGTATCTGTTCTATTGCCTCTTTTTGCAGGAGTTCCTTTATTTCTAGTCTTAACTGTTCTGATTTGAGAAACTTTTTCTGTTTGGAGGGTTTGCTGGAGGCTTTTTTGTTAATTCTATACAATATCCGTGTTGTATCAAGCTTAAAATCCAACTGTCTGTTGTTATGTTTTGCCATTGTTGCAGGTGGTGTGCTATCCTGCCTCCCACTGGTGTTGTGTGTGGGTCCTCTGTTGTAGGCAAGTCACTTTGAGTTTGCTTCTCCACTCTCGAGTGCTGCACTCTGCCTCTTCCTCTGCCTCGAAAGGGCTGCTTTGTCTGCTGTTGCCAGGCTTGGTACCCGGACTGCTGGTTTCACTGCTGTCCGTTGCCTTGATTTTGTTGTTGTTGATGTTGCTGGCTTGCTGAGAAGACTCCCCTTCCTGTGGGTCTTCTGGTGTTAAAACCTCCTCTTTTGAAGGTGCCTCTTTGTTGTAGGGCTCCCATAGCTCTGGCTGTTTTATTATCTTTCTTTATCTGTTGTAATGACTCCTCTACTTCCTTTCCAAAGAGGGCGTCCCCTGTGAAAGGTCTGTTAATAATTGAGGTTTGGACCTCCTGCTTGAAGCCTGATATTCTTAGCCAGGCGTGCCTTCGTAACGACCTGTGCACATTTGTCTGCTGGCTGTATTGGCTGCGTCAAGGGCTGATTAAAGGCAGGTATTGGCTATGTTTTTACCTTCTTGTACAGTGGATTTTGCTCTTTTTCTGGGAGCTTGTTCATGAGTTCCTCAATGTTATCCCATTGTTGATGGCCATACCTGCTAAGAAAAACATTAGAATTTGCAATGCGCCATTGTGCTGCTGCTTCTTTTTCCATTTTTCTACCCAACATGTCCATTCTCTTGCGCTCTTTTTCAGGGGGTGGACCAGTGGCAGAGTGGGCGCTGCCCCTCTTTTTTGCTGCGGTGACGATGATTGAGTCTGACACTGTGTTTCCCTGGATGTATTTAGGGTCTTTTGTGGAGGGTTTATATTTCTTTTCAATCCTTGGTGTTACCCCCTTGATTGAGGCCAGTTCTCTGAAGGCTTCTTTTCACTGATCTAGAATGCTTGGTAGCATTGGGAGATATTGTGTCCCCTTGGTAGAAGGAGTCAAAGTTTCAAGGAGGAAGCATGAGTCTCCTTTTTCCTCCTCTAGGGGGACCCCGAAAGTGTTGGCTGCTCTTTTGATGAGGCTGTTGTAGAAGGCTATGTCATCTGGTGGTGAAGCCTTCGAGGGATAGCAACAGATCTCCTTTTCAGGGCTTTCTGTGTCGAGGTCGTTCTATTCTTCCTCGAAATTCTCCGAGGCTTCTTCCTCTTCTGGTGTGTCGAGCTCTTCTTCGACGTCTTCCTCACGCGGTTCGGGGGTTGCAGGCGATTCGAGGATGTCTTCCTCGTCTTCGGCGGGCGTCGCAGGGATACGGAATCCCTTTAGCGTTTCGTCAGACTCCTTTTTTCTTTGAAGGAGTGCCGCCATTTCTGCTTCGAGGCGTCTCTTCTTTTTTTCCACCTCAAGGACCTTTTCAGCATCTGAGGATGGGGAGATCTTCTTCTTTGGTGTGGTGGTTTCCGGCTTGGGATAAGTCTTGCCCTTCGCAGGTTCTTGCTCGACCCTTGCCTTAGGCATTTGACGATCTTCCCTCTTCGGTATTGCTGGGGTGGGATCCGTGGGGTTCTTTTGATCATTTGCTGAACCTCGATCGTCGTTTTCTTTGACGTCTGGGCTGCCTTTTGCTGTGCCTTCTTTTCGTGGCCCTTCGGTTCCGACAGATGTGGGTTTTTTACCTTGTCCGTCTTTTTCTCTGTGTCCTTCGCTGCTTTCTTCGTGGTACGCTTCTTTACGGCGTCTCCGAGTATTTCGACGTCTGAGCCTCTGTGCGTCGATTCTGCGGGTACACCTTGTTCGTTCCCGTCGCTTGAGAGGCCTGAGTCCTTCAAGGAAGGTTGTTTCTGGCTCTGTAACATGGCAGCGTAATGGTCTTCTCTGTGCTTTCGGCATACCTTGAGTGTCTTCGACACAAACGCCGCGCTGGCCTCACAGTTCTTATCTTTATGATCCTTTGGTAGGGACGTCGTGTGGATTGCGCTGGGCAATTTTGTGGTGGCACTTACGGCAGAATTTGAAAGGGGTATTTTCCATGGCCTCTACCTAGCCCTCTGTCGATCCATGTGTGTCGTTGTCTCATCGGTGTTGCTCGACGGGAAAAATGGTCTCCGGAGGTTCTTTCTGTTCTCCGGTGTGTTCGTAGTCGATGATCGGTCGTATGTAGTCGAATTCGGTGATTCTTTTGGGATTTCATCCAAATCTTCGGCGAGTCTCCCTTTGCTTCCAGACCCAACGGTGGAAAAAAGAATCTGAAGATGGCTACCACGCACATGAACTTCCGGGGCGCCTTCTGACGTCACACAAAGGATGGAACTAGCACTAAATGGTGGTCGACCACGCCCCCAAACAAGAAAAAACAAAGACTAATCCAGACCCAACCACTAGATGGCGGAATAATGCACAGCATGTGAATCCATAAAAGGATTCACGCTGCAAAACATCAATTGATCTCCCACCTGGGAGACCTTCGTTCACTGCCAGTTAAAAAGCAGATCACATTTGGGGCTCTTTGATTTGCATTTGGTGCTTTTGATAACTCCGGGCTCTGAGGTCCTCTAAACAAACATTGGCCCTTCTACCTAGGTTCTGGAGAGCCAGACAGGGCTTTGTCCCTGTTCTAGTGAAGTGAACTTTAGAAAACAATTGTTTTGTAAGTTTCTATCTAGTTGTTTGCTCTGGCGTTGGGAAAACCTGGTTGGGCAGACGTGCTCTGTATAAATTTTAAACATAAACTAAAGCTATTTTGAACACCAACCACTCCTTGGACTAGTGGATGTGCATCAGGAACACTCCTTCCCCTTTCCATAATGTCCCCAGTATAGTTATTTCTAGAAAGATGCAAGCAGATTTTAGAGTAATCCTCGAACATGATGCCACATCACAAAATGGTTGCAGGAGCAAAAAATCCAGATTCCATTTCCATTCAAAAATCCTGAATTCTGAGAATGTTCACAAATCTTTTGCCATTGTAATCCAGCTATTTATGTACTTTATTTTTTAAATTACATTAACACTGATGAAATTCACCTAATTTGGAAAAGAACCCACACGAATGGCCTGTGTGTCTATGTGAAATTTGGTGGTATTCTCGTCAGGTTTTTTTTGTGGCATACAAAAGCCAAAAATTATCAAGGGGATTTGGAAATACCCTTCCATTATGTGGCCCTTCTCCACCTAAAACATTTGAACTTCTGTATCAATCTGCACAAAACTTTCTGGGATTCAACAAAAATGTATAAAGGTTATTTTATGTAAACTTATATGCAGATCAGTCAGTGCAACAATCATTAGCAAAACCAAAACTCTATTGATCTGGATCTATTGATCAATCTATAAGTACAGAGTGGCTAACTACCAACACATACACTAGCTTTACCAAGCTTTGCGTTTGCAATGTTTTGGACGTCAATATATGCTGACCTCACAAGTTGATTTCTGGAGATCGTGGATGTCTTAGTGGGCAGTACTACTTACAACATTCCACATGTACACTGGTTCGTTTGTCACACAAATATATAGAAATGTTGCATAGCAAAACTTCTAGTAACAAATCTCACTGTGTCGAGAGCTCACACAACTCCCACCCAAGTTGACAATCTTCATGGTTAAAAAAGGAAGCCTTTCTTGATTTTAAGACCATCTTTACACCTACTGCTGTTTAGCTTATCTAGGGATACAATAATGCCTCACTGAACCCCTAAACATTATTCCATCCCAAAAACTTTTAAATGAGAGACGAAAAAATCTAGCATGAGCATTATCTTCTGGCAGAGTTACTGACAAATCCTGACATTTGAACTGTGAGATTTAAATCAATTCTAAATAAATCGAAAGAAACAGGTGACTTTAATTTCAACATAAGCAAAGAAAGCAAAGGCTCGTGTGGTGAAAACCAAGTGAATGTGCCTGGCTCCAGTCTTGCTGGAAAGTTTTATTCTGAGCCAGAGCTCGTAGGCTTGGAAACACTACAGTTTTGGATGAGAGACAACTGTAAGAGCTTGCCACGAAGGAGAGATCTGTCCAAGCCTAGTGCGATATTTATTTATTAATATCAATTGCTGGCAGACAATTCCCCACTCAGCAAAGTCTGCCAGATACTCGAGAGAACCATTCGCGCAGCGATTTACACGGAGGGAAAGGAGCACTGGCTTTTAAATAACTCGTGCATACAGACATAAATGCAGATATAGAACAGTACACATTTAACACCACACTCACAGGCACCCCTCACACAAAATAAAACACAGACCTCCATGCACACAAATAAACCAAACACTTTACAGAAGGGCCTACACTGTCGTGTGCATCAGGTGAGCCCAGACTATGTGTAGCTTGGTCATGGAAAGTCAGGTGCATAAGGTAGCGCATACTGATGTGCATCAGGAAGACTTCACGTTAGGCATGTGCAGTTCATACAGTCCTATATTTAGCACTCCATTATGGTTCTCGCAGAATTCTTCCCCATTATAAATGCAGGATGATAAGTACTGGAATGTAAAAAAAACATCCGAACTGGATACAGCACTCATGCCCTTGCTGAGGAATTCAGTATAATTTGGGAACCAGGTTTTTCAACGGGTCTTGGAAAAACTGGAGTTACTTCTGCAGGGGGGCAGAGAGTACGTCTTTAGTTTAATCCCTTGCCTTTAACCACCATCCTTCGTTTCCTAATCCCACCAAAAGGAAGCGTACTTTCCCCGCCCCCAACAAGCCTTTTCTTCCGCAAGCATTAGCCTTTGTATTTACCACCTCTACGGCCATCCCCTCCTAACATCACCCACCCTGAAGTGAGACATATTGGCACACTAGAACACAATTTGTAAAGGTTCCAGTTATTTATATTTTTCCAAGCAATCCAAGTTCACTGCTCGAAGAAAGGGCACGACCAAAGCCATTTTAAGGCACCAGCTTTCAATCTATCACTGTAAAGTAGAGCAGATATCACAGCGAGTTCAGAAAATTAATATAGTGGTTTAAGTGGTTGCTTGTGAAATCAGCTGAAGGGTTTCGGAAAGGGCTTGAAGGAAAATTTACAAGCAACATAAGCGTGTCAAGTCATAATTTGCTGAACAAAGCCACAGTCAGAAAACCCACAACATTTATTTCAACGCGCAAGAACTAAAAGTTCACAAGTCGAGCTTGTACATGCAAATTTCTTGCAGTCAAAACATCCCGTTTTGTAGCACGTCCATTCCCCTCTTAAATCGGCAGTGTATACATTCTAAGCACACATGCCAGCCCCTGCCAAACAAGTTAAAGCGCCAGTGACCCAACGACAACAGTCCGAACCGGCTAAAAACTGGCGTAAAAGTCCCTGGTTGAACTCGGCACCACCAGTTAATCATCTCTGCACTCAAACGCCACTGCAAATTTACTGATGGATAAAATCCATATTTTACGAATTATGAACTAGCACCGTAGTTCAGGCACATATCTCAGATAAGAAGAGCGACATAACAGCCTAGGCCTTCACCACGGTCTCGTTCACCCCGTTGCATAACTTCAGAATCGTGACTCTTGGCCTTCTGCGATTAGAAACAATATGTTCTGGCTCTCTGCTACGGCACATGTGCGTGACAAGCCCGGGCAGCAGCAAAGCTCTGTTTAGAAACAGCTGCTGCGAGGAACAGGCCGCAAGTAACGAAGCCGAGGAAACCGAGCCAGCGGTTTCGTCCTCCGAGGCCCGGAGCACACCCGTCAGGTACACACCTCGCCAACTCGCACTGGTGAAGTGCGTTCAGATTAGTAATTCTATGTCGCTCGCCCACCACCTCCTCACCTGCACCTCAAACAGGCGCGAGGCGGCAAGTGTGGCAGGCTACATTTACAATATGCAAGACCTGCACCCTGAACGTCGAATGGTTTGTTCCAAACCTTGGGCAAAACTACGCATCACACCATCACCAAAATACCCAAATAGTGGGTGAAAGGCTGCTTTAATGTGACAGTTCTGAGGTTACAAACACTGTTTCGACTGGTTTGTGAACATAAAAAAACTACCCGAGGAGGAAAAATACATTAAATACTCCTAGCCTGCCTCCACTACTTGCCTACCTACCAGCCCTCTTAAACGTAACCTCACATGCATCGTACCTCAGATGCACCCTGCCCCCACCCACTCCCACCCAAAACGTATTACGAGCTGCTTGACAAAGCTCTTGGAACTAACAGTCCTCCTTCGCAGCTTTGACTTATCAGTAGTTTTTTCCTTTCCTTGAACAAGACCATAAAATGAACAGCATTCTAACCCGTTCACTCCCTGTGTGAAGGCAAATACGAACGGAAAACAAGCACTGGCAAAGCCAATAGATCGCGCCTATACAAGAGCTTTTTGGTTTGCCTATGTGTTTTAGCCATCTTGTACACCAGCATGGCTGCTGTTCAGCATTGCTAAAATGGAGGGACAGAGTGCAGTAGCGTAGAGGGTTGTAGGGAGGAGTGGCATAGTGTGGCACAGAGTAGAATGGCAGAGTGGAATGTCGTAAAGTGGAGTGTCGTAGAGTGGAGCAGAGGAGACCAGAGGGAGGAGAGCGGCGTGCTGTAGCCGTGGACTTCCAGAGTGGAGTGGAGTGGCAGGGAGTAGAGTGGAGTGGCAGGGAGTAGAGTGGAGTGGCAGGGAGTAGAGTGGAGTGGCAGGGAGTAGAGTGGAGTGGCAGGGAGTAGAGTGGAGTGGCAGGGAGTAGAGTGGAGTGGCAGGGAGTAGAGTGGAGTGGCAGGGAGTAGAGCGACGTGAACCAGAGTGCAGTGGAGTGGACCAGAGTGGCATGGAATGGAGTAGAGTGGAGTGGACCAGAGTGTCGCGGAGTAGAGTGGCGTGAGCCAGAGTGTCGTGGAGTGGACCAGAGTGGAGAGGACCAGAGTGGGTCAGAGTGGAGTGGACCAGAGTGGGCCAAAGTTAAGTGGGCCAGAATGTCGTAGAGTGGACCAGCGTGTCGTAGAGTGGAGTGGATCAGAGTGTCATAGAGCGAAGGAGTGTCATAGAGTGGAGTAGTGTGTTGTCGAGTGGAGTGGCACAGATTGAAGTATAGGGTCGTAGAGTGGGATAGAATGCGATAGAGTTGAGTCTAGTGTCACAGAGTGAAGTAGAGTGGGATGGAGTGGCACAGAGTGGAGTATAATGTTGCAGAGTGAACGAGAGGGATGCAGTGCTGTAGAGTGAAGTGATGTGGAGTACAGTTTTGTAGAATGGAACTGCGTGGAGTGGGGCAGACGGGAGTGGCACCGAGGGTAGCAGGGCAGCATAGAGCGGCGCAAAGTGGCATACATCAGAGTGGCGCAGAGTGTTGTAGTGAGGAGGGGCGTAGAGAGGCACTGAGTGGAGAGGCGTAGTGTGGAGTGTCGTAGAGTGGAGTAGTTTTGGGGCTTAGAGGGGCATAGAACAGAGTAGTGTCGTAGACAGGGGTGATGTAGAGTGAAATGGATTAGAGTGGAGTATGCATGGTGTGGTAGCACACTCATTACAGACAACACTTTTTCAGTAGAAATTACCAATACATTTGCACAAACATACAGTGGGCTTCTCCTTCCCTTCCCAGTCGACTCTGTGGTTCAAAACCCTTTTGAAATTGTCACACTGCAGACTGACGTATCATTGTGTACGCCAGCTGGCAAGTGCAGATCCGGCTTTTGGATTCTCATCCTCGGACAGAACTCCCCCACGTTAGTGCTCTACCTGTCTACCTTGTCTGTTTAGGGAGTTGGCCCAAAAATGTGCTTTATTTGTGCTTTCTTAATTCTGACATATTTGTATAGTATATTTACTGGCATTTTTCAAAGGAGTACAGAATGTTCACTGATGTGAACTAGCTTAAGGGAGACAACTGAAAACACGTACTCTCACAAAAAAAGTTCTCAGAAAGAGAGGGACGTCATGGGATCCATGCGAAGCACACCATCATTGACTCCCCAGTGTATCTAGTTTTCAGAAATGTGTGTGGGTTTGGTAGGTTTACCTAGGTGGCGGTGGCGCCTGGGCCCAGCTAACGCAGTTACCCCCACCATCAAACCAGGTGAGTTTTTTTACAGGAAATGTGATGTCTCCACATTACGTTTGGGGCTCTTCCTGTTGTGGACGCTAGGCCCACCCATACAAGAAGGATAGTGTTTTTATTTGAACAAGTGGGGAAATGCTGGGCAGTAGGATTTTTGTGATTGTGATTTGTAGATTCTGTAAGTTTACATAAAGAAATCGTCATGGGATCCAGGCGAGGCATACCACACTGGACTTCCTTCGACATCTAGTTTTCTGGTAGGTTTCCCCTAGTTGGGGGCCTACCCAAGCCCAGAAAGTGCAGTCATTCACCATGGCAAGGGGAACAATATTGGGATTTAACCTTCCTCCTGGCCCATATGTGAAAATAACACCCAAAACAATAAAATGTCCTTTTGCTTGCCATTGTGATGGAATGTTTTAGTCCGCAGGAGAGTAGAAAGACAGCTGAGGCTGCTTTAGGGGTGAGGGTAGGGTATTTGGAAATCCCTGGTGCCTAGCAGGCTTTCTGCCCCCCGGGCAATTTGAGGGCAAGCCCTGTCTGCCCCAGTGGGAGGGAGGGGCAGGAGGGGAGAGGCAGGAAGACTGGTTCGTCCATTTTGAGGTAGGGGTATGGCCAATGCCAGAGTGCAACATCTGCAACCCTTTATTTCACCCCAAATGCAAAATCCCTGAAGTCTAATGGGCTTTCTACCCCCCAGGGGCAGATTTGTGGCAACCTCCCCAAATGGGAAAAGCCACCTATCTGCCCCTACTAGGGCAGGGGTATGGCTCAATGCCAGCTGCCAGCTTAAGCAACCCCATTCTTTTATTTGTTTTGGTGCCTATTTTGAAATACCCGGTGTCAAGTGGGCTTTCTGCCCACAGGGCGGGGGGAGAAGCACAGGCACATGCCCAGTGGGCTATTGCCCCCTAAATAATTACTGCATGCTGCAGTCCCTGGTGTCTAGTGGGCTTTCTGCACCCACCCTGGGGGCAGATTGGGGTCAATGCCCCTATCCGCCCACTGGGGAGCAGAAAGAATTTCACTCCTTTCTGGGGTGGGGGCATGGCCACACCCATGGTGGGTAACCCCCCAGCCCTATGATTTTTTCTTTGAAAATCTCCCTGGTGTCTAGTGGGCTTTCTGCACACCTGTGGAGGCATACTGGGGGGTAATCACCCCCATCCACCCTGAGGGGGATTGGCAGAAAGACTGACATTTTTGGGAAGTTGGGAGAGGGCAAACCTTTGCCTAAGGGGCAGCTCCCACATATCCTTGAGGTCTTGTGGGTGGATCCCTGCTTGGGGATTGCTCTACTATGGTGAGCTACAAGCAGGGATCCACTTGGCAGAGATACCTTTGGAAAGGGGAGACACTCTCCTTTCCAATGATACCTCTCCCAAAGCAATCAGTGCTCAGGGGGCTTAGATAAGCCCACAGAGCAGCGATGCAATGAAAGTAAAACATGCCCATTGGCTCATTTTACTGCCACAAATAAAATAAGGGAATCCCTCTGGTGCTGTGCCAGAGGATCCTTCATAGCACCCACCCACATGTCGGCCAATGGCCAACAGGCCAACAGGCCTACTGGGGAGGGAGTGCAGGCTTCGGCCACTGGCAGATGCCCGCACTAAAGGGGTTAACTTACCGAACAGCAATCATATCAGCATTGCTTTCTCAGGTGGAATTGCCCATATTAGTTATTCTATTTTTGTTTTGCCATATCTATTCACAAGTTCCAATATAATCAGCATATAGTAAACCTATTAATGAGGCATTGGAGACGCCTGTACCCTGGTGTCATCCACAAACATGAGCACCAACATTTATCAAGTCCCTTTTTTAAATGAGCCTATGTTTAGCCTCCTAACCTCAGATTATCAATCAGGTACATACAGAATGGAATGGGCCTAGGCTCCCAAACGTCCCATCCCCCGTACCACACACCCTGAACAAAATGTCCTTGTATGGCATCAACCACGAGGTCTGAGCAGCAGCAGCGTTCATTACCCATTGATAATCTGATATTCCATCACTCAACTCACTCTCTACCATCCCCATGCACCCCTGCATCCCAGGGGGTCTGTACCTTCCAACAAAAACCTTTAAAGTAGTCATATGAGGGGCGTGGCCAAGATGGCGGCGCGGTAGGATGCAGAATCGTGTCCCTCCGGCACCGCCAATCTCTAGCTTTGTAATATCACCTGTCCCCGGGGCCATCGGTTCACGATTTTGAAGGGCGAGACACTGGGACGCCACAGGGCTCCCTTGAAGGGAAAGGCACACCTGACAACGCGGTGAGACGGCGTCTTTGAGCTCCGGCGCAGTTAAGGCCTACGCGGACTCGCCGGAGGCCTGGAAGGCGGCCTGGGCCTGTACGGAGTGGATGAGACCTGGTGGATGCGAACGCTGCCCTGCACTGGAGTGGTGGTGTACTGCTTGCGGATCGCCGCCGGTTTCGAGTGAGCTCCCAGCGGAGGAGGGCGTACCTGAAGAGTCGGATCGCCCGGCGCCGAGCAGGGCACGTGAACACACCTAAGAGCTGCGCCCTCGCACGGCGGTGCTGCGGGGGGTGGACTCGGTTGGCGGGCCGCCGGAGTCTATGGCGTGTCGCCTTGGAGGGCTGCTCTGAGGTATTCCGAGGAACGCATGGTCCGAGAGGCGGCCCGCCGACACGGCCTTCCTCTGCCTCTGGTTCCGGGTGAGTGGTGGAGAGGCACACAGTGCGCAACGAGGTGGCCGGGCCTAGAGTGGACCTCAACGGTCCGCAGATCGGCGGACAGGGAGCATCCCGAGAGCGGCCCTCAATCACGGGGGTCCTTGATGTACCGGCGATTCCTGTGGGTGAGCTCCCAGCGACGTTGGAAGGGGCGCGCAGCGCCATCCACACTGTCTGCCAGTTCTCGGCTGGCGTGTTCAGGCAGGGCCTCCAGCCCATTGAGCAGTAGGGCGGTCCGGAGGACATCTTGGAGGCGTGCAGACTGGGCAGCGGTGCACGGGGCTGGACTCCTTCAGGCACTCGGGACTGGTGAGTGCATAGAGCTGCTTTCCCCGGGGGCGGCGACCGGTGCAGTGCCTTGCGGTCAGTGGTAGAGCGAGCGGGCCTAGAATAGGGCCTTAGCGGTCCGCAGATCAGCGGACGGTGCGCACTCTCGGGGTAGCGTCCAGTGAGGTGCGTCTGCGAACAGGGAGGTGGCGGCCCCGTCCTGTGTACCGCTTCCCCACGCAACGCCAGCGGAGCCCCGGTACCCCCGCGCGCCAGTGGAGGTGTGTGACGGACGCCGGGATGAGCCACAGACGGGGCGGTGGAACTGAGGGCCCGGGGACCTTGTGCCTACTCAGGCTACCGCACTACGTCCCGGTGCTATAGGGAGGTATAAGAGGCACCGTCCCCGGGTACATAGTGACCTTCTGCCCTGCGCGGATTGCCTGCATCTACTGCTGAGACTGGTGCAGAGGGTGGAGCCCATCGTGTCGGCGATGAGAGGTGCACGACATGGCAGCTGCGCGCGCTAGGAAGGAGAAATCCCTGAAGGAGCTCCTCCTAAAGCAGTCAGGGCAGTCCACGACCCCGGATGAGAAGGCGGCCGGAACGATGGAGGGTGAGGAGTCCCCAGCGACCAAGGCGTTCATGGTGGAACTCTTCGCAGCCATAAAAGACAATATTCAGGAACTCAGGAATCAGCTCGCAGCAGACCTGAAAGAGGTGCGAAGGGATGTGGATGAAATCGGGGAGAGAGTGGCGACACTCGAGGAGCACGATGTCAATAGGGAAGAAGAGCTCCACCACTTGCAGCAAGATATGATACGCCTAAGGGAGCAGAACATCGATCTTCAGGCCCATGCTGAGGACTTGGAGAACCGTTCCCGACGGAACAATGTGAGGATCCGAGGTGTGCTGTGGAAAGAGGAGGGGGGACGACCTCAGGGCCTATGTGGGGGCACTGTTTCAGCAAATCCTGGGGGAGGAAGAGCTGACGGACATACAAATGGACCAAGTTCACAGAGTGGGCCTTCCTCGAGGTAACAAAGCGCCCCCGCCAGACATTCTCGTGTGTATACACGACTTTCAAGTGAAGGAACGCATCATTCGGAAAGCAAGAGAGGCCCAACCCCTACAGTTCCGAGGACATCAACCAGCCATATTCCAAGATTTGGCAGCTTACACACTCATCAAACGACGTGAATTCAAGATGGTGACCACTCATCTGCGTGAGAACAAGGTCCCTTATTCGTGGTGCCACCCTTTTCGCCTTATCTTTAAGCACCATGGCAAGCTGCTGCAGATTCGCTCTCTTGATGAAGCAATGGAGATCCTTGGTCTTGAAAGTACATACCCGACGGAGGAGGGTGAGCGAGCCAAACCGTTGCGCGCCCGTCGATCCTCGGGATGGCAGCGAGTGGGGAAGACAACGCCCGTCAAGAAACCCGATCAGGCCACGAGGGACAGAGAGCGAGAGGCGGTAATTTCCACTCTATCGCAAGCATCAGACTGTCCGGCCACCCCGTGAGGTGTACACCTGATGGCCCGGGAGTGGGTGCACAGAGGGGTGCCGGGGGGACGGGAGGGATTGTCCTGTTGAAACTCCTGGCAGTTCTTTTGCGTGAAGGTGGATACGTATCAGACCCGCCACGGGCTGGGCAGTTGTATCAGCCACGACCCCCTGGACCTTACCTTTTATGACAGACTCTAGTCATGTTTCTCTTTTTGTACTTTTCTCCTGTAGGTGTTGTTTGCTTTTTCTTTGGGGATGGGTTTATTTGGGGTTACAGTTGGGGATCTCCGCACCAGACCGCACCTCAGAATCGCCTTTGCAGGCGAGTCAGGGTACCCCTGGGTCGCTCGTGGCCTGTTAGACGAGGGATAGTCGCTCTAGGCCACACTACTCCACACATAGTACATGGGGAGAGATCTTAAAGTAGTGAGCCTTAATGTTAGAGGGCTAAACAACCCGGTGAAAAGGGCTGCAGTGCTTTCCCTCCTTGAAAATGCAGAGCGCGACATTTGTCTCCTCCAAGAGATGCATCTGCTCTCAAAAGACACTATGCGCATGGGTGACAGGCGATTCCAGCAGCAGTTCTGGTCCACTGGACCATCTAAGAAGAATGGAGTAGCTATTCTGTTGGGGGCCCGTTGCCCGTGCAGGATAATATCGACGGTGGCAGAAATAAAGGGGCGACTATTGGTCCTTAGGGCGCAATGGGGGGGGAACGCACCTCACTATAGGATCGCTTTATGCCCCCAACGAGAAGCAGGAACCCTTCCTTCTCTCAGCTTTAGCAGAGGTTCTTTCATCCCCAGATGCAGCGATTCTGGTTGGGGGAGATCTGAATCTTGTGATGGACGCTGAGCTGGATAGGTCTGGGCAGCAGACACACCAGTCTGGAACACTCTCCACAGTGGGGAAGGGGTGGCTGGAGGATAGCGGATTACATGATGTTTGGCATATTCAACACCCCAAAGAGCAAGATTACACATACTACTCTGCATCACATAAAACGTATGCCCGACTTGATCACTTTTTGGCTTCTACCTCTCTCCTGACTTGCCTCCATTCAGCTACGATAAAGCCCCGCTCTCTTTCTGACCATGCCCCGATTTCTGTTCTCCTACCTGCGCAGCGTTCACGGGCGTTTCCCCCTGGGTGGCGCCTAAGGGAGAATCTATTACACTCGGAAGACACGGTGAAGCGCATAAGGGACACCATAGTCCACTACTTTAGGGTTAATGATGTAGGTTCCACCTCACTGGCAGCGGTATGGGAAGCGTTGAAGCTAGTCGCTCGGGGGGAATTCATCGACATTTCGGCGACCTATAATACGCTTTGTAGGGAAAAGCGCACAGAGCTAGAGAGGGCGGTGGGGGAGCTCGAAGCGATCCATAAGCGCAATGGGGCCCGAGGGTGTGGAGGGAATTAGAGAATCGCAGGCGTATGTTGCGGCACTTAGATCTGGACAGAGCAGAACATGCCCTTCTCCGACACAAATTTTTCCTTAGCAGTGATAAGTGCGGGAAAATGCTGGCCCATAGATTGCGAGCTAGAACACAGACGTCCCTGATACAGTCAGTGCGGGATCACACAGGGGAAGAACAGAGTGCTGATGAGCAAATTGTGTAAACCTTTCGTAGCTTTTATAGCCTTCTTTATGCAGAGCGGGACCCGCTGACGCACGACCCGAGTGCATACCTGGGCACGTGTGGGATCACGCCCCTCGCAAGAGCCTCGGCAGAGGAGCTCGAGTCTGAGATCCGCATAGAGGAAGTAATTTCGGCCCTCTCCAGACAAACTGGCCAAATCACGGGGTCCGGACGGATTCCCGGCTTCCTTCTACAAAACGTTCTGTACGGAGCTGGCTCCCTTTTTAACCAAATTGTTTAATTCCTTTCTAAAGACGGGGGTGGTGACGCCATCTATGTCCGAGGCAGCGATCTCCGTCATTTTGAAACCTGGGAAAGACCCTCGGGAATGTGGGTCTTACAGACCCATTTCTCTCCTTAATATCGATGCGAAGCTCTTCACGGGAATTTTGGCAGCACGACTCAATCCCCTTATGGCGGACATTATAGACCCAGATCAATCGGGTTTTATTCCAACACGGCAAGGGGGAGACAACGCCAAACAGCTTCTACATCTCATTGATAGCATACAACGGTCCCGAAGGCAGGCATTTTTGCTATTGTTAGATGCCGAAAAGGCCTTCGATCGCGTGGGATGGGGCTATTTATTTGAAGTGTTGCGCTGCTACGGGTTCGGTGAGAATTTTGTTAATTGGATTAGATGCATATATAGTGCGCCTAAAGCATTCGTGAGGGACAACGGAAGTCGATCGGCATTCTTCCCCATTGCCCGGGGGACGCGTCAGGGGTGCCCCCTGTCCCCGCTCTTATTTGCGCTCTATTTGGAGCCTTTCGCTCAGCGGATACGGGCTAACCAAAGCGTAATAGGTTTTAAGTTTGGGGCAGACGTACATAAAATTAGTCTGTATGCAGACGATGTGATCCTCTCTCTCACGCAGCCCCTGACAACCCTGCCCGCTTTGCTTGCTGAACTCTCTGCTTTTGGGGATGTCTCAGGATTTAAAGTGAATGTAGGTAAATCTCATATTGAATCTAACCATACCTCCTGCAGAAGTCGAGAGCCTTCAAAAGCGTTTCACCTTCCATTGGACGCAGACCGACATAACATATTTGGGAATCAGGTTGACACCGACCATTGCTGGGACGGTCTCGCTGAACTACGCCTTGTTACTCGAGCAAACGACCAAGGCGCTGGACACCTGGTCACGCCTGCGGTTGGCATGGTTCGGGAGGATTGCGGCGGTGAAAATGACTATTCTCCCGCGCATCCTGTATTTATTTCAGATGCTTCCGATGACTCCCCCGCCTAGAGCGCTAAAACTACAGTCTCTTATTAACCGGTTTGTTTGGGAGGGGAAGAAGTCACGCCTTTCCCTTGCTCAGATGGCATGTCCGAAAGCTCAGGGTGGATTGGGTCTCCCCTTAATAGGCGGTTACTATCAAGCATCGTGCCTTAGATACCTGGTGGAATCGAACAGGCCTATGTCCAGTAAACACTGGAATTTTATGGACCAGTCAGTCGCGGATGTTAACATTTGGAGGGAACTGTGGCTACCCCGCAGACATAGGGCCTGGGGTCTGTACTCCTCCCCTGTTACTTCTCCGACACTTAAGGTGTGGGACAGAGTGGCCTCTTCGAGGGGTTGGACCTCCTTTCCCTCGCCTATGACCCCCATTGTGGACAACCCTGACTTCCCACCGGGGCAGGCATCTGCAGTGTTTCAGGGGAGGAGGGCTGTAAAAGGGTCGGGTCCCTTCTTGACAAGGAAGGGTTGATCCCCTTTACGCAACTTCGGGAGGATTATGGCCTCCTAGCCACGGATGCCTATCCCTATAGTCAGGTATGTTACTGGATTACCAGGCCCTCCAATTACGCCCGCATGTCTAGACCCCTCACTGCATTCGAGAGGTGGCTGGTGCGCAAGACGGATGACCACCGACTTATTTCCGAGTTAAATACCATGCTTACTGCAAGCCCCACCGGGCAGCGTACGCGAGCTCAGGTGCGCTGGGAAACAGAATTGGGTAGGCCTTTAACTCCTAAGGAATGGGAGCATATCCTCTACAGAACTCACCATACTGCGTATAATACAGCTGGGGCGGAGTCTGCTTTTAAAGTAGTCACATACTGGTATTATACCCCTACCCGCGTCCACAGTTGGGACAAGAGTAAAACTGACCTCTGCTGGAGGGGCTGTGGGATGTCCGGGACCTTGGCTCACCTGCTATGGCATTGTCCAAAACTGACCCGCTATTGGACAGCGGTCCTTGATGACATTGATGCTGCGTTTCAGATTGCACTGCCCCACTCCCCAGAATACATGCTCTTAGGCCTCTCCCACCCGAAGGTCTTCCCGTTAAGGTCACTCCGCGGTAGGCAAATAGCACTAGCACTGCTGGCAGCTAGACAGGTTATCTTAGCCCACTGGGGGACGACCTCGACGCCTGATGTACTAGCTTGGGTTCATCGCTTGTGGCATCTTTTAGCTATGGAGCGCATGTCTCTCAGTGTGGAAGGAAAGGGGAAAATATGCGAAACTATGGGCTCCCTTTTTGCAACTGCTTACAAATGATTTGAGAGAGGTGACCTGTCCTAAATATCTACAGATCCTGAAGTTGATACCACTAGAACCCCTAGATCACACCCAAAAGTAGACGGGGAGAGCAAGGACCCTTTACTGACTGATGTTCAGCGACATAGGCGCGCTTAGAAAGGCAGTGCTGGTGCGGAAGTGGGTGGGGAGGGGTAGGGGTGGGGTTTTTGTTTAGATTGTTCTCTCTTTTGTATTTTATCATTGTTCTTTCCTGCATTTATCTAAATTGGAAGATACCATGGAATGGCCTACACTTCTGCTTGATACGCGGCCGGCCTCCGGGTTGTGTGCCTAAACGCTGTGTAATAATGCTAGTATCTCACTCTGCCGGCCTTGGGATGTAGGCAGGAAGCTGTGTTCATATATCATGACTTCCACCTAATAAAAATGATTGATTCTAAAGTAGTCATATTCCATCACCTTTTCCAGCGCACAATCCTTTTGCTTTGTTTCAGGGTCCACATTGTTGCATTTCAGAGGAACCTTAGGTTTCTTTCACAGTGTTTATTAGCAAACCCTCATCTGACAAGTATGGGGTAAACAAATTAACGAAGATTTATCGAGTCATCTTGTCCACAATCAGCCAATGCATCACGTGCGGCAAACAGCAGAAACGTTGGCCTTTATGGCAATTCAACCAATTCATGGAACCACACTTTGTTATGAATAATTAGCAAAAATTGCATTAACTCCAAAATCCCACTCAGAGGCAGTAATCTAATTCCATTTGATTTTCTCCAGGACTCAGAGTTCCGGGTCATGCTTTTTTACTTCAGTTAAAACAGTAAGCTATGGTCTGCAGAAAGTTGTGGCAAGCAAATATGTTCTTGATTGAATTACAGTTAAGAAAAGTGCAACCTTTATTCCAATAGTCAGGTATTATAAGGAAGGCTATAATAGTCCTGCTGCATCTCTGGAAGTCCACTAGCCAAGAGCCCAACAAGTGATGGATTTATCCTTCAATTCAAAATATCAACAAGTATCATAATTACAGCTTATTCATAAAGTCTGCCTAGGTCTGTTCTTTTAGCTTATGATAAAACAACTTGCAAGTGATTTAAAACCAACTATTGCTTTTTCCTCTTCCACATCTACTAGGACCTATAAAATATCCTCTCGGGGAACATTTTGTTCACAGTTGATGAGAAGCCTCTATGCTTTGTGTCCCCTAGACCATATTCAGACAGACACCTTCCCAACTCTGTTCCTTTAATGTTCGCCCAATTAGGCACGTCCAGTGCTCAGTAGCTTCAATTCAGCCATGCAATTTAGATTATGATACAAACAACCCATATCGTTCTAGAGAGAAAATTATCTGGTCCAAATCCTGCCTACACTGCCTATTCATTTTTAGGTGGAGCCTGCAAAAGCTTGTGTACTCTCGCTTGTGAGACGTATTGTTTACAATAAAGGACTTGGAGCCCCTCCCTATTACTTGTCATTCGTTGGATCTATTGTCACCATTCTTCGATGCCTACAAATGGGACAGCGCCTACCAAGCGTCACTTCCTTTTCTTTCTGTGGAGCATGGACCAAGCACAGATTGGTTCAACATAATTATTGCCCGTCTGCAGCTTGCACTGTGATGAGGTACTATTTTTTCTTCCCTCCCTCTATCACACATGTGGGTGGTGCTTCTTTCCTCTCTTAACCACCCCTTCTCCGTGTTGCTCCCAGTCTGGTGCTCCCTCCTCCAACGCACCTCCCTCATTTTGCTTTCCCTATTCCCCCTCCTCCCGCTGTCAAATATTGCTGCTCCCTCCCCCCTCTCTTTGCTTCCCCCCTCTCATTGATGCTGCTCCCACCTTCTTCCCCCACACCTTCCTCCTGTTGCTTCCCTCTTCCACTGTCCACTCTTGCTGCTCCCTCCATCATGTGGCTTGCCCCAGCCCTTGCATTTTTTTAACTTAATTGCATCACATCATGTTCTAGATCCATTACTCACAGGGTACAATATTTAGAATACCTGAATTAGTCATCCTGTCTGTTCTGGATGACCTCAGACCAGATAACATTTATCAGTGATGCGGAAACCCTGATTTTGCTAGCCTGATTGGCAACTTTCAATACTATGATCACAACCTCTTTATAAAGAAACTATACATTGTAGGCCTCGCAGGTACCACCCAGGCTGAGACCAATTCTTTTGGATAAGATGCGGACAACAAATTGTGCTGTCTCAATTGTTGAATTGGGTTGTTCGGCAGGACTCCAGCTACACCTAATTTTGTTCAACATTTACATGACCCAGCTTTTAGACTAATCCACTAAGAAGAGGAGCTGATGACAGCCAGCTAATTTTCAAACTGAAGACCAACACTGCAAACACTGTTTGTGCATCAGAAGTTGGGTCCACCATTCACACCAACTCATTATTGTCGGATTCATGGATGTCGCTAAACCTTCTATAGCTAAATGCATCAAAGACAGAAGCATGGCTGATCAACTTGAAATATCCAGTGTGTGAAGCAGGTCCACGCCCATCATCAGACAGTGGCACCTTTAGGCCAAAGCCATTAGAAACCTCAGTCTTATTGAGCGAAATATGTCACCACACCTGCAGGTCACTAATACACTTTGCCCACCTAAAAACACTGAATAGAATTTTACATTCTTTAGAACAATCACTTCATATTCCATATATAGCGAATGTGCTCAGCCAGGCCTTGCTCGACTACAAGCACCGCACATATTTAGGACGCTCTGAAAGAATTTTGCCCAAGCAGCAGAAGGTCCATAATGCTACTGTAAGGTTGCTTGAAGTTCTTAGGAAATATGAAGATATTAAACATTTTTGCCTCCCATTAAGAGTTTCCTCTGCACAATTATTTGAAGGCCATGGATCAGAACCACTAATCCAGACCTATAAAATAAATGACATTAATTAGTAATGGTGAAAAAGGCAATGCTAATTCGCACAAAATACTTTGTCTTGTGCAACAACTCCTGCTAATGCATATCAACACACGTTAGCTCCTGTACAGAGCAATGTGCAATCATCCAAAGTATTAAATTATGTAGACCAATTAGACAATGTAGCACACTACTGCATCAATAACAACTATCAACAACTAAAATGAATTCACTAATCTGCCTCAACTCAAAAGGGTATCTTAGCAGGACTCCCATAAAACAGTATAGCTCATCAAATCGGCAAGAGAAAGGAAAGAGCAAGGGGGTTGGAAAGAAAACGCTACACGGACTTTGTGCCCCAGTTGTCTGTTTCTTGGAGGGAAAAGTATTTGAGGCGGCCAGATGCTTAAGATAGTCCTTTCCCCTTGACAAAGCAGTGTGTTTCAACCCTTTAATCGATGGGTACTATACTGTTAGGGTTGACATGGTTTCTAAGGATTTGTCCCTTCCAACACAAGCCGAGCTATTCCCACCTACACTATATGTGTGCTTCTGCCCATTGTACTATGCTAGGTTATGTTCACAATTATTATTTTTTTCTCAAAATAACAGTGATGGTCCATTGTTAATAATGCAGAACAGAGGACAATGTGACTCAAAGTCTGAACTACTAATTTGTTAAGATTCACGTTTTTAGCTTAGAGAAGATGGTATTTGAAGACAGACAAGATCACAGGAGGCAGTTTGCCTAAAAGGCAGCAGTCCTCGCCTAAGAAGTTGCTTCTTCCTGCATTTAAGAAAAGAAATGAGCATGGTTGCGGTATGAAGTAACTTGTTCAGTCAAAAAGATGGACACTGCATCAGGAAGACTGCATAGAGAACTTTTAACTCAATCGCCTCCGTTATAGGCATCCAAAAATGTTATGGACGTGGCCAAAGACTAACAACAATGATCACCCTGCATCTGCTCAAGACGCTATAGTAAATACTGCAGGAAGACAACACTTCAAATACCTCTTGACAAACTAGCTTAGAGATGACCAAAGTTAAAGTGACTAACTGCCAACCCCTCTCGAAAAGCAAGATCTGCATCAGCAAGGTTGTTACTGCCTCATGTGGGGTAAATTAGTGTCCCAATCTATTAGACTAGCATGCTGCTATGGACCCAATAGCGACGATCCCGACTTCTTTAATATATTATGAGGAAAGATAACGGACATAGGATCCACTCATGTTGTGTGGGGAGGGGACTTTAATATAACGTTAGATCCACAGATGGACAGCTCACATCCCCAGGCCCACCATTACACCAATGCTCAGCACCAGGTACGAGAGATAGTTAACAAACACATGCTGATAGATGCTTGGCGCATCCTGCATCCAGGTAGCAGGGATGGCACGTGTTACTCCACAGCACACTCCTCGTGGTCGCGAATAGACTGTTGGCTGATTTCTAGGGGAGTGAGGCCTTGGCTGACACGCGAACCACCTGGCGTGCACGTATTCTGACCACTCACCAGTGGCAATGACACTGACTCCCCCATGCACATCAATGCCTTATCAGTCCTGGAGATTGCCCCCCCCCCCCATGTCCTTCTGGATACCCCATTTAGATTGGAACTGGGACAGGAAATCACAGAATTCTTCCCGCGCAATATAGATACGGTGCTCCTGCTGGCCACGGTATGGGAGGCCTTCGAAGTCACTATCCGGGGGGGGTGCATAGCGAAGGGAGGAGGGATCCGGAGGAATATTCGCACCACACTCCGAAAGTTAGAAACTGATATTCTACGGATGGAAGAACAGCTAGAGAATACCCCTAGTGAGGACTTATGGGGGGAAATTAGGGACACACTGTCCGAATATCAAGACACGGCAGAAAGAGAGTGCTTGTTTCGAGGGAAGTATCATCAAGCTCGAAGATATGGTGAGGGAGAAAGGCCAGGCCCTTGCTGAACTAATCCGAAAACCGAGATTCTCTAACACCATCCTAGAGTTAACATAACCAGATGGGAAAATATGCAGAGACACACCAGACATAATGAAGGCCTTCCACACTTTTTATACTGCTCTTTACACTACGCCCAGAACGCAGCCCATTGAGTTTGAACCCTACTTTGAAAATGTGGCACTGGCTTGGCTGGGAGATGCCCAGAGAGAGTTCCTCTCTGCTGAGCTTGAAGAGGACGAGATCCATACAGCGATAATGCAGCTTCGTCCTGGGCGAGCCACAGGCACAGATGGCCTTACTGCAGAATTCTATAAGACATAATGTGACTGCCTAATCCTGATACTGAAGAAGCTATATAAAAAAGGCCAGAGAGAAGGGCATCCTCCCGCGGACAATGTGAGAGGCACTCATCATTTCCATATTAAAGCCCGGGAAGCCGGAAGTCAAATGCAATTCATACAGGCCTCTATCACTAATAAATTGCGATGTGAAAATACTAGCAAAAGAGCTTGCGAATCGGCTGAGCCTGCTCATGAACATTTTAGTATTACCTGACCAATCAGGATTTGTCTCAGGACGGGCGACATCGCACAACCTTCGCACCCTCTTTGCCCTTATGCAAGATATAAATCCTGACTTAGCGGCGGTGGCGTTTTTTTTAGATGCCACTGAGGCATTTGACTCCCTAGAATGAGATTATCTTGCGGGGGTTCTCCGTCATATGGGCTTCCCGCCTGTCTTTCTGTCCTGGATTCAGCTGCTCTATACTCAACCGCAGGCCAAGGTGCTGATTAATGGGATAAGCTCCCCCCCCATTTCCAAATCACGAGAGGAACAAGTGATTTGTTCCCACTGTCCCCCCTGCTTTTTGCGCTAGCCATAGAGCCACTAGAAGCTAAACTCTGGCAACACTATCGAGAATACGCAATCCCGTACCCCACAAGACATATTCTGGTATCTCTTTATGCGGATGACATCATGCTGTATTTGCGGGACCCCGACGTCAGTCTTAACCCAATATTTAGAGAAGTCATACATTTTGGACTGTACTCGGGGATAAACACCAACTGGGAGAAATCACAAATTTTCCCACTTACAGTCAATTCAGCGGTATACTCCTGATTACCCGCTAACTTGGTATGAGACTGAGGTTAAATATCTGGGGATTATGATAACTAGCGATAGGACAGAGCTGATGCGAAATAACTACGGCTGAACACTTGAGACCCTGACGGAGTCCATCACGAGGTGGATATCCATGCCCATCTCACTGGCGGGGCGAAGTTTGTTGATTAAAATGGTAATCCTTCCGAAACTACTTTATCTCTTCATCAATATTCCCTATGCACCCAGCAAACTTTTTTTTAAAGCTCTTAAAACCCAACTGATACGACTGACTTGGGGAGGGAAACAACCCAGACTGAAATGGGAGGTCTTGACTGAGCCTTTTACGCGATGGGGGGTTTGAGGCACCCGATATGGAGCTATACTTTCTATGCGCCCAAGCGCATTTCGCAGCATACTGGGTGCGACCACCTCTGTAGATGCCACACCTGGCTGTGGAGCAGAGATACAGGTCTCCTGTGCCGGTTATGGCATACCTGGGCTTTCCCACGAACCCCAGGAGCAAAGACCTGACGACGGTCGATTGTACAAACATGGCCTGGTGCGGTATTGCTAAGCGACTACAAGCACCCATGCTGTATTCCCCGCTGTTGGGAACGCAGAATCACCCAGATCTCCCAGTAACATACGAGGCGAGCTGTCGCCAAATGCTCCGGAAAATCGGGGCGCTGACCTGGGGGAATCTATATGAAGGTGGAACTTTCCGCACTCACGAGGCATTCTTCCGGGACCGACAGCCAACCCCAATGGAGTTATTCCTATATGTCAGACTACGTCAAGCTATCAAAACTGCTACCCCTGACTTCCCCACAGAGCCTACGATCCTAGCCCCATTGCATGCTCTACTTCAAAGACCTACACCCACGCATGTGGTCTCCATGCTTTATCGTACTACCCAGGCAGTAAGCCCCGAGACGAAACAGAACTCACAGGCTCATTGGGAGGAGGACTTGGGGACTCCCCTTAGTGATGAGCAGTGGAAATATTGCGGCCAGCAAACTGGGAAAATATCGGCAAGCAGTAGACTACGCATCATACAATTAAATATCTGCACCATCTATACTACACCCCTGTTTGGCTGCACCGGTTCCAGCTGCGAGACAAGGACTGCTGCGATAGGTGCGGCAGAGCAGGGGCCGGCTTCTTACACTTGGTGTGGGAATGTGACCCTATTTGGAGATACTGGCAAAAGGTCCTAGAGGCCTTGGGACAGATGGTTGGCTCTCCAATTCTAGACACCCCACTCACGACGCTGTTAGGGTACACAGAAGAACTAGACCCCTCAATCAGAAAATATGCCTCGCTGGGCTTACTATTAGCCAAACGCAGAATAGCCTGTAGATGTCGGAGAGGACGGGCCCCCAAGTTCAAGGAGTGGCTGCGTGATCTAATATTCTTTCAAGAGCAATTACTCACATACGCGGAGCTAATGCCGCCTGCCTCCTGGCCACGTGACATGTGGGAACCTTTACGGACATACTTGATAGAACACCCAACTACACGGGTCGCCACTGGCTGAGGCCCATGAGGAAGTCCTATGCACGCGGGATGGGCGGGGAGGGGGGATGCGGAGGCGCAGACCAATGGGGGAGGGAATACCCGGACTAAAGAAACTGCAAACAATAAAATATCTGTAGATAACGAATGGATGGGGGGAAAGAGCCCTGAGAGGGACAAGGCCTACTGTAATAACATTGACCTCTGTTGATGTGCTAAACCATAATGACAACCAGCCCGAAATACTGCCTGCTAAAGGAGACTTTAATGCTACCCATGACTGTATTATGCATCAGAAAAGTAACGTGATGTTATGCTTGTTTTTCTCAAGTTTGTTCTCTGTTTTGAACTATAAAACTTAATAAAAAGATTTAAAAAATAAAATAAAAAGATCTGCATCTTCAGATGAATTCTCGTCACAGCACGTAGCTGAGGCATAAACACTACTCACTCTCACACATGGGCCAGGATATTAAGACCTCTGAGCAAAAAAGCCTGGGCGGAGGTTGGATTTATCAGTGGTGCAGACTATATTTGCAACCAACTATTACTGGGTGAAATAAGGTCTACAGTTCTGGTTAAAACTGATCTGGACAAAACTAACAGGAAAAAAGGTCCGGTAATTAAAAAGCAGATTTCGGTGCTATAAAGCAGCACAATCAGCATTCTACAGCCCATTTATAACACTCGATAAATTCCAAACCTTGTGTTGTCATTTTCTATTGGGTGAAATAAATATTGCACTAAATGTCGAAAAGAAAACCAGTATTTTGGCCACCCACAACTCTTGCGGGAACAGGCCCATTGGCGGCAACAATTAAATATTCGAGATATGCCAATTTTGCTGGACTGCATTTTGAATGATTAAAGCACAATCACCTGGAGAAAGAAGGTAATTGAGACTCAGCATAAACTGCATGGCAAGCCACATTGTCAACGCTCCATAAGCAGTTTTGAAATGTTTATTACGCCTCCTCCTTTTGCACTGTTTTCTTTAGGAGTTAAAAAAATGTCGTTAATGATAAGAGTATTTTTAAGCCGGCAAATTAAAAGCAGATTTTTTAAAAACCTTGGATATTTATACAGGTCACCCCTCATTTCTTGGCAGCAGGAAATTCATAAACATGAAGAGCTACTTTTTTTTTTTTACCGTAAACCTTCTAATCGGATGGATAACAAAAAAAAGATAAAGAACAACTACAATAGCACACATATTTATGGTTGATCAGTGCTGTCACTGGCCTGGACAGGTTACCAGAGCAGCGTGGGTCCAGATGGTCTAGAGTTCTGTGCAGCAGTTACTCTCTATATTCTGGAGGGATCGTTTTACATGGAGTAAAGAAGACCAGTAGACTAGTCCTCCGATGGCTGCACGCAGTGGTAAATGGTATAACCGTAGCTGCTGACCTCTGAAGGACACCACAGGCCAGAGGGTGAGTCCGAGATGAAAACAGAAGAACTACAGATTCAATCCAACCAAACTTATGCCTGCTAAAGTCTGTCCCACTCCAATTAAGACAGATTGAGGCCCTCCCAGGGGTCTAGAATCCATCTAAACTGAGTGTAGTAGTCTGAGGCACTCAATAAAAAAAAGATGCAAGAAGCTCCCTCAAAAGCTCTCAGGAGCTCAGTCAGATAACAGATGAATTGGGGCACAAACTGGATAGGTCCGCAATGTCAACAAAAGCCTTCCTCTGCAGTGATGTGATCAATGCATGCTTACGGTAATTGGAAGCATTAATGGTCGTGAGAGGTTACATGAAGAGGCTAAAGCTGTATCCACAGAATGGTCTTCAAGATTTGGTGGGGGGGGGCGAAAGAGCCCATGTAGTAATTCAAACATCTGCTGGACACGGTCATTTTTAAGTCTTGCCTTGCCTACACAGCGTAAGCGCTGTGCTGCAAGACATTGTTTACCATTCAGTGGCCTTACAGCCCGCTCCCAGGCTACTATTAGTTGTTTTCATTGTCACTCTCAATTGCAATCTTTGAATTGCTTAGCTCCGGTCAGCTTTCCTTCCTTTCTTGTGTTAACTCCTCCCTTGAGCATGTACCAAGTACATGTGTTCTTACTCGTCTTTGTACTTCCTCGTCTTTTTGCAATGCACTATTTTATTTGTATTTCGGTATTATTTCTAGACTTGCAATGTGCTTTCCTACTTTTTACATAAATACAGTTTGTTATTTATGTGGTCGCATTGAAGGGCTTTTGGAGCCCCAACGGTTCCCTCACCGTGACCAGTGCAGCAGGGGTCCCAGGTCTCAACACCCGCTGAGCCTTTGGCATCGCTGGGGTGGGACTCGGTCCCCCAGCAGGCTCCACCATCAGCGCGGGAGGCGACGTCACCCTCCCGGCGCCAAGAAAACAGGACGCGTACTCCCGCAGTGCAGGACGCGCGCCGGCAAAGCCCGGGCCAAGGGCGGCCCCATCGGTGCCTGTCCGCGGCCGGACAAGGCTGGGCCACCCCCCTGAGTTTTGCCCTCTGAACTGGCTGAACCTGGCGCCTAGACACTGTATGGACTGAGGTTAGTGCTTTAACACCCTGGGGTGCATATACTGTGCCGCCGAGCCCCTTTTCTTAAATTGTGTTGTTCACTACAAGTCTTGTCTAACATCTGGCCCCTGTTGATATCTGTTAAGTGCTAGATTTTGAAACACAGGAGGTGACCCCACATATTTAACATACTGTAAACAAGCAGAACAATGGGGAAGCGAACCTGCGTTGACAAAAAGCAAATGACACTCCCGCAAACCTCGTTCTCAGTCCATTAGCCATGAAGCAAGATGGCCGCGGGGGTAGAGGTCTGAAGAAGAGCTCCAGGGGTACGGGATCACGAATTCGTGAAAATCCCTATACCCCTCCCCCCCCAGCCGCGACCCCTATGACAACGAGAGCTCACCTGATCTCTGCCAAGAAGGTGAGCGGAATCGTGCTGTTGACCTGCCGGGACCGTCGTTTCTACGACTTGCTGCCTCCAATGCCAATTCTGATGCCCCGGAGGCAAGCGATCAGCCGATGGCTCAACAATGAACGACCCGTGATAGCCACGCTTGGACCGGTTTCTGATGCACGTGTGTAGCCCCTTAACCCTTCCTACAATGACGGCAGCCACGAGACCAACTCCATGCCGCAGCCGTGACGACCAGCTCCATGCCGCAGCCGCGACGATCAGCTCCATTCCGGAAGAGGTCACAGAGCGCAGACATTCGAGGGAGCGAGGAACCCCCCTCCCATCTAAGACGTCCGCCAGTTCACTCCGCCAGTGTCCCGCTGCAAAGGGAAATGGGGGGCAGTTTTTCAGGAACGGGCGACATGCCTGATGCCATGCCTGGACCTAATATGGCGGATCAGAAGATGTTATCGATCGCTTTCATCTGAGGGAGCGAGGAGCCCCCTCCCGTCTAAAACAGCAGCCCAGCACACTCCTCCAGTCGGATAACTACACCAGTGAGTACCCAAGAAATTAAATTAAGGGTTTACTCACCAGATCAGGCCAAACCTTCACTGCAGTCGCCTTGCCTGTCCCTAAAATGGCGGAGCAAATTCCGCTCGAACAGCCTGCACCGTCAAGCCCTACAGAAGAGCCTCACCTCTCCCCGAGTCCCTGATTAATCACCATTGTCCCGCTGTATAGGGAGACGGGGGGCAGCCTCAGAAACGGGTGACGCGGTCCACAGACCGTACGATGCCTGCCCCCTAGAGGAAGAAGCCATGCCTGTACCCAATATGGCGGCTCCAGGCCCGATCTAATCAGTCACTCTCCGGAATCCAGAAAGAGACTCCAGCCTCAAAATACATCCCATCCCACTTGTGTTTTTCAACCACCACAGAGGTTGTGGCCGAATTTGCTGTGGTAAATGGTGCCCATAAGCTGTATTGTTGTTTTGTGCGCCCATTTTGTCTGTTCTGGCTGGGGGCTTTTTGGGTGGGCATCCATTTTGTTGCCAGGCACACCATATTGAAATCTGAGGAGGTGAGCTCCCTGGTCTCTCGGCTCGCCTAGCCATAGAAATAGAAGTAGGGCTGTTCCATCCACAACACTTGGCGGCCATCTTGGAGTGGTCAGGATACTTATCCTCTAGCCCTCACATATGGCTTTGCGTTCTACATCTAACTTCATGCATGGCATTCCCTACAGGATCTCCCTCAAACAGTACAGACACCAGGTTAAAGCAAAGAGCGAGGAGGCATCAGCAAAGGATAAGATGATACAGGAGAGAGACTACAAGGAGGGACTGGTGTCTGAGCCCACGCACATCAGAATCAAGGGGCATGCCTCAGCCGCTTCCTACGGAAAGCATGAAACTACACAGGATCCCACAAGCACCGCCAATGCCTTCGAGCCTGGGTCCTGGACACCGCCGGGGGGGCAGCAGCACTAAGAAATAAATATGAAGTCCAACTCCTTGCGGTTATGCTGTCTTCGAATAAATATCACCTCTGACAAAGCTTCCCAACTGAGAAGTGGTCGCAACTCACGGGCATAAGAAACATTTTCCAGAAACAGTTTAGTTTGAGCAGATCAACTAAGTAATTTCTAAGAAAGTAATAAATACTTCGATATAAATAGTAACTGACTTTGTACAGGAAAGACTTGTGTCACTGGACGAACCGTTGAACTTTATCCTGCCGACCCTCAGACATTGCTCCTCGGCTGGACTGCCTCATCTATCTCTTTCTCCCCCCTAGGCCCCCCGTCTCTCCTATCACCTATCTCATCTCCCTCCCTCCCTACCCCCTTGGATGTCTTATATCTCAGTTCACCCTGTAGATATGTAATATTCAATCGTTTTTAGCCTGATCGATGTGAAAATGGAACCCTGAGTGAATTTACTATTTGCATAGTTACAACTCTAACCACTAGTATACGCAGTAGTTCTTTGTACTTAATATCACTATTTTGTGATTCTGAGCTCTCCCGCTTGCATCTCTCTCCTAAGTGACTCTACAATGTATACATTTCCTTTTCTGCTATCTGTTTCTCTTCTTTGTGGGACTCTTCAACTCGCTGTCTCCCTCCCTCTGTCCCCCCTGACCCTTGCCTTTCGCGGATCCTGTCTTTTTCTAGATCGCTAATTTACCCTGGTATTGAATGTGTTATCTTTTTGTATTAATGTGATTTTTCTTTTGCCGTCTGTTCCCCCTCTGTTGACCGGCCAGTTCCGACCCGCCTCCTAGCCCCCTGTCCCTTGTTGCCCTTTGACTAAGCACTCCTTCTCCTCTTGTTGGGGAAAGATCCAATATTCATACTCTGGAGTCTCAGGGACCCCCTCTGAGAGAGTCCACAGTGTCAAGGGAGCCACGCACAGTTGAGGTATGGTATGGCGCCCCTTACCAAAGCACTCCCTCTCCCCTTGTTGGGGAAGGATCCAGTAGGTAGGCCTTGGAGTCTCAGAGACCCCTCTGAGAGAGTCAACTGCGTAAAGGGAGCCTCACGCAGCGGAGATGTGGGAATGATACCACTTCCCCTGGGAGCACAGCTTACCGGACCTTGGACGCGGCTTTTACTCGTCTACAGGTTTGTACCCCCTTCATCCTCCCCCTCCTCTTTCATGCTCTGTCTCTCACCCTCCCCCACCGCTTTCCCTCTTTCATTCTTTGTCTACCTCCTCTGCTCCTATCCCCTCTCCCCTGAATCTCTCCCCCTGTCTGCTACGCCGCCTAGCCCCCTGTCCCTTGTGCCCTTTGACTAGCACTCCTTCGCCCCTTGTTGGGGAAAGATCCAATATTTATACTCTGGAGTCTGTGTTCCCTCTGAGAGAGTCCACTGCGCTAAGGGAGCCACTCACAGTTGAGGTTTGGTATGGCGCCCCTTGCCAAAGCACTCCCTCTCCCCTTTTTGGGGAAGGATCCAGTAGGTAGGCCTTGGAGTCTCAGAGAGTCTGAGAGAGTCCACTGCATAACAGGGAGCCTCTCGCAACGGAGATGGGGGAATGATGCCACTTCCCCTGGGATCACAGTTTACTGGACTTTGGACGCAGCTATTACACGTTTACCGGTTTGTGCCCCCGTCACCCTCCCCTTCTTCTTTCTTGCTGTGTCTTTCACCCTCCCCCTCCTCTTTCCCCCCTTCATTCTGTCTACTTCCCCTGCTCCTACCCCCTCTCCCCTTGAATCTCCCCTTGCCTGCTTTTTCCCTTACGTATATGTCCTTATTGTTTGTCTCGACCTAACATGTAATTATGTAGCTATGCTCTAATAACTGTGTAACCTTTGTAACGATGTAACCTGCAACTATGGTCTGATTCTCATGTAAAGCGCTCTGATACCTCCGGGTCTAGCCAGCGCTATATAAAACCTTTAAAAAAAAATAAAAAAAAATAAAAAAAATCCCACTTCTATTGTTTCAGAGGGCTATAGGAGTGGTAGCCACTGAAATTGAACTGACTGAAAGGCGGCTATCGTTAACTCCGAACTTAGATTTTCCCTTGACGCCACACATGCTTCAGTAACCTTGGGCAGTGACTCCTCCAAGTCTCAGTTAGAGGGGGGGTGACTACAGGTGAACTACCTAACGGTGATTTTCATCTGGGGGTTGCTCCACTGCGCCCCGTTAAAAAAGGGAAATCCAAGCCAGCTGTGAGATCGGGGACAAAACGGAATAAGGGTGCAGAAGTAACAATGGACACCAGTGACACTGGGAGGGAGGAACAGCTAGTTGCCTAGCAATAGACAACGAGCACCCAACATGGGTAACAAACTTGGTGGTGGATTTACAAGCACAAGTTAGGGCCATTGAGAAGGATGAGCTCAAATCTCTGATAGCACGGGTAGACAAGTTGGCATTGCTGGTCGAGGCTTGGGTGGGCAATCAAGGAGTAACAACGAGGGGGAATGAGAAAGCCAGTCGCCAGGAAGCACAGGCTGTACCCAGTACTATCAGGGTTGATCCCCCACTTGTACAAAAAACAATCACTATCACTGCCCCAAATCAAGCTAACCAGTGCTCCACAAATGCAAGTAGGGCTAATCCAATCACCCCGCTAGCACATGACAATAGGCAACGCCAGGAGCACAGACAACAGGAGGGGGAAGGATCCGCTCGATGTACAGAAGCCAGTGAAGAAAGGCTAGCCCTGCCATGCATTAATCTTCCACCCGCCTCAACCCCATATGTCATTATCTTAACAGGTGTACCAGAGCTTGTGAAGGGGCACAGGGAACTACATCAGGAATTAAAAAACAAATGCATGTTCTGGCTAGCTAAACAGAGGCAATTTTCCTATAAGGATGCAGGTGAGATCCTCCTGACACGCAGAGTTGGTTGGGTGGGCTGGAGACCAATAGATGTACAGGGGGACTGTATTGTGATCAACTTCAGAAATCCATCGGTTGTCCGAGCCCTCTTAGGCAGGGATGATTATAGACAGGAGGGGGGCATAAGGGCCTTTCCGTTGGGCTATTTTTACTCTCTGGGGAGAGCCCCACAAACCAGATGGCAGAATGGATGGGAGGGGGGGAATGCTGAACCAGAACTATCAGCCTGTCAATTCAGATCATGAACGGCCCAGGCAGCTACTTTTTAACATACCAACAACAAATATATATGGGGCCCTAGAGGAAGTGGACTGACTCGCACCTGAAAGGCAGGAGCTAGAGAAATTCTATCACCAGAGGGAGCAAAAGGGGAGAATTCTCCAACTAGGGAAGGGCCCTGAACAGAGTACGCCACCTAGGTGGGGTGGGACCTATGGGAAGGCGTGTGGCAACGAAGTGGAAGGAGTTGACAGGCACCACAGGGCTAAAACAAGCAGATCATCTTCAAACTTATCCAACGAGATTGTGCTGGCGCCCAACTTAATTACAGTAGAGGCCTTACACTCACCACCCCCCATACCTACCAGCATAGATAGCCGTTTGGGCCCACCAAGGCTGCGGGTACTATCTTGGAACGTAGCTGGACTTGTTGCCAAGATGGACAACCCTGAATGGGGGGTATTCATAGAACAACACGAGGTCTGTATGTTCCAGGAAACCTTGGCTAGGGTGGACACTTTTAGAACAGGCAAAGCATCGTTTAATGTAGCTGCTACATCGGGGGAGGAAGGGGAGGCCCTCAGGGGGGCTTTGCACTTGGGTCGGTGTACATTTGGGTTGTGCAGTAAAACAGATGGAGACACTCTCAAATGACATCCTATGTATCCTTCTCCTTTTTCCATCAAGGATTAAAATTGCTTTTATCAATGTCTACTCTAGACCGGTTAGCTGCAGCCAAGAGTCAAGGACTCTCGATGAGTTAACAGCCTTCTTGTCCACCATCCCTGATAACTTTCTGGTGATTCTTGGCAGGGACTTTAATTGTCAATACGAGCCCTTGGACGGCCTGAACGGAGGCAATCCCAGTGAAGAAGATCAACACTGGGCTATCCCAGAGACTAACATTCCGTCAGCAAGAGCCTGGACCCCATTGGTGCTTCAGATGAATTCCCTTACATTAAAACATTCACTGAGGGCATGTAATGGCCGAACAAAATTGGATTCACCAGGCAATCACACTTTTAACAGAATTGGGCATGCCTCCATTTTAGATTATATCTTGATAGATACAAAATCCTAGCACAGGGTAATAGATTTTAAGATTGTGCCTCGTCATGATAGTGACCACAATGCCCTGATTCTAGAGATGGTTTCGACATGCCCTGAGAGTGTAACTGGCCCGGAATCTCCAGCTGATGATAGACTAACCCTCACCAACTGTAGGAAGAGAGTTCGATGGGAGGACACATGCCAATCCCAAGAAAAGTTGTCCTTCCTATATTTTTTTTATTTTACAGACTTTTATATAGCGCAAACTTGACCCAAATCGGGTATCAGAGCGCTTTACATAGCACCAGTTGCATTACATGAGGACACATTCATTTTTGTTAGGCATGGGGAGATTAAGTGATTTGCCCAGAATCACAGGATGTTCAGCGTCATTGCCGAGACTCGAACCCAGTTCCCCAGATTCGAGGCCGACCGCCCTAGCCGTTAGGCCAACTCCTCTCCCCATATCAAACCATCATCCCGATTCTCACGATTGCGATGCTATCAGTTCTGGCTGACAGCACCTCAATTGCACTCCTGAAAGTTGCTGGGAACCACACAACATTAACTACTATGGCCAATTTCTTTTACCCTAATAAAAGAATTAGGGAATATAAAAAACACTGACACCCTTGGTTTAATGAAAACTGTCGTATGGCCAAATCAGCTCTGATCTCTGCCATTAAGGCCAAGGATAGGCCGCTAATTAAAGAAACAAGCATTTGCAATGCAATAGGTCTCGCATTTGGGAGAGTTGGAGCTATTGGCGGTGTGAATGAAAACGTGTTTTACCTCTGTGTTGTGGTTTGCAGTGCAGTGGCCTTTGGGACCTTATAAGTGTTTAGTGATGCACATTTCAGCGTAAGTAAATAAATACATACAAAAGATACGCAGGATATGACCTCGTGTAATGTAATAGGGAGGGAGACAGCAGAGAGAGAGAGGCAATAGAAAATGAAGGAGAGACATAACGAGGAGGAAGAGAGTGCAGGAAAGACACTGCACATGTCTGGAGCTGCAGTAAGACAACTCTGGCATTGACACCGAAGCTGATCCCTGGGAGTGGAAGGGGGTACAGCGGGAGACAAGAGGAAGGGAGAGATTGAAATAAAGATATGGAGAGAGCGCACAACTGTGAAAGTGGTCCCACAATCCGTGTCCTGGTACCTGCAGGGTTAGGCGAGACAGCAGAACAGAGAGAGAGGGCTCGGAAAGAAGATCAGAGAGAGGATAGGGTGTCCCGGTTTTTGGCTCTTAAGATCTGGTCACCCTAACCCGACGACCAACCCGCTGAGCTACCTTACCAATGATAAGACTGAAAGACATGGCAAAGACAGAAAATGCTTCTCTTATGTAGCAGCATTTTATCTTAAATCCAAATAAGAAATCCCCATTTTTCGCCATGAGTGCCACTCAAAACAACGCCTTAGGCGCATGACTGTTGTATGGGCAGTCTGTTCCCTGTGTGCGTGCGCTGCATTGGCACAAAGCAGGCATGTCGGCGCTATAGAAATGTGGGGCATTCCTACCCGAGCATCAGTTTTCAATTAGCTGTAAAAGGACCGCGAATCCCTCCCCTGTGATGTCCCAGATGGCGCTAGGGTTGCCTTGTTGATAACTGTTCTAGGTTGTAAGCACTCGGAGACTTCTGAAGTTCTTGAACATACTGAGTGTGATGTTGGGGTACCGCAGATGGAAGAGAAGGACAGGGGATATGTGGGGTCCCTAACACAAATGTCAACTCATGAATCACATTATCTGAACGTCTATCCCCGCCCAGCTGAACAGTTGCCACTGAGTTGCTCGAGGCCTTGAAGTAACCTCATCTTTTAACCATAGATCACAAAGTGTGTCGGAAGAGCCGCAGCAGCTCAGGTGCAGACATCCTGCATCACAATGATAGCGGACTTCCAGCCCTGCGCGCGTCTCAACGGGTGATGTAACAATGTGTAAGCGTTGCTGGCAGGTAACAGGCAGTGAAAAGCAGAGGTGGAGCTTCCACCCCACTTCCAAAAGAAAACTGACGACAATAGATCTCGCAAGCGAGCAGCGCATGCTCTGCGACGCTAGCGAGACCTAAAAAGGCACCAGCTGAACCCTTAACTGGTTGCGAAACATCAGTAAACTGGACTGTGACCCCAACCAAACACCACAGACTATTAGGGATCACCTGGACCTCACCAGCCAGACCAATCTGTGGCCGGGGGTCTTGTTGGGTGGTGTGCTTCTGAGAAAGGTGTTGTATAATACATATGTAGAGGCACAGAGTGTGATAAGCTATTTATTACAATGTTTGCGTATGGGGAGGGGCATTAATCATGTGCAGCACAGCTATGCGTGGTCCATGTTGCCTCCTCCAGGGCCGGCTTTAGCGCTGGTGGTGCCCAGTGCGACAAGTGTTTTTGGCACCCTCCCTCCCACTGATCCCCCCCCCCCCCCATGACCTCGTACTCAGATTCCCTCATTACCGCTCGGCAAAATTGCCCCCACATCTCTCCATAGCACCGCTCTCACATACATTTTATTTGTTTTAAAGCGCTGGTAAAGTCTGGCTTTATTAATAAGAACGTAGATCTACCCAAAAAACACTTTTTAGCAACATTAGGAATAGATAATGAAAGACTGGGGAAAAACTATAATGTCCTAACCTATTTTATGCAGGTTGCATGGAGGTCTTTGATGACAGTTCGTAACAGTCACTGTTCTGTGTTAAGGTTGTATCTTATGAACGACGGTAACAAAAGGATCTCTGTGACAAAAGCAGCAACCCACTGAGCTATCCATATAAAATGCAGATCTGTGCAGCAGGCATATTAACCCTCTGCGAGTCAAAGCTGCCACTAGACAAAACTCCGATCTCTCTCTAGCAGGAACATTAATCACAAGAGATATCTTGACATTTTTATTGCTGCCTGAAAGCTGAACCCACAAGGAGCTCTACAGCAGGTGCTTTTATATAGTAAGTTATTGCTAAACACAGCGCCCCCCTGAGGTCAGCGCCCCCCCTGAAGTCAGCGCCCCCCCTCAGGTCCGCGCCCTGTGTTGCTGCACTGGTCACACCACCCTGAAGCCGGCCCTGGCCTCTTCCCTCCCTCAATGGTAATAAACAGCTCATTACTCGATGTAGATCTTAATGCATGGTTTATGTCAGGCTGTGTAGTCAGTGCTTGTTTAGTAGTTACAAATATTTAACCAAAACTAGAACACAAAGGGTTAAACCCATTGACTGAAACAAAAATCGCCCTGTAATAGTCTGTGTGTCTGTTAGGGGAGCACCTTTCCTTTTATGTTACTGCACCTTGCAGTCTGAGACAGCAAGCAGCGTTTACTAGAGTCAGCTGCGCCGTACTGTGTAAATAACAGCGCTATAGTGTTAAATGTGTGACCTTGTGGTGATTATCGCACTAACTCAATCTTATTGGCCCGCATTTATTTTCACTGCTATGGCATCAATCTAGATTTGTTTATATAAATCCGGATTAAATCATTTTTGGTTGATCGTCTTTCATGTGCCAGTTACAGCAAAGTGTGGATCCCAGAATCCTTTGCTCCATCCTTCACACTCCGGGCAATCCCAGACTTACGCGGAACCAAACCTTGAACAGCAACACGGGCCCTCAAGCAACACACACGGGCCCTTGGAGCAACACACACGGGCCCTCGAGCAACACACACGGGCCCTCGGAGCAACACACACGGGCCCTCAGGGCGGCACGGGCAGTTGGAGCAACACACACGGGCCAACACACACGGGCCCACACACACGGGTCCTCAGAGCAACAAACACTGGGCCTCGGAACGACACACAGGGGCCCTCACAGCAACACACACTGGCCCTTGGAGCAACACACACGGGCCCTCAGTGCGGCACGGGCAGTCGGAGCAACACACACGGGCCCTCAGGGCGGCACGGGCAGTCGGAGCAACACACATGGGCCCTCGGAGCAACACATACGGGACCTGGGAGCAACACGGGCCCTCACAGCAACACACACAGCAACACACACTGGCCCTCAGAGCAACAAACACGGGACCTGGGAGCAACACGGGCCCTCACAGCAACACACACTGGCCCTCAGAGCAACGCACACTGGCCCTCAGAGCAACGCACACTGGCCCTCAGAGCAACGCACACTGGCCCTCAGAGCAACGCACACTGGCCCCCAGAACAAGGTGAACTCAAAGCTGGGGCATGTGTGAGGGGCTGAGGCATGTGTGAGGGGCTGGGGCCTTCTCCCCCCAGAAGGTGCAGTACTCTAAGATTTGTTGGCTGCGGAGTCCAAAGCGGGGGTCTCCGCGGCTGGGATGTGTCCCCCCAATGTCTGCCCACGCACCAGGGGTCTTTGCGCCGCTGAAGCGCCTTCGAGCTGTGGACAGATCAGTGATGGGCGAGCTGTGGACAGAGTAGTCACGGGCGAGCTGTGGACAGAGCAGTCACGGGCGAGCTGTGGACAGAGCAGTCACGGGCGAGCTGTCCCCGGGAAGGAGGGACGACAACATATTACTTACTGTCCCTAGATGTGCAATCCGGACTCAAAACATATGGGTCCGAGAACTTCTGGTAATTACATAGTGATCGCTGATAATGGACCTCTCGATGATGTCATGTATTGAGGGATGAGGCTCACATTTAAAGAGAGGATGAGCTATACCAGAAGCATTACACGCGTGTCTCTGCAGATCTGCTGTGTAGTCAGTGTTTGTTTAGTAGCTCAAATATTTAACCAAAACTAGAACACAAAGGGTTAAACCCATTGACTGAAACAACAAGTTGAACATTATAACCCCTGTCACCGCCTGGGAACTCCGATGAGGACGGTCGTCTGATGATATTCCACCATGTTCCGATTGTTATCTCAAGATTGTGCGACTACTGTTGTAGGCAAGTAAGTCATACTTCACGCTCTGTGCCACGCCATTTCAAGGTCTGCCAATCAGAAGTTCCTTTTCTTTGCAGCCTTCAATGCACGATTGGGGTGCAATGTTCCTTTATGCAGCATGAGACTCTCCTATTCAGCCTTCTTTCCAGCTCTTTGTTATTGTATTCTACTATGGTCTTCTATTGTACAGTGCTATAATCTGACGTAGAACAGGGAGAGTGATTTGCATGAACAAGAAATAGCGAAGATGATGGCCATCTGATGAGAGTATCAGAGTAAACGCACACTACTCCATCTCCCACCCCCTCCAACCACACCACACCTCCATTAAGATCTTCGGTGCCAGGGAAACGATGCAAAGCTGCCTTACATTAGCCTCAGCCATCCCTCCCTGCTCACCTAAACTGACACCATTCAGTGGCATGTTTCTTTAATAGCAGCCCCGCGCTGGTTGGGTGTCTTCTTGCTGCTGTCACGGATACCTTCCGCCATTCCTTGAAGCAGCCTGGTCCTGCCTGCTCGGTAACAAGTCCTCATTAAGATAATGCACAGCAGTTATAACCGATAGCCGAGGTCTGGCCAAAGGATCTGGGTGGAACTGACGGATTCGGTTTCCGACCAAATTCCGTGTCTAGAGCCCCCCTCGCGCTGTGCCTGTGTGAGGAGGGGACACGGCTGCACCCCACGCGAGAAACTAACTAGACGGCGGCCGCCGCGTTTTAACGATAATGAGTGGAGGGGTTATTGCTCGGGGCATTTATGTGCACCAAAGACGGAGGCGAGGGGAGAGGATGGGGGAAGTCGCGTCGCACGGATATGTTAAAAGGAAGCTGCTTACGTAAACCAGTCCTGGACGTGCGCTCAAGTCGCAGTCTTTAACCAGTGGTGCACGCGCACCACAGAGGAGGAGGGGGAGGGAGCGGCAGCGAGGCGAACGCGCGCTGCTGCGCGTGCTGGCCACCGACGGGAATGGGCGGGGCAAAGGCGGGACATGCGCCCGCCTTTGCCCAATTGCGTGCTGGATTTATTTTTATTTTTTTAAAGCACGCGAAAGCCAATGGCAGCCGCGGAAAGCAAAACCACACGCACGAGCGTGTGGTTAGCTTTCTAAAGCCCTTTCTAGAGGTCTCGCGCTGCGCGAGCAGTGCTGCGCGAGCAGTGCTGAGCACTGCAACGCTAGGCGCGAGACCTAAAAAGGGCGGCCTATAGAAGCAATACAGATGAGACCAAAAAAGGGTGGGAATGCGACAAGTGGGAAACCCTGAAAGTTCCCTGAGCATTCATGATATGAGGACCTTTTGGAACGTGGTAAACACGGGCAGTTCTGAAGGCAAACCGGCAATAGAACCCAACCTAGGGGCAGACATGTGGAGGGATCATTTTGAGTCCCTCTACTCGAGGGCAGAGGCACTAGATAGTGCAGCAGGCAATGGGCCTACCCCCCCACAGGTCAACTGTATTGAGGCACACACGATAACCACTTGGGCAGGTGCGGAAATTGTACCGGTTTACAAAAATGGCTCACCTCTTCTCCCCACAAATTTCAGGCCTATAAGCCTCATTGACATTAGTCAAAAAATATTTGCTTGAGTGCTGCTGGGTCACCTACAGAATTGGATGGAGGAGCATAATGTACTTAGCCCGTTTCAAGCCGGGTTCAGAGAAAAGATGTCCACACAAGATCAAATCTTTAGGCTCCAATTATTACACTGGAAAACTGTGTGCATAGAGGGTGGCAGTCTCTACTTAATATTTGTGGACCTAAAATCTGCTTTTGATCTGGTGCGGAGAGACAAATTGTGGGCAACCCTACAGGACCTGGGGGCTCCAGTGTACCTCTGCCAACTTTTGAAGCGATTACACGAAGGCAATTTTGCCCAAATTAGGTGTGGCAAACAGAGAACTTACTACGCCCATACATGTAGACAGAGGTGTCCGCCAGGGCTGTGTCCTTGCCCCGACCCTTTTTTGCCTATTCATAAACGGATTAGTTGAAGCTTTAATTGCAGGGAAGGACACAGACACCCCAAAGTTGGCGAACCATAAAATTCCGGACATGATGTTCGCTGACAACACTCTGCTACTCTCAAAAACATCTATGGGTATACAGAGGGTCCTTGATAAGTTTGACGCCTTTTGCAAGGAAAGGGGGCTTGAGATTAACTTGCAGAAAACAACATTTATGGTGTTTAACTCAGGTAATAGTACCCAGCCAAATCAATGTTTGGAAGGCAGACCCCTGGGGAGGGTGTCTTTTTTTGAATACCTTGGCATCACGATCACAGGAAAAATGGACTGGGGAGCACAAATTAAAAAAGCCAGTTTGAAGCTAGCCCAGACAACGGGGGGGCCTGACAAAGGTATTTCGAAATTCCATCCATAAACCTGTTGGCCCGGTAGTAGAAATATACAAAGCACAAGCTAGAGGTGCTGCCTTGTATGGGGTTGAAATCTGGGGCCATCGTCCACCTGGCAACATAGTAAAAGTCAGGAACACCTTTGCCAGGCAACTATTTGGCCTACCTCGTAGCTCCCCCCTTACACCGCTTCGCCTAGACCTTGGGGTCAGATCAATCTCAGAAGAAGCTGCCCTTAGACCCTCCTATTCTGGCGACGTCTGTGGGTCACCCTACAACTGGTTGAGTATAGGGTAGAACTGAAAGAGGTGTTGAGTATACAAGGGGTGGGGAAACTACTGTGGCTGGCTTTTATCTGGGTTACCTTTTTGACCATGGGAGGGGGCAATTTGTGGCACAACCCAGAAGTAACTTGTCCTATAGTATCAAGGAAGGATCTGAAAGGGAGCTATTGGGAGAATAAACTGGCCCGCCTCCAGGGGAGCTCTACAACAGGCAAGCTTACCACAGTGTTTTTAGAAATTAAAGAACAGTACAGATTAGAGCCTGTACTGGATGACATTAAACAGGCTGCTGCGAGGAAGTTATATCTGCAGTTCAGGCATGGGGTACTGCCACTGTGAGATTTTACAAACAAATGGGCGGGCTCACAAATTTCGGGTTGCCCTGCCTGTAATAACATAGCAGAGACAGAATATCATGGGGTTTTTTTCTGCCCAGGATACAAGGCGGCGAGAAAATGATGGCTGATTCAGCTATGCAGAAACCTGGGAACCAGGCACTGCATAGAGGCTTTTAGGATATTGAGATATGATGCGCGTCTCCCTGTTGCATTTTCAGTAGCAGGCTTTTTATTATCTATGTGGTGCACACGCAGAGCTCTCTTGAAGTTGACCCCCATAAATAACATTTTTATTGGACTTCGGATGTCTTTTTACTTGTATGCAATATTTATTACTTTTTTATGAGCTCCTTTTACTACATTATCGATGTATATTTGGTTTTATGAATATTGTACATGCGCGTAAAACCACCAACAAGTTGAATGGTGGTTTTTGGATTAGGGCGTATGCTCGTGTTTACAGTTTCTAGTTGATAGGCACAAGCACTTTATAAAAAGCTATTGTAATGGAGGGCCAGTGGGCTTGAGCTCATGCTTACGAGGACTACTTTGTTTTTACTTTTCCCGGTTTTTCATATTGCACATATATTGCACATGCACTTTAATTAAGTTATTGGGTTTGGGCTGGTCGAAACATAGATTGCCTTTATGTTATTCTTATGTGTTGCACATGCATTGTTGCGATACAAATGGATTTCCTTTTATTTTATCCTTGAATCGAATGAAATGTACTGTATTATATATATACACCTTTATGGTCACATTGGCCGAAATAAAGTTTTCTGAACTGATTTATGTTGCCTTCACCCTATCTGCTGTCTCTTGATGCTTTAGATATTCACACCCACATGTGTACAACTCTAAGCCACGCTACGCTAATCCACTCTACTCTATGCCACTCCACACAATTGCATTCTAGGGCAAATTACTCTGTGATACGCCACTCCACCACTCCATGCCACCCCACTCCATGCCACCCTACTCTACATCACTCCATTCCACTATTTCACTATATGCCACTCCACACAATGCCACTCTATGTCACCCTGTTTCACTCTCCTCTAGAGCACAAAACTAACTTTAAGCCATGCTGAATAGCAGCCACGCTGCTGAACAACATAGCTAAAAGACAATGGCAAAGCCAATAGCTTTCACATAAGCGAGAGCTAATGTTTTTGCCGATGCTTGTTTTTAAATGTCAATTGTAAGAACGACTAAAAATGTAAACAATCTTATTGGTTAAAAAATGGGCAATTGGCATGTTGAGGAATCTTACTAGATTTTGAATGTCAATGCCATCCTCAGTTTCTTCCCGTCTCCACTATTGCCCCAAAGTTTGAAGACAAAGGCTGCCTTTGTAGAACAAAGTACACCGTGAGAGGGCAAGGGCACATATGGAAATTTCACCTAGTTCAATAGTGTGCTATTTCTGGGTGCATGTGGCAGTTTTTGTGTAGGAAGGCTTGGTCTCTGTCCCTACTACACATGGCTCGCCAGGTGTTTGCCTGAGGCGTCTATTAGGATGCATCTGTGGTAGTAAATGTTTTATTGCATTAATTTACAAATTCATTACAATTCAATTAAAATCAGCATTTACATTGAATTAGATTTTTAATTATTAAACTTAGGAAAAAATAGCGGAAAGAGTTCCCTCTTGGCTGTACAGACTGGCTAATTGTAAGGAATGCACGTTCTGGCTCCAGCCGGTGGGCCACTTGGAATTCATATAACAGTAGATTTTATCTTGTCCCCACATGGTTGCCCTGCTGTGGGTGTACCCCATGTTTACTTCCAAAAGGCCCCAAAACCTGTCATGTGTGTGATCCAGAAATTTCGTTAATTCACTACTGAAGGAGTTGGTTTGAAATGTGAAGCAGGTTTTAATTGCTTTCATAATAGTGCCTTCAGATCACTCTTTAAATGTGAATAGTAAATACTTTTCTCAAAGATTTTGAAGTTTTGGATAGATGCAGACTAGATGTACTAAGGTTTCTTTATGGTAGTTACATAGCCTACAGAATTTGCACAGATACAGATGCTTGGTCCACGGACTTTCAAATTGTCAAATAGGGATGTATAGTAGGTAGCATGAAACAAAGATATTTCCATTTGGTCCTGGTCTCTAGAGTTGAGACGAAATACAGTTAAGATGGAAATAAGGGCCTTGAAGATATTCTGCGTGGTTTGTTGAATCAATGAGGTCCCTTACTTTGAACTACTCATGCAAAGCCTGTTTTATAAGCAATTTCCAAGCTCCTCTAGTCAATTTGGATAACTGAGAAACATTCAGTATGGTGTGTTATTGAATTGCAACTGTTACAGATGCTAGGCTATTTAAAGAGTGCTGCTGTAGGCACATTGTTAGTTCTTCATAAATTAAGTTTCATAGAAGATCGTTTCACCAAAGTACAGACGCTGAACTAATTGATCATAAAGCATGCTTTAAGGTAATTAACTGGAAGAACATTAAGTTCTATGCGAACTATAGAAAGAGGAGTCGAGGAACGAAGGCTGACTAACTATTAGACTCTGAACATTGATGCCTCAAATTCTTGGAGCCTTTAACGTTTTAGAATAATTGAGGCACAAGCCAGAAACGGCAGCAGCTGTGTGTTCAGAGCAAGTACTATTGGGCTAATAGCTCTCCTGCCGTTAAGTCTGAGCATTATGAACACGGAAGGCTTGGGTCTGTACTCTATCTGGACTAGACCACTCTTAAATTGTACTAACAAACACAGTGTCCAGATAGACAGTTTCTTAATTAATCATACGAGATTTCAGTGCTTTGTTCTAAAGCCCGTGTGTTTTTTATTTTACTTCTTTTTGTACTTTCTTCAAACAAGATAAGACCATCATTCTCATGTCATCTTGTCGGGCCACACATATTTTTCAAAGAATTATTAAACATTCAAAACAATAACCAGTAATGTAACACCACAAAATGCAAAACAAAATTCGCAAGCACATTACATAGAACATTACATAAACAGTACAAGTGCAAGTAACCAGTCCATGATTTTCAAATACACCTGGCGGACCCTCAAAGATAATTGTAAAGGTTCCTGCCTTTTGTCCTGCCTGTGTGTAACACTCAGGGAATACTTTTTTCAAAGTGTGTTGTCTATAGGGGGATAAAAAGATGTATGCATTCCCTCGTGGCACACCCAACTGTTTATCCCGTGAGCACAAGCCAACGCGTTTCGAACCCTGTCCTGCTTGGGGGTTCTCCTCAGGACTCGGACTTGGTGGTCTTGGTAAATTGGCATCAGCTGATGCTTGCTGAATCGCACAAATAAATCAACAATGGAATCAATGAACTTCTTGGACTCCTAAGATGTAATTCTGTCTGTGAGAAGAGAAGAGATCAACTTGGAATCTGTGTACTTCTATGGGGAATAGTGTGGACAACTAAAATCCACATTGTGATCATACTTGTGACAAATTTGTCTTTTGGTTGACTTTTAAGAGAGTGCTGCATAAAAGGTTCTAATATGTGTAATGTTGTAGCGCTATAATCTGTTATTGCGCAAATAGCACCTTCCGGTAGTAAGGGGCAGAGCCTGCATAGCACCTCGCTTGAGTTCAGACTACTCACACAATATTGGCACGAAGAAGGCTAAGTCGGCATTTGATGTGCGGTGAATTCCTTTTTGGGAACCACTACTACCAACTGTGATGGGATTAAGTGGCTTGCTGACCCGGACCGTGGGGGCAGTGAGTGATGCCCCTTGGCTGCAAAACTGCTAGACACCTTGCTGAGGCTGAACTGGCTGACTGCATACGATGCCCCAGCCAAAACCATGAAAGGAATGGTGGGGCTAATGTGACTGGCAAGGCAGTACAGATAAGTCTAGAGGTCATGTGCTGTGGTCCTGCTCCTTGAACCACTCTAGAGTGGAGTCTGCCTTGTCCCCAAACAGATAAGTCCCGTCATAGGGCATATTCCAAAAGACATTTGAACATCGCCTGAAAAACCAGTTGACCGCAGCCAGGCAAATGGGGGCCAATGGAGACGCTGGTGCCAATGGAATCGGTGGGTCCAAGACACAACAAATTGTGAACTTGGTCGCATCAAGACCTTCCTGTACGGCTTGGATTAGGACAGGTAGAAGGTAATCTGGGACACCTGGGAAGACCTGAGCCACAGAATCTCAAAAAGCATGGGAAAAGTGTCCCAGGAGGTAGCTGGCATTTACAGATCTAAGGGCCAGGCTAGTGGAAGAGAATACCCTCTCCCCGAAGGTCTGCACATGTTTGGACTACTTTTTGGGAGGGGAAGGGCCAGGGAGGGGTAGTTTGAAAGGTATTTGGGGTCACCAGGCTTGTTGATGCCTGCACTACCAAGCTTTCAAGGGAGGGGGTACTGAGACAAAAACTCTGGGTTGCCTGAAGCAGAGCGGTGGCATCTAGCAACCTTACCCTGTTGGGGGCTTGGGCCTCCCGGTCGATTGTATCTACAAGTGCCTCATTGTAAGGCAAGAGTGGCTCAGTAGATTTTTTGCCCCGGCTGAAGCACTCCCATTAGAACTTCAGTTTTAAACTCTAAGGTGGGGAGCTGGAGGTCAACAACTTTGGCAGCCCTAAGCATGACCATGGCACAAGAAGTGCTCTCTTCAGTGGCAGGATCAGGGACTGAGAAAAGTTCTGACTCAGTGGAAGTATGGAGGCCACAGGCCTCTTGACGGTCATCATACCAATTCTTCTTGTGGTATTGTTGCCCAATTTAATCACCCGCATTGCATTCATTGTCTGAATCAGTGTCAAATAAAGCATGCAACATATGTGTTGCTCCTTGTGGATGTGACAAGTCAAGTGGGGCAGGTGGTGCCACAATAGAAGGCAAGCACGGCCTTAGTTGAGATCGTAGCTGTGCTGACTCAAAGTCAAAGAGAACAATGGGCACCTCTTCTTCCGGTGTCAATGGAATCTGCATCAGCTTCTAAGCTCTGCAACCCAGCGTGGCGCTGCAGGAGGAGACGGAGCTGGAGCCAGAGTAAGCCACCTGGTGGATTTGGCGGGTCCAACTGGCACCAAGGGCAAACCCACTGGCGGTATCCCAGATGGAGGGCCTCTCAGCTCTTTGGGGCCTGGAGGCACACCAGAGGGATGTGGTACGGATCTTGCAGATAGCCCTGGGAACTTGTGTTGCTCCGGGACAAGTTGCTGGATGGGCTCCAACATCAATCTACTTCAGGAGTGAGATAGAGAGGCACAGTGATGCCTTCTCAGGAGTATGTGAGTTGCGGGAAGGGAGCTTGGATTTTTTTGTGATTTTTCTACAACTTACCCGAAGTCTTGGAGCGCGACAATGGCCAACCTCGGAAACAACTACTGAGACTTCTAGACCAAGAAAGGGAATGGGACCAACCCTTTGACTTGGACTAGTCTCATCACAGAGTCTTTAGGTGTTTGACGATAAGAGTTTCACCATGCGGTCTCGTATGGCCTTCTGGTTCATCGATGTGCAGTCACTGTAGGCTTTACAGTTGTGGCTCGACCCCAGGCAATCCTGGTGAGCAAGCGGCCTCTTCCTGTTGCTACGGTGCCTTTTTCCAAAATATCACTGTGTTAAAGGAACGATGTCTGCTTAGAAAAGACACTGAAACTGATAAAAAAAATTGATAAAATAGTAGAAAAGACATCCGATGAAAGGGGAAGAAGGCAAAAGGCTGACGAGAGTATTAAATGGAAGTGAAAAATCTAAGGGACCAAAAAGGATACAAAATCAGGGACTGAAATCACTGAAACATACCGACTGGGTTGCGATGTAGTGGTGAGTTCTTCAAGCCTTTTACAGGTAAAAACGGGATTTTGTACCTAACCAAACCAGGACATGACATGCATAAGTGTCCGTAATCTTGGATTATGATGGTACTCATATTTATTAATGTGAAACAAGCATTGGCAAGCCATTAGATCTCACCTTTGGGACCTATTGGTTTTGCCAATGGTTGTGGTGATGCTGTACAATCAATCAATCAATCAATCATATCATTTGTAAAGCGCACTACTCACCCGTGAGGGTCTCAAGGCGCTGGGGTGGGGAATGCTGCTACTGCTCGAAAAGTCAGGTCTTGAGGAGTTTTCTGAAGGTCAGCAGGTCTTGGGTCTGCCGTAGGTGGGTGGGGAGGGTGTTCCAGGTCTTGGCGGCAAGGTGGGAGAACGATCTGCCACCGGAGGTCGCTCTTCGGAAGCGGGGGACAGTGGCGAGGGCGAGGTCGGCGGAGCGGAGCTGGCGGGTGGGGGTGTAGAAGCTGAGTCGTCTGTTGAGGTACGTTGGTCCGGTGTTGTGGAGTGCCTCGTGTGCGTGGGTGAGGAGTTTGAAGGTTACCCTCTTGTTGACCGGGAGCCAGTGCAAGTCTCTCAGGTGGGGTGTGATGTGGCTGCGGCGAGGGAGGTCGAGGATCAGGCGTGCAGAGGCGTTCTGGATGCGTTGGAGCCGTCTCAGGAGTTTGGCCGAGGCTCCTGCGTAGAGGGCGTTTCCGTAGTCCAACCTGCTGCTGACGAGGGCCTGGGTGACCGTTCTTCTCGTTTCAGTGGGGATCCACTTGTAGATCCTGCGGAGCATGCGGAGGGTGTTGAAGCAGGCGGAGGAGACGGCGTTGACCTGTTTAGTCATGGAGAGAGTGGAGTCGAGGATGACCCCTAGGTTGCGTGCGTGGTCGGTGGGTGTTGGGGCGGTTCCCAGTGCGGTCGGCCACCAGGAGTCGTCCCAGGCCGAAGGGGTGGATCCGAGGATGAGGACCTCCGTCTTGTCCGAGTTCAGCTTCAGTCGGCTGTTCCTCATCCATTCAGCGACGGCCTTCATTCCTTCGTGAAGGGTGGTTTTGGCGGTGTGGGGGTCCTTGGTGAGGGAGAGGATCAGCTGGGTGTCATCGGCGTAGGAGATGATGTTGAGGTCGTGCCGACGGGCGACGTGGGCGATCGGTGCCATGTAGATGTTAAACAGTTGGAATGAGGGAAGAGCCCTGGGGTACGCCGCAGATCTCTGTGGCTTCGGAGCGGAAGGGGGGAAGGCGGACGCTCTGTGTTCTGCCGGAGAGGAAGGAGGTGGTCCAGTCCAGGGCCTTCTCTTGGATCCCGGCGTTGTGGAGGCGTGTTCGTAGTGTGTGGTGGCAGACCGTGTCGAAGGCGGCTGACAGGTCCAGGAGGATGAGGGCCGCCGTTTCTCCCTTGTCCAGCAGGGACTTGATGTCATCGGTGGCGGCGATGAGGGCAGTCTCGGTGCTGTGGTTGCTGCGGAACCCGGACTGGGAAGGGTCCAGGATGTTGTTCTCCTCGAGGTAGCGGGTCAGTTGTTTGTTGACGGTCTTCTCGATGACCTTTGCCGGGAACGGGAGCAGGGAGATGGGCCGGAAGTTCTTGAGGTCCGCCTTGGGTTTCTTGAGTAAGGCGTTGATCTTGGCGTGCTTCCAGCTCTCCGGGAAGGTTGCTGTCTCGAAGGAGGTGTTGATGACTTTCCGGAGATGGGGTGCGATGGCTGTGCTGGCTTTGTTGAAGATGTGGTGTGGGCATGGGTCTGACGGAGATCCGGAGTGGATGGTGTTCATGATCTTGATGGTGTCGTCGTCGTTGATGTTGGTCCAGGAGAGCAGGCGGTTGGTGCGGATGGTGGTCGTGGGGGCGGAGGTCTCAGTGGTTGTCGGGGCGGTCGTGGCGTTGAAGCTGTGGTGGATGTCTGCGATCTTGCGGTGGAAGAAGGTGGCCAGCGAGTCGCACAGGTCTTGCAAGGTTGGGACGTCGTTGGTGTTGTAGCTGGGGTTGGAGAGTTCCTTCACGATGTTGAAGAGCTCTTTGCTGATGTGCGCGTTGTTGTCTAGGCGGTCTTTGAAGGAGGCCCTTTTGGCGGATCTGATGAGGTGATGGTGTCTGCGGGTGGCGTTCTTGTGGGCTGCGTGGCTGTCCGATGTTCGTTCACGGAGCCAGATCTTCTCCAGCTTTCGACAGGTTTGCTTGGAGGCCCGGAGGTCTTCAGTGAACCAGCTGGCTTTCTTGTTGGTGTGACTGTTGGAGGGTTTCTTGATCGGGGCGAGGTGTTGGCGCAGTCGTTGATCCACTGTCTGAGGTTGCGGGCGGCGGTGTCTGGGTCGGTGGGGTCGGCGGGTGGGCTCTGGGCGAGGGTGGTGGTTAGCTGGTCTTCGGTGACTTTGCTCCAGCAGCGGCGGGGCATCTGTTGGGTGCGGTGGTGCGTGGTGGGTTTCTTGAAGGTGAAGTGGATGCAGCGATGGTCGGTCCAGTGGAGTTCGGTGGTGTGGTTGAAGGAGACGTGGGGGCTTGCGGAGAAGATGGGGTCAAGCGTGTGACCGGCGGAGTGGGTGGGTGTTGTGACGAGTTGTCTTGAGTCCGAGGTTGGCTAGGTTGTCGATCAGGGTGGTGGAGTTGGTGTCATTGTTGTTCTCGAGGTGGAAGTTCAGGTCCCCGAGGAGGATGTAGTCCGTGGAGGCGAGGGCGTGTGTGCTGACGAAGTCGGCGATGGAGTCGCTGAACTGTGGTCGGGGTCCGGGGGGTCTGTAGACGAGGGTTCCTCTGAGGGTGGTGTTGGGATCGGTGTGGATCTGGAAGTGCAGGTGTTCGGCGGTGCTGAGGGTGTCGTCGGTGTTGGTCGAGACTCAGAGTGTTCCTGTGGACGATGGCGATTCCTCCTCCTGCTCCGTTGGTGCGGTCCCTGCGGGTGATCTTGTAGCCTTCCGGGACAGCTATGGCGGGTGCCGAGGCGGGGTTCAGCCAGGTCTCCGTCAGGAAGGCGACGTCTGGGGAGGTTGAGTCGAGTAGGTCCCAGAGTTCAACGGCGTGTTTGCGGGCGGAGCGGGTGTTGAGAAGGATGCATCCGAGGTGGTTGGGTTCGTTCATGGTCGGCGGCATGGTGGGGCGGATGCTTGTGAAGCTGCAGTTCCGGCAGGTGAAAGCTCCTTGGGTGCGCTTTGGGGCGGCCAGGAAGCAGGTGTGTGATTGTCCGGTGTTGAGTGCGTGGAGGGATCTGGCATCGTAGCGGTGTCGGGCGTCGTGGCGTTCGCGGGGTCCAGGGGTCCTGGCGCTGGGCGCGGTCCAGGCGCGGACGGGCGCAGACGGGCTTGCCTTTGGCGCGGCCGCTGCGCGGCCTCCATATGAGGGGATGTGGGAGGGAGGAGCAGCTGGGAGGCGGGAGCGGGTCGGCGAATGGGATTGCAGGGGGGCGGGGCCGCAGGGACGCAGCGGCGGGAAAAACGGGCGGGGGCCGCGGGAGAACTGGGCGCGGGAAGGAAAAACAAGTTTAGGCAAGAAAACAAGTACACGCACAGAGGAATAAAAACAAGTCTGGGCAAGAAAGCAAGTTAGGCACAGGGAAATAAAAACAAGTCTGGGCAAGAAAGCAAGTTAGGCACAGGGGGATAAAAACAAGTCTGGGCAAGAAAGCAAGTTAGGCACAGGGGGGGCAAGAAAGCAAGTTAGGCACAGGGGAAAAGTACAGGATTAGGCAAAAACAATGCAGGCAGAGCCGTGCAGCAGCGTGGGGAGTGACCTGCCTGCGAGCACAGTACAGTATTCCCAATGCTATGAAGCATGGTAAAAGTATAACAAAAACAAAAAAATGGCACAGCTGCGGCAGCCATGTCATTTTGTATGCACGTGCAACATGCAGGTGCACGCCTACCAAATGAAGCAGGAGGGTTTTTTCTTAAAAATGAAAAAAGTAGTGCGGAATAAGTTCAGAAATCTGCCTGACAAACAGTAGTGCAAATTACACGCAGACGTTCATGCATAACTTGTGCTTAAATGAAGAGGAAAAGGACGGACTTCGGGGAATATCTAGGAAGATCAAGGGCAGGCAGTGCCCAAGCGGATTCACACGGGAAAGGGAGGCAAGTCCAAAGCAGGTTTGACGACCTGAAGCGCAAGATCTGCTACTGTTTGGGCATGTAGGTAAGTACTCGTTCTTCAACCTCCACAAGACAGGGATGCAACCCTGGCAAAGTTGATGCCAGAAGTTGTTTCTCAGATTTTTTTTCCCTGAACAAGTAACTTTTCCATCTTCCCAACTGGAAATTGGCGAAGCAAAAAAAAAAAAAATATATATATATATATATATATATATATATATATATATATATATATATATATATATATATATATATTCACTGAAAAAACCATAGGTTTCAGACACGTTATAGTTAGAAATTCGCATTTAAAAAACCTTTGACATTCACTGAAAAAACCATAGGTTTTAGGGACAGTTATAGTTAGTTGGACATTTCACTCGTACAAAACCATAGAAATTCCCCCGTTATAGTTAGTTCAGCTAACTATAACTCGCGCCCCGCAATGCACTGCTGATGACGTCACATATTACATCACTCATGACATGGTCAGTGACATCACTGATGACATCACTGATGACATCTCAAATGACATCACTGATGACATCGCTGATGACATCATCCAGTGACTGTTTCTGTAAAGTTTAAATATGTTTAATATATATAGGGAAAGGCGTATTGAAGAATGAGTGGGTGTATAAGTGTCTGAATGGATGATTTAGTACGTGCGTGACTGACTCTACAAGTGAGTGATTAAACGTATCTTACTGAATGCATGGGTTAGTGACTAAACTGTGTGAATGTCTGTATCCGTCTGTTGGTGTGTAAGTGGATGCATGGATTTGCGAATAGCTACATGAGTGTCTATATGGGTTATTGATTGGTTCTCTGAGTATCTGTATGGCTGCCTGAGTGTTTGTGTGGGTGGGGTGTGTGTGACTGTACATAGATGTGTGAGTGGGGGATTCACTGGGTGCATGATTTCAAGAGTGCATCTGTGATGGACTGCTTGGGTGGGTGAGTGTGTGTATGGGTGTGTTAGTGAGTGAATGTATATCTCAGTGGTACATGTGCGAGTAACTACATATGTAAAAGGCAGTATATATGTGTGTTAGAGTATTTAAATGGCTATAAGTGAGAGTGTGTGATTGTGAGAGTGGCTGTATGGATGCGTGTGTGCTTGTATCAGTTATTGTATAAGAGCGTAAGAATGTGCTAGTATTTGTATGAGTAAGTGAGCTGGTTTGTGTATAACTGTATAGGTGAGTAAATGGGTGTGTGATTAATTTTTTGCATGACTGACTAGGTGTGCGAGTACCTCTATGGATGAGTGTCGGTGTGTGTGTTTATAGAGGTGTATGAGTGCATATGATAGTCCTCTACTGAGTGACTGTAAGTATGAGTGACTGTTCGGGTGAGTGAGTAGATGTGTGTGTGTGTAGACCTAAGAATCAGTGAGTGGGTATGTAGGTATTGGAGTGTGTATGGTTTTGAGAATGGCAGTCTGTAATTTAGAGTGGGTGTATCAAAAGTTATATTAGGGTGTGAGAAGATGCATGAAATTATCACATGGATGATGTCATCAGTGATGTCATTTGAGATGTCATCAGTGATGTCATCAGTGATGTCACTGACCATGTCATGAGTGATGTAATATGTGACGTCATCAGCAGTGCATTGCGGGGGCGCGAGTTATAGTTAGCTGAACTAACTATAACGGGGGAATTTCACGGGTTTTGTACGAGTGAAATGTCCAACTAACTATAACTGTCCCTAAAACCTATGGTTTTTTCAGTGAATTATATATATATATATATATATATCATCCAAAGTTGCCCAACAACGGAGACGCACACAATGAAAAGCAGACCCCAGCCTTCACAGCAGAGTCTTTATTCGGCAATCGGCGAAAACATCAGGATATTTCCTCGCCTCACCCAACGCGTTTCGGAGCTCCTGCTCCTTGGTCACGGGTCGTGGCTTGTTTGTATGCAGATGCGTAGGGAGGCAGTCTCTTAAATAGCAATTATATCGCCCTCCAATGGGCTCCTATGTCGCTTTGCTTCCTGGGACTTGCAGTCCCTACGCTAAAATATTACCCTCGATGGGTTCCGCATTAAAACAATATCTTCAAGCTCTCCATAGAGCCTCCAGTGTGCCCGCTGAACCCATCGAGGGTAACTTTGGATGATATATATATATATATATATATATATTCTCTTTCACTAACGAAAGTATTTTTTTGTTGGTCTCTTTCTAAAGAAGTATCCAAAGAATCCACTTTGGTTTCCTTCGACTGCCCAGTTTCTCTGCTGAAAGCCTGTATTTCCTTCAACCTTAGCGCTCAGTTCCCAATGCACATTCCAAAAAATGTTATGAGAAATTAGTTGCAGTCACTTTCAAGTGTCTCCCATCACAAAGGGTTTGAGTGGGAGACCGTGATGACCCATAAAGGTGTTTAATCCTTGGACTCTGAAGTCATTTTGTAGTCCTCTCATTCAGCAGGTGTGCCCAGTAAGCAGGTGGAGGACAAGATAGAACCGGATGAACAAAAGCGAGTCGCCGTCCTGGGTTGTAGCAGTGATGATCAGAAGCCAGGGCGACTGGAAAAATTCAGCAGGGTAGGTTAAAATTATACAGCAGGGTTTACAAAATTATGCTGCAAGAAAAGGCAAACTATGCTTCATAATGTGGCAAGTTTTGTGATAACGCGGTCGTAATATTTTGTCATTTTTACACATATAAACACTATGAGGGCAAAGGTTTTACCTCATTAGAACCAGTCTAAAACCCAAATGCAGCAATAAGAAACAGGAAGCTGACCAGTCAGCCTTTGCAAAGGGTTTCCCCTCTGCACAGCAACACGTGTCGCCGAGTAACTTTTGATCGGCGGAGCTTGAAACTATTTTTGTTAAAATCTGAAGATTATGTAGCAGACGGATTGTGTGGATTATGTGGCAAATCTACAACTGTGTAGAAAATACTGCTGTCACAGAATCACAATTTCAGTGGTCATGTCAGAGGCAGACAGTGGTGTGGAATTGCACAATGCTACAGCCAGCTGTGCCGTTCACAGTCAGTTCATCTCAGTGTGGCTCCGATGGCCCTTTGAGACAGTGGCCCGAGAGAATGATGGATGGCCTACACACTGAACCCAGGTACCAAGAAAGGAAAGGCAGACGTTTTCTTCATAGAAGTTAAAATGCTAATGTAGTGTTGGCAAGCCATCAAAAAACTGGTGGAACACAAAAGGTATAGAAATAAACACAACCTTGCATATTACACACATGAAATCCTCATTTGAGCTTTCCGGCTATTCAAATATTTTCGTTGCAGAAGTGAGAGGAATTAGCAATGTAACTTTTTTTTTTCTCCAGAGTTTTATATAGCGCGAACTTGACCCGAAGGTATCAGGTATCAGAGCGCTTCACATGAGCACTAGTTACGTTACACAAGGACACATTCATTTTTAGGTCTCGCCTAGAGCGCAGCGCGCATGCGCTGCTCTAGGAGAGGGCCTCTTGGCATCGCTACAGCTTTTCTTGAAGCTTGTGCGTGTGGTGCTCACACGCTATTGGGCTTTGCGTGCGTCTTCCTAAAAAGACAGCACGCAATTGGGCAAAGGCGGGTGCATGTCCCACCTTTGTATCCGCCTACGGCTTGCAAGAGCGAGCATCAGCGCCATCTGTTTCCAACTATCATGCCCGCGTCTCGCGGTCGCGTTAATTGTAAACAGATGGTGGTCGAGCAGCGGCTTTCCTCCCTCGTCATCCTCCCTCGTATTTGCACGGTGCAGCAGCCGAGGTAAATTTGTCTCGTCAACAATATTCAGGTGATTCTGGGGCTAAATGTAGGCTACACGATTCAGCAGCATAGCCCTCGTCTTTACCTGCAGAGCACTCCGTCCGCAGGACTAAAATCATGTGTGGCTTTGTTACCCCCACGCAAATTATAAAGCCAGGAATACAGCTTTTTAGGACTTGAAAAACTCTATATAGAGAACATTTCGGAGAAAAAAAAGCCCAAGTGGATACCAAATATTACACAACACCGGCAACTCACATGTTGCTGGCAACCCCTCAAGTGACTCGCCCCTCCTGCGCCTGACAAACGAGAGGCACTCCTGACAGTGACAGCGGGTGGCTCGCATTGTGCTGCTCTTGTGAAGTGTTCTGTACCAGAGTACGCGTCTGTCCGGGTCCGGGACAGTCTCCAACGGCTGACGACTGAATACGCCACGCTCTACCCCCGAGCAGCCATTTCCAGCGCTACAAAACTGGTTTACCAGGCACTCTATTAAAATATTATTTACAATCGTATTAGAATTCTGAGAAGAACATCGAATTAAAGGCTCTTAAAGAGAGTTCATTGTTGGTAAAAGGATGCCACGGAACCTATTTCAGTTCGCCTGCTGTGTGCCTGTTTGGTGTGTCATGTGCGAGGGGTTGCAGCTCGGCACGCCGCAGAAGCGTTGAGTGACTTGGGGCACTTCCTCATTAAGTGACCGCCCGCCGTCCCTGCCCGTCACCCCCCATTCTGTGCGCTGCCGGGACCCATTCAATCCCGTGTCACCCCTTACGGACACTCCATCTCGCTGCAGCTCCCATCTGTCTATATAGGCGATTAGTCAAGACTCGTCCTTCGGCTTTTTAAGTGGGTAAGCGCATATGTTTAATTAATTAGCAGTTTCCCCTTTTTGGGTGAGGATGGAGGGAGGGCGGACCAGCTTGCGGGAAGTTGTATGTGCCTGCCCAACCCATGCCGAATCAGCAAAGCAGGTAACGGAGTCTTTAAACGTGGGACATTTGCATACGGGGTTATAAATTGTAAAGTAAATAATCCTATATGTGCTTGACCGTCGGCGATGACACGTGATCAGCAGTGCCAAGGGACAGGCTCTGCATTTCTTGGCTGTTGCAATCTTTCGTCACAGCACTGCTTGCTTCACACATCCGAGCACCCTGGCCAATGACCGAAACCACTGGAAGCAGACATAGAAGAACTTGTTCCTTTATTTTACCCCTGCCGCGGTGCATTGTGGTCCTTGCGTCAGATGTGGGTGAGTGGGTTCTCAGTCTGTTGCTGCGTTAGGTGCTGAGGCTGCTCCCATATGTTCATAGAAGCGCATCACAGTGCACCTGTAACATTAACCCAGGACTACTGCAGCCCATCCTCATCCTTGGAGAAGATGCTGGTTCAGGACTAGCATTTTAACTAGTATCCAGCATTGATCTGAAAAAGCGAGTTGTTAATTTCTGAGGGTTTAAGTGCAATGCAAATAACTAATGTAAATGCAAATTCTGGATTATTAAAACACAATCTATTTTAATTTTATCCATCAACACCCTCCTGCACCCACCCCTCATTGGCCTTCGGACATAAAACAAAACGCGGTGCCCTGCTGAAGTTGGGTACTCTGCAGATTTTATGGATTCATTGGGTAACTTTATTTTTTAGTTAGGATTTCATTTCAAGTTTCTGCGCCTTTCTGTAGAATTGAGAGTGTAGTTATTATGCGTAGCTCACTGGCCTGATCTGGTGGCTTAGTGGACTAATGCGTCCACTGCAGTGCCCTGTATTTGAGCTCATGGTCACAGGTTCAAATCCCTGCCTGTCATCCTTCTGAGGTTGATTAAAATGAGAACCATTGAGTTGGGTAACAATAAACATCTGTTATTTGGCGCCAGGATACCCTTGGGTGAACGTGCTCTTTTAAAAATACATATGTTTTTATGTTATTTAGACAACGGTGCGCCTCTCTAACTTGATGATGTTTTCACACTTTCGGGCTACCACATTTTTACAGTTGAAGGAGCTGTTTCAAATAATTTTTTGTAACGCAAAACATTCATGTTTCCTGCTTGTCATTAAACTTCACCATCATTAAGCTGGTAAAATGTCTTAGTGGGTGAACGCACGTACTGCTGAGATCTGTGTGCAGCTATCCTGCCTCAAGTTCTAAAGCTGGCAGGGCCTACTTTGCCTTTTAACCCTCCAAGGTCAGTGATGTGACGACATTGTCAGATGGATCATTTACTGTTTATAGTGGTACTAATCTACAAATACGACAGAGAAACGCAGTTATAGTCACATATATCAAATGTATGTCCTGAATCCAGCATTGGCTGCCAGGTGGCCCCATGCCATGGGTGATCCTCACCCAGTCCTGGCTCTTACTCATCAACCAGTTACATTTTGGGACTTGTAATTTCACTTCTAGCACTGTGGAGTTTTGCACCATTTTGCACAGATTGAACGCCAGATCATTTGTTTTGCACTCACGCGATCCTGAGACCGAAGCTGTCCCCTCTGAATGTATCAGTGGTCTTCTAGAGCTCACCTCATTATTGAATCTGACTGTTCTTGGCCATCCAAACCTACCACCTGTAGGCTGTAGGGACGACAAACCCAGGCAGCATAATATGCCTTTAGCTGCACAAGCGGGGGTACACCAGGCGTGCCATGAAAGGAAGAGCGCATCAGGTATGCTATGAAAGGAGGAGAGCACCAGGCATGCTATGAAAGGAGGAGCGCACCAGGCATGCTATGAAAGGAGAAAAACCAGGCGTACAATGAAAGCAGGACCTAGACAGGCGTGCCATGAAAGCAGGACCATGCCAGGCGTGCCGTGAAAGCAGGGCCACATCAGGCATGCCATGAAAGCAAGGCTGCTCCAGGCATGCTGTGAAAGCAGGACCACACCAGGCATGCCATGAAAGCAGGGCCGCACAACTCCTGCTATGAAAGAAGGGTCACATCAGGCAGGCTGTAAAAGCAGGGATGTACCAGGCATGCCACGAAAGCAAGGCCATGCCTAAAAACTTATAACGTCCCAAAGGCGAGACCTATTAGCTAAGCCAATGCTTGTTTTTGTTAGGCAGGGGGAGATTAAGTGATTTGCCCAGAATCACAGGATGTTGAGCGTCATTGCCGAGACTCGAACCCAGTTCCCCAGATTTGAGATCGACCGCCCTAGCCCGTTAGGCCACATCCTCTCCCCTACTTGCTTGAATAACAAAAACAATAACCAACTGTTCGAGCCAACTGTGCAATGATTACCGCGAGAGCTTCTCAGGGCAAACAAGGCCATTGGGTAGAGAGGTTAAAGTAGGGGCTCTCTTAAGGGATATGACAAGGTATCCCGTATGACTTACACTGTAGTTCTTCAGCATGACTCTGAAACAAACCATTAAAAACCTATTTCTTCTGAACCTTAAAAGTTGGAACTGACTAGCATTGCTATCCTAAGCCTTCGGAGGATGTGAGAAAAACTGAGAACTCATACACATAATACCATGTAATTGACACTATAAATGACAGTGATAACTTGTTTGTGGATAAAATAGGTCACAAATTTATTACACACTTTGGGTAATCTTAAGGATGATCCAAATGTCAGAGGTGAGTTCATCCAACAGTACTCACTCTAGGGTTCACAGCAAAATCCTACCGTAGAGTTCATTCTCAAACCTCACGTATTGACTGCCATACATAAAGGCAGACAGACTGATAGGTAGCAATCAACGATGTGTAAATGTTTCTTAATCTTTGATGTGACTGGGATTTACATGATATCTAGATGCATAGTTCCAGACGAGAACAAGTTACTCAAGTGTAAACAAACGCAAACATAGGCCACAACTTACTACGAAAACAACACTCAAGTATGAACTGAAAGCAATGTTGAGTGAAAGAAGGGTGGTGGTTAGGGTAGGGAGGTTACAGTGGTAAAGCTGGTGAGGGAAGTGGTGGTGAGCATGGTGGTGGTAGTGAATGGGTGGTGGGGATGGTGTTGAGGGTGGTGATGGTGGTTAGGGTAGCGATGGTGGTTAGGGTAATTATGGTGGTGGTAGTTTTTAGGGGTGTTGTTTTTTAGGGTGAGGGTGGTGGTTGAGTTGGGTAGTAATGGTCAGGGTGTTGGTGGTTAGAAGAGTGGTGATAGTATGGTGGTTAGGGTGGTGGTTAGTAGGTTCGTGGTGGTGGTTATGGTAGGGCAGTGGTTAGGGTAGGATGGTGGTGGTCAGGGTGTTGGTGGTTAGTAGAGGTGGTAAGGGTGGTTGTGTTTAAAGTGGTGGTGGTTAATAAGGGTGCGGTGGTTAGTAGGATGGTGGTGGTGGTTATGGTAGGACAGTGGCTAGGGAAGGATGCTGGTGGTTAGGGAGGTGGTGGTACTAGGGTGGTGGTGGTAGTTATGGTAGAGTGGTGGGTATGGTAGGGTGGTGGTTAGGGTTTTGGTGGTGATGGCTAGAGTAGTAGTGAGGACAGTGATTAAGGTGGTGGTAAGTGGTGGTCGTTTTTAGAGTGGTGGTGAAGGTGCATAGTGTGGTGCTTAGGGTGGCAGTGGTTGAGTCGGTGGCAGTGGTTAGGGGGTGGCAGTGGTAGGATGGTGTGGTTAGTGTGGTGGAGGTTAGAGCTGAGTGTTGGTGGTTAGAGTGGTGGTTAGGCTAAGGTGGTGGTTAGGCTAGATTGGCGGTGGCTAGGGTGGTGGGCAGAGGGTTGGTGGTTAGGGTAGTTGTTGGGTGGTAGTGGCAGTGCTGGGGTGGTGGTGGCAGTAGTAGGGCTAGGGTGGTGGTATGGTGGTAGTAGGGTGGCTACAGCGGTGGTTAGGGTTGTGGTGACGTTTAGTGTGGTTGTTAGGGTTTTGGTAGTGTGGTGTGAGGGTGGTGGTTAGGGGTTGTGGGTAGGGTGGTGGTTAGTAGGGTGGTGGTTAAGGTAGGGTGGTGGTTAAGGTAGGGTGGTGGTTAGAGTATGGTGGTGGTGGTTAGTGTAGGATGGTGTTGGTTAGGGTATTGGTGGTAGGTAGAAGGGTAGTGGGCAGGGTGGTGTTATGGTGGTAATAGGGGTAAGGTGGTGGTAGGCTGGTTATGGTGGTGGTGATTAGGGTGATGGTAGCATGGTGGTTAGCACTGTAGTGATGCTTACTGTAGTGGTTAGATTGGTGATGGTCAGGGTGATGGTCAGGGTGATGGTGGTTGTGGTGGTTAGAGGTTGTGATTAGGTTTGTGTGGTGGTTTTTAAGGTCGGGAGTGGTGGTTAGTATGGTGGTAATACGTAGGGTGAGGATGATGGCAGTGGTTATGGTTGGGTGGGGATTAGGGTGGTGGTTATGGTGATTGTGCTTAAAGTGGTGGTGATTACAGTCGGGTGATGGTTAGCAGGGTGCTGGTGTGGTCTTGGTAGGGTGATGATGGTTAGGTTAGTGGTGAGGGGTGGTGGTGATGGCAGCGTTGGGGAGGGTGATGGTGCTTAGGGTGGTGGTAGTGTGGTGATAGGGAGGAGGTGGGGTGGTGGTTAGGGTGATGTTGGTCAGGGTGTTGATTAGGGTAGAGTGATGATGGTGGTGTGCTTGGTAGTGGTTAAGGTGGTGGTTAGTGTAGGGTGTTGGTGGTTAGGGCGTGGTTGGTGATGGTCAGGTGGGTGGGGAGATGGTAGGGATGTTAGTAGTTAGGGTGGTAGTTAGGGTATTAATGGTGGCGGTTAGGGTGGTGGTTGTGATTAGGGTTTGGTGGTGATAGAGTGATATGTGGTGGTGATACACATACAAAATCAAGGGAGGGTTGGGGGAACAAGCAACAACAAGGACGACAGGGAAGCAGAAAGAAAAAAAGCAAGCATTGGCAAAGCCAATAGGTTTCACCTATGCAAGATCTACTGGCTTAGTCAATGTTGGTGTTCTGCGTAGGCTGCTGTGCAGCATGGCTTAAAATAAAGAAAAAAGCACTATGACGTGCCCAGAGTTGACCACATTATGGCTTTTTTTTTGTCTTTAAGCCATGATGCACAGCAGTCCACGCTGCTGTGAAATATGTCAAACAAAGCACGACCGGGTCAAGCCAAATGAGGGAGGTGCGGGGGGTGGATGTGAGAGCAACAACAACGGACAGCTGGAGGGGGCAACACAAGGGAGATGAGGGGGAGGGAGCATCAACAACAGACAGCAGGTGGTGAAAAAACACATGGTGCAGTAGTGAACATGTTGCAAAAGGGCAAAGATCCCACGTGTTTGTCCAGCAAACACGCCAAGTTGAAGCATGGCAAAAAGGCTTTAGTGAGTGTTTATCAATCCCACCATTACTCAGTGCATTTGTGATCCAAGCACTCGTCTGTGGCAACCGCAGACTCCCTTGGAAAGGGAGAGGTGAAGCTTGGTAGCATCTAGCTCACTTTACACCATTTCCAGCAAATATGATAAATATGTGTCTGTATACACATTAAACTACAGTGGACGTCAACAAAGCCAGCAATCTCACCCAGAGGCATGCACTCACAAAGGTTTACAGCCATACACACAGGTCTGGTCTTTTGCACTGGTACATACAGAATTTCATATGGGCAGAAATGGAGTACATACATCAGTAGTAAGCAGATGTCGCGCCATAGACTCAAAAGCAGCATCAAAGCCGCACACATCAAACTAGACTGATCAAACCAATCAGTCGTTTTCAGCATTTACTAAATACAGGTAAACTCATGGTAAGTTTTCAAAGCTCTTAGATACAACCACGAGTAGATACAAACTTACAATCACACATACAGTGCACTCACAGATGTCCTTTCTACATACAAACGCATGTTTGCAAATCTTTGAATACACATTTTTTACTGTCTTTAAAGCCAACTGTGGTAAGCCCTGGTAACATAGCTATAAATACAAATAAGCATTATTGCCAGCACCCTCAGGATAATAACTATTAATTACCATCTCTAAGTCTGTGCCCGAGCCGCAGGTGAGGACCCATAATGAGGGATGATAATTAAAAGTCATTGCTGTCTTCCAGGGGCCAGATTACATACAGGGCACATTTTTCCTGTTTGTGCTACGGTGCACCTTCAAACAGGTGCCCCATGTGCACACAGGGAAAGTGTGGCCTATTATGTTGAATGTCCTGCCCTCAGGGACGCTGCAAACTCGTGCTTCCCTGGGGGCAATGAATTCAAGTGAAATATGCAGCTGCTGCTTCATAGCCGCTCCAGGTTTCACAGTGCAGGCAGCAACCTGAATGCCCTTTCAAAAGGGATTAATGATCCCCTTGCATGTGGGTGCAGTGGGTGACCTCGAGAGGGTTGCCCACAAGGGGCACACTGACAGTATGCCACCTTCAGTGCGCCTCCTGACAGCTTTTTTGCCTTAGCACTGCGTCTATGATATGGCGCGGGCACAGAGGCAAAGAGATGCCCTCATTTGCATGGGGCCACGCCCCCATGTAAATGAGGAAACGCCCTCTTGAGATAGCGCTGGGGCACATGTAACGCCGATGCTATCGTTATTACAGAAGGGGACGCACAACTGTCTGCAGCCCCTACTCTAATACTCAAGTGCCCCCCGGGGCACTGTCTGTAATACAGCCCCAGGTATGGGCAATAAGGCTGTTAGTAACCCTACACCTCTCCCTTTCTTAACGAGATTAAAAGACACAGATCCATTCTCTCACAGCAACATCTCCTCCTGCCCCCCCCCACCCCCCTGAGCCTTCTCCGTAACAGCCAGTTTCTCCAGGATCCTCTTTGATTTGTCTAAGAAACCCATTTAGCAAAAAAAAAAAAAAAACTTTTGTTTATGTTTTTCAATTACAGATTCCTGTCAAAGGAGTCTAGTTTGCCCTATTTACAAGAATGGCCCACAAAATGACCCTGCCAATTATTTGCCTGACAGAGCTTTTGTGTGTATGCCACATGCAAGTCATTTACTAAGGTAGTCCGTACACACCTCGAAGACTCGATAATGAACCAAAATTCATCTCACAGCATCTTGGGAGACCACACTGTTGCACAGAGAACAATGCTAGGATTCCTGCTAGAAAAGTATGTGATTAAGAAAAAAAAACTATATGTTGAATATATCGACTTCAGCAACACCTTCGATGGCGTAAATTATTTTGCCTGATGGGAGAAAATAAGATCCCTGGGGATCCCTAGCAAGTTATTAAATATACGTATGACACTCCACACTGATTCCTTGTAGGATCTAGTATGTAACCTACCCACCCGGAAGCCAGAGAAAAAGGCCTAAACTAGGGGATGTATTCTCAGCCCCTGGTTTTCCATATATACTGCTAATTTAACAGATCCTCTACTGACAGCCAGGTTGTTTTCTCCAATTTTAGGTGTATTGATTCCACTCAATGTATGCTGATGATTTGGCACATTTTGATTTAATGCTCTTGGTCTCCAGAGTCAGCTGGATGTGCTTGCACATAGAGTAAAAACGAATCTTGGGAAAATGAAACAATAATTTTTGGTGCCACAAGGATGTTGTTTTTAAAAGATTAGGTAATGAATTAACTTAAGTTAGAACAGTTTAAGGATTGCACCCACCTATGTCTAATTTTCTTGATTAATCTAGCAAGTCGATCACATGTACTATCGCTGCACAAGCTAAGTCAATTAGGACAGGTTTTGTATGAAACTGGAATATTTGGAGTGGGAGACTACCGGCCTCAAGGAATAATCACAACCAATGTCAGGATGAACCCTCAAAGTTACTTAAATAATCTGGGCTCAACCATCACGTAGCTATAGCTCAGGACAGACAGACTTAACTTAGGGCAAGTTGTAGAGAATGTATGCAGTACCAAAACAGTAATATTGGAAAGGTCTACCCTTTGTGTGGCATACCCCCAGATTTTTGCCCTGTTTTTGCTGGCAAAAGACACACAATTGATGGACGGAATGCAGAACAAATCAAAACATTCACCCCCAGTCAAGAGATCTGGGTTAAATCCATCATTCTTTTGCTCACCATGCCACCCCAGTTAAGACCTGGTCATATGCAAATCAGTCTTGACCCTGTGCCTCATGGGAACAGTCCAGCCCGAACTGCCAAGCCAGGTCCTCCCTGGACCGGAAACAAGCATCCTAGGACCGGTTTCGGGGTTTCACCCCTCTTCAGCCAGGATAGCTTGATTCCAGTGGCACAGTGAGCCCAGGACCCACGTCTGGGCATACCTGGCGCACCTAGGGCGAGAAAACAAAAGACACAATTGATGGACGGAATGCAGAACAAATCAAAACATTCACCCCCAGTCAAGAGATCTGGGTTAAATCCATCATTCTTTTGCTCACCATGCCACCCCAGTTAAGACCTGGCCATATGCAAATCAGTCTTGACCCTGTGCCTCATGGGAACAGTCCAGCCCGAACTGCCAAGCCAGGTCCTCCCTGGACCGGAAACAAGCATCCTAGGACCGGTTTCGGGGTTTCACCCCTCTTCAGCCAGGATAGCTTGATTCCAGTGGCACAGTGAGCCCAGGACCCACGTCTGGGCATACCTGGCGCACTTAGGGCGAGAAAGCAAAGACACACAATTGATGGACGGAATGCAGAACAAATCAAAACATTCACCCCCAGTCAAGAGATCTGGGTTAAATCCATCATTCTTTTGCTCACCATGCCACCCCAGTTAAGACCTGGCCATATGCAAATCAGTCTTGACCCTGTGCCTCATGGGAACAGTCCAGCCCGAACTGCCAAGCCAGGTCCTCCCTGGACCGGAAACAAGCATCCTAGGACCGGTTTCGGGGTTTCACCCCTCTTCAGCCAGGATAGCTTGATTCCAGTGGCACAATGAGCCCAGGACCCACGTCTGGGCATACCTGGCGCACTTAGGGCGAGAAAGCAAAAGACACACAATTGATGGACGATGGACGAAACCAGTCCTAGGATGCTTGTTTCCAGTCCAGGGAGGACCTGGCTTGGCAGTTCGGGCTGGACTGTTCCCATGAGGCACAGGGTCAAGACTGCTTTGTATATGGCTGGGTTCAAACTGGAATGGCATGGTGAGCAAAAAAACGATGGATTTAGGCCCAGATCTCTGTACTGGGGTGAATGTATGACATTGTTCTGCCTTCTGTCCATCAACTGTTGTTTTTGCATTTGTCACCCCGAGTGGGACGGGTATGCCCAGATGTGGGTCCCGTGCTCTCCATGCCACTGGAATCAAGCTATCCTGGCTGAAGAGGGGTGAAACCCCGAAACCGCTCCTAGGATGCTTGTTTCCAGTCCAGGGAGGACCTGGCTTGGCAGTTCGGGCTGGACTGTTCCCATGAGGCACAGGGTCAAGATTGATTTGCATATGGCTGGGTTCAAACTGGAATGGCATGGTGAGCACAAAAACGATGGATTTAGGCCCAGATCTCTGTACTGGGGTGAATGTATGACATTGTTCTGCATTCTGTCCATCAACTGTTGTTTTTGCTGTTTTTGCTGGCTGCACAATTCTCCACAGTTTACCCCTGCTAGCCAATGGTAAAGTGTATGTATTCTCCCTTCCAACATGATGAAATTGTCATCCCCGATTGGCATATTTAACTTAACTAGAAGTCCCTAGTATATGACCACAGTGTACCCAGGACCTGTATGTTAAATGCTACAAGTGGACTGCAGCACTCATTGTGCCATTTACTATAGTTGCAATGTAAACATGACTATAGGCCTGCCATCAGTAGCTTGACTATGCCGTTTTAAAATGAAAATTCAAACTGTGAAAATAGCCACTTTTGACAGGCCTAAACCCTCCTGTGGTCTTTTGACCCACTGGTCAGAAGAATATACAGGGACAATAGGTTGGTTGAACAGAGACTATTTATTGAATGATTACCTCCATTTAATATAAGTCTGCACAAGACTCAGAATGTGGGATCCTTCTCCCTTCCTCTCTGTCGGCATCTGAAGTGTTCTCTCTCTCTCTATATAAGGAGGTCTTCTGACACCTTGAAGGTCCCTCCGTGCGTGTTGTTTTGACCCTCAAGAAAATATATATAAGACCAGTTCAGTAAAATTGTGGTTGTTTGGCTATGAATAGGTGCTCAGGTGTTTGTGCCCCACATCAGGTACCTACGAGGGTTTAGTGCTTCCTCTCCATCTCTGGGGTATAATTACATGCATCACTGGTGCGCCTGTAGCCCAGCCCACCACCTTTTAATAGCACTCATGTGCGGCGGTTTGACTTGCCTGTCTGTGGTCACGGCCATTTGGGTGGGGGGGGGGTCACAGCGTCCCCGCCTATGCAGGGCTCGCTAAAACCTTGCACAGTGCTCTCAGAGCAGACGTCTCGTGGTTGCCGTAGAGCGTCATGCAACTCTTCCTCTCGCTTCTCCTAGTCCCGCCTTCGTTGTGTTCCTTGGGTCGGCGTGCTCCCTTATCGCGTTCTCCTCCTCTGTCCGGGTAGGATCGGCGTCTTCTTCTGTTGTGTTCTCCTCCTTCGTTCGGCTGGAGTCTACGTCTTCCTCCGTTGCGTTCTCCTCTTTCCTCTCGTCTCCCCAGGAAATGGCTAGTCCTTCTTTTATGCCAACTGCTGACAGGCGGCTGGTCTGGCGTAACTTGTGTGGAATTAGCTGTATCACCGGGGTAATCGGCGGTGGCCATGTTGGAAGTAGACAGTGTGCCCTGCGCCGTACTACACCTCCATTTAAATATACAAGTCACCCCTGATTTAGCCTTACACTCGCCTAAGGCTGGTGCATGGTATTTAAAAGTAGGACATATAAAGGTTTAATTTTAAGCATGTACTTTTAGTGAAAAAGCCCTCAGAGCTATTTTCACTGTAGCAGGAGCAGCTGTTCCATAGGGAAGTACTGGGATACAATATTAAACTACACAGTGGACATCTCCATTTAGGAAACAGCTACAGAGTTCATATTTGGACTTTTTAAAATATTTAATACAAACCCAATTCATTGGTAAATTTGGAAAAAAAATGTAAACAGATACTTTTAGAAAAATTACCTTTTGCCTACCTAAAGCCTCTAAATAGCCCATTTGTGTGAGCAATCAAGTGCCAGGTAGCTGCCCTGATAAGGTGTGAACTTGCTCCCAGAGATAAAGGCCTTGGGTGTGGGGTGGTGTTCTTTTTCTCTGGAAGGATGACCATCTGGGGTGTGCCCAGGAACTTAATTAACTTCAAAGGGGCATGGCCTGGCACAGGCAGATGTGGCTAACACCTGGGTATATCCTTTATCCACCTAGTCAGTAAGAAACCAGGCCCAGTGGGAGAGGAGCTGCCTCTAGAACCGGTTTTGAGTTACCACAGAGGAAGTGTTACTTATTTCCCTGGCCACGCCTCGAAAGGGGGCAGGGCACAGGGCCTCAGGACAGGGGAAGAAAGAATAAGGCATGTTGGTTTCGTCAGAGAGGCACTGTGAGACTGATTACAGCTCAACACACAGGACATGCTGCAAAAAAGGGTATGGTCACGTCTGGGAAGATTCACACTATTGGTTAGGGAGGGGCCAGGAGTTCCCCCCACCCACAGGCTGGCACTGGGCAGAAATGTGGCACCCACAGTACCCGCTTCAGATTACTTCTGGACCTGTGGAAGAACAGAGGAGGCTGGACCTCCTGCCTGTGACCTTAAATGAGCCTTGAAGACTGGACCTGCTTTTCCTTTATTACCCATGACAAAAAAGTGGACCCAAGGGTCACAAGATCGACCTCCTGTTTGGGCTACAGGGACACAACAAGCTTCAAGAGGCTTATTTTTGCATTCCCAGCAGACTAGTTTCAACTGGACCTGGACCCTGCTACTGGCCTCTGCTGAAGTGAGCCATTTACCCAGAGTGTTGTCCCCAAGGTTCTGGACCCTTAGCTAGTGTCGAAGTGTACTTCTCATAAAGTTTCCTGAAACCAGGAACTAAAAGTTTTTGCCAACGTTTTGCACTTCGAACTAACTTGGGACTGGGACCAACCTGCCAAGCTGATCCACCGAGGCTGGATTGTCAATGGGATTAACTTCGCCACAGCTCCCACTACATTATTCTCCACATCAGCAAATCCAATTCAACAGGACCATCGTCAACCAGAAACCAATGACGCTGAGCCTTCTTTGACCACAGCCTGCAGCCTTACCCCACTGAGGGAATCCGAGCTCCAGAAAACTTCCAAATCCAAATGTAGAAAGTTTCACCGGACCAAGCCACTGCCCACGTCTGATCAACATAGAATCTTGAACTCTTCCGGCTCTAAGATTTCCTGCCTTCATCGACGGCTTCACAAAGACCTCAGACTCCAGCACCTTGTTGTGGACGAGCCCAGCTTTAGCCACAGCCTACTTACTGCTTCCCCCGCTGAAGGCCTTTTGCTCCAGAAAAATCTCTATGTGCAAAGGTAACTCGTTGACCCAGATGAACATGGTCCTTGTATCCGACCCGCGCCCCAAGGGAGTCGGCCTTAACCCATACCATGTCCTGGTCGGGCGGAACCAGATGACCGTGGTTGACGCTTAATGCTTTTTGGCGCTATTTTGAACCTTAAACTTAAAAGAAATACAAACATAACTCTGGTTCTACTCACTAAATGTATTAAGTTAGTGCCACTTTATTAAAAATTACTCAATTTTTCTAAATTGATTTGAGACATTTCTGTATTGTATTTTGCCTTCAATACCACTTCAGTACTACATAAATACTTTACACATGGCCTCTAAGGTAAGTCTGTCTACTCTGTGCCCCAGCCACCAGAGGGTTGAGCTCAGGTTAATTTAGTGACGTAAGTGGGTCACCCTGATTGTGGTTATTATTTTAGGTGGTTATTCACCCCCCTCAACTAGTACCCCAAATTCCTACAAGTAATAAAGTCAAAATGCAAAACAATAACAATTTCAAACTGAATTAGGAAAATAGAGTACAATGTAATAAATAAAATGACACCAAAATGACAAAAAAACAATAAGAGGAATAAGTGGACCCTTGGAGTCCACTTATTTATCCAGGGAACAAAAGGGAGCAAGTCCAGTCCTTTAGGGCTCCTCTCAGGTCACAGATATTAGGTCCAGTCATCTACAGATCTTTTGCAGTTCCAGAAAGTGCTCTCAAGTGGGTGCCTGGAGGGGTCACATTTATGCCTGGAACCAATGGGACAAATGTTCCCGGGGCCAACTCTACCCACTTCTTCAGGAGTTTGTCCTATTTGCCTTACTGAAAACACCCAAAATGCCATGTGTTAGGGCTTTTTCAAGATGGTGAAAGACTTCAGCTATAATAAACTAAACTTGGACATTGGGTCTGAGGGTGTCCCCGGGCGTATACAGTATCAGCCCTGTACTCCTGGGGCTGCTTGTCAATTACAAAGCTGCCTCTCAATAACCCCTCCCTTTCCCAAATTGTCACACCGTGACAAGTTGGGAAAGGGAGGGGTTACAGCCTTTGTAAGAGGGCCTGTCATGCATCACAGAGTCATGAGACTCGACTCATGGCTCTCTGAGGCTGGGTCACGTGATGTAAACAGATACACTTTGCGCATGCTTCTGCGCCTCGTGTATCTGTTTTAGCAGTGGAGCAGGCGAGCAGCTTATTTTAGAGAGGCGGACTACTGGTGTGCAGTAGCCCGTCTGCAACACCAACTGAACCGACCTGAGGACAAGAAGTCAGATGGGTAAGTACTCCTGTAGCTGTACATCCTTCAAAGTTCACCCCTGTTTCCTTAACTTGCTCTTTCCCTTCTCTATACGTCCTTTCTCTTTTCCCTTTCCCGGCGGTATTTCCTACCCTCCCCTTCTGCTCCCAGTAGCAGTTGGCACGCGTTTCTCAGTATTCTAAATTCTGCCTGCCTGACCGATGCTTCTGTAAAGTGGCAATGTATCCAACACGTACGTTCTGTGTCAGGAAACCAAGTTGCCTAATTAGAACGTATGCGCTAGATAAATGGTCACTTTTCAGAAACATCACACTTTTGAACCAAAACAAGCAAACTTGCTCGGATAGGTTTTACTTTCTCATACTCAGAGGTGTGCATACTGTTAATTAGTTTATTAAGTTTTTTGCTTTTCTTACATGTACACCATGACACATTAACCCAGCACATTACTAGTATTGCTGAGAGGTTCTGGAAGTGCCTCGCACAAGATGCAGTGGCTGAGTTGTAAATAATGTGTGATTGGAACTATAGCAGTCCTTCTGCAAAAGACTGGTGCAATCACATTTAAGGAATGATAGCTTCCATTTTGGGAAAGGTTGAAAAGATGACCATTTTGTGGCAGTAAAGTGGCAGGTTAGATCTACAGACTGAAATTCAAATCCTGGTCACAAATGCTTGTCTGGTGTATTGTTTGCGTGTGCAGGTGCCACTCCTGTATTCCATGGTCCTGCCATTTATGCAGATACTTGTGCAGTGATTTGTGACACCTAGTTGATGCTCTTCAGTAAGTGGCATGGGAGTGGTCCATGCAAATCAGCATCCACTAGAGGTGACTGACCAGGCGTTCAACAACGCTAGCAGAGAATGTGTTGTTAGGCCAGAGCTGCAGAATTTGGGACTAGGGAACTAGGTGCAAGTCTCTGCATCGGCCTAGTATCCTGCGATTCTGGGCAAATCACTTAATCTCACTGTGCCTAAAAAACGGATTTGTGCAATGTAACTGGTTAGGCACGATCCTGTCAAACTCTCATCTTCCGTTGTTAGAACAAGAATGCTTTGAAGCATTTATCCAAGCCTTTGCCTTTTGTGACAAATCTAAAGCTGCGTCTGTGGGGAGACAGAAAAGTAGAATAAACTTGAAGTAGCAGCCTGAATTTCACACACTTTTTATGGTTGCTGCCTTGTCTCAGAATATCCCAACTTCAGAAGACAGTGGAACAAATATGGTGAAATTTCCATTCTACACATTTTAATATTTTTTAATGATTACTTGAATCTCTCCAAGTGTTCAATGAAGTTCAAAGCACAGACACACAGCCTTATAAACAAATAATTGTATTTCAGCAAGTTCAGTTCACAGTAGGAGCAACGCAGGCCCATTTATGACAAAAATAGTGCTAAAAACTGCACCAAAAAGCACCAATAAGAAAAAAAGAATTGGGGGGGGGGAACCCCCCAAATCCCCCCTTGTAACCATCACGCTCCCTTGCTGTGCTCGCTCGCAAAAATTCAATTATGCTTACGCCACACCACTTTCACATTCCACCAGCCGCCACTGATGGGAACTCAGCACATAAGGAAAAGAGACCCAAAACACCTGCACTCCCATCAAGTGTTGAAATAAAAAGAAAATCCATGGAAGGGTACAAGTAATCGAAAGGATGGTAAAGACGCTATACTCCAGAGGAGGGAAAAACACAAGAAGAGGAAGGAAAGCCATTAAGAAGCAAGCAAAGGCGATTGTCAAGAAAGCCAATCAATGATAAGCAATGGGCTGACCCAAAGCCGACTAAGTATTGTCATTGTATGGAATAGGTCTTTCGAAAACACATAGCTAAAGGGGTCGTCTAGGGAAACCTAATAAAATAAAACCTGGTTTTCAGGTTGCTCATACTAAAAGAGTCAACATTTTGTTTACCATAGAAATAGGAGGTTAACCAGAACTATGCTTCGCTTGCCTCTAAGAATCTGGCTATCCCTAGCACAGAAATTTATCCCAGCACTGGGGGGTGGAAAATTAGTATTGTCATCCAAAGTACGAAACAAGTGCAGATGTATGCTGCTAGGGAACTTAGAAAATCTTAGGACGATCTTTTGAAAGGGACTGAACACTTATAAGACATGTTGAACAAGCAATTATAAATAGTAAATCGGGATATAGATGCCTCAAGAGACAATGGATCTAAGGAGTTAACCAATTAAATGTTTTTTTTAATGGTGGCAAAGTTTTTCTTTCTAAGATTCTTGGTTAGTACTGAGCAGCACACAGGCCTATTCTTTGCTAACACTGAAGCCACAATGTCTGCTTCATGAGAAGAACAAACATCTAACTACAATAAGGAACTCAGACAGGGCCTCTAAGCTACAATTTTGTAGGACCATGCTGTGAAATATAGGAGTTTGCCAAAACTGCCTTTATACTTCGCATGTGTTGATTCTGCACCAACATTCAGCTTGATGAACGAATAGCAGATGTTAGTCGAAAAACCTTTACTCCACAGTTGCATTTAAAACAGCTGCCTTTACTCCTCAAATATATACTGGCAGTCACCAGAAGGTAGTTATAGTTAGGACCTTGTTTCCATAGGAAAGCATTTTTTGACTTGCTTATAACGTTGGCACCGTTTGACGAAGCTTTACGACATTTTCCCAAAAAAGTGTCCTCCTGATTCTAGTTCTGCATGGAAAGTTTTGGGGTGATCCATCAAGTGGGGGCCGAATAAAAGGGGGGGTAAAAAAAAGTGTATTTCCCATGTTAATTCCCATAGAGATTTTAGACACGACTACAGCCTGAACCGCTGAATGGAATTACTCCAATTTGGCAGAGGGCTAGCTCTTGGTCCAGAAATGCCCTTTTTGTTATTTGGTCTAAATCCGTTCAGTAGTTTTGGAGATAATAAATGAAAACCAAATTTGTATATCTGGGCGGAGCCTAAGCACATATCTCATTGTGGGATCTGATTGGCTGTCATCACTTAAATCAGGACCTGCTGGCAGCCATCCTGGCACCAATATACATGATAGCACCCCATTGAAATGATTTGTAGTGAATGGTAGGTTTTGATTGTCACAAAAAGTAGAACGTATAAAGGGTGATAACAGATTTTAGTTACAATATAAATCATTTGTTGAAGGTACCATACTAATTTTAGGAACTGTGGTGTGTTCTAAGGTGATTTCACTTTGTGAAAAAGCCTTCTGCTGGGATTTCATGAATCATGTTTGAGAGAAAACAGTTCTCATGATTTTCCTACAGAGGGTAAGGAAGGTGCTCCAGAAGCTAAACTGAGAGCTTAATTTCTTGTAAATTCACACTATCTTCCTCAGTCATATGGGAATGAAGTCTGACATTCTCACTAAATTATGAACTTCCAACAGGAGAACCCTGCCAGTTGATTCCCTTGTGCTCTACTAGACCCTCCCAGAGTATTCTAAAGAACAACTAGAGCGCTAAAAGTCTTACTTATGACAAAATTATGGCACACCTGAAGCTATGTTAATTGAATCAAATTGGTAAAACTTAAAACATTTAATTTAGAAAGGAACAAAATGAGGAGGTTCAGTTTGTCGTAGCAATTATGGTTAGTGCTGTAGAAAGAAAAATTAGGACACATTTTAAGTGAATTCTCAAATATCTTCCTCTCCTTTTTCATTAAAACATTCTGGCATGCAGACTGAAACGTGCACTTTCAACATCAGCAGCAGACTGCCAGTTAAACTCCCTAGTGATCAGCAGCTTTACTACAATGTTCTAATGAGCAACTAGAATGCTAACATTCTGAATTTAAGCCAAAAGTGTGGCACATATGAATACCATCTTGATGGAATCGAAGTGGAAAACTGAAAGGAATTTCTACTAAGGATACTGCAGTCAATGAGGAAATTAGGGCGCTTCATAAAGAATAACTCTCCCCCAAGATGGCCACCAGAGAAAAAAGAGCCCAAAAATAGCACAAATATCACCCAAATGTAATACAAGTATAGCCCAATAACAGAAGTGTGCAAAACACTTAATTTTTTTGTCTTTTTGGCATTTTATATAGCGCAGACTGGACCCGAAGGTATTGGAGTGCTTTACATCAGCAGCAGTTACATTACACAAGGACACATTCATTTTGGTTTTAGGCATGTGGAGATTAAGTGACTTGCCCAGAATCATAGGATGTCAAGGAAGCTCAAACCTGGCTCCCAGGTTGCAAAGCCTGCAGCTCTGGCCATAACACCACATCCTCTTCCTTAAGTGCAACATATAATCAAGTGATCACTGGATAAAAAAACATAAAAAGCTAGCAACTTATTTAAAAGTGCTTTGTTGCTATTTGAGAACTCAGAAAATATGTCCTCATTTTAGTTGCATAGAGCACTAACCATAAGTCCTATGGGAATAAGACCCTCTTATGGAGAGGAGGGTGCAGAGGCAACAAGTTGACCACGCTGGGCAGGTGAGTGGGGCAGTGGCAGCACAACGGATCATGGAGGGTAGGGGAAAGAGGGGCAGGGGCAACAAACCAACCATGCAGTACAGGCAAGAGAAGCTGTGGCAATATAAAAGACCGTTGAGGGGAGAAGGAAGAGGCATTGGCAGTACAACCATACATATCAACAGACCCGATTCAGGCAGGAGACTCCCGATGTTTTTATCTGTCTCCTGCCTAAAATCTCCTCTTTTTCAAAGTAAGTCAATGGGGAAAATCAATTCCCCAGTTTTTTTCCCCCAAAATCACCCTCTTACCAAGTTAAAAATGTTGGCAAGTAAGGTACATTGAGTCACGGTGGGCAGGAGGAATAGGGTAGGGCAATGGACTCAGACAACAGGAGTGCAGAAGGGAGTTGGGCAGGGGCATCAAACTTACCTTACAGGGCACGCATCAGGAGTTGCAGCAGCACAATATACCATACAGGACAAGAGGGATGGAAGTGCAGCACAACGGACCATGTAAAGTAATAGGGAGGGGACAGGGCCATGCACATGCACAACAGAGAGCAGAGGGGAAAGAGGCAAGGGCTGCAAGCTGACCATACCGGACAGACAGGAGGGACAGTTGCAGCATAATGGACCATGAAAGGCAGGGGCGAGAGCGAGGGGGCACGACAACGGACCAGACAAGACAGGAGGGAGGGGATAGGGGTCTGCACATGGAAAACGGAGGGCAGGCGGCAAAGGGGCAGGGAAGGAGCAGCACGCTGATCATGGAGGGCAGGCGGGATGGGCACTGGAAGCACAACACACCATGGAGTGCAACAGTGAGACTATAATGGCATACACGCAGACAACGGAGGGTAGCTGGGAGGGGGTCAGGGGCAGCAAGCAGACCACTCAGGGGAGGTCGAAGGGTCTGTGGCAGCACAGAAGACCATGCATGGCATGCAGGAGGGTTAGTGGCAGCACAACGCCATGGTGGGCAAGAGGGCATGTACAAAGGACCATGGAGGGCAGAAGGGAGGTGATAGCGGCATGGAACTTGGACAGGCAGGGTAGAGGTGACAGGGACAGGCGGAAGCCATCTGACCATGCTAGGCAGGTGGGAGGGGCAGTGGCAAGTCCATGGAATATGGTGGCCAAAAAGGAGGGAGCAAGGGCATGCACACAGATATCAGCGGGCAGGGGGAAGGAGACTAGGGGCAGCAAGCAAAGCACAGAGGTTAAGCAGGAGAGCAATGATGGGGCATACAATTGGGCAACGGAGGGCAGGAGGAGTCTGCAGTGACATCAAGCTAAATTGAGGGCAGTAGCAGCACATCGGACAATGCAGGGCAGTAGGGAGTGGGCTGGTGCATGGACTCAGACAACAGAGGGTAGGGAGGAGGTGGATGGGGCAGCAAGCTAAATGTTTAGGGCAGGCAGGAAGGACAGTGGCAGAACAACAGCCATGCACGGCTGTAATGAGGGTGCAGGGTCATGAACTTGGACAATGGATCGCAAGGAGGAGGGGGGCAGGAGCAGCAATCTTGGGTGGGGCAGCACAATGTAAGGCCAGGCCCTGAGTTCAACACCCCCGTGCATTGCGTTGGGCATCTTACTTAGCGTTAAAAAATCCTTAGAAATTCACTGGACAAAAAAAACAAAGGTTACAGGGACATTTTACTTAAGAAATAGAATTTAGAAAACCATAGAAATTCGCTGAAAAAACAAAGGTTACAGGGACGTTATATTTAGGCTCTGATTTCACTCGTACAAAACCAGTGAAATTCAGCAGTTATAGTTACCTGAGCTAACTATAACTTACGCCCCCGCAAAGCACTGCTTATGACCTCACATATTACATCACTCATGAAATGGTCAGTGACATCACTGATGACATCATCCAGTGATTGTGAGTGTTTTCTAAATGTTTATGACTATCAAACATATAGACTAAGGTACTACTAAAATTAAATTACTATACTTTGTGTACGACTAATGAGTGATGCTATTTCTACAGGGATGTGGAATTCCTATAGCTCGATGCCCAGGACATATTGTTTGGGATCAAGGTCAACAAGTTTTCATGTTTATTTTGTCCTTGGGACAAGTAGGCCAACCCCCTCCAGCACAGACCCTTTGGCTTCTAGATGACAGTATCACGTTATGAATCAAAGAAGGGCACTGTCTGCAGTTAAGGTAATATTTATGTCCATATGTTAATGCTGTTTAAACCTGTAATTATGGTTAATTAATACAAAGCCTTTATTATTAGGGTGACCGCTTTAAGGAAATGTTGTAAGTTCAGACTGATAGTGGTTCCAGTATAAAAATATGTACAGATGATTGCAAAGTTAAACAATGTGAGCTTACGTATAATTCTTCCAGGATGCTCTCTGATTAGATGGAAATATATGTAAAACTTGAAAGCAAGATTGATGATTCTTTGATTTCAAAATAAAATGTTCATTCAAAAAACGCAACGAGGAAAAATACGTTTTGCTAAACTACTGTGTAATTTTAGGTACAATTTCTTTGAAGCATCATTTAGTAAAATGTGTGATGCCTGCTAGTATTTCCAAAAAATATTCATAATGGAAAATCAGTGTTACCAGTTTCAACAAAATTATATGAAACATGAAAATAAATAAGCATTGGCAAATCCAATATGTATGACATTGGTGGTCAGCCTTTTGGTTTGTCAATGCGTGTCTTGTTTTGACATGGTATTTGTAAAACTTTATTGTTGCGGGAGCTGCCAGGCCCCTATCATTACAACAAACATTGGCAACAGCAAAATATTTTGGTCTCAAAAACCCATATTGCCACAGTAGTCAGTCCCTGGCATTGAACAAAACTACTCTGCTTGCGGATATGCTCCTTGCGAAAGAGTAGAATGCTGTCAATCACAGTGAAGCCAGCCAGTAGACAGACAGACAAGACAGAGAGAGAGCGATAGAGATAGAAATGTAATAAAAAGAAAAGGTCTTGGTTAATGCCTGACCTAAATAGAGGCCCAATTCTTAAAGAAAGTCACAAAAATGCACATGTGGCATATGTCCTTGCATTATGCAGTTTTCATGAATTCCCAAGAATTTACAGAAGTAGGTCAGGAAATCGCATTCCTAGAAAATATTCGTGAACTGTATTTTAGCTCGAGAAAATCTGCATATGTAGATTTGCTCATGCGGAAATCTGTTGAGCGGTAACAAGTTACCACTCCCACCAACCACTTTTTTCCTGAAACATGGAAGAAGGTTTACTTCTGCCCTTATCAGGAGTAAATTTCAAACCTTTCTCTGTATGGGAAAATATTAGGGATGAGCTGATGAAAACCCATGGAACATGCAAGTTAGTAGGTTTGCACAGACTCAAAAGGGCATTCCAACCATGAGGAACTATTGGTTACCGCTACCTCCAGCCCCAGTATGTAGATGTGCAGAAAGGTGGCAAAATAAGGGAATTGCCATTATTCAAACCCTACTATGGTATGAGCTCTGGCATAACCAGAGATGCTATCATCAGAGCTCTTATATAATGAGATTGCGGTCATAATTTGTTGTCGCACTACAAGGCATCAAAGGGACAAGTGGATTGTGTTAAAGGACAAGTAGATTTATGAAGCAACATGTCCCATGGACAAGTAGATATTTTGTTAAATTCCACACCTCTGTATTTCCAACATATATTTTGTGAGTGGCTGCTTGACTACATGTATCTGTGTGCGAGTGATGTCCGAGGGGCTGTATAGGTGTGTCAGCGGGTGTGTGAGTGGCTGTATGGGAGAATAAGTGGATGTATGAGTGCCTGTATGGGTGAATAAGTGGGTGTGTGAGTAACTGTATGGGTGTGAGAGTGGCTGTGTTACTGGCTGCACCGGTGAGTGGGTGGGTGGGTGTGTGACTGGCTGTATGGGTGAGTGGGTGTGTGAGTGGCTCTATGGATGAGTGAGTGGGTGTGTAAGTGGCTTAATGGATGAGTGAATGGGTGTGTGAGTGACTGTATGGGTCTGTGAGTGGCTGTATGGGTGACTAAGTGGCTGTGAGTGGCTATATGAGTGGCTGAGTGGGTGTTTGGTTGATTGGTTGTATAGGTGAGTGAGTACACATGTGAGTATGGGTGTATGAGTGGGTGTGTGAGCAGCTGTATGGGTGAGTGAGTGGCTCTGTGAGGGACTGTATGGATGAGTGAGTTGCTGTGTGAGTAGGAGTATGGGAAGTGAGTGGCTGTATGGGTAAGTGAGTGGGTGTGTGAGTGGCTCTATGGATCAGTGAGTGGGTGTGTGAGTGGTTGTATGGGTGTGAGTGGTTCTGTGGATGATGTCATCAGTGATGTCATTTGAGATATCAGGGTTCATGAGTGATGTAATATGTGAGGTCATAAGCAGTGCATTGTGAGGCGTAAGTTACAGTTAGTTCAGGTAACTATAACTGGTGAATTTCACTGGTTTGGTATGAGTGAAATCTGGGGCCAACTATAACGTCCCTGTAACCTTTGGGGGTCGAGGAAAAAAAGGGGGGGGGGTAAAAAAAACTGAGTTTCCCGTATTGATTTCCACAGACTCTTTAGACATGCCTGCAGCCCGAACCGCTACAAGGAATTACATCAAATTCGGCAGAAAGCTAGCTTTTGGTCCACGGATTGTGTTTTTTGTGATTTGGTGAAAATCCATTCAGTAGTTGTTGAGAAATGTAAGAAAATACAGTTGGGAAGTTTTGGCAGTCATGTTGGGACTCTGCTTCAGCCAAGTCCCCAAAAAATGTAAAAAAGAAAAGGGGGCAGGGTAGGAATACACTTACCATCAATCCTTGGGGTCCCCCTGGGACCGTGCCACAGCGTAAAAGCATTTCTTTTTTTTAAATTGCAGTGAATTTGCGATATTCACATATTCACAGGGGAAAAAAACACGGGTGCTTTTAATAACCCCCTGGCTAGGCCTGGTTCCGAGGGCATACCATAAAAATAGGAGGGGGCACAATGGGCCCCACCTCCTAGGGCTTATGAAAGCCCCTGGGGGTGCCACCTCCCCGGGACATTGGTTTTTTTGTATGCAGGGGGCCGCGTCCCGGGCAATTGTTTTTAAAGTAATAGGGGGCCGTGTGCCTACCCTCACTGCCCTGGGACCGCCACCTCCCTGGTGCACTTCAATATGTTTGCAGGCGCACCCCCCCCGCACGGGTAAAGATCAATATGGGGGGGCCTGCAGGGCACTCCCGCAGCCCCGGTGACCGCCACCTTCCCAGGGCAATTAATTCAAATTAAGGGGGGCCAAGCGCCCTCCCGCAGCCTTAGGGACCACCACCTACCCGGGGCTAAGTTGTACAATGGAGGGGGACGCGGGACATAGCAGGAGCCTAAGGCCGGCTCCTGCTATGTCCCAGGGTGCGCATCCCCGGGACATAGCGGTTTGCTGTGACTTGATAGCTCCTGTCAAGTCATAGCAAACACTCTGCTTTCAGCAAGCGAGAGCTGTGAAAATTCTCTCGCTTGATGGAGGCGGAGCTTTTGTCTGTTTCCCTGCCCAGTGTTAAGCGAGCAAGGAAACCGACAAATTGCTTTCAGACAGAGGGAGCTGCATGTTTAGCAGCTCTGTGTGTGTGAAAGCAATGCCAGCTCCAGCAGCAGTCGGAAGCCGGCTAGGACCGCTGGAGCCTTGAGGCTTCCCCGCGGTCCCGGGGGAAGTGGAGAAAGAGGCAAAATAAAGGTCAGCAACAAGCAGTAAGAGGCAAAATAGAGGCCAGCAATGAACAGAAAGATGCAAAATGGAGATCAGCAACGATCAGTAAGAGGTAAAATGAAAGTCAGCAACGAGCAGAAGGAGGCAAAATAGAGATCAGCAACCAGCAGAAAGAGGCAAAGTAAAGGTCAGAAACGAGCAGAAAGAGGCGAACTAAAGCTCAGAATGAGGCAAAAAGGAGGTCAAAAGAGGGCAGAAACGAGCAGAAAGAGGCAAAATAAAGGCCAGCAAAAAGCGGAAAGAGGCAAAACAGAGGTCAGAAACGAGGAGAAAGGTAAAACTGAGGTCAGAAACAAGCAGAAAGAGGCAAAATAGTGGTCAGCAACGAGCAGAAAGAGGCAAAACAGAGATCAGAAACAACCTGAATGAGGCAATATAGGGTAAGAGACAAGCAGAAAGAGGCAAAATAAAGAATCATACTAATCTTAAAGTAAGATTTTGACCCAACCATGCCAGAACATTTTGTTTAGCTCCAAAGTGCTTTGGATATGTTGAAAAACCAATGACACCATGTCTTCACTCGCCTTCCCCTCTCAAATACTCCAAAGACTGCCCCCGTCATCAAATAGTCATCAGCAAATAGGTATTGCTTTAAATGGGCATGTAAATACAACCATTCACAAAACCTACATACATGGGTTGAATGCACAAATGCCCATTGTTTTAAAGCCTACCATATGGCTTATCAATGCTGGGAAAAAAGTAACAAAGGATTGATTTTTACTTAGAATGCATATGTGACAAACAGAGCATTAACATAGCTGTTTTGCATCTGAAAGGTACAGCAATGTTATGTCTATTTATATGGCACGCACATCACCCGGTAGGGTATCCTGGCACATGATAGAGTTGGAGCTGTCCCACCTGAAGCCAACTGCAAGAGCCAGGTTTTCAACTTCTTGCTGAACTCGATGATGGAGCTGGCACCTTGGATGTAGCTGGGGAGGTTGTTCTAGGCTTTAGGGGCCAGGTAGGAAAAGGTACGGCGTCTGTCTCTGGCTCAGTTGATGCACGGGACGTGGGTGAGAAGAAGGTTCAACAAGTGGAGGAGCCTGGTAGGTGTGTGTAAATGAGTGTGGCAATTGAGATATGTGGGGCCTTGCTTGTGTCGTGCCTTGTAGGTGTGTGAGGAACTTGAAGAGGGCGCATTTGTGGATCGGGAGCCAGTTGAGCTCCTTGAGGAGCTTGGATATGTAACAGTGGAGTGGGATTTTGAGAGTGAGTCTGGCTGCTGCATTCTGTATGACTTGGAATCTTCTGGTGAATTGAGAGGTGATGACGACTTACATGGTGAAGTCGTAGTCCATCCTTCAGGTGATCGGGGGGGTGACAGGCCACTGGTATACAACAAGATCCATATGAACACTTTTATGAAGAGTTTGAGTGAGTGAACGCATGTGGGGGTGACGTGATCTGATTGGACATAGAGATTTGATCCCTAGGTCCTGGCCAAGTTGGAAGGGCTGGCCTTAGCTTTGAGTGCCACCAGGCAGAATATAGTCCCCCATGCATCTGAATAGAAGCACTTCAAGGAAGGCGGAGTGATAGAAAGGGCCAAGAGCATGAGGTGAGACAAAAATATTCCTCTTGGTGGAGCCAAACACCACTCTTGATATATTTAAAAGAATTAGTAACAATAGGTCTAGCAGGCATCTGTGTTGTCAGGGTAGACGTATTAAATGTGATGTTAAATACTCAGCTGCACCCACGTTTACTATATGAGCCATGTTACGAGAAGAAAAGGCAAAACAAATGAACAAGGTAGGGAAAGCCTTATTTTTTTTATTTTAACAAATATCTAGAAGTGAGAGTAAGATGGAATACCAGAACCAACAGAAATAGTAAATATTAAAGCACCTATTCCTTTCCAGAAACCAGTTTTGACGTGTCAATGCCGCAAATGAGTCAAAGCATTAGACGGTCAAAGTAACGAAAGACAGAAGACAAACAGCATGACTCCCACACTCAAGAGTTGACTCACAATGTTCAAACCACATTGCATCAGAAAGCAAGATAATTCATGAACGAGAAGGACAGTATGCCCTGCCACAGAAACAGTTCAGGTTCACAGAGAAAATTAGCTTCCAAATTCAGATGTTCCCAGAAGAATTATTAACTTCTAGTCATAAACGAGGCCAGATAGGATTTAGACTAAAGACTAATTATCGTAAATATTTAAAAAAGGCACAGGAAGGACAGCATAATGCTTACGGAATCTTAGTCACTCACAAAAATTCTGAGTAGCATTCGAAATTAAAGAGTTTATTCAGTGCAATTAATTTGTTTTATTAGCGGTGTTCAAACTCCTTGGACATGGTAGGACGCTGACGTGAATGTTTGAATAACAAATGATAGGCTCTGCACCTATTTATGTTAACGAGATCAAAAAAAGGTGAAGACATTAAATTAGATGATCCGAGCATGAGGTGGTGAGCATAATGAGGGTTCTGAAGGGCAAACTGGTTATTGAATTCATTTTTGTATTAAGAAGCTTTTTTTCAGTGCCTTCACTAAGCAGCGAAAGAAACAGTGCATGCCAAGAATCAGGATATACGTAGAGCCGACTCAGATAGGTCCTTTCTGGTGGTGGTTCCACCTAGCACCCATTGATTTAATTGACCTTCTAAAAGACTTGAAGACAAGAGAACACCGTCTATCAGGGTAGATGGCACCTAAAAGTCAATCATCTAAGGAGTTGTCCATAGGACCACTTCTTTAGCTATTAACTCAGCACAATTACTGAAAGATGGCGGCACGCTTTACAAGGATCAACGAGCCAAAATACAAACAAGACTTGGAAGACATTTCCACTAGCTTAATCTGCGTCCGGGGCATGTTACCAATTTTGGACTTAAAAGGTTGGGCGATGGGAAGAGCAAAGTTATCTGCAATCACACCCCTACAATATTTTTTCTGCACTGTGGCATTCTTAAGTGATCAGTCAAAGATGGCAAATCCTGCTTGTTTGAATAATTTGGGAAGTCCTGCAACTGCGCTGGACAGAAGGTTGTTTGGAAATTTTTTATGACTTTATAACAGCGTCACTGTCATGTACGTAGTTAACCTGAAAAATTTTAATCACAGTCAATCCCAGATATGTATTAATCACAATAAAAATTAGTGTTCATAATTTGATACAGAAGCCATCTCTGTAACCCAACGGTAAACCTGGTCGATATACTGTTTAAGTGTGCTTCTTTGTAGCAAAAAGTGTGTGAATTCAGTACACATGGAATGTACACTTTACACAGAAGTGAGACCGCGCTGGCCAATACGCCTAACGAAAGAGGCATTAGCATGGCTTTTTAATTAGCAAGAACGAGGCGAGGAAGGAGGCTAGAGACTGGCAAAGGCCTAGCAGTGTAATCCCTTTGATTTTATTACCGTGAAAAATGTATTGTACGACCAGAAAATCCAATGGGAACTGGACATGTTCATTGTAAGCTAGTAAGTGTTTCCGAGGGGCGCACTTCCTAAATATCATATAATTTGTAGTGGAGCATGGGTATAGTTGTACCTCAATAAGTTATATTTAGTTTTGATTTGTTTTCCCTTATTTTTGGCAGCTTACGTATTTTTTGAACAAAATACGTTTTAATGCCTGGAAGGACAACTGCTAAAGACCTACTACTTTTAGCTGGCAAAAAGACCATAAAAGGTTTATGAAAATCATGTTCTATTTTTTAAAAGTAGTGTAAAACAGCTTTCCAGAAAGTCAAAACTATGACAAAAAGATGCAAAGGTACTTTGTCCAGACAACATTAGCCAACATTGCCAACATTACGGTGCCTTTTTTTATCTCAAAAAATACACTCACTACATAACTTAGCGAGGTACAGATATTTACATTCTAGTGCAGATCCTAGGCTCCTTATGCACTAGACTTATTCAACTACAAGTACTCTTTCACAACCTGCAATACTTATGCTATTGCTGTAGACATCTCCGAAGGCAGAACGATCAACTAGAACTCTGTAGTGTGCTTTGATTCTCAACAGAATTCACCTATCTTTTGTCCAGGTAGAGAGAAACTACACATACAATTAGTAGCGGTGCTTAACACTGACAGCTATGCCTTCACCCTGTGTGAACTGGTAGTGTGAATATTGTTGTAATTTCTAGACCTCCGTTCACGGACACAATTTCCCTAAAAAATAAAAAGTTGGGTGGTCTCGAAGAATTTATGGCAAGAAGCCTGCCAGCCTCAGGGAGATTCTAATATTGGTAGAGGAGAGTAAAACATCTGTAAAAAAAAAAAAGTATTTTAACCAAGTGGTGGTGCAGAAGTCCCAGCTATTAAGTGCTGTTTCAGTTGAGTGGGGGCTGCTTGACTGTCTACTGCCCGAGAGGCACAATGCCCCCAGAACCTCTCCTTTGGGTGTTCTAGAAATGGAAAAACTGGTTCTATAGTATTAAAAAGTCTGGGTGGTGAACTAAAGACCTTGGTTTCAGGTACTCAACAGAAGGTACAAGCAGACAGGGAAAATTCTTACATTTTAGAAATAAATCTGCTCCAAGATGAACGTAGACAGTTGCAACAGAAATCTTCCTGCCAGAAAGCGAGTAATAATGCAATGGAGAGAAAGGAATTATTCAACCAGGCAATGAAGACGGAAAACAGGCAGTCTAATTGGTGAACCAAGACATTCCAAACACTGCAAGGAACCAACATAAAGAGTTCACAATTGTCTGCTGAGAACTTCACATAATTTTCCAGCTCATCTTAGCATGACAAGCTCAAAAGAAATTTTCAGATATGTAATGACTGTAAATTGACCACTAGTACACAGACAAGTCACTTGCCCAATTCATTTTCTATGCGTTAGATACACCTAAATTTAGTCGTCTGAGGTTTACCTTATGGCCACAAATATCGTGTTGGAACTAAGTTAAAGGAATCTATAAGCGTCTACACCTGATCTATTTCCAAAGTGTTGTCTTTGCGATTTCTTGCAGTGCAGGGAGATGTTATGTAATATCAGCACTTAGGGGGTGATTACGATGGCGGACGGACTTCAGTCCATCTGCCATCGTATCGGGAAGTGGGACCGCCCACCTACAAGGCCGCAGTCTCACAGGGGGAATTACGATGTGACCGCCACTACGGCGGTCGCACCCTCTATATTTTACATTGCGGCGGGTGCTGCTGGCAGCAGCACCCGCTGCAATTTAAAAACAGCACGTATTACATTTCCCTGCACTACGTGGCAGGCACCATGCAATGCCTGCCACATGGTGCAGGGAAATGTAGGGGGGCACCATAGGTGTCCCCCAAAACCAAAGTGCCTGGGAGAAAAGGGGGCCCGCCGTGGGCCCCCAAAGTCCATCTCCGCCAGCCTTTCCATGGCGGGTGAACCGCTATGGAAAGGCTGGCGGGGATGGACAATGTAATCCCTACGGCGGTGCCTGGTAGGCACCGCTGCCATTTCAGGGATAGGGAGGACCTCCGCCACACCGGCGGGCTCAAGGAGCCCATCGGATGTGTGGTGGTCGGAGTTTCCGACCGCCACGGTACTGCCCGCCATAATAATATGGCGGACGGAAAATGGCCTCACGATGGCGGTGAACCTGCCACCGACAGCCTGTTGGGGGCGGGTTCACCGCCATCATAATCAGCCCCTTAGTTTCATAGTCAATTTTATTGTATGGTTAATTAAAACCTTAACAAACAAGCATAAAAACTACAAGTGTTCAGCACACAAGACTTAAAACAGCCCAATATTAGAACATACAGAACAATATTCAGCATACAAATATTAAAATAGTCCATTGTAAAGACTGAAAGACCAATACAAAATACCAAGTGCAAAGCAGCATTTTTAATAGGCCCCATGTAAATCGGGGGAGACTTTATAGCTCAATCAGTCGAGTGATGAATAAGCGCAATAACAAAAGAGACCGGGAGTGTATCACTTGCTTTCCAAGGCCAAAACCAACCCAATTTAAAACACACAGTACAATCGAAATGCAAAACAAAGTTTACCAGCTCCCAAACCGACTCATTGTAAAAGCAGACAATACAATATAAAATACTGAGTGCAAAAGAGCAATTTTGAATGATGACACAATGTGAAAGCAAACGGAACAATATAAAGTGACAAGTGCCAAGCAGCATTTTTGATCGGTGCCACATAGATCGGGCAGTCTTTTTGGGTTGCTCAAGAGAGCAGTGTGCAAAGAGCAGCAATAAAGTAACCATAACCAGCCCGTTTTAAAAGCCCACCGGCCAATTTTAAAGCACACGGTACAATAAAGAGACAAGACAAGGTTTTTGCACTGTGTCGTATAGTTGGGGGCGTTTTTCAGCACACACCAGCCCATTATAAAACAAGCATTGGCATAGCCAATAGGTCTCGCCTTTGTGACCTTATAAGTGTTTAGCCAGAGCTATTGGCTTTGCTAATGTCTTTAAGCTATGTTGTAGATCAGTGTGTCTGCTTTGTAGTATGTTGAAAAGTTACAATAAAAAATTTTTCCAAGCTTTTTGTTTTGGAAGCCAAAATCAAAAGTAAAGAAATAGAAAAAAACATCTATTGGTTTACTTTTGCTATAATCGCGGAACCCGCACTTTACTTTTAACCGCTTCGCCGCGATCGGAATTCCGCCCAGGTGCTGGACATTCCGATCGCGGGTGTGGTCGTGACGAGCTCAGCTCGTCATGCGCACACGCCAACCGCGCAGCATGACGAGCTGAGCTCGTCATGAGCATCGAAGGGGTTAACATTAAAAGTGAAGCGCGGGTGCCGCGATTATAGCAAAAGTAAACAAATAGATGTTTTTTTCTATTTCTTTACTTTTGTTATAATCGCAGCACCCGCGCTTTACTTTTAACATTAAAAGTGAATCGCGGGTGCCGCGATTATAACAAAAGTAAAGAAATAGAAAACAAAACAAAGCCAGTTGATTGAAAGTACTAAAAAACAAGCATTGGCCGCGCGCGAAAGTGAAAGGAGCGCGACGCGGCGGGGGAGGGGCGGAGGAGCGTGAAAGCAATCAAGTGAGAGAAAAGACAGATGGCGCTTGATCGGTCGCTGAAAGCTGGCGGTTGCGCGCGTGCACGCTATCGTGAACGCAAGCTGGTCGCCAGCAAAAGCCACTGCTGTTTGCACTTCCAAAACCCGCTTACTAAAACTCTCGCCGAGAGCAGCGCTAAGCGCTGGCTCAGGCAAGACCTAAACAGGCAATATCTGATTACATGAAGTATTAAAAGTTTTGTTTGTGTCGTGCTGAGGGAAGAAGTGCAATGTCATGTAAGAAGTATAGGTAAGTTGCAGCACTTAGCGTCTTGCAAATTAGCCGCTGCCGTCCGGAGGAACTGTGCTTTGACATTTAATACGGTGTTGGTAAGATTCAGACTGGCTATTACTGCCTGCCGGCAAGTGCGAACTCCTAAGCGAACAAAATCACTTCTTCGGAGAATTTTGCTTTGATGCAACAGGGAAGGACAGATGCATAAAATGTGAATTAAGGTTCCTTTTTCTGGCTGCATAGACGACATCTTGTGTCATAGAGTTCTGGGTGGAGCCATGCCAGGAGGGGAGCTTGCATATTCTACTCTCCCAGTCTTAGTGCCACTAACCTGCCCATTATCCACAGATGTATGTGCAGGTAATATAGTTCAGTTGTTTGCTAGAAGTGTAGGAGTTGATTATTGACCATGCATGGAAGTGCTTGCTCAGTGTAGCCATATCCTCTAGAATTAGCACTTAGCGATTTTGCCTATAATTTTATAATTTCTACTAGCTCTCTTATCCCAAAACATGAAGTATGTGAAATGCAACTGTAAATGTGTGAAATGTAAAGAGTTTATGTAATACCAAACTGTAACCTCCACTAGATGTACACAATCTTGTATTTCCTCCTAGCACCCTGCATCTTGTACAGCACTCCCTTGCTCTTTAGCCAACTCTGCGCCATTTAAGTACCAATATATGCATATAGTGAAGGACTGGGATTGATCATTTACTGTTTTATTCAAAGAAGTGACTTCAAATCCTGCGATCCCTATACCAGTTACTTCTGTACTGTGTAGATCGCAATAATCAACCAAGATATATATTTTTAAAACCATCATTTTATGACATTGCTATGATCTTAATGTTACGATTTCCTTTGTGCACAGCCTAAACCTCTCAATTCTTCCCTATGTATGGAATCAGCCCTTACTTTACACTCCCAACCCCTGCCGCCTAGCAATGGGCAGACTGTTCTCCTTGAGACAGATCAGTACATGGATGAAAACTACTTTCTGAAGCATTACACTACTAGAACATTTATGAATAAATAAGCATTAAGTTAAGTTTCATGAGATGGTGTGCAGCAGCACATTCAAGTGCACACAAGGGCTTCGGTGCCTATAAAAGTACCTATAATAGCACTAACTTCACATGCAAAGAATATTTATTTCCACAGCCATGCACCCTCAAATTGTGTGCTATCTTAAAAAGCATCCTCTATATTTCTAAAATTCAGCATGAAAACTGACAGTTACTCAACTGATTGTCACCTTTCCTTTTCTCTTTCAAGTGACCCTTTCCTTAATTCCATTCGTCCCATGCCACTACTCTCTGATCACAACCCATGTTTGTCTTAATCTTCAATAATGCATTTTTACAAGATGCCACAAAAACAGTTCAAAAACCACAACCTCTTCTTTCTTGAAAGTCATGCACCTGCAACCTAACAGTACCCAGTCTCCTCTAGAACACCAATCAACCCCACCAACCATCTGCATGAACATGCCTCCTCTTTTGGTGCAACTGATGGAGCAAGGTTTCATAAATGAAACTTGCTTGTATTCAATCCTCATCACAGTATTAATTTATTAAAACTTGTATTGTTAATACTAACCTTTGCATTCACGACACGAAAGGGAAGGAAGCTTGCCTATGTGTTTTACTAATGAATAACGCTTGTCTGTAATCTAAAATGGCCGCTATGCGCGGGAAAACTCAGTGCGCATGTCATAACCAGATCACATGGTGTAACGTCTTTCTTTGCTTGGGGGGACATTTCTGCTTCTGCGCAGTGTGTAGTAAAATGGCTGCTTGATGTTTTCACATGCTTCAGCTTGCTCTCATGTCATTACTAAATTGTCGTTTCCTAATGCTACTAACGCGGGATAGAATTTATAATTAAATGGGAATAGAGTAGAAAAAGTGGGCATTCAGTGAAACATTTTATTCTGTGATTTTAATATTTGCTTCTTGCACTTTTATTAGTTCGTAAACTTGGGCCTGGGTTGGTGACCTGAAACTCGAGAGGCAAATGGTTCTGCGCATGTGTCCTGTGTGCCTGCCAAATGAAGTCAATCTGGACGTCGTCCAAGGCCGCGACCCGATGGCCGAAGATGTTGTACTCTTGCCTTTCCTGTTTTATATTGATACATTGTCTATGAAAATTGGTGTACATTTGTCATGAGACGGGTGGGAAATAAAGCGAATGTATTAATTTGAAGGGGTGGGAATGTAAAGACAATAGGCTTTACAATTTAGGCCAAATCGATATGGTGCGACAATCCACCCCCTGTCCCTGTCCAATCAGAAGTAGTGGCCCCATATTTTAGCAACATTAAGGGGAGGTACATGGGCGTAGAGGGGTATAATGGATATAGAATTAGCTAATTAGTTTAGCTTCTAGCTCAGACCGCAGAGTGCGCACAGAAGACTAGCGCTCTTAGCTCCAGACTGCCAAGCTGATCGATTGCAGACCGAATCCCTGTCCAGAAGAGGTCCTGAGGAGGGGGCGGCGGAGTCCATTAGAAGGGAGAATCGAGGAGAAGCCGAGTATCAGAGAGGGGGAACGACGCAGGCGTCGTTGTAGAGAGGTCACTGGTCCTGTCCTGATCCTGGAGGAGGCCTTTGCTCTTCATCCTTCCTGGGTCCTATTCTTTCCAACTCCTTGGCCAAGGGGTTTGGTTCTCGCACTTAGGTAAATATAATGCAACCTTTAGTTGTGCTGCTGTCTCTATTCTCTCCTTTTCCTTAAACACCGTCATTTATTAGCAATAATTATTCTATGCTTCATCTTGGGTATTTCGATTAAGTACCATGTGTTTTCTGTAATTTACTCTGCTAAATCTTTAGATAAACATTTTAAAACTTCCTGACTCAGTGGTTATTTCAGGATTACGTACTATAATGAATGTCACTCATTTTAAACTTCCCAATTAGCAAAGGATTCATTGGTTAGTCATTACTCTTCATTCAGAAGGTAATTGGTAGCAGGGATTTTGAAAAAGAGTAACAACTGATAAAACCCAGCGTAAGTATTAGCGTAGTATGAATGTATGGGCCCAAGTGAGTGTTTTGTGTATGAATGCTGTTTGCTAATATCGCGCTGGATCACAACTAATCATCACACTAAACTCGTTTTTATTTAATCTACCACAAAGAAACTGGAGTGAATGCGTGGAATGGTTTGCTTGAGTGCACAAAACTAATTCCTATAATCCACAATAACCAATGACACTGGATTATGCACTAACATTGGGTTTCAGAGCAGCATGCTGTTCCGCTTAAAGCACTTCAATGCCTCATGAGGGACAGTAAGCACCATATAAAAAAAATTACAAAATTATTTTGCCAAGACAATCTTTTGTTTCAAAGTGGCAATTGCCTCGCTACAAAGTAGACAGCCTTGCCCAGCCACTCTATTCGTAGGGAGTGACGAAATACATTTTCTTAACCTTTGTGGGCAAAGAGCCTTGTATGCGGTCTTATGAGAGCTGGATACATGGTCTTTATCCTCTACTCACGATTGGGAAATGCGAGAAAGGGGTTGTAACACCGCACAACCAGTGTTTTTCTTTTGATAACTTTATTTTCAACAACTGCTCGATAATGCTTACCAATAAAATAAACACATGGCCTAGGTACATTGGCCTAAGTAAAGGCACTTGCATGCATCGTCAGGGGTAGTAAGTGTTATATACATGCAATTACAACTACATTAGGCGGGATAAACATGACAGAAGAATGTTTTGAAGGGGGTACGTTGACGGTCTGGCTTAAGTAGACTTAGTTTACTGTAGAGCAGTACACAAGTCTGAGATGTATTGAAAAAAAAATGTACAAAAAAAATGTGCTGAGCTCTGATCGACCTGATTAAGCGGAGTCCAAATCTTGGCCTTCAGATGTGAAAGTAACAGCCCTCCTTTGATTGGAAAAGAAGCGCATCAGGGGCCCTCAAGAAACAGTAATATTATCAACATACATTGAGTGCTCTCACTTTAGTTAGGATGAGTTAAGTATTGTGAAAATAAATGTCTAGAATTCATGGTGGACACACTATTTATTATATACAAATTATCATAAGACAGAGTGAGCTTAAGTTATTCCTTCCTGGAGGGAACTACAGAACAAAGACTGATTGGTGCCCCAGTAGCTTGATCGCAAAGAAGGAAGGAAATTAAAGCACATTTTGGACATATTTGGCATTAGTACACTAGAGATACAAGATGATCAGAGCTAACATGGTCCGCAGCCTCACGCCTTGGAGCGGCTGTGCTGGGTCACTCACATTAACAGCAGTTACACTGCCACATGTGACAGGAATGCCGGGCCGAGCCATCTTTTGCCAGCAAGCTGCTGCCAAGGACCTGGCAGTGATCCTGTACTCAGTTTCTGCAGACAATTGGAATTGCGGTCCAACAAATAAGAAGGCTATGGAATTCGGCGTTTTTTATTTTGTGTATCTAGAACAAAACTTCTGCTGCAAGCATAAGGCAGAATAGCTCCCCGTGAGCATGAAACAGCAGCTGTTAGTGCCATACAAATGCTCCACGAAAAATCTACAGCAGCAGTCCACACCGCTGCATACAGCAAAAAATTTTAATACAGCCTTCTGCAAAGAAACTACGCACAACCGTCTTAAACATATGGCTCTATGCTCTGTTATCATCTACTGAGGCATTTTTAGGTCTAGCCTAGGCAGCACATGCGCGGTCTCTTCGAGACAAGCTGTATCTACTCTGTGGGCTTAGAGCCCGCCCATCGCTTTTAATTTGTTGCTTTGCGTGTCCTTCGTAAAGGCTTGCTTCTATGTGGTCAATGTTTGTTATATGTCCCTCCTTTTTGTGTGTCGACCCCTCCTATGACGCATTGCCCAATTACTTGTAGTGTTGCCCTTTTATGCGTGTAGGTTTGCTTAAGCACACTAAATTTTTCTTTTGTTTCTGCCCGTGTTTTCAAAATGTCCGCTTTTCTTCCTGTACATGTTTACCCAACAGTAGTTCAGAAACGATTGCCATAGTGCTAATAAACTTACGCATCGGCATTTGTCATTTTGTGTCTGTTCCATATTTTGTTTTCAATCTGCATTTTTTGGGTTTCGCCATTGTTTTATTTTGTTTACGACAGGCCGAGACTCAAACCTGGTTCGCCAGTTCCAAAGTCGGCAGCTCTGGATGTTACGCCACATCCTCTCAGACCGAGATCAGATGCTGGTTTTTTTCTGATTTCAAAGTGATTGATTAAATGCCAGTGTCACTGGCGCTCGGGGTGCATTGCTGCTTAGTTTACATTCTTCAAGCCCGGAAATCTTTTCCCACCTCCCTTCTCATCTAAACTTGTCAATGTTTTCGAGTAGTGCTTTGGTCCCGGGTTACCTACTACTTCTGGGCGATTTCAGTTTCTGCACATTAGAGAGCAGAGGTTCAGAATTGCTAACTTGAAAAGCAAACTTGTTTTGCGGACCGTATTCATTTTGGATACAGTTCTCGTAATCACAGTGCTTCTTAACAGGTTGTGCTGTCCCTGGGTATAACCTTTGCCACTGATTGGTCAACAGCTTGTAAAGCTCTCCTGTTACTGGATGACTAGCGCTCAGTTTCTAGTAGAGGCTTGTTGGATTTACATCTGCATTACTGCTCTTTGTCAGGATCTTTGCCTTATGTCATTCATCTGTGTGAGGTAACTGGCTTATGTTATGGAATGTGGGGATGCTGGGGAATCAGTTCAGTCAAGTTGGTTGATGCAGTTGGAGGGTACTGTGCTGTAAGGAATAAAGATACTATCTTGAATCTACTTTCTGGCGTTTATGTGAATTTAACAAGTGGCGACGAGCTGCAGCAACACCTGATACCCCTTTCACTAATACAGCACAGGAGCGGTGTTGTCCCCTACCGAACCCAAAGTTCTTCTCTACAAGGGATTATTTGGAACTGCACTGTGTGTCTTCTCGGTTCCAAAATTTGGATGAGCTGTATTGGTCACTGGTACTGTATTTTACTTTTATTTTCACCAAGAGAGCGCTGTTACATGTGCTGACTGGAGCGTGTGAGGGCAGTTTAACTTTATGCGGCGGCTGTTTATTCAAGGAGACTGTGCCTTTTCCTCATGTGTGTGTCTATGAAGTTCCATGCTTGATCGAGCGGTTTCCCGCTGATTTTTTACAACTTTACACAGTTTTGCAATGCTATTTTGACGTTATGTTGGAGCCACGACCGTTTCTATAATTTTTCAAATTACCCCTCGTGCGCTGGCTCTCTTTCACGTGCTGGGCGCATGTCATTGCATTGTGACCGGAGGAAAGAGGGGCTCTTCCTTTCCGTTCGTCTGTGGAGTACTCCGTCTTCTACACTCCACAACGACGCGCCTCCTTCTGGCATTGTTCTCGGAGAAAGCAGTGAGGTCATCACGCTCTGCCTGCGCTCAGAGTGAAGACTAGTGCGCGTCCTGCATTGTTCTGGTGTTCTTTAGGATTTCCTGTCACGGTCATCACGCTCTACCTGCGATTCACAGGAAGACTGGAGCGCGTCCCGAATGCAGTCTTTTGGTTGTTTCCTTCAAACCTGTGAGTTCATTGTGTTCACTACGCGTTTCTTCTACACCAGAGCGCATGGTGGTTCAGTGATTTGCACACTTGCAAGATGCAGATCGTTTCTGTGATTTGCACACATACGAAGTGCAGATTGTTTCAGTGATCTGCACACTTGTCTGGTGCAGATTGTTTCAGTGATTTGCACACTTCTGAGGTGCGGATCGTTTCAGTGATTTGCACACTTGTTTTGTGCAGATTCTTACAGTGATTTGCACACTACTTCAAGTAGAGTTTGTGTTTCCACAGTTTATGCAGTAATCAGTGATTTGTACTCCCTTATTTATGCATATTCTCACAGTGATTTGTACACCACGTTAACTAAAGATTGTGGTTTTGTGTCATTCATCCTCAATCATGCAGTTTGAGCCTCCAACTAAGTTTCTGCAGAACAAGGGGGGTCCACCCATTCCCTGGATGCTTTGGAAAGAAGTGTTTTTGACATATATGAAGGCTATTGATAATGATGATATGTCTAATGAGCGCAAGAAAAATATCCTCCTGCGTTGTTTGGGTTCAGAAGGACAGTTTATCTTTCGTACTCTACCACAGATTCCTATGGAGCGGGAGGGTGATGACGAGGAAGTTAATGTTTTTCAGGAGGCACTGTTCAGGTTGGAGAATAGGTTCAAACTGACAGCTAGTGTGGGTTTGAACCGGTTCAAGTTTTACACCAGAGCACAAGGGAGTGAGGAGTGTTTTGATGCGTTTCTAACTGCGTTGAGGGGGTTATTGTTACATTGCAATTTCGGAGTGATAACTGATTAGATGATCAGTGATCAAATTATAGTGCATGTGAAAAGTAGGAAAGTGCAAGAACAATTGTGGGCCATGGGGGATCCAAAGCTGCAGGATGTGTTCGCCACGGCTAAGGCGTTGAAACAATCTGAAAAGTGGATGAAATCTGTGCATGCGTCAGAGAAAGTCAACAAAGATGACATTGATGTGGTTTGTGCAGTAGGTTCGGATGGTGCTTCTAAAATCCCGTGGGGGAGTGGTTAAGAAAAGGTATGAAGAATTAAATAGGACTACAGCTGACAGGGGCAACAGGTGGGAAGGAGAGAGATATATCAAGGATGACAGGTTTTCATGTTATCGCTGTGGTAGTGCGGCTCACATTGCTTCCTCACCTTGTTGTCCTGCTATTGGGAAAACATGTGTAAAGTGTGGCAGAATAGGACATTTTGCCAGGGTGTGTCGTGATTTGAGGAGAAGTAGTAATTTGGGTAATAAGAGTAAGGTATCGTACCTTGCAAGTGGAAGTGTGTGTGATGAAGGAAAGTTGGAACACGTAAGAGGTGTGTGAATGAATGTGAGGGAGTCAGAGGGGTGGTTGTGTCTATTTCTGATGGGGTAGCGGAGAATATGGAGGAGGAGGTTAAGAACTCCCCAAAGTGTGTTGTGAATATTAATGGTGTTGATTTAGAGCTGATGGAGGGTTCTGGGTCACCATGGACGATTATCACTACTGAATATTTCCTTCATATATTGGGACATGTATGGAGCGTGGAAGGTCTAAAACCTTCAGACATTATTGCCGAGAGTTTTAATGGGAGTGTTATTGACATTGTAGGCTATGTTGATACTGAAATCCTGTTTAAAGGAAGGGAAGCAGTTATAAAATTGTATGTGGCAACTAAGGGAGTGAATGTCCTTGGTTGGAAGGATCAGTGGAAGTTGGGAATAATTCTCAACCCAAGGAATCGGGAACCAGTTTTGATAATAGAAGAATGGAAAATTGATAGAGGTATTGTGGAAAGTTTCCCTGAAGTTTTCACGGAGAGGCTGGGAAAATTTGACGCTTATTCCCACAAAATCAAACTCAAATCGAATACTAAGCCAGTTATACAGAAGTTACGCAATGTGCCCATCAATGTGAGGGATGAGCTCAACAACATGGTGCTGGGAATGGTGAGTGAGGAAGTGATTGAAGAAATAGAGTCGTCCGAGTGGGTGTCTCCGATAGTTTTGGCACGTAAACCAGACAATTCTCCGAGACTCTGTGTAGACAAAACTGCTGCTATAAATCAGGCTTTTTAAAATATGCCATTAACAAAATGCCTCTGGAACTAAAGTAGCCCAAAAACTTCAACAAGCAACTGGCGAAATTATTAAAAAATAACTAGGATGAAAGGAGGTCCATTTCGCTTACCAGAAGCATGCATGACAACATGGGCCGTCTTTTCTAGGGGGGGGGGTAGTTTTTCAAGCCAATCATAGGATTTATGGACACCAAGGCTTTCCTATTGCTTTTCCCCATCTCCTAGCAATCATAAAACTAGCTTTCCGATTTTATCCTCTTAGCTTCACTTACTAAAGTTGGATAAAGTCTACAGGAAAGCAAAAGCACTTGGATTTTTCTCAGCACATTCGGGATCCAGGAGGCAAGAGTAACATTTGGGAATCTCCTGCACGATTTGGGTGTGTTGGCGTGTGCAGTTTTTGGTCGATGGCTGTTTGCCAGTATTGCAGCATCCCTGGCAATTGAGGCTATCTGAAGTTTCTTTGATCTTCAGTACAAGCAATAGGCAGTACCTTAAACATGAACATTGTTATGACTACAAGAGTGCGGATGTAGCACAGGCCACAACTGTGTATACCAAGCATATAAAGGGGTGTTAAGCGTGTTGTTGCTTTTCCAGCACTAATTGGGACATCCCAATGATTTGGGATTTGGGAGTGAAAGAGTCACTTTTACAGAGTCTACATTTTTTGATGAATCCTTTGGCTCCTCTGCTTTATAGAAGATAGTTAAGGCATAGGGCCGCATTTCAAAAACATTCTGTCAGTGCAGTTTTGCTTATATATTTGCCCTGATCACAGCAGAAAGCATTAGCAAAGCCAATAGGTCTTGCTTATGCAAGATCTATTGGGTTTGTCAGTTTGTGTAAAAAATATTACCAAAGACAATAGATCACGAGTAGGTGAGACCTATTGGATCTGCCAATGCTTGTTTCTTTTGCCGCTTCTACTTGTAACAGAGGCCCTTGCCCTCCCCTTCCTTTGTCTATTCCTTCTTTTGCAACCATTATCCCAGGTTATTTGTGAGTCATGCCCACTACTCCTCATTTCTCACATGGTTTCTTTCCCAGGAGAAATATCATCTGGATTGTGTACAGTCAGAAAAACATCGACAAACAGGTAGATAAAATAATCTGGCTATTATTATGTTTGTCACAAGCTTTCCAGAGAAATGTTCACTTGTTACTCGTAAGACACCCAGACTGGTTACATACTCCCTGTTGCGCAATGATGTCATTTAGCCATACTTATTCATTTTAAAACATATTTTACCACACTTTGTGGCATCGCGCAGTGCAGCCACAAAACAGGCAGGAACTGGCATCTGTGGTTTCTAGAGAGTGGCAAATGTTAGGCTGCCAGTGGAACACAGTGTATCTCGGGGGCCTAAGCAGGCTGCCCGGAGAACAGGAGAGAATTCCAGATCATTTGTCTCACCTAAAGTACAACACAACACCAACAGACTTAAATCTCCCACCCACAGAAACCATTCCCAAAGTAAGTCAATACCATTGCTGTTTTTTATGTGATGGTTCTTCTCATCAGATTTCAAGGAAACTTCTGAGGCGGAAGAATACTAGCAACCCACAAAATGATTTGTGTTAACTCTATTGTCATTATGCATCTTGTGTTGTCTGTTTGGGACGTCTAGCACAGTTCACATACATATTGGTACTAGGGGTGAAGGGTGAAGACAGCATAGCTGGATGGTTGCATGCATTGCCAGTTTTAATGGAAAGAGATTTGTACGAAGTATAATTAAAAACTGTATTAGTCAGCCCGCCCCATTAAAATACAAACAAAAATGCTAAAACCACATTTTACAATATGAAAAACAATTGCCAGGTCAATATCTTACATTGCATGTTAACTCTAAATTTCTTTAAAGCTTCCTTGACACAACTTTATATTGCACACATGGTGTCTGTTAATTCCATCAACCAGGAAAACTTTGTGTGTGGTAGTGATTTACTATTTCAATAAAATGGGTCTTATATTTTACTTTTTAAGGTTATCATAACGATGACCTAGCAGAAGTGCACTCATTTTTAAAAGCCACCCAGAATGTCTATAAAAAATGTTTCCTGCAAATACTTGCAATTCCACAACTTCAATCCTTTTTCTGAACACAACTTCAAAGGCCTTTACCATCTAAATATTTAACTAGCCACCACTTCTGATGCTCATAATAAGCTGCACTCTGATGGATGTAGCATTCCCTACCATTATACAGTGAAGCTAAGAGGACACCAATGGAAAATCTAGATTTGCTACAGTTACAAACAGGAATTGTAACTTTAGAAAACTCAGTCTCTGCCCTACTTCCAATAAAAAGTTAACTATTGGTCTGCAATAGATCAAAAAGTAAAAAAAGGTTCGGTTGCCCAAGCGTGCTATACATCTTTTAATATTGGTCACTGCAAATGGCTTCAAAGATGCACAGTGTGATCAAGTAGCACATAGACCAAGCAGGAAGAGAAACGAATGCTACTTGCTTATTTCAGCAAGACAGTTTCCAGTGCAGCTCTGGACGTCAGATGAAAACATGCACCACAGATCACGGACTCCTACATATCTTACCATCGGTTTGCTTACCCATTGCACACAGGAAGTGGTTGAGTGCTTGGCAGGGTGGGCTGGGCGTCTGTGTGGATTTGTCACAGCTCAAAGGCACGGGGCTGCGGTCCGTTTCAGAGCAATAGCCACTAGAAGAGTTTGAGAGCACAGAAGATCCCCTCATGAACATGAACAGTGGTGATCTCGTGGCAAACGGACCGGGACTGCTCGGTGGCCCTGGCGGACTGAACGGGTCACCAGAGCCCAGAACATTACCTGGGGGCAGGTTCTGTAACGAGGGCGGGGCCACCGATGCCAGTCGCCGCGACCTCGGAGGTGGTCGGTGGGGGTCCCTTTCTCCACTTTCACACACAGACTTTAAATCCGATGGTGGCTTTGCCATTTGGTCGAATATTCTGTAAAGCAAAGGTGTTGCGTCAGATATCATTTGAAAAGAAACAAGACTCAAATGTTTGCCATAAAAACATAACAGGAAACACAAACAGTTCCTCGGGCTGGCCCAAAATAGGCCCATGAGCTTTCCTACAACACATTCCGCTCCCACACATTTATAAGATTTACAGACCGGGCTTGTGGGGAGGCGAACATCCATTACTTTATTGCGGCTGTCGCTTTAAAGGGGCTGGTAACGGACAGACACTACAGGCCTCATTTCACATTGATCATGCAAAAAGTGTTGAAAAAATATGTCTGTTGGATTTTCATAATTAGAAGCAAATGCCTTTTATTCTCAGATCGTTAAAAAACGAGGAACTGCCTCTCTAATTCTAAAGTGTTATAAAGTAGAAGTCAAACCTGCAGATCACAGGCTGTGACCCGACAAAAGTCTGACCTCACCATACACACTGTCAAATACATGAATGTGATGATTATAAAGCGCTGTTTACCAGTTGGTTGCACTGTACGCCAGCAAGAAAAAAATGACAGAGCAAGCTGCTAGAGAACAAAAGCGCCAGACAGAATACTATTCAAAAAAGCTGTACAAAAGCGAGGGCATTTCACTCTTCTGAGAAGGCACAAACAATTACTGGTTTCCTGAAAACAACGGAGCTACGAATATGGCTGGGGCCATTCTGCAGTACCACGGAAACGCCAGAGTGCCTGGGCCGGCTGCAAACCTCTCGACCGCCGCAGGCTTGGGTTTTCCAGTTACAAGTTTCAGACAAATTAACAAGTCTGGCTGGACGGTCAGGAAGAGGCAGCCAGATGCAGTGCTTGAGTGGAGACGTATAGTAGCGCAGCACACGCTCGATACACTTCCTTACAGCGCGATGATGCTGTTAACCCTTCACGACATCCTTAACTCCATTGACATAAATTACAATGTTATATTCCAGGCGTCAAATGAGCAGTCCCTCAGTCCTAAACATCCATCGCAGGAGGGAAAAAGAGCCCTGTTACTCTGAATAAAAACGGCGAGTAAAGTACATCATGTCTGTGTAAATGCTGCACACACACTAATGTATGTTCATGTTCGCTCATCTAAAGCGGTTTGAACAACCTCAGACCGTCACATGGAAGGTTAGTCCATGAAAGAAGGAAGCCAGATCATTTAAATGCCTTAACACCCAAGCTGCCCCTCTCCAACCTTCAAAAACTGCATCGAATCTATCCCCAGTTCCCTGGCCTTCCTCGCCACAGGCATTATATGTGAAATTGAAGAGACTGAACAACCAACCAAGCGCCTAGAAGATCAGACTAGCACCAAAAACAAGAGACTGGCACTTAAACCTGGATCGATAAACCCAAGCACGTAGGCAAACAATGGAACATCCATGGATAAATCATTCACTTACACCCACAACAACCACACATACGACCACACCAAAACTGGTTGGTGGATCGTTTTCCCTAGAGAGAAAAAACACCGGCTAACCCGCTGCTGAAAAAAACTCAAAGGGCAGCGCAAACACGCCACCCCGCGAAAAACACTTGGGCAAGGGGGCAACTGAGATAGTAAGGAGAAAAGCAAGACGGAGAAGGATTCCAGCAAGCAGAGAAAAGACTTTGCACACACCATGCATCAGCCGCACATCACTGACTCAAAATATACCAACACCATTATAGCCATGCGCACCGAGACACACTGTTTGTAGACAGTGGACAAGCCTAAACTCCCCTCCCAACAATGAAAACATCCTAGTCTGGGACAACCCACTGTTTGGCCATACTGCGCAAGGACTCCAGTTCTATGAGAAAATATACCTCTGGAACAGCACAACTCTGGGCCATAAGCATGCAAAGCAAGAAACAGAGCTGTTAAAGCGTGGAGAGCAGCGAATTGCATATTCTACAGCAACACATACTGTGACAGTCACAGGTCATGAAAATCACATATTAATCCACGTGTCCTATGTCCTTTGCGTGTATCTTGCCACTGTTCTATTTTGCAAAGGAGGGGCGGTGATTCAAAGTGGAGAGGAGAGACAGATATTCCCGAGAGGAAAAGAAAGCGATTCCTGTAGGGAAGCTCGAAGGGTCAGTTATAGTGGCGAGTCAGTAATCCAGGGGAGGAGAAAGGGGGCCTGGGGATGAGGGAGCGTCTCCTAAAAATGCGGGAGGTGGGGGGACAGCTTCTAAAACGGAGATACAGTGTGAAGGAGTGTACCAATTCTTTATTCCCATAGAGGGGGGCCTCGTGATTGCCAAGGGGGATCGGTATGAGAGCAGGAATTGCCGAGGGTGATTAATACATGTAGCGCAATAGTCAAGACACCTCTTCTTGTAAAGTTTCAACCCTCACTTTAATTTATAAATAAAAAAAAAAACATCCGTTACAACAAGATGAGAGCTACTTTCTTAGATCATGGAATTAACTGCTGACCATGAGCGGTGAATCCAAGGGGGTGCTGACTTCCAGAAGGCAGCAGAGAGTTCAGTGAGTCCGATCATGAAAGTGTAGGGGGAGGGTAGAACCAATCACTGGGAGCAATGATTCCGGCGGGCGGAAAGTGATTCTTGGTTGAAGGGAAAGAAATTCCTGGAGGTACAGCGACTCCCGAGGGTTGGTGTTCAGTATTCTGCAAGGCCCCTCCCACTAGCCTCCCTCAGTAAATTTGCTGAGACAGCAGCTCCGGGTCTCCGCGAAGTCGGTGTTCATGGCAGAAGTAGAGTACTGAAAACCCGGCCTGGGCAGACTCTCGAACAATGGAGCGCGCACCTCACGCAGCAAGCGTCCCGTGCTCCACTGTGTCCCGTAAAGATAAGACGCAACTTACGTTTCCAACTCACGAGCCCATCGCACGAGACACAACAAGAAAAAGCCGCCTCCCGAGGCGCGAGACAGAAACAATAACAAGCTACAGGAAGCGGCGCGTGAGGACAGCTCTCATCGGAGGTAGGTAGGGGCTCTCGACCAGCAGTGACGTCCACACAGCTCAACCAATCGACGTCAACTGGCAGGAACCTTACACGACCGGCCGTGCCTGCAATTGGTCCTAGCTGTTCGTTGCAACTGTCAGGAGGTGGGACCAGTAAAATTTCTTGGTCAATCGGAGCAGTCACCGTCGGGCAGTCGCCCCGCCTCCCCCGCTTTCTGGTTTCGCTGGAGCCCATTGTTTACAAACTGTCCTCACACGCACTTGGCTGAGGAGTCGCGCGAGAGTCAAGTCCTAGTTTGTTTCCAGTAACCGGCCGCGCTAAATGTTCAGGGAGGAGGGAAATGGGGGACACCAAAAAAGGACGCCGAATTGGGCTACGGGAGGCGACGTTAAACGCTGATAGGACAAATGTGAATCATAGCTGTTGCTCTGCAGAAAAGTCGCGTGGAAGGGGCAATTCTTGGAGTGGAAGCGATAATAAAAACAAATGTAGGTTACATAAGGGAACTGCAAAAAGTGTAAAATAACCCGGGTACAACTTCCTAATCGGATTTTCTAGGCTCAAATGTTCCGTTTGCCTGTGGACAAAAGAGCAGTCAGTGAACACAAAAGCGGTTCTCGACATCTCGCTAGTACAGTCTCACAACCAATATAAAACACTGCAAGGTGGGTGATACATTTTCACGAACATAGCACAGGTCCCTAGAGCTCTTGCGGTGCAGGGGGTCCCTAACTATTCTGGGGGCCCTCAATCCTTCAGCACCAACCTTCAGCCAAAGACCAATGAATATCTGTGAGATATTCTAAGGTGCCACACCTCACATTCTGCGAGGGGGGGCATCATTTTGCATTATGCCACTGGAGATTCGGTACATTGAACGTGATCTTATAGCCTTATTGCCCGTCATAGCGGGCTCTACCAGCCATTAAAGGCCTGCTCCAGAATGAAAGGCCTGAGCTGAAGGCGGGGTCTTTTAACAAGACAGCAGGCCTTTAATGGCCGGTAGAGCCTGCTATGAAGGGCTCTAAGGCTATTAGAACATTCCGTCCCCGGAGGGCAGACTGTTCTAATTAGTAAAACAAAGGCCTCACAGAGCACGAGGGGATGGAAATCTGCCCCCCCCCCCCTCCGTGAGGCCTTTGTTCACAGCAACAGCTGTGAAAGGAAAACATTGGAATGTTGAAACCCTGGGCTTCTACCAGCCAGTAGAAGCCTGGAGCACTCCATTGTCTTCAATGGAGTGCCCAACATTCCAATGTTCTAATATCTCAATAACTACTTTAAAGAAGTATTCACACAGACATTTGCTCCATATAGAAAGAAGAGTAAGACAATACACATTTGACACCCATGGTGTGTGGCTTGAAAGCACTGCGTTAACTTTTTCGAGAGGGCAGTTATTGGAAAATATTAGACAACCAGTTAAACTTCCCACAAAGACCAGCCCTATACTGGGGGCAGTTCATTAAACTAGCACAAGATCTATGTAGAAAAAAAGGAGCTTCTAAACTTTTTATTTGAGTCTAAATTGCCGTCTGCCTGAGCTGTTTTTTGTGGAAGACCTACTAACACATTAAATGGACTTTTGGGTAGCACCTTCCTCATGCTTGGAAGACTTTCATATGTTTCTCACTTGCCCGCTCCCCCTATAATAGATTTCCACCCTATTCTGGGGTTTGCGCTAGCTCAGGAGCATTTTGGTTTTACTGTGTTTTGATTGGATAGTTGATATCATTTCGGTGCTGATGTCAGACTTTGTATTTCAGTGAATATGAGTGATTAATTTCTCTCCCTATCTCTCCTTGCTCCATCTTTCCTCCTCTCTTTATAAAAAGCCAAGCGTCCCAGAACTTATCTCCCAGCCCCCTGCATGAATGTATGTATGGAGTATTTCTATAGCATGAACCTAGCTAAAAGGCAGCAAAGTGTTGTTCAAACTTGAGGGCAAGCTTAAAGTCAACCAGTAGTAGGAGAGGAAGCTGAACTGTGGATGGTTAATGCACTGTGATGTATTGTTCTTCAAAGAGGTGCGCCTTTAACTCTTTCCTCAATTGGAGCAGTGTTGCAGCAGTGTTGATAGAAAAGCCCTGCTGTCTTGCTTCTTTTTTTTCTTTTTATACTTCTTAGTGTGCAGTTTGATGGTGCCCTGGCTATGGGTGTGCTGAGAACCACCAGAGATGGTTAGCTTGTCTGCAAGATAAGTAGTGATGCTGGTCATGGTGGCTATGTAAATGACAGATGGTTTTGAAGGTGGTGTGAGCCAGCAAGTGAAGTCAATGAAGTAGCAGTCATGCAGCAGCAAGTGGAAATTTTTAAATATTTAAGTATTTTAAGATGGCCGGTGTAGACCTATGCACACTAGCTTATGCGTTAAGAAAATCCATTCAAGAATTGACTCCACAGATGCATACACATCCATGTTGGTATTTTTTAATAGATTTCCTTAAACCTTACGAAAATCCATTCAAACATAAACAGTAAGCAGACTTTTGGGGCGCTGGGCCGTGGGCACGGACAAGCATTGTCAATTACAAGGATTAATTATTGATGTTTATTCTAAGTAAGTGTCTGTAGCAGGAAAATGAAGCAGAGGGTACAGTTGGCAGATGTGTCCAGTGGTCAGGAGCAGGTTTTCTTAACTTCAATACCCGCGAACTAGCAAGGCTGTTAACTGTGCTTTCTAGCCAAGCTTCCTATTGCATATTGGACGTTAACCCAGGGCTATATTTGTCGTTACATACCTCCTCCACGTTAAGGTTTTAACCACATGGGAATTAATGTGCACTAGAAGGTAACACTCAGGACCAGCCTTGGGCATGGGCGAGCTGGGCCTAGGCCGCCAAATATTCCTAGGGCGCAGCAGGGAGCTACTTGACTTAATCGCATGCAAATAGCAGTTCGTCCATCCCACTTGATCAGTTGCAATTGCCAAATAAAACCCACGCACGCCAACTCAGTGATCATTCAAAAAGTGAAAAACAAAACAGCTTAGCGCCTAAACTTCCTGAAACAAGTCCATTAAAATGTAGGAAGTGCAAGTGTGTTTCATTCCAATGCCCATTTACGCGCCCTCTAGCCGTGTGTATTTGTTTTCTAGACAGCTTCGACCTTCGTACAGAAACCTGCCGGAGATGTCGAAATCCCTTGCTGCCCTCTTGTGTACACTCTCGGATCAGCCGCCTGCACTCACTGTGAAACTACTTCGAGTTTCTTATGAAGCAGTTTATCGCTCCCAGCCTGCAGGGTTGCCTTTGTCCCCCACGCACAAACTGTTTGGGGACTTGAAGACCTACTACGCCTGCACCCCCCAAGCTCATGTCTGGATTTTGCTTACCCGTTGCTACGTGAGCAACGAGAGAGTGAGTGTGTGTGTGATTTTTGTGGCGGGGGATTGAAAACGTAGCCCCTTGTATCAGGCCCTTCAAGAGTCGGGCGTCGTTTTAGTGTGCTGTCTTCTAAAATTCCAGGACTGTCGTCGCAAAGGTCTTCAGCGAACCCTAGAGACCGGGTAAAAATGGCCATAAATACCTCCCCCCGCCCCCCCTCCACACACACAAAATACTATCCACAGTTAATTCCGCGCACCGCTAAAGCTAGTCGCACTTTCTACTGCTGCCAAGTTTCAAGCGGGACTAGTTAAGCCGGTCCCGTTTTTTTCTTAGAAATCAGGAACGTGTCGCCTTATTGAACCTAGTATAAAACCGTACGACTACATGTTACAGAATTCTAAGAAAAAAAATGGGGCTGAATAACTAGTCACGGGTGAACCATGGTCATGACATGACTCTCAAGCTTGTTCTCCCGACTATATTTTAAAGGAGATAAGACGTCCATTGACTAATAGCAAGAATACCTTTACGAGTATATGTTCCAACCTGCTACAGTCGCGTCACGTGGCTTTCATTTAAGGTGCTGTGCATTCTGGGATATGTCGTCCTTGTTTGCTATAACTGGACTGCATTACATCTTATAACGGTTGGTACTATAAAAGCCGGTGATGGACACGTGGTGTACTGCCAACCTAGCGAACTATGGTACCTCAAGTGGTTCTGTCTACCCATACATATGTTGTGAGGAGTGGCCTGAAATGTGTTCTAATGGCATTGTTGCCGACGTTGATTTTTTTAAACCACGTTTCACATTTGACTGCTGGAAATCGTTCTATTCTTGGGCAATCACTTAACCTGCCAGTGCCTACAACTGCAGATATGCCCCCAAAAATATGTAATTGAAATGTGCATAGCGCCGCTTGCACGTAAAGCGCTCCGTTGCTCTCCACGTAGGTTCATTGTTTATACATTCTAGTACACGCCAGTGCCCTCGCCCTGGCCGGTATTGAACCACGAAACAACTCATCTGTTGCTCTTTGCAGTAATTCCGAAAGTCGCGAACGTCACAAATGTAACACTACAGACAAAAAACAAAACTGTTTCACATAAGGCGGGTGCTGCCGGGGCTTCCACTCTATGCGAGAACAGTGACGCTGTGTGATAAATAACACGCTCCTGTCATTATTACGACTTATTCAAGGCTGCGCGAGAAACAATGTAACACTTTGGGAAACACCGTACCATCGGGACAGATGTATAGTGCCGCGGCAGGTGCACTCAAGTCAAAACACTGCCTATAGATGCCTGAAATGTACCATTTGTTCACGTTGGAAAATGTTTATCTGGTGAAAAAAAAAAAAAAAGAAGGAGTTAACCACTTTCGAGGTGCCATCTTTCGTATTTGTATTCCATCTAACTCACTGAAGTAACCAAAAGGACATACGTGGTGCGGTATGGGAAAGCACCACTCGTAAAAAAAATAGAGAATGCCATTTACAGCAGCGGACCTGTTGTCCGTTGTCTCGTGCTTTCCGATCACTTCTACAGTCTGTGCGAGCGTAGCTTGGAGCAAGTGTAATGTGCGTGGGTCTGAGGGTGAAAGCCACTGATATCGGGCCGAGGGTGCCCCAAGTCCTCGTAAGCCGACCCGTGAATGCATGCTGTTAACGCCTTCCCCATTGTATTTTTCAGAGAAGGTGTTTTTTTTTTTTGTTGCAGATTTAGATAACGCGAACTCGACCCGAAGGTATTGGAGCGCTTTACATGAGCACCCGTTAAGTTACACAAGGACACATTCATGTTTTTGGTGGGCACGGGGAGAGTAAGTAATTTGCCCAGAATCACAGGATGTGGACGCGACCCCGAAGCTCGAACCTTGGTTTCCAGCTCCAAAGTCGACAATCTAGCCGTAAGACCACATCCTCTCCCCGTGTAACTATTACCCGTTCCAACCAGGTACTCATTTCCTTGATGCAGAGCAGCATGCTGGGATCTGAACCTGCGACATTCAAGCAGCTCTCAGCAGTGAGTGCTTCACCCACCACTACGCATTTATTCAGCAGTTTTACATAGCGCGAACTCGACCCGTTACATTACACAAGTACACATTCCTTTTTTGTAGGGGGGTGGGGGGATTAAGTGATTGCCAGAATCACAAGATGTTGAGTAGACGAGACGACCAGAACCTGGTTCCCTAGCACCAAAGTCGGCGGCTCTGGCCCCTGCGCCACATCCTCGCCCATCACAACTCCTCTCCCAAACATTAACAAAATAACCCCAGCTGCCCAACATGGGCATGCACAGGAGAAAAGTACACGATATGGGGAAACAAACACATACCAGAAAACTCCATTTGTGACTGAGTGGTAAACAGAACCAGTGCTTAATTTGTGCCGGTGGTAACAGGTGGTGGGCACCGGTACTCATTTTTGGGGGACAGTGTAGACCCCAAAACAAGAGAAAGCTGGAATTCGAGCTGAAGAGAAATACTAGTAAACTGCGACTAAGTGATAAGAACCAGCACGAGTGAGAATAGACAGGAAGCGAAGGCGGTGAAAGAAAGACGCACAAGTTGGGATCAATAGCAGTTTGATATTCGGCAACCCCATGGGCGGGCTTCTACGAAACATCCTATTATGAATTTGTATTTTAATATAGCGCGAACCTGACCCTGAGAGTTAGAGCACTTTAAAACAGAACTAGACTACGTTACAGGTTAAAAGAGAACACAAGTTTGCGCGATCTGCCCAGCATCGCAGGATGTTGCCCCGAGACTCACGCCTGTTCCAAAGTTGGCAGCCCCTAGACAATGGAGCGCATCTCCTCTTCGCAGTTTATTTTTTAACCCATTCAGTAATGCCTCCCTTACCAGGCTTTGAACGTGCTTCCACGAGAGATGTTGTGGTAATAAATGCCTCTTCCTCAGCGGTGGGTATACTGTAAAAGTGTGTGTATATATATATATATATATATACACACACACACACACACTAGATACGTATAGATACATATCTTCACAGTTCCGCAGAGAGATCGCGTAAACATGGCAGCATGACTCATCTTCCCTCTGAAGACTGGAAATGGTGACTTAGCAGACGGTGGCAGGACCGGCGTCTGGCGGTCGGGTGCGTGCGTGCGGTCACTGCTGCCACAGAGAGGCGCTGCCCTGTCCAGACGCTGGGCCTGCAGGGCACAGGGCCGGCTCTGAAGCAAGCGCGCTCGCCCCGGCACTTGCCCTCTCCCACCACCGCTTCGGGCTGCGCAGGATACAAACACCGACAACAAAATTACAAAGCCTTAGCCGGCCCCCGTGAAGACAAGTCTGGAACTCTTTAACATGGGCGCCTGTGTCTGACCCCCTCACCTGCTGGCTGCTGCGGGGACCCCGGCGGGTCATGTCTGCTCCGCTGGGTGAGGCGGCCCCTTCTGCAGCCTGAGGGCGGGAGGAGCCCGGGCAGCGCCGCCTGGGGAGGAGGAGCCGCGCCGTGTCAGCAGAGGTCAGGGAGGCTGCAGACTTCGCCGGGCTCCCTCCGCCTGCTGTGGCCCCACCCACCCCCTGCGCAGTATCTGCTCCCACTCCAGGGTCTGCCTCTCCCTCCTCCTACGCCACAGCCCTATCCCTCGCTGGGACAGCCCTTCTGTCCACCTGCGCCACAGCCCTCGCTCCAGGACAGCCATGCCCACTCCCTCCACGTGACCTCGGCCCGTTCCTGGTACAGTGCCTACCACCTGCGCAACATCCCTGCCCACTCCCAGAGCAGTCCGGCCCATGCGCGTATCCGTGTTCCTTCTCATGCTAGCCTTGCCCACTCTACACTGCGCTCCTCCCCACCACAGGCAGCCCAATGCGCTATCCAAACTACCAAACCCCAGCACTGCCCACCGCTAGGGCAGCATGCGCAACGCCCCGCCCCTCTTTGCCCACTTCCAGAACCCAGTGGCGTAACGCAAAATGATGGGACCCCCCCTTTGCGGAATGTGATATGCTCCCAAATATCTCACAAATATTCATATTGTGTAAGCTGAATGGGACCCTCCTCAAGCCCCCGCCCCCCCACCGCAGGGGTTTCAGGGTCCTGTGTTATGCCCTTGCCCACCCCTGCACAGCAGCCTTTCCCACTACCCCTGCCCCGATCGCCTCGAGTCTTCCTTCCTGTACCTAGTTTGATGTAACAACAGACCCGCAGCCTCCTCAAGCCCACCAACCATCGGCTGTTAGTGACTAGACCACAGCCGGCCCCACCTGCCCACCCAGAGGCAGCAGCTCTGAAGTACAGCCCGCTAGGGTTACAGCTGCGTCACACCTGCCAACAGAGACCTCTCCAGGCAGAAGGGCCGTGGAGATGCCTTCGGGTCAACGGTGTAAACTCCTATAGTTGTCTGATTGCGGTTTCTAAAGAATGCAATTATATTCAAACACACGGAGGCATTTCATATTTAAGGAAGAGTGAGCATCGTTAAAAAAAACAAGCACTGGCAATTCCAGTAGGTCTGGGCTTTTTATAATTTGCTAAGCAATCCAAGCAGTGGTACATCAGGGGTGCTATTTCGTAGACAAAAGCCTCTCAAAACATGTAACACAACTTGGCAGTATGAGCTCTCGTAGTTTTGAGTGAAAATGAGCAACGTGTTGGTGCACGCTTTTAAAGCTTCTGCGACGTATTTTGTGTGTGATTTATAAAGCTGAAAACGCGCGTAGGTTATAGATATAACCCGAGTGTAGTAGGTAAGCAATTCATCCATCGCCCTGTTGAAAAGTTTGACATAAATTGTATTTCATGTGAAGGGAAAATATATTGGTTAAAAAAGAAACAGAATCTCACAATTTTTATGTCTACAGATGAGTGATTTGCACATTGGTGGGAAGGGAAGACACCCAACACATTATTATGCATTCACACGTATAACCACAAACCACGCATGACAAAATCAACACACGTTCTTAGAATCTGCGCCCCTATGGTGTGCTGTTCGGGGGGCACTCTGAATTTTGTCACAATATTTTCGAACCGTTTCTATACGTAAGCCTACCTGAGAAAATCCTGTTCAGGACGCTCCGTAGGCTGCTTGGAAGCTTTTTTCCTTTTTTCTTCTTTCATTGGTTTGTCATCAGAAAATACTGTTTTTTCAGCCAGGAGTATGGAATTTAGTTTGGTGCAAGGGCAACCATGCAATCACAATTTTAAGAGGGACACCGACGCAGTGGGTGGTGAATGCCAAGCCTGAAACATATTTTTCGCAATTCCTAAAGTTACCCCTGGACAGACATTAGCGGTAGTGGTCATGATGTCTGTTAAAATGAACACAGTTCCTGCAGGGTTTTTTGACGTTTGGGGACGCCAGCCTCTCATCCTGTTTGTCCCTCAGGCTTCTTCTGACAGCAATACTTTTCATGCCAAATTCTCTCAAGCCTGAAAAACGTAACTTTAAAGTATAGATATAGATTATATACATTTCTTGTGGATAATTATGGCAAATTGGTGCACGGATAGGTTACAGCGTACCTCTGGACGAGGTCTGGAAGTTAAGACAACAGAAATGTTTGTTCATGGCTTTACGGCTGCTGGGCTGAAGTCACGGGACGTGCTGTGCGTCAACACCTGAACCAGACCACGGAGACGGCAAAGTATGGCGCCATCTTAACCGCTGGGTTTAAGTTACGCAGTACTAAGCAGATGCCTAACGATACATTTCGCATCCTAGAGCAATCCTAAATAAAATGTTATTTCAGTTAATGTTTTAGTGGGCGTTGTCTTCTTTTTTTATATATATATGTAGCGCGAACTCGACCTCAAGGTATTGGAGCGCTTTTCATGAGCGTCACTTACATTATGCAAGGACTCATTAATTTTTTGGTAGGCACAGGGAGATTAAGTGATTTGCCCAGAATCACAAGATGTTGAGCCGACGCCGAAACTCGAACCTGGTTCCTCAGCTCCAAAGTCGGCTGCTATTTGTAAACCACTGTTTAGGTATAACTGAACATTTACATAATAGAATTTGCAAAACATTAAACCATATATTTTATTGTACAGACGAGATTGTGTGTGGTGGTGGGGGGGGGGTGTTCCCTGACAGCAGAAGGGGAGGACCAAACTATGCGGTAGGCATGACTAAATTATGCGGCAAGGGAAAAAAATTACCTGATGTGTATATTTATAAGTGTTGTCTGCGCGCAGTGTTGTTTGAATGTACTTTTATTTGTTAATTTTTACATAATATATATGTTTTCATTTATGTCAAGCGCTCTGATGTTGACAGTGAGATCACCCTCTCTTTTTAAAACTTCAAAATAATCTGAAATAATGCAGAAACGCATAACCTCGTGGCGGCGGTTTGAAAGCTGCCAGAGAGACAAGGACTAGCTCAGAAATAGTTAGTAAAAGTGAACTTTTTCAGTAAATACAAACATGCAGGGGTTTTGGGTCGGCCCTCTTTATCCATTGATCTGTCCCACTGTCATTCAGATTTTGCTCCCGCCCACTACAGCATACAGAGCCAGTCGGTTAGCCGAATTCGGCCACTGGCTGTATTGCAGTTCGAGTGATTTAGTTTTACCTGATGACAAGTACACCCCCCCCCCCAAAATAGTGCTCTTTAGTAAGGTTAGAGTGCCAAGATGAGGGGCTAAGTACTGTGCTGGTTCATTTGTTACTTTTTTAAAACTTTGAAATCATATACTTGCAACCTTTAGATTGTGCCATATTTACTTTTGTATTTTAATATTTTTAATCTATGCATTTTAATATTTTAAGTTCAATTGCATATGCTTCCTAAAAATAAAGAAACTAGAAATAACCACTGCGTGCTTGCCAAGGCTTGACCTATTGACTTTGCCAAGGCTTGTTGTTTTCGTTTCTAGTGGCTGAGGATTGTAGGCAGATGTGTCCGGTAGGAATGCTTCTGGGCAGAAGAGGTTTTGAGTCTGAATTCTTTAAGCTCCCAGTAGTCTCCCCGCCTGAGATGAGGAAAGCAGCTCTGACAGGTAAGGGTTTTTCCAGCTTAACGGGAGTAGCGACATAATTTAAAATGTATCTTAACTGCAATTGGATGCCAGTTAATGTTGTGAAGTGTAAGGTCGGTGACGTTAAATTTTTCAGAGGCAATGGCGAAAGGTGTGAGAAATTCTAACATTTCTGTATTTTTTTTCTTGTTTGATCATCTGCATTCTGATAACTTGAGGTCAGCTACCTGGGTGGGTCAGTGAGTTGAAATGTTTAGGAGTTCGAATCCCAGCAAGGGAAACTCAGCCTTTCATCCTTCTGGGATCTGTAAATTGAGCATTGTAATTCGATAATAGTAACACCTGTTGTACACTGCTTAAAAACGACACAAGCGCAATATACAAAACGGTATAAAAAACAAAGTATCTGGAAAAGGACGAGCAGAACTACTCGTACCATAATGCAATTGGAAAACAAGTCTGGGTTGGCTACTAACAACAGTTATAATTGCTCTTGCTTTTGTATAGCGCTTCAAACTAAGCGTAGCATCTGGCTTCTTGGCGCCAAACCAATATTAAATGTTAAGTTGTTGATACTTGTATAACGTTTACATCCATGATAACGACATCGTTGCGCCTACTCCACAGCCCCAAGCTGGATCAGAGGTAAGCCTCTTTGCTGCCACACCTTTCCGCTTTGCATTCTGGTACTTGTGGTCCTGTATTGTAATGGACACAAACACAACGACAAGCACCAGAATGCAAGTAGAACTAGATTAGCAACTGATGTCGGACACCGGGCAACGTGAGACTCAAGGAGTTTATGTTATGTTTAATATATTTGGTTTAATGAGATGCCGGGTCTGCTGCTGTGCATTGTTTGTTACATTGCTAGTAGCCGCAGGTGACTTGGAACGCGTGGATACCATCTAGGCACTCCGTAGTTCGCAACAGCGCGTGGCCTGGTGTGACGTCACTACCGGTTCCGTGCTGAGAGTCATTTGGTTCCTAGTGGTTCAAAGGCAACAGAAATATGAAAAGTGGTTTTACTTCCAAAATGTTGTAAATATTGCGCTCGTGCTTGTCGCTGGGATGATTCGTACTTTCCTTTACCTTCCCTGTTCCGCATTTTGTCAGTCTGTAAGGAGTGCCCAGAGAGTAAATGGTGTTTATGTCACACAGTAGGCGTTTAACAGCATTACATTAGGGCTTTCATATGCACACAAACCAAAGGTCCTTTATTGCAGATATCACAGCGAGCGTTGTCGTCCCTTGGTCGTGCTGCAGTGTAACCAAGTATTCAGTCCTGTCCCTAAGTAGCGGTGTGTAGATATCCAGAGGCAATACAAATCTGTGACGCAGTTTTTTTTCCAAGTAAATTTTGGCATCTTCCCGCGCAGGTTACAAATCGCCTGCAGATTTTGTACCCCTCCCAGGATTTCTAAAAGGGCTCTATTTAAGCCGTCGCTGCAGGTGGAGGGCCCCTAAACTCATTTTTGGGCTGAGACTTTTTGCATCCCCATGCTTTGATCTAGATAGAGCGAGAGAGTGAAATGCAGAAAACTGAGAAATAAGCACTTGGAGAATAATGCGAAAAGAGTGACCAACAGAGAAAGCAGTGGTGAAAAATGCACCTATAACCGCGAGATAAATAGACAGGAAGTGTAGGGATGTGGCAGAAATTACACATGACGTGGAAGCAGAACCAGGCAGCCTTGGTATTCAGCAACCCTGCCTTTCCGAAGTAGCTCCAAAGAAACAATTCTGACTCCCTGTAGTAATAATAGTTGTTATAATATTTTTAACTAATGTAAGGAAAAATCCCATCAGAAAGGAAAGGAGGTATGACAGGGGCCAGAGAAGGGGGCTGCTGTAAATATAGACTACCCCGCTAGAGACCCGCATTGAGGCATGCGCCATGATGGAGGCTCAGCTGAGGCACGCTGGGCTGGACACGGAGCACCTCACATAGAGTGACTCACACTGAATCACCGGCCGGGTCACATGATTGTGGCAGTCATGGGTGAGATCCGTGGGGCAACAATGCAATGGGGCACTTAACTGAGGTACGCGAGGGTGCAGAGCCCCTTGTGGCAGGACGCAGAGAGAAAGTGTATGGGGTGGGGAGAGCAGGAGACACTTTGTTATCAGGACTCACAAAGGGGGGGGGGGGGAGCCCAGGAGGGGAATGTGCGTGAGAGAGAGCCACTCACGTCCTAAATATATATCACTGAGGCTGCTCCGTAAAAATGCAGGATATATAACTTAAATACAACGAGCTCAGTTTAATTTTGTTCATTAGCTTGGAATTTAACTTGATAAACTGTGAAAAATATTTTCGTTTTCACTTCCGTAATTGTTACAGGTTATCCACAATTTTCTAAAAACACATTTCTGAATATTTTCCCATATTTAGAGACAATTCGACTGCATCTGCACATATTTATAACGCAGACTAAATGGCATCTCTCAAAATAACATGAGCGTTTCGAATTGCTGTATCTGGTTGTAAAATGGCGAGTCCACATTTGCCTGCCTTGATCTAAAGTAAAAAGTGTGTGGTGAATAAAAGACGCTAACAATTCATCTGGCGCACCCGAAATTCTTTGGCAGCGGAAAGCGCTGCCTCTCAACCGAAAGGCCCATTTATTTCTGAAACCTTGTCAGGCTACTGCCAATTATTAAATAAACCAGGGTTGTAAACAAACAGTTATGAAAGCGGAAATTCCGAGTAGAGGTGACTCAACGCAAAACATTAAAATATAGCGAGCGCTTTCAAATGCTGACTGGCGCCACGTATTCTGAGGTTCGGTGGGGACTGTAAACAGTACTTAATATGTAAAGTATTATTACGTGAAAGCGCCCACAGTATTTATTAGGCGCTCGCTGCTGGGGCTACCGAATTCCGGCGTCGCAGATAACCAGGACTGGTTCGTCTTGATGACGCATCATGACTCTTTCTTCCACCTCTCTACACTTCGCGTCTCTTTATTTTTACGCATATAGGTTCCCTTTTAATCTCTTCTTTCACCATATCCTACTGTTTTCCTGTCTTTGTATTCCCCATTCGCCCCTTCTCTCTTTGGATGAAGATCCTATTATAATAAATACATCCAGAACCGCCGATGCCCACCGCCTCCAGCCACTGGCGCAAATCAAGCACTGGTGTCTGTAAACAACGAGGGGCTTATTTACAAGCCCTTGCGCCACTTTTGCGTCATTTGTAACATGGAAAAAATGACGCAAAAGTGGCGCAAGGGGCTTGTAAATAAGCCCCAAGTGCCTTGTTACCCAACACAGCAGTACTCATTTTATTATCTGCAGGATGTAAGAATGAATCACCAGGATTGGAGCCAATTACCTGTACTGTGAACGGGATTCTCTGCAGCGCTCACGTGAATCCCCCTCACAATTTAATGATTACAGTAAAGGAAAGATTAAGAGTTGCTTGCTATCAAGGACAATGTACTCTGAGTTGAAAACCCAAAGAATATTGAAAAGGAGCGTAATTATATCAGAAAAAGTTTTTATATATATGCTCTGCAAACTCAAATTTTAACAACATAAGCCAGAATTCCAAAAATGAATCCAATACGTAGAATTTGACAAAATGAATCCCCCGGAGTCTTGCGAATATGTTCAGAGTCCAATTTTTATTTATGTTCAAGATAAACACATTTTTCAATCAGCCCAGCCAACGCGTTTCTTCCCTTTTAGGACTTCATCAGGGCTGCGAAATTAAAAAAGCAAACATACATCACTCATGTGTGTCATGCAATGATACTCAGATGGCGTAGTGCAAAATGCGCATACATATTACCACAATAAATACCTGTTGCTGCATACCCCTAAAGATTCCCTACCCAAACACAATATAAATTACTAATCTATGGTGTATATTTACAATTTGGATAATCGTTGTTGGAAAAAAGACAATTCTTTATGCACACAAGGATTTCCTTACTATTGCACAATACACCAATATAACATGATCACCTGCCTATATACAACCTAAAACCATTCACTAAAAAAGGATATACTATTCTCTTTAATCACTTTCAGCATGTTATCCATAACCGTTACTTAACAGCATAATCCAAAATTATCTAAAAGCTCATAATTACACAACTTATCCATCTAGCATGTGTCCAAATCACACTCACTTGGGTTTTCCATAAATTATCTATTGGCGTAAAGTGGAACTTCAGCTTCAATTTCGTTGATTGTTATCTATTTTTCTCCTGGGTGGTATAGTACCCCCATTTCATCTAAAATTTAAGAGAATATGACAAGATTCAGCTCACAGAAGAAACTTTTCTCTAAAATTGAATCTTGTTAAATAATCCTAGTAAAAGTACAATATTGGAATTCTCAAGTAGTGTCCATCTCCTCCTTTCTAATTAGGGATTGTATAATTTAGAAAGGGCCTGTCTTATTATGTTCCTATCCTCCAAATAAAATGCTTTCCTAAAAGACTACACAATAATATTTTTCTCTATCTTCTGATTTTCTTAGTGTAACCTAATTCGTCCCTTCCTCCCCAGTTCCCACCACAAGGCTACTGACCTGGCTTTTTCGTGTCCTAGAGCCGAATGCCACAGGAAAAGCGCATATAACCTGTGTTATCCGGTTAGGAGGATTTTAAAGCAACAAGTAACCAATCAATCATCAGCTTTCATTGTAATACCTCTCCTCGACCTAATTTGAATTCATTCGGCCAAGCTCATATCTCCTTGCATGATTCCGACACCGCTGTCTCCATTGCGGTCCGTCCGAATTATCCTTCCAAAGTTTATGTGTAAAATAATATATGATAAACTAGAGATCGCTCTACCCGTTATAAGGTTTTTCATATCCTAAACCTGCTCTTTTCCTTTACTTCACACGATCCGCCAATCTGGCATGGATATGGCAACAAAATGTTATAGATGTACGTCTGTTTTCCGGCAATGAGAGTATTCCTATCTGGTCTGTCCAGTGTTAACCAATAACAATGCAGTACAGCAAATTCAGAAACTGTCAAGCAGTGGCGACTCCGCCACTAAGTTGGAGGAGCGTCGCCCCACTGCTTTTAAACAGTGTAACAAAGGAAAAATAAAATGATCATAACTGAACGTTATTATCATTTTATTTGTTCCTGCAGCTGAGGCGGGTGGGACTGTTTTCGATGGCAGGGGAGGAGTGGTTTGCACACTCCTAAGTGCACATGACTGTTTGACCGTCCCTCTCTGGCTGGCCAAACAGTCATGCGCACTTTCCGTGTTCTCCACACAGGCTGCATTACAGCCTGTGTAGAGAACATGCCCAGGCTCATTGCATTGCAGCGTTGTTATTGGTTAGGGGAGCCTGGGTGCTTACCAATCACAACGCTGCATTGCAGCGTTGTGCTTGGTCAGGGGAGCCTGGGTGCTTCCTGGTTCCCGAGTCCTGACAGCGGAGAGACTCGCAGCGATATGGTATGTTTTTTCCTTTTATTTTATTTTTTTACCCCCCTACCCCGCCACCCCGATTCGTGCTGGCCGCCACTGCTGTCAAACCAACGCCGTATCACTGCATTACACTTCAAGAGAATTACCCAAGTGGGCAATTTTCCATTTTTGGAAGACGTGCGTACTTTCAGTACACATATCAATATACTGACTAAACCAATGCGCCAATTTCTTTCGACAAGTAATACTCATTTGTTGTTTACCACACAATCTACGCCCATCAGCTGACACCTTAGGAATTTTTCCCCTTTAAAGAGATCTGTTAAGTCGTACACATTGCAATTCCTCCCAATTACATTCCAATTGTGTATTACTTGTTGAAAGAAATCGGCCCATTGGTTTAGTGGGTATATTGATATGTGTAGCGAAGGTACGTACCTCATAGAAATTCAGCAGTTATAGTTATAGTTATCTCAAGTAACTATCACTCGTTCCCTAAGATAACTATAAATCGCGTCCCCACCATTCAGTTTTCTCATCAATAATTTCACTGCAACTGTTGCAGTAATATTATCAATGATGTCATAGAAGATGTCATGAGTGATGTAATATGTGGGTAATTAGTAGTGCATGGCAAGGGCATGCATTCTAGCTACCTTAGGGCATGAGTAATAGTTACTTGAGATAACTATAACTTTTTAATGCCATTTCCTAACTAAAACGTCCCTGCCACATGGGAGTGTGAGGGTGTGTGTGGTTGTGTGGGTGAGTAAGTGGGTGTTTGTGATGGGTGTGTGACTGGCTGTGTGGGTCTGTGAATGGGTGTGGGACTGGCTGTGTGAGTAGGTGTGTGAGTGACAGAGTGGGAGGGTGTGTGATTGGGTGTGTGAGTGGCTGTATGGGTGTATGAGTGGGTGTGTGAGTGGGTGTGTGGGCCTGCAAGTGGGTATGTGAGTGGTTTGAAGGGTCTGTGAGTGGGTGTGTGAGTGGTTGTGTGGGTATGTAAGTGGGTGTGTGAGTTAGTGTGTGAGTAGGTGTGTAATTCTGTGAGTGAGTGTATGTTTTTTTTAAAATTGGGGTCTGGATCCGCAGATCCACCCGGATCTGGGGAGGATCCGCGAATCCTCGCATAGTTAAAAAAAAAAGGGGTTTGGACAATTTCTTGTTCATGAGAGGTCCCTCACAGACCCCTCTCTTAGTTCCATGGGGTCAGGGTACCCCTACCCTGACCCCTTCTATCACTTTTTAACTTTATTTTTCCCGCTGGAAACCGAGTCCCGATGAACAAAATGGCAACCACAACTTTCCTCTCGGGTTGTGGCCAGCCAATCACGGCATTGCTGTTGGCACGTGGATTCGTGAATCCAAGGAGTGTCCACGTCCCTTGATATGCAAATTCGGTTTTCAGTTAATATCTCGGAAACTATTAAACGGATTTACACCAAATCTCAAAAAGGACGCTTTCTGGACCAAAGATGTACTTTTCTACCAAATTTGGTGTAATTCCGTTCAGCGGCTCGGGCTGTAGTCATGTCTAAAGTCCCTATGGGAATTAACATGGGAAATTCACTTTTTTGCACCCCCCTTTTTCTCGGCCCCTGCTTGATGGATCACCCCCAAACTTTCTGTGCACAACTAGAATCAGCAGCGGCACCCTTTTTTTGGAAAATTTTGTGAAGATTCGTCAAATGGCACCAAAGATATAGGCAAGTCAAAAAACGCTTTCCCTATGGAAACTAGGTCCTAATTATAACTACCTACTGGCGACCACCAATAGGTAATATGTATATACCTATAAGTATAGATACATACATACATATATCTGGTGTTAAAGTGATTTAGCACATGTACTGTATTGTTCTTATAATGATCTATGATCTGGATAATTGTGTTTATCAATCATGAATCTTGAAAAACTTGATCGTAATTCAGAGGTACTCTGTATATCAACTGAATATGTAACATCAAAAAACCTGATTTCTTTATGCACATGCACTTTTCCTTGGGTTCTATATAGGCACCTTCTTAACATCGAGAGGCTGCTGCTATATAGATACTATGTTATGCTGCTGTCCTAACTTCCCACTATCGGGGTAATAGTCAGACACAAGTCATTGCATGATATGTATATGGCATTAAAGTGTCTTAGCACATGCACTTTATTGCTCTTGTAATGCTGTGGGCATTTCGCACTTTAAGATCCTTGGTCATCGAGGAATTTAATAGCACATAGGAGATATCCACCTCACATGCAAACATATGCCAGGATGCCATACATTTATTTCTCTCTGACAATAATCAGCTCTTTGATTTAAGGTACTTTACCTGGTTGTATATAATCATGAGTTCATAATGATTGGCACCATTGCTTGACTATAGGGAAATTTAAGGATGACTTGTGGAATAACAATGGTTTATATGGTAATGGTTCTTCACCAGGTAAAGCTGAAACAATGATAAAATGGAGGGAATAAGTTATGCTATGTTTTCTCCAAGTGATTTACACTGTTAATATAATTGTTTATGTTGTTCTCAAATTGTGAGAAGTTGGCCTGGTATATGCTGTTCACTAATTAAAGTGGACACCTTGCACCAGGGCAAATCGACTCTTATGGTAGATAGGTTTAAGACAACCTTTTAAAGAAAGCTATCCTAGTGGTAGCTGTGGAGAGCAGCCTTCAGGCTAAGTCTCGGAGGAATGTAAAGCAGCTTGTTTTACCATATAATCTCTTGAATCACCAAATGAAAAGACACCACACAGGTATATATATCAAATATATATGTATTTATTTCTAAATAACTCTCTACTAATCTCTTTATGAGATTAGAAGACAAACATATGCACAAATCAACGTTTCACAATAAGTTAAGCACAAAATATGGCTGGGGCCCTAGGGGCGTACCAGACCATATACTAAGTAAGAGACTTAGAAACAACGACTTGCAAGGAGACAAGGCCTAGGGCCTTCAGAAGTGCTGGGGCCTCACGAAACCACCCAAGGCAGGTAAGTAAAGGACCCACGGGGGACGCGTGCAGTGTGGATACACAGGCGCGAATCGCCGTTAACTTCAATGGGGCAAGTCGCGGTTGGAAATAAAGAGTTTTAGGATACTTCGGGAGAACCTACAAGCAAGTCACTTACAGGGTAAGTAGTTCTAGGGCCCACACCCACAGGAGCACCGTAGTGCTGGAGTTACCTCACCCAGGGAAGCCGGGTGCACAGGTGTCCTTTGGTGTCGGGTCGCGGCGTCGTTTTCAATGGCGAACAAAGAAGACTTGCTGCTTGCGGGAGCTGAAGAAGTGTCCGGTGGAATCCAAGCCTGGATTCTGAAGAAGGATGACCTGAAAGCAGAGGGGACAGTGTTCAAAGTCACTTGGCAGTGACCCGGGGCAAGGAAGATGGATGCCCACCGTCGTCGGTCGCTTCAGGTCGGTTGCAGGTGCCTTGACTCTTCAGCCACGTGGTCCAGGAGGCGTCGACGACGACCAGGAGCTGGATTCGGTGTGTCCCTCGACGTCTGCAGCTGACTGCGGTGTCGGCAACTCGATCGGAGCCAACAAGCCTTGGCAGCCGCAAGTCTCGGGGAGATGAAGAAAAGTCGATGGCGCAGACCAGCAAGGTCTGTAGAACTCACCCAGCGAGGGTAAGTCAGGGCAGGCCTGGAGCAACCAGGGAGCCCTTTGGTTTCTTTAAGAAGTCTTCTGGGGACCCACAAGCCAGCGGGCAAGGGATCGCGAAGACACCTCGGGCGGAATCACTCAACAGGGGCCCACGGTCACTCGGGACGGTGTAGGCCTCTGATCTTCGGAGGGATTCCTGCTGGAGGTCGGGACCACACGTGGTCCAAAGCACAGGTTCGTAGAACGTTGTGAAGGGGTTGCACTCGACAATAGTGCACGGTACCCAGGGGTCGCGGTTCCTCGTTACTCGTGGGGTCCACTTGCCTCAGCTTCGCTGGGGACTCACGATGGCCTGGGAGAGGTCAGGAAATCCACTTCTTGGGCTGCAGGGACTTCGGACTCCGGCGAGAGTGGCGTAGTTTGCGACCGTCGTTGTCGTTTTGGTGCCTGCCAAGCAGGGGAGTCACTCCTTGACTCCAAGGGAGATTCTTCTGTCTTCCAAAGGTAGTGGAACGTCGAAGGGCCAGGATTCTTCTGTAGAGCGTCGTCCAGGGGTTATCTGCTTTGCAATGGCAAGGTTCCCCCTCTTATACTAAAAGAGGGGATGGACTAGCTCTATGACCCCACCTATGGGAGGGTCAAGGGAGGGGGTGGCTACACCCACTTCCCTTTGTCCAGTTTCGCGCCAGAGCAGGGGCAGGTAGCCCCTGAGCTGGTTTGAACTGGCATATGCACAGAGGAGCCTTCTGCTCCCCCAGTGCAGGACTTCAAAGCACTCTAAGAGTGCACCCACCCAGCCCCAATACACTAAACCCTGTCTGGGAGGTGGTTACACCTCCCTGTGACAGGATGCCTATTGTTGGGCTTCCTCCACTGTGAGTTTCGGTCATCAGCAGGAGGGCAGCCCAGTGTCTGTGACTGGTGGCATCCATTTTGTGATGCCAGGGCTCTTTAGGATTCTACCGCGTTTCCACAGCAGGTACATGTCTTATCCCTCTAGAAGGGTGGAATGCTACCCCCGCCGCCAAGATTGGCGGGGGGTAGTATTCCAAGATGTTTGACACCAAACACGACATGTTTTGATGCAGCCATTCCAAAGTTAGCATTTACCGCGAGGATATAATGCACTTAAATAGTATATGGTTTAACCGCATCCACAAACAGCACCAGAGAATAGACTCTGAGAGCTGCAGAGGGGCCCTGCTCAGGCAGAGGCACCCCCTCACATAGAAGCCAAGCACCCTGCCCTCAGGATTGATAGGGCCTGCCTTAGGGGTGACTGATAGGTTTATATGTGTGTGCAGGAGAGATATAGGAAACCTATATCTCAGTGAGGGGTGCTAGCACCACCTCACCCAGGCTGCAGTAGCAGGCCTGTGGTGTCAGATTTAGACTGCTTCCCAGGGGTGGCATAATATATGCTGCAGCCCCTGGTAGGCCTGTGAAGTACCTATGCCCTTGGCACCTAAGGTACCATATACTAGGGACTCATAAGGCACCACAGTATCCAATCACTAGTGCACCTAGAGTGCACTCCATGTCGTTTAGAGAGAGCAGATAGACTGGGGCCCTGAATAGCAGGGTCCCAGTCCAACTAAGTCATAAACCAGCAAAACACCAGGAAAAAAGTGGGGGCAACCATATAGTCAGATTCCACCTTCCTACATAACCCCCCCAAACGAAAGGAGATAAGGCTAACCTTGGCCAGTTGAGCCTTTATTGACTAAGTGGCCATATAAGGAAGCACCTGCACTAGCATGGTTGCCCCCTGTCTTATGGTCCACTAAGCAATCCCTCACCCTAAGGGTATGAGAGGGTCTCCACCATGGGGACTCACTACCTGTGGTGTGCTTTGGTAAAGTACCAGGCTGGTGAGGTATCTGAGTAGAGAAGTGTGGCCCTAGGAATGTTGGCCTCAGCTTTCTCAGCTCACTGGTCACCATGTATGCCTGTCTTTCCATGACTGAGTGGTACTCTGCTCTAAGGGTCAACCTTTGACTGCCTACAGCCGGGGGTTGGGTCCCTTTGGGTGGAACACTGGAGGGACATGGCATGTTTGGAACCTTTTGGTCCCAGGTTTGCCCTTGCCTAACAGAGTCCTTCTGGGGGAGGTCCCTACATAAAGGTATGGGGGATCCCTCAGTGGGTTGAGGAATTTCTACCTGGCTAGGGCTACTAGCCTGGGTGCCCCTAATCTGCTGATGGGGGGTTCCTCTGGACAGGGGGCCCTGGGGGGTCCACTGACCTCCCTGACCTCTGCAGCCCTGGGCTGACTGAGGCAGGGTAGAGAGGGGCAGGTTACCTGCTCCAGACTGGGTACCACCTTGTAAGGGTCCTCTGCCATCAGGGGGTGGCCAGGCCAGGCCTGACTACCTCTGTGGCAGTTCCTTCACTAGGGGTAGGGTCAGTTCCCTGAGGAGGCTGACCCTTACCTACTGTCTGGAGGGAAGAAGACTTTTCTTCAACCCTTGTGCTCTCTTCTGGGGGAGAGTGGGCCATTCTTCCAGGCTCCATCTCTCCAAAATCTTGGGCTGGGGCTGTGGCCATCACAGCCCCACTAACCTTTACAGGGACACCCAACATCTTCAGATGGGTTTGGTGTTCAATTTCAGCCCAGGCTGAAATTTCCAGATCATTGCCCATCAGGCAATCTACAGGTAAGGTTGGGGACACTGCCACTCTTTTTGGGCCTGTGACCCCCTCCCAGCTGAGATTGACTATGGCCATGGGGTGATCTGTTCTGACACCATCAATGTTGGTCACCTGGTATTTAAACTCAGGTAAAAGCTGGTGAGGGGGACTAGTTTCCCTGCCACCATGGTGACACTAGCCCCTGTGTCCCTAAATGCCACAGCTTTCTGACCATTAATTATTGGCTCCAGTCTGTACCTGCCCAATGCTGTGGGACCCACGGTAAAGGTGGCAAATCCTATACCACCATCAGAATCTGAGGAGTCTGTTGAGGGGTCCTGTCTGAACTAGGGCCCACCTCTGTTCCTCTTGCAAAAGCACCTAACTTTTTGGGTGCACTACTCCCAACTGGAGGATTACTGCTGGTAGTACCAGGAGGGGTGGTAGTAGTTGTTGGAGGAACATTTTCTTTATTGCCAATCCTGGGACAACTGGGATCAGATTTCCAGTGCCCAGGCTTTTTACAGACATGGCAATAGGGTTTCTTTTCGGGAGAGGAAGGAGTTTGGGACCCACCCCCAGAAGAGGACTTTTGGGGCCCTGTAGTGGACTTATCCTTAGATTTATCCCCACCTTTCTCTTGGGACTTGGTAGAATCTTTCTTGTGGTCACCACCCTGATTCTTAGGCCTTACTCTGGTTCTGACCCATTTGTCTGCCTTCTTTCCCAATTCTTGGGGAGAGGTCAGATCAGAGTCCACCAGGTACTGGTGTAAAAGCTGGTTTTGACAATTATTAAGGATCTGTTCTCTCATCATTAGATTATAAAATCCTTTGAAATCAGTAACCCTACTGCCAACCAGCCAACCCTCCAGAGCCTTGGATGCACAATCTACAAAGTCTGTCCAGTCCTGAGTCTGTGCCTTCTGGGTATCTCTGAACTTCAACCTGTACTCTTCAGTGGTTAAGCCAAACCCATCTATCAGTGCACTCTTCAGGACCTCATAATCATCAGCATCCTCCTCTCTAACAGTGAGGAGCTTGTCTCTTCCTTTATCTGAAAAGGAGAGCCACAAGATTGCTGCCCACTGCTTTTGGGGGACCTGCTGTACTCTACAGGCCCTCTCCATAGCAGTTATCCACTTGTGGATATCATCCCCACTCTGGTAGGGAGGAACAACCTTGCTCAGGTTCCTATGGTCAGGGACATATTCTCTGCCTCTAGGGACACTGTTGCTGCCACCAGGGGGTTCTAAACCCTCCCTTCTGGAAGCTCTCTGGATCTCCAGGGCTTCTCTATCCAGTGCCAACTGCTTGGTTCTGAGGGCCACTTTGGCTTCCTCATACTGGAGCAGTTTGCACCTTCTCTCAGAGGAGGTCTCTCTTAAGTTAAAGTATGAGCTCCTCTCCTGGACAAATTCTCTGCCAGAGTGATAAGAGTGCTCAGATTCCCTGGAAGGGGATCTGTGCCTCTCATCCACTCTGCCAGTTCTCTTAGGGAGAATTCCTCTGTCCTGTTCAGGCTCCTTGAAGCCTGGCCCTTCAACCACAGAGTCTTGGTCATTCGGATTGTCCTCATCTGACCCAGATACTATGATTGACCCACCCACTGATTCAGACCCCTTAGCTCCTAGAGCCAATTTAAGGTCATCTGCTGTCAGCAGATCTATCAGGTGTAGTGTTGAGGGACTCTGTCCTATCCTCAGGTGTCTGTCAACACACATGGCTCTCAAGTCAGAGAAAGCCATGTCCTTATACTGAGGCTGAGTGGATCCACTGGGTCCACCCTTCAAGGACATTCTAGTGTTGTGCAGTGTTGTACTACCTACACTAGTTTGTGGCCTACTGATCCTAGCTTGAGCTGTGGAAAGGGTGTGCTATCCCTTGGCACACAGCTCTAAGTTCAGTAGAACTTATTGATACTAAGCTTGACTTTATATGTACCTTGAGTACCTATAATGGTTTTCAGTTAGTAATTCAAATAGAGATTTTCTGGTAAAACAATGGCAAGCTGGAATCCCACACGCTGCCCACCAATGTGAGAAGTTGGCCTGGTATATGCTGTTCACTAATTAAAGTGGACACCTTGCACCAGGGCAAATCGACTCTTATGGTAGATAGGTTTAAGACAACCTTTTAAAGAAAGCTATCCTAGTGGTAGCTGTGGAGAGCAGCCTTCAGGCTAAGTCTCGGAGGAATGTAAAGCAGCTTGTTTTACCATATAATCTCTTGAATCACCAAATGAAAAGACACCACACAGGTATATATATCAAATATATATGTATTTATTTCTAAATAACTCTCTACTAATCTCTTTATGAGATTAGAAGACAAACATATGCACAAATCAACGTTTCACAATAAGTTAAGCACAAAATATGGCTGGGGCCCTAGGGGCGTACCAGACCATATACTAAGTAAGAGACTTAGAAACAACGACTTGCAAGGAGACAAGGCCTAGGGCCTTCAGAAGTGCTGGGGCCTCACGAAACCACCCAAGGCAGGTAAGTAAAGGTCCCACGGGGGACGCGTGCAGTGTGGATACACAGGCGCGAATCGCCGTTAACTTCAATGGGGCAAGTCGCGGTTGGAAATAAAGAGTTTTAGGATACTTCGGGAGAACCTACAAGCAAGTCACTTACAGGGTAAGTAGTTCTAGGGCCCACACCCACAGGAGCACCGTAGTGCTGGAGTTACCTCACCCAGGGAAGCCGGGTGCACAGGTGTCCTTTGGTGTCGGGTCGCGGCGTCGTTTTCAATGGCGAACAAAGAAGACTTGCTGCTTGCGGGAGCTGAAGAAGTGTCCGGTGGAATCCAAGCCTGGATTCTGAAGAAGGATGACCTGAAAGCAGAGGGGACAGTGTTCAAAGTCACTTGGCAGTGACCCGGGGCAAGGAAGATGGATGCCCACCGTCGTCGGTCGCTTCAGGTCGGTTGCAGGTGCCTTGACTCTTCAGCCACGTGGTCCAGGAGGCGTCGACGACGACCAGGAGCTGGATTCGGTGTGTCCCTCGACGTCTGCAGCTGACTGCGGTGTCAGCAACTCGATCGGAGCCAACAAGCCTTGGCAGCCGCAAGTCTCGGGGAGATGAAGAAAAGTCGATGGCGCAGACCAGCAAGGTCTGTAGAACTCACCCAGCGAGGGTAAGTCAGGGCAGGCCTGGAGCAACCAGGGGAGCCCTTTGGTTTCTTTAAGAAGTCTTCTGGGGACCCACAAGCCAGCGGGCAAGGGATCGCGAAGACACCTCGGGCGGAATCACTCAACAGGGGCCCACGGTCACTCGGGACGGTGTAGGCCTCTGATCTTCGGAGGGATTCCTGCTGGAGGTCGGGTCCACATGTGGTCCAAAGCACAGGTTCGTAGAACGTTGTAAAGGGGTTGCACTCGACAATAGTGCACGGTACCCAGGGGTCGCGGTTCCTCGTTACTCGTGGGGTCCACTTGCCTCAGCTTCGCTGGGGACTCACGATGGCCTGGGAGAGGTCAGGAAATCCACTTCTTGGGCTGCAGGGACTTCGGACTCCGGCGGGAGTGGCGTAGTTTGTGACCGTCGTTGTCGTTTTTGGTGCCTGCCAAGCAGGGAGTCACTCCTTGACTCCAAGGAGATTCTTCTGTCTTCCAAAGGTAGTGGAACGTCGAAGGGCCAGGATTCTTCTGTAGAGCGTCGTCCAGGGGTTATCTGCTTTGCAATGGCAAGGTTCCCCCTCTTATACTAAAAAGAGGGGATGGACTAGCTCTATGACCCCACCTATGGGAGGGTCAAGGGAGGGGTGGCTACACCCACTTCCCTTTGTCCAGTTTCGCGCCAGAGCAGGGGCAGGTAGCCCCTGAGCTGGTTTGAACTGGCATATGCACAGAGGAGCCTTCTGCTCCCCCAGTGCAGGACTTCAAAGCACTCTAAGAGTGCACCCACCCAGCCCCTATACACTAAACCCTGTCTGGGAGGTGGTTACACCTCCCTGTGACAGGATGCCTATTGTTGGGCTTCCTCCACTGTGAGTTTCGGTCATCAGCAGGAGGGCAGCCCAGTGTCTGTGACTGGTGGCATCCATTTTGTGATGCCAGGGCTCTTTAGGATTCTACCGCGTTTCCACAGCAGGTACATGTCTTATCCCTCTAGAAGGGTGGAATGCTACCCCCGCCGCCAAGATTGGCGGGGGGTAGTATTCCAAGATGTTTGACACCAAACACGACATGTTTTGATGCAGCCATTCCAAAGTTAGCATTTACCGCGAGGATATAATGCACTTAAATAGTATATGGTTTAACCGCATCCACAAACAGCACCAGAGAATAGACTCTGAGAGCTGCAGAGGGGCCCTGCTCAGGCAGAGGCACCCCCTCACATAGAAGCCAAGCACCCTGCCCTCAGGATTGATAGGGCCTGCCTTAGGGGTGACTGATAGGTTTATATGTGTGTGCAGGAGAGATATAGGAAACCTATATCTCAGTGAGGGGTGCTAGCACCACCTCACCCAGGCTGCAGTAGCAGGCCTGTGGTGTCAGATTTAGACTGCTTCCCAGGGGTGGCATAATATATGCTGCAGCCCCTGGTAGGCCTGTGAAGTACCTATGCCCTTGGCACCTAAGGTACCATATACTAGGGACTCATAAGGCACCACAGTATCCAATCACTAGTGCACCTAGAGTGCACTCCATGTCGTTTAGAGAGAGCAGATAGACTGGGGCCCTGAATAGCAGGGTCCCAGTCCAACTAAGTCATAAACCAGCAAAACACCAGGAAAAAAGTGGGGGCAACCATATAGTCAGATTCCACCTTCCTACACAAATGATTTATTTTGTCGAGCCTTTTTAAACTTAAACTTCAAGCAAGCTGTTGGATAAAATGGTGGCCATCTTGTGACATGAAAAAGAGCATTATGTTAGCAGTCTAGTGTTCCCTCTTTGTAAGAAAGGTGGTGGGAAGGGTCTTTCCCTTTTTTAAATGGTCACTCCACACACTACAACTCTATGACCCAGTTCAAGGCTACGGCCAAAACGCATCGGTCTTTTTTTGCACTCCAACACTTTGTAATGAACTTAAAAGAAGAATAAAACGATTAAGCACTGATACGGAGCTGTGCCACTTGTTTCCTTCCCGTGCTGTGTGTTGGCGTAAGGATTGCAGGTTTAGGAGGAATAATCATATATATATATATATATATATACATATACATATACATCTACTGCAAGTCGTAACTCCACAACAAAATGAATGAACTCAAAAAGGGGCAATTTTTCTGTGATTGTTTTGTTCAGGAAAAGTGGATCCAACGTGTTTCAACTCCTCATCAAATCTTTATCAGGGAGGTCGCCATCTTTACTAATCACGTGTTATATATGTTTCTTTTTTTAAATTTCTTTTTATTAGTTTCAATTTGAAAATACAGAGTAACAAGAGAGCAGAGACGAGCAGTAAATAACATAACATCAAAATTGTCTTCGAGGGTGTAATACAGGTACATTAAACAATCTCAGGAGAGAGGTAGGAAGATTAGCGGAGAATCCCGATAGTCCAGGGGTCAGGAAGGGTGGTGGCATTTTGCAATGAGGGAATTGTGAGAATCGTGGAGGGTGAGCTAGAGGCAGGGGTGAGAGGAGTCTGTGTCTTGACTGTAATTGTACAGGGAAGGGGCCCCTAAAGAGGTATGGGGGAAGCAGAGGGAGAGTCAGGAGATTGTGTGAGAAGGTACAGTCTAAGGGGTTGCCAAACATCTTTAGGGCGTGCCGTGAGGGTCAGTAGGGATGAATACACCTCACTGGTCAAATCGCAGAAAGTTATGCTACTGAGCCAGGCCTTCATGGTGGGGTGCCCCAGCGAAGAGCAATCTTGCGCCTAGTCAAGAGTAAGGAAATGGCCACAAACCTACGGGAGGCCGTGGGGATGGGGAGGACATTACCCAGAGGGCCATTAGTGGAGAGGGATTAACCGACACTGAGATAATTTCGGAGAGAGCCCAACGCACGCCATTCCAGAAAGAAGCCACAGGTGGGCAGGTCCAGGTAAGATGGGGAAAGTCCGCGTTGAGACCAAGGCATTTGAGGCAGAGAGAGGACCTGGAGAGGTAAATGCGGGCTAGATCAAGAGGGGAAGTGTAGGCTCTATGGAGAAAGCGAAGTGGGTGCCCCAGGTCATTCTCCCAATGTCCTCGCACCCTATCCAAGGACGCTAGTTTCAAGGCCAGGCATGCACGTTCGAGTTTGGTAATGAGATGGGAGCCGTTGGGGTCTGTTATTGGAAGGGTAAGCGGCGTTAAGTTGTCAGGGGCAAATGGGTAGGATGGGATCTGGGAGCGTAGTGCTCTGCGAAGGAGTTTAAAAATGAATCTGTCCATAAATGGGGCAGGGGAGCCTGTAATGTCGGGGTCGTCAAATAGGACATGGCCATTTGGGAACATGTCTCCCAAAGTGCGAAGGTTGTACTTATGGACAGTACGTTGCACTAGCAAATCCCAAAAGTATCCACAACATCAAACTTTTTGGAATCATCTAGGGGCAACGGGCTGCACAGCGGATCCCAGTGCCCATACTGAACGGAAAGGTTTATGCATGTAGGAAGCGAGCGGGACAATAACTGTGTAGTGTCAAAAGCGATCGTGGCGGACAGAAGCCAGGGACAGCCAGAGTGTCAGTCGGTCCAGTAGTAGACCCTCAACCAGGAGGAAAGAGTTCGGCACTTGCAGGAATGTCGTCATCCTGGGAGGGCCGAGCTGGCATTTGGCCACCGGGGGGGGGGGCAGCAGGGCCCAGTTTCTTACAGAATGTGAGAGCATCCACGGGTTGTCAAAGTGCCGGTGCTTGCAATTGCAAGTGACTCAGAGTGGAGCAGGGTAGAGCATGCTATATTTCATCCGACACTTACAGAGCTGCACCTTGGCATCGGTGAACTTGCGACGGGCATCCTGCATGGCTACAGTGAAATCTGTGTAGATGGAGAGGGTAGCTCCCTAGTACAGCAGTGGCGAGCACTCTCGAGCCTGTCGGAGCACTGCGGCCCGGTCCCTGTAATTCAGGAGTCACGCTAATACCACCAGTGGCGGCGCCCCAGGCGGTGGACGGGGCCCTAGGGATCTGTGCCCCCTCTCAACAGCGAACATGGAGGAGAAATGCTGCTTACTGAACAGTTCCACCAATAGCAATTCCACAAACTGCTCCAGCCTGCCCATGTTGGTGGTCTTTACCAAGCCGATGATGTCAATGTTGTTGTGCTGAGAGTCCGCCTCCAAGTCTTCATTTTTTATGGCGACTGCCTTCAGGAGTCTCGTTTTTTTCCAGGCGCTTGGTAATGGATGCTGTGGAGTCCTTAACTGTAGAAATGTACTCTTCAGCTGTGAAAAGGCAGGCGCCCTGCTGATCAAAGTGTTGGTCCATGCGGTCTAGACGGGAAGTGAGGGTGTCGAAGCACGCCTCGATGGCGCGGAAGCCAGCAAATAGCTCAGCCAAGATGGAGGCCACTCTATCCGGGGGGGTCCAGGCGAACCATAGAGTCTTGATCATCGTCTGTGTCGGGGGGGGGATTCAGGCGACCTTTCGTCCCAGATTGATCAGAAGACAATTTGCATTATTTGGGGTCGCCGTACCCCATATTCGAGTATCTGCAGCAGGCCTCAGTCACTGTAGGAGGGAGCGGCGTGTGCCCCGTGGGTCCCTATAAATTAGGGGAACAGCTGCTGGTCTATGGATGTATGAGGGTGTCGGACCCCCTCAGTATTGCCCAGTGGTGCCCCCCTCGAGGAGAAGTGAAGCAGGCCAGGCCGAGTGAAGCAGGGGGAGCAGCGGGCGTCAGCCACCAGCAAGTCAGGGCCGGAGGTAAGCAAAATCGCGGGGGTGGGTGGGAGCCAGATGAAACAGGCAAAAGCGGGGTCTGAAAGGGTCTCCAAGCCTGGGCGCACCCCCGGCAGCAGGTCCAGGAGTAAAATGTCATAGGCCCCCCGCAGGCAAAGGTAATCCGGGTGCTGACGCAGAGGCGACCAGGCACTCACCCTCGGTAGTTCAGAGTCTGGTGGTGAAATGTAGGCCGCAGGGCAGCTCCCCCAGTGGTGTGGCCTCTCCTAGGCACCCGCAGTGCCTCGGGGCCAGCAGTCAGCTGCCAGGTCCAGATGATCAGGCAGCAGCCCCGCCCCGGGTCAGCGGCCCCCTCTGCGTCAGCCGGGCAGCAGGCCGACAGGGATGGAAATGCGAGGCCGGGCCGCACCTGGCTGAGATCTTTATGTGCTGAGCCGCCCGCCGCTCCACACTGGATTCCAGCATGGGGTGCCCCAGTGGTGGGCACAAGTGTAAGGCGGGGGGCGGAGGTCCAGCGGGGGACCACAGCCCTGGCCTCAGGCTCACCCGCTGCCCCTGTTGCAGCAGGGCCTCTGAGGCGGGCTGGGCCTCGCTACCCCCTCCGCAGCTCTGGACAGCAGAAACGCACCAGCCGATGGCCCTGGCGAGCCCGGGGGGTCCTCTGGCACACCGACCCCTCTGACAAGGGCAAATGGTGCAAGGATAGTAATCGTGGCCCGGAGTATCTGGGCCTTGGGCTCCGGAGCTTCACAGCTGTGCGGCCATCTTGGTCAGTGGCCAGGCCACGCCCCGTTATATATGTTTCTTTGGCAGTGACGTGATCAGAATAAAAAGTAAAGGAAAACCATAAATAGCAACGAAATCTATAAAACAGAAATAAACTCAAAACTTTAGACTTTTTTCTCCCCTCTTCATTCCATTATTGTGATAGCTTGAATTCTCCTAAGAAAGGATATCAATATTATATCAATTCATTATCAACAAAGTATTGTCAAGTCAAACCCCAATGGGCATATCGATTGCATGATTTATATGAACACATTTAATTACATACATCTCGATGTTTAGATCAATAAACCAAATGAAGTACTCACATCAAAATTCTACTCCCTCTTTCGTTCCTACCAATGTTTTTCTACTGTTCATACATAATAGTAATTCCAACTGCATTGGACCCTTGCCAACAATATCTCTTCCAATCCAGCTCTAATGGGCATATCCATTACAAAAATGTATAATCAATTTTGTCAAAATTAATTTCCATATCTACAGAAATAATCCAAATCAAGTGCTTTTATTACAGTTCTACTTCCCTTATATCGCCTCTTCCAATCATCGTACTTGTCACATGTACCATAAGTTGTCATTCATTGCCTATCAGCAAGATTAATAATCATAGTTATTCCAAGTTGGCAATATCAATTCACCCTTCAAAATCATTTGATGATTGTAAGTTTAATAAAGGCTGAATGATCATAGGAAGAAGAGATAAGGGGAGAAGAAGGGAAGGGAAAGAAAAGAGTGAGAGAAACTAGAAAGAGAGGGAAAAAAAGGCAAAAAAAGATGAGGCAAACATGTTAAAACATTTTTTTAGACAAAAACTCTCTAAACAGTAGTTTCATAGGCAGATATAATCATCTTGACAATTCTTATACAGGTCGATGTACATATAATCTCCTCCTCATTTAAACCTTCTGGCTCACACGATTCTCAATTAGTAATGTAATGTGACTCAAGCCTCCTTAAAGTCTTCTCCCTGTCACCATATATGTCTCCTTATAGAACTCTCTCTATTCTATAGTATGATGCTTTAGTTCAATCAGCAATATGATGTATCTCAAAATGTCTGGCTACTGGGTACTTTTTATCCTGATTAGTCATTGCTCATCCATGTTCATGAATTAGCTTTTTCACAAGAAAAGTTGTACTGCTGATGTATCTCTTTTTACATGGCCATGTAATGGCACTGAGAGTGCAGTCTGATTTACATATAATTCTTTTATTGATGGAATGTTTTTATTTATTGTGAGCTTCATATTTACCTTATCATTGTGCTTACAGGCCTTACACTTCTTACATGGAAAGAACCCACCATTTTCTTCAATCCTTGTGGGGACACTGGTTTCGTTCAAATTGCTTCTTGCCACAATATCTCCAAATGTGATCTGAGGTGTAGTATTCAGAAAGGGGTGTAACATGTTATCACTAAATAATATCCCCCAATGTTTAGCAATCTTTTGCTTAATAATTTTGGATTGCAAAGAGAATGCTGTGATCAGTGTGTGGGTTTTGGTTTAGAGATGAGATTAAATCTTCTCTAAATTGTCCTTTGACATTGTTCTCTACCATCTTTAAGCTTCTTCCAGGGTAACCTTTAATTCTGAACCTTGAGATCAGCTCTGCCATAGCTGTTTCATATGCCTCTTAAGTCTAATTCGTTTTACTTATGGAATATTCTGTGTTGTGGATAACTGATGGCAACTTTTAGCAAGGAGGACACTGTTCCCAGCCATATATTTTCTAACTGGTGATATACGTAATTTGTTGTTGTATATTTTCACGTTTAAATCTAGGAAATTGACACTATCATTGTCACATTCCACAGTTAATCTGATGATGTAGTTATTATCTAACAAGATCAGAAAGTCCTGCAATTATCCAGGACCACTATTCCATAGTAGAAAGAAATTGTCTATATAATGTAACCATAGTGTCACCATCTGAAGGTGATTTGGGTACCTCTCATCAATGAACACCTGCTTCTCCCTCCAGCCCATGAATACATTTGCACAGCTTGTTGTGAAACAGGTGCCCATAGATGTACCTGTTAATTGTTAATACAACTCCTTCCCAAACAGAAAAAAACATTCTCAGGTAAACACATTTATGATCTGTAAAACCATTTCTGTATGTTCATATAAAATTAAAGTTCTGGTATTGAGATATTGTTTACAAGCTTCCAGCCCATAGTGGGGGTGAATGCTAGTATACAGACTATTCACATCCATAATGACCAAAAACTGTGTGACACTATATAAAAGTTATTGATTTTTATTATGAAGTCTGTACTGTTCCACCAATTACTAGGGAGAGTTTCTACAAGAGGAAACAAGAAGTTGTCATTTTAAATAGCGGTCCTCTCAAATAGGCTCACTATAGAAGAAACCATAGGCCTGCCTGGAGGCTTCTCTTGATCTGTATAGATATTTGGCAATAGATAGAGAGTGGCAATGTTATGGTAATCAATTTTCAAATCGAGATTTACTTCATATTCTAGGGTACCTTCATCCCTCCACTACCATACATTTCTGTGTATCTCTTCCCCGAATATTTACATAAAGATCTTTGTCCCTCAGTTGTGATTTTGCTTCCTTAATGTACTCTTCTTTAGGCCATATTACAACATTACCACCTTTGTCAGATGGTTTTAGGACCATTTACGGATTACTACTCCATTTTTTAAGTTAGCTATAAGTCACTCCCACCATGCACAGTCTTGTCATCAATTATGTCATTTCAGATGTTGCAGTCATGCTATCAATGACGTCATAGATCATGTCATGAGTGATGTAATATGCGGGGTAATCAGCAGTGCATGACGAGGGTGCAATATAGTTACTTGAGATAACTCTAACTGGTAAATTTGAGTTTTTAAAAATTTTAAAATATAGGTTGTCATTGAAATTTTCACCTAACTATAACGCTACTTTAACCCTTTTTCAGTGAATTTCTAAGTTTGTTTTAAACATAAAGTAATATTTTATTACCATACATAAATCCAATCCCACGCCACAATGGCCTGTAACCAGCCCCTGCGTCTAACTGCCGCTGCCAGCAACCCCCTGCCGCAAATGGCCACAGGCCGTGCGTGGCGTTGGGTTGGTTGCAGGGCCTGCGTCCAACCCCCTGCAGCAGTGGCGGCTGGTGACATTTGAAAGTGTTGAGGCATAAACATTTGGCATGACTTTTATATAGCGAGCGACTTGAACAGGTTTAATGGACAAACCTGGATCCAGGGTGGGTCCCTCTACCGAGAAAGACATTTAAAAAAATTGCCAAATGGTACATTTCAAAGCAAATGAATGTAGCGATAAAGCAAGGCTTATAAAACAGTGGGAAAGTATAGTCTTGAAATATTAAACACATTAAAAACTGCCCCATATCTTACTGCATTAATATGTTGAGCAGTTAATGTAATGTGTAAATTGTACAGCGTGACAACTTTTGCACTTTAAAATGTATGCTTGCCCACTGTCTTGCACTGCATGCAGCATTAACTTTGGAAAAAAATGCTCTAACCACTAGGCTTCGGGAAGCACCCACAGCTGCTGGCTGCAACCAGTCATATAGAAATATGTGCATACAGGTCTTTAAATAGGATGAAAAAAGTAGGGGCTCTCTATAAAGGACCATGTCAAATAAATTTCTGTGATTCCCATAGTGTGCCAACCGACCAGTATTTTGGTTTACTGGTTTCTCTCTGAGATGTAATTGTATCCAGATAAATGACATAACAACTGATCTACACCTAAAACCTTTCACTACGATTGGCTTTGTCAATGGGCATTAGCTGTTTAAAATAAATGAGTAACAACGATTTGTTATAAATAATTAACATTGGAAATGTTTCAATTCCGAAATATTGAGTCTGTGAATTAAATAGCATTGAGGCCTGTGGAAGGAGTTTTGGCCTTCAGTTATGTGTGCTTTATGTTAGATATATATTCTCTGTTTCTCTGCATATCTTGTCCATCTGCACATCTTCCTCTCTTTCCTCTTCAACGTCCTCTTTTCACTCTTCCCTGAATGCACTTCCTTGCATCTCTGTCACTTCACTGCCCCCAAGCATACACCACACTCCCCCAAATTTAAGCACTTTATTTTCTCTTACTTTTGCCTTGCAAATATTTTGACATCTGTGTACCCCTTTATACACACATCCACAGAATTTCAGTTGCAAATGGAATATATAAACATTTTTCTATGTGCTCTGCAGAGAGGCCAACCCCCTGACACGCACTTTGTTTGGCTTCAGCCTTAGCGCCTGCGTGCTCAATCAAAGCCCCTCATAAACACCTGGCATGGCTCAAGCCTCAAAGTATGCACAGAAAAAAATACAGATAAACAACAACATTATAAAATAGCTAACTCTTGGGGAATGCAAGATTAAGTAAAGTATGAGAAATAAGAGAGGAACTAAATCACTGAAATGTAGTGCTTCAATGTTTTTAACATTCATTGTTTGCAAGTCAATCCTTGTTTTTGGCATCAGTGTTAAGTTAGGGGTATGAAGCCACCGGCAGTTTTAATGTCACACATCAGAGAACTGTCCACTGTAAGCACATATTTCTCACCTTGCTTGACTCGGATATTTGGATCAACTTCGCAAGGGAACAAGAACCAACCCTGCTTGTTATTTGGATCCATTTCCCAGTGGAACAAATGCTGCAGCTCCACTTCTAACGGAGCCAGCAATCTGCAGCGAGGGCCTGGGTTGTCACAGTCGGGGAGGTTAGCATGATGAGGGCTCTCAGCACAATATACATAACACAACGTTAGCTTGCAAACACTTACCACAACCGGGAACAAAGCACCGGATGAGATGTGCTTGCATCCACTCTCACGAATGACGAAAGCGTGGGATCGATGCCTTTGAATGACGGACGTCTGAAGTCACGCAGGGATGAAGTCTCCCACGCCCGAAACCATGATGCTAATGGCATCACTGGCCTACAGAGTGCAGACCCAATGGCAATGAAGGGCTTTAAAACAAAAAGCCCTGCGTCCTGCATCACATTTCCTAAAGTTGATTTACTGCCTGGTTTCAGTCTCCTGCTTCAGAGCGAGGCGGGGCAGGCAGCCGGAAACATACAGCCCAGCCCAGACTTAAATACATTGATTTACTAAGAGATACGATCGTATCTCTAAATATATCGATCTATTTAATATGTTGTTATTTAAATGTGTAGGAATTTCAGAGGGGCGCAGCCCCACAGCCCTCATAGAGAAACCGCCCCTGCCCTGCAGACAAGCAACCTCATAGCATGAACAGCCGAAGGCATGCACAGCGTGTAATCGGTCACGCAGGTCCTGGCTACATTCAGGCAGATTTACTGACTTTATCAAAGTATAAAAAATGAGTCTATTGGGTTTATCAAGGGGTGAGCATAGCAATATATTCTCGCAGACTGATCTGCATTTTGGCAAAATATGCAGAAAAAGATCGGGTGGTACTGGCGGAAAAGATAGATAATCTGAATATGGAAATTGATTCAATGGGACACACTGATGATACAGACAAAATGAAGCTGGAAATGAAAAAACGGTTAAAGAAAGAAGATGTAATCAGAGAAAGGAAAGCCTTCAAATTTCATCGGGACCGATGTGATTATGAATATGGCCGTATATTCACCTTTGCGAAAAAATTTGACTCTTTAAAAGCAAGAAAATTCGGACAAAGTCAAGGCAGCAATTTTGGAAAAGTAACAAGCAACGCGGTACCTGAATTAACATCCGTCTCTGAGGCTAGCTCAGCCATTGAAAGTGAATCGGAATCTGAAGAGCAATTGAATGCAACACAGCAATTGACAAGAAAAATATCAATTACGGATGAAGTAGATTTTTTATGCCTAGAGCGCCTTCAATCGCTACGCCCGAGAAAACAAATGAACAATCAAGCAATGAAAGAACCAGAAAACGTAGGGAGAGGCGGAGGGCAAGCAAACGAAGAGACGAACAAAAGATATCAGAAACGTCAACCGAAGAAAAACTGGAAGAAATGATACAAAATGACCACAACAAAACTGAAAACAAAACAGTTATAAATTTAACAGACATCATATTAAATAAAGCTGAAGAACAACTCCTGACATTAGGACTATCATATTGTCCGGAAAGCTCTTTTAATTATGCAGCAACCAGAGTTGACGTTTATAAGAGCGTGCAAAAACTAAAATAAAAAAAATATTTCATGTTACAAAATACTGCTAAACATAATACCAAAGAAAGGAGTGTTACAAAAACTCAAGAACAAATAAACATCATACCTGACAATTCAGTGGATGTAACCACAGAATCAACGAATTTGGATGTGGACGATCAAAGATTATTACAAGATATGCAGGATTTAATGAATGAGGAAGCGTCATTGAGTCCGAGCATTGAAGCCATTGAACGATTGGGGGTAACACACAGGCCAGTCGCTACTCCGTTTAAACCAGTTTCCACCTTTAATCCCATTATGCTAAAGGATGCAATTGATGCGTTCCATGACAAAGTGGTAGGTGGTTTAAAGAACCTCAACCGCAAGATACTTAATACCAACAGGAAAAAGATCAACAAAAGGGAGATCCAATATCAACAATTAATGACTAAGCTCAAAAACAACAGTGAGATAGTAGTGAGAAACGCAGATAAAGGCGAAAACGTTGTTTTATGGAAAAAAGAGGAATATATCAAGGAGGCTATGTCTCAACTAAATGACACTTCATGTTATTGCCGTAGTAACCAACAGGCGTTTAACAATATTTGCAGCATTTATGCAATGAAATTAGTGGCCTGGAAAAATGCAGGCTTATTGTCAGTGGATGAATACAAATATTTAAGGACTGATAAACCCGTGATTCCGATATTATACTTGATTCCAAAAATTCACAAGAATTTAAATAAACCCCCAGGAAGGCCAATTATTTCTGCTAGAAATAGCCTATTGGAAAGAACATCGGTCTATATTGACTTCTTCCTGCAGGAGCATGTCCAGCAGTTAAAATCTTATATACGCAATACAGGAGACTTTTTGGCAAAAATGCTGGATTTTAAGTGGCAAACGGACTATTTACTCATTACACTTGATGTTACCTCACTCTATACATCTATCCGACATATGGATGGCCTAAGGGCAATACAGTTTTATTTGTCTCGTAGAGGTTCTAATTTCACCAGGCATACTGACATGTTGATTAAGATGACTGAATTTTGTTTAAATAATAACATTTTTCTGTTCCAAGGTTCACTATTTCAGCAGTTAAGAGGTGTAGCCATGGGAGCCAGCTTCTCCCCCAGTTACGCATGTCTTCACATGGGCTGGTGGGAGGAGCTGGTTCTCATGAAGGAACACACCAAGTACATGAACCACAATGTCAAGACCTGGTGGCGATTTATTGATGACCTCTTCTTAGTGTGGCAAAGGAACCCAGAGGGAAGCAGAAATATTTGTGAAAGAGCTCAACATTAACCAACTCAATCTGCAATTCACTGCATCCATTAGTAAAACTACGGTTAACTTCTTGGATGTAGAGCTATACACAAATGGAGACAGATTAGAGACCAAACTTCATAGAAAAGCCACTGCTGGCAATGCGATTTTGCATGCCAGCAGTGCTCACCTGGGTCACCTAATACAAAGTATTCCCTACGGTGAATTGCTGCGGTTAAAACGAATATGCAGCAATGACCATGATTTAAAATTGGCACAAAATGATTGTATATCAAGGAAAGAGGCTACACCAAAAAATGTTTAGAGCTAGCTCTTGCAAAAAGTAATTTGATATCTAGGGAGGTCTTATTGACTAAACAAGATTCGAATATAAACGAACTAGCAAATAATGCTGAGAATTTTAGATTTATTTTGAAATTCAACAAACAAGAAAAGGCAGTCAAAAGCATCATAAATAGAAATTGGCATCTTATTCGTGCAGATCTGGTAATTGGGGGAGCTGTTCCGAAAAAACCTTCTATTACTTACAGTAAGGCTCCTTCAATGAAGGATGTCTTAGTCAAAAATGACCCCTGTTGTACTCAAGTAAAAAACAGTACATGGTTGAATCAAAGAGCTGGGTTCCATAAGTGCAGGACTTGCAAAGCCTGTCATCACGGAGCAAATACTACATCCTATGAAACTCCATTTGGCGGCCAAATTAGAAAAATTGAGAAGTCCTTGAACTGCAAAACAGATCATGTGGTATATGTGCTGGAGTGCCCTTGTGGACTAAAATATGTAGGAAGTACTATCCTGCAGGGACACAAAAGGGTACTCCAGCACCTAAGGGCCATCAAAAATAATGATCAGGCTTATCCAGTAGCACGCCATTTTAATGAAGTCCATGGGGGTAACTCTAAAGATCTTAAATATTTCCTTATAGATTCAGTCCCATCAACTAAAAAGGGGAGGTGATCGAGAAAAAGCTCTTCGCAAACTAGAAATGTTTTACATATTGAATCTCGACACCAAACACCCAAAAGGGCTGAATGTGACAGAGTAATTACATGTCAGTCTGCTTGGATAAAAATTGCAATGATGAAAAGTATAGTCAACAATATCAGGTTTATCACTCAAGGGGTCATCTTAATATCTAATATTAAATAGCAATATGCTATATATCAAGGCCAACTTCCTCCTCATACTTTTAAACAAATTTTAGCTAGATAGGTTCTTAAGCACTGATAAGTTATAGGCACTAGACACTTTATTTTATTCAATTTTGCGCAAGGTAACACTATTGAACAACTAAGGCGTTACAGTGAACAAGAACAGATTCTTTTGATCTTAGGTTTAGTGGTAAAGCAATATGGAATTGTTGATTATATGTGGATTGTGAATTTTTTTAGAATTGGTATTGAATGAAATCGGGTATTTATACCGGTATGAGCATTCATAAATTTTTATACAAGCCAATATATATGTATTTATAACAAACAGGATTTATCCAGTTATTTATCATTTATTTGTATACATATTTATATATATATTTATTTATTTATATATTTATTTATATGTTTTAATAATGTGATTATATGTATTTATACAATAATTATTTATATCTCCACATTACCTTCATGATTAACAGGTAACGGACAAAGTGGTAATAAGATGGAATGATAAAAAAAGGAGAAAAAATAGACTTAGGTCATGTTTAAAAACAAAAATTGCATTTCCACACGCTGCAATTCTTCTATGTCCATGATTTTTTAGTGTTACTAATTTATTTATATCACTTTAAGCACTAAGTCACGTGTGCATTGAGAAAAAAAGAAAGAAAAAAATGGCATCTATTTAAACGAACCACTGTGCTATTAGCGCGTCATGTGATCAAGTCCCCTGTGAGGGACGAAACGCGTCATGGCTACCATGGTCTTTTGGGAGCAACAATAATAAAATAGCCAACAGTAAAGATTTACCGAGTCCGTGCTCTTTCTTCAGCCGACAAAGTGAGCGAGAAGGGAAGGAGTTGTTTTGTATATATATATTCACTGAAAAAACCATAGGTTTTAGGGACAGTTATAGTTAGTTGGACATTTCACTCGTACAAAACCATAGAAATTCCCCCATTATAGTTAGTTCAGCTAACTATAACTCGCGCCCCACAATGCACTGCTGATGACGTCACATATTACATCACTCATGACATGGTCAGTGACATCACTGATGACATCACTGATGACATCTCAAATGACATCACTGATGACATCATCCAGTGACTGTGTGTTTCTGTAAAGTTTAAATATTTTTAATATATATAGGGAAAGGCGTATTGAAGAATGAGTGGGTGTATAAGTGTCTGAATGGATGATTTAGTAGGTGCGTGACTAACTCTATAAGTGAGTGATTAAACGTATCTTACTGAATGCATGGGTTAGTGACTAAACTGGGTGAATGTCTGTATCCGTCTGTCTGTTGCTGTGTAAGTGGCTGCATGGGTTTGTGAATAGCTACACGAGTGTCTATATGAGTTATTGATTGGTTGTCTGAGTATCTGTATGGGTGCCTGAGTGTTTGTGTGGATGGGGTGTGTGCGACTCTGTGCATAGATGTGTGAGTGGGTGATTCACTGGGTGGATGGTTTCAAGAGTGCATCTGTGATAGACTGTATGGGTGGGTAAGTGTGTGTAAGAGTGTGTTAGTGAGTGAATGTATGTCCCAGTGGTACATGTGTGAGTAACTACATATGTGAAAGGCAGTATATATGTGTGTTGGAGTATATAAATAGCTATAAGCGAGAGTGTGTGATTGTGAGAGTGACTGTATGGATGAGTGTGTGCTTGTATCAGAGATTGTATAAGAGCGTAAGAATGTGCTAGTATTTGTATGAGTAAGTGAGCTGGTGTGTGTATAACTGTATAGGTGAGTAAATGGGTGTGTGCTTAATATTTTGCATGACTGACTAGGTGTGTGAGTACCTCTATGGATGAGTGGCGGTGTGTGAGTGTTTATATAGGTGTATGAGTGTATATAATAGTCCTGTACTGAGTGACTATAAGTATGAGTGACTGTACGGGTGAGTGAGTAGATGTGTGTGTGTGTAGACCTAAGAATCAGTGAGTGTGTATATAGTAATTGGTGTTGGAGTGTCTATGGTTTTGACAATGGCAGTCTGTAATTTACAGTGGGTGTATCAAAGGTTATATTAGGGTGTGAGAAGATGCATGAAATTATCACATGGATGATGTCATCAGTGATGTCATCAGTGATGTCATTTGAGATGTCATCAGTGATGTCATCAGTGATGTCACTGACCATGTCATGAGTGATGTAATATGTGACGTCATCAGCAGTTCATTGCGGGGGCGCGAGTTATAGTTAGCTGAACTAACTATAACGGGGGAATTTCTATGGTTTTGTACGAGTGAAATGTCCAACTAACTATAACTGTCCCTAAAACCTATGGTTTTTTCAGTGAATTTCAAAGGTTTTTTAAATGCTAATTTCTAACTATAACGTGTCTGAAACCTATGGTTTTTTCTGTGAATTTCATAGGTTTTTTAAATGCTAATTTCTAACTATAACGTCCCTGAAACCTATGGTTTTTTCAGTGAATTTCAAAGGTTTTTAAATGCTAATTTCTAACTATAACGCCCCTAAAACCTATGGTTTTTCAGTAAATTTCAAAGGTTTTGTAAATGACAATTTTTAAATGTATTAATTGTTATATTTATTTTTTTGATACTGATTTACTACATTTTTTAAAACTATTTATTTTTAGATATTTTATTTATTAAATTACATTGTAATTACATTATACAGTACATTACAAAATATACTTTCTCAGAATGAATTACTTTAGTTTAAATAGTTTGCAAATAGGCAATAGAGTTTTAAGTACAGTAGTTACAGTTGTTGCAATGGGCAACACAATTTCAAACACAATGCAACATTGAGCTCAATGTGAATTTCTAGTTAAATGCAATTAGTTACTTTATGGATTACTTTTCTAACCACAGGACTGGATCCTAGATTCAGTCCTGGGACATCTCCTGTAAATAGTTGAGTAAAAGCGTTTTGGTTACAGTAGTGATTTTTAAGGAATATTATTGTATTTTAAAAGTTGACACTTAGAAACTTTTTCACATAGAATCACCAATGTTATCCTATGGGAGGAAATTCACTTAGCAGGTAAGTAGTGTTATCGTTACTTTTTCATACTCCGTGTTGGATCCTGGATCCAGCACTGGTGCATCTCCTGTAAACAGTTGAAAGAATGCGTTTAAGTCATACAGGCGATTTTTAAGGAATATTTGTAGTTTGTGAAAATCGACACTTTGAAACTTTTCTGCTGAAAACCAGACAATGGATTCCTATGGAAGGAAATATAAGTTACTGGTAAGTACGGTTAGAATTACTTTTTCAGGGTCAGTGCTGGGCTAAAAGATGCAGCACTGGGTTCAATCCTGATAACAGGTGAGTTAATCGGAATTCGTAGTTCGGTTGATTTTAGAGGAATATTATAAAGTTCCAAAACTCCACACTTAGAAGAATTTCCAAGTGAAACCAGTCAATGTTAGCCTATGGAAGGAAATTCAAGTTGCTGGTAAGTACGGTTAAAATTACTTTTCAGGATCAGTACAGGGCTGAAAGATGCAGCACTGAGGTCTCTCCTGATAACAGGTGAGTAAATCGGAATTCGTAATCCGGCTGATTTTAGAAGAATATTATAAAGTTCCAAAACTGCACACTTAGAAGAATTTCCAAGTGAAACCAGTCAATGTTAGCCTATGGAAGGAAATTCAAGTTACTGGTAAGTACGGTTAAAATTACTTTACAGGATCAGTACTGGGCTGAAAGATGCAGCACTGAGGTCTCTCCTGATAACAGGTGAGTAAATCGGAATTCGTAGTTCGGCTGATTTTAGAGGAATATTTGTATGTTTCAAAAATCGACACTTAGAAACTTTTTCAGCAAAAAGCAGACAATGATATCCTATGGAAGGAAATTCAAGTTACTGGTAAGTACGGTTAAAATTACTTTTCAGGATCAGTACTGGGCTGAAAGATGTAGCACTGAGGTCTCTCCTGATAACAGGTGAGTAAATCGGAATTCGTAGTTCGGCTGATTTTAGAGGAATATTTGTATGTTTCAAAAATCGACACTTAGAAACTTTTTCAGCAAAAAGCAGACAATGATATCCTATGGAAGGAAATTCAAGTTACTGGTAAGTACGGTTAAAATTACTTTTCAGGATCAGTACTGGGCTGAAAGATGTAGCACTGAGGTCTCTCCTGATAACAGGTGAGTAAATCGGAATTCGTAGTTCGGCTGATTTTAGAGGAATATTTGTATGGTTCAAAAATTGACACTTAGAAACTTTTTCAGCAAAAAGCAGACAATGATATCCTATGGAAGGAAATTCAAGTTACTGGTAAGTACGGTTAAAATTACTTTACAGGATCAGTACTGGGCTGAAAGATGCAGCACTGAGTTCTCTCCTGATAACAGGTGAGTAAATCGGAATTCGTATTTCGGCTGATTTTAGAGGAATATTATAAAGTTCCAAAACTCCACACTTAGAAGAATTTACAAGTGAATCCAGTCAATGATATCCTACGGAAGGAAATTCAAGTTACTGGTAAGTACGGTTAAAATTACTTTTCAGGATCAGTACTGGGCTGAAAGATGCAGCACTGAGGTCTCTCCTGATAACAGGTGAGTAAATAGGAATTCGTAGTTCGGCTGATTTTAGAGGAATATTTGCACAATGGTGAAGGGAGGGGGCGGGGCCTGAGGTGACATCTGTGCATACGCGCCCCGTGGCGCGTTTTAACTTGGGGGATTAAGGCCCCTTGAATCATGAGCGTCCCTGGGGTCCAACTAGCCCACCCTGTACCTCCAGTATGCGCCAGGGAGCTGCGTTGCAGAGAGGTGTTCAGAGGCCACGCCCCTTTTACACCTCTCTGCAACGCAGCTCTGTGGCGCTTTTAGAAGTACATGGTGGGCTAGTTGGCCCCAGGGACCCTCAGGATTGAAGGGGATTTAATTCCCCATCTTAAAACGCGCCATGGGGCCTGTTTGCACACATGTCACCTGAAGCCCCGCCCCCTCCCTTCACCACTGTGCAAACGCGCCCCGTGGCGCGTTTTAAGTTGGGGGATTAAGTCCCCTTCAATTCTGAGGGTCCCTGGAGTCCAACTAGCCCACCATGTACTTCTAAAAAGCGCCACAGAGCTGCGTTGCAGAGAGGTGTAAAGGGGCGTGGCCTCTGTACACCTCTCTGCAACGCACCCCTGGCGCATACTGGAGGTTCCTGGTGGGCTAGTTGGCCCCAGGGACCCCCAGTATTCAAGGGGAATTACTTCCCCTTCTTAAAACGCACCAGGGGCGCATTTGCAGAGTACTGCAGGGAGGGGCGGGGCCTCCGGCACGATGCCGCTCGTTTTTTTTTTTTTTTTTTTAATGGGAGGGGGGCTGCGTGGCCCCCCTTCCCTTGGCCACTTTTGGCCCCGGGGACCCCATCCCCCGGGGCCTGAGCATTTTATTTTTTATTTTTAAATGAAAAAAAAAAAACGGGAAGGGGCCGCGTGGCCCCCCTTCCCTGGGCCTGTATTGGCCCCGGGGACCCCATCCCCCGGGGCATGCCCTCGATTTATTTATTTTTAATTTGGAGGGGGGCTGTGTGGCCCCCCTCCTCAGGCCATTTAAGGCCCCGGGGACCCCATCTCCCGGGGCCGGCCTTTCCTTTTTTTAATTTTTTTATTTTGCTTTTGATTTTGGGGAGGGGGGCCGCGTGGCCCCCCTCCCGAGCCCTACTTGCCCCGGGGACCCCATCCCCCGGGGCTGGCCCTCTCCGTTGGGGACTGTGGGGGTCCCCAATCCCCCACAGTCCCGCCGGCTCCCCGCGTCCCTTGGGAGCCGGCATTGCTTTTCCACATGGGGAGCTGCTAAGATGCAGCTCCCCATGTGGAAAAGCAATGTGCTTTGGATATTGGAAGAGAGAGCAGGTTTTCCTGCTCTCTCTTCCAATATCCAAAGCAGTTTGCAATGACAGGACGGGGCCGCGAGGCTCCCGTCCTGTCATTGCAAACTACAGTGTCCCGGGGGTAGGCACCCGGGACACTGCAGGAGCCAGCCCTGGGGGTGGCGGTCCCCAGGGCCATCAAGGGCTCCAGGAGGGGGGCCGCGCGGCCCCACTCCCTTGAGTTGCACAGCCCCGGGGAGGTGGTGGTCCCCGGGGCTCTGGGGTCCGTAACGGACCCCCACATTTATTTTCTATGTGCCCCGGGAGGTGGTGGTCCCCGGGGCGTGTGGGGGCTGGAGCCCCCACACGTTATTTTAAATTTAAAAAGAAGCCCCGGGGGTGGCGGTCCCCGGGGCTGCGGGAGGGCAGGAGAGCCCTCCCGCACCATTTTTTTTTATTAAGCCCCGGGGGTGGCAGTCTCCGGGGCTTGGGGGGCCTTAGAGGCCCCCCATATAAACAATAAACCCACCCCCCCCGCATGCCCCAGGGACTTGGGCCACCCGGGGGCAAATTTGCATCGAAGCGCGGGAGACCGCGCCTCGATTCTTTCCGGCAGGATCCGCGCACCCTGAGCGCATCCTGCCGATTTAAAAAAAAAAATGCTTTTCTGCCCAGGGGGTCCTTGTGGGACCCCTGAGCAGACCTAGGGGGTCAGGGTGTTTCTACCCTGCCCTCTTTGTGCGTTTTGCGCACTTGTTTCTGTCCCTCGGTTCTACCGAGGGACAAAATGGCTGCCCACACTTCCTGATTTGGAGTGTTGACAGCCAATTAGCATGCAGCTCGTGATCGGGAGGGTGCGCGAATCCGACGCGGCCATAGATATATATGTGATTTTCATTTTGATTTTCTCAGGAACTACTGAACGGATTTACACCATTTAACAAAAAGGGTTCTTTCTGAACCAAGAACTACCTCTTTGCCAAATTTGGTGTAATTCCGTTCAGCAGTTCGGGCTGTAGCCGTGTCTAAAGTTTCCTATGGGAAAATTAATGGGGAAAACGCGTTTTGGGACCCCCCTTTTTTCTCGGCCCCCGTTTGACGAATCACCCTGAGACTTTCAGGGTAGGAGCGGACCAGAGCGGGCCATAAAGTTTGAAAATTTCGGGAAGATTCGTCAACCGACGCAGAGAGTTATTTCAAATAGAATGTCCCGGATTTCCTATGGAAAATAGGTCCTAACTATAACTATCTACTGGCGACCGCCAGTAGATTATATATATATATATTATCTACTGGCGGTCGCCAGTAGATAGTTATAGTTAGGACCTATTTTCCATAGGAAATCCGCGACATTCTATTTGAAATAACTCTTGCGTCAGTTGACGAATCTTCGCGAAATTTTCAAACTTTATGGCCCGCTTCGGCCCGCTCCTACCCTGAAAGTTTTGGGGTGATTCGTCAAGCGGGGGCCGAGAAAAAAGGGGGGTCCCAAAATGTGTTTTCCTCATTCATTTTCCCATAGGAAACTTTAGCCACGGCTACAGCCCGATATATATATATATATATATATATATATCCACCAAAGTTGCCTCAACGAGCAGAGGCCCACACAGGTTGGTATGCTGTGAAATTTATTAAGGGGCTTTCAGCTTGGACGGGGCAGTCTTTAAAAGCATTTGTCAGGCCAACGCGTTTCGGGCTCCCACCCTTCTTCCTGGGCCAATTAAGACTCGTCCTGCTGGCAACGGGTTGCACATATCATCCACATTGGTACCACCCCCAGTGGGCGTGGCCGTTCTTTCTCGCTCGGCCTTGTGGTACCTGGAGTGCTTCCTGCTTTTATTCCTCATGTGAGGTGTCAGCTGCACGTTGACAGGACTTTAAAGCAACCCACTGTGGATTTTATTTATTGTGTAATATGGGTCGCTCTGACTTGGCACCTCACATGAGGAATAAAAGCAGGAAGCACTCCAGGTACCACAAGGCCGAGCGAGAAAGAACGGCCACGCCCACTGGGGGTGGTACCAATGTGGATGATATGTGCAACCCGTTGCCAGCAGGACGAGTCTTAATTGGCCCAGGAAGAAGGGGGGGAGCCTGAAACGCGTTGGCCTGACAAATGCTTTTAAAGACTGCCCCGTCCAAGCTGAAAGCCCCTTAATACATTTTACAGCATACCAACCTGTGTGGGCCTCGTTCGTTGGAGGCAACTTCTTTGGTGGATATGTTACGGCCTGTCTCAGCCGTGGACGCAGCCCCGCTGCTATGCAGACCCTGAGGATGCCAACCGGCGTTTGTGATGCGGGGACAGGTGCTGGATTTTGGAGCTGTAAAATTGTCAGCTGCACGTTGACAGGACTTTAAAGCAACCCACTGTGGATTTTATTTATTGTGTAATATGGGTCGCGCTGACTTGGCACCTCACATGAGGAATAAAAGCAGGAAGCACTCCAGGTACCACAAGGCCGAGCGAGAAAGAACGACCACGCCCACTGGGGATGGTACCAATGTGGATGATATGTGCAACCCGTTGCCAGCAGGACGAGTCTTAATTGGCTCAGGAAGAAGGGCGGGAGCCTGAAACGCGTTGGCCTGACAAATGCTTTTAAAGACTGCCCCGTCCAAGCTGAAAGCCCCTTAATAAATTTTACAGCATACCAACCTGTGTGGGCCTCGTTCGTTGGAGGCAACTTCTTTGGTGGATATGTTACGGCCTGTCTCAGCCGTGAACGCTGCCCCGCTGCTATGCAGACCCTGAGGACACCAACCGGCGTTTGTGATGCGGGGACAGGCGCTGGATTTTGGAGCTGTAAAATTGTCAGCTGCACGTTGACAGGACTTTAAAGCAACCCACTGTGGATTTTATTTATTGTGTAATATGGGTCGCTCTGACTTGGCACCTCACAAGAGGAATAAAAGCAGGAAGCACTCCAGGTACCACAAGGCCGAGCGAGAAAGAACGGCCACGCCCACTGGGGATGGTACCAATGTGGATGATATGTGCAACCCGTTGCCAGCAGGACGAGTCTTAATTGGCCCAGGAAGAAGGGCGGGAGCCCGAAACGCGTTGGCTTGACAAATGCCTTAAAAAACTGCCCCGTCCAAGCTGAAAGCCCCTTAATAAATTTTACAGCATACCAACCTGTGTGGGCCTCGTTCGTTGGAGGCAACTTCTTTGGTGGATATATATATATATATATTCACTGAAAAAACCATAGGTTTCAGACACGTTATAGTTAGAAATTAGCATTTAAAAAACCTTTGAAATTCACTGAAAAAACCATAGGTTTTAGGGACAGTTATAGTTAGTTGGACATTTCACTCGTACAAAACCCGTGAAATTCCCCCGTTATAGTTAGTTCAGCTAACTATAACTCACGCCCCCGCAATGCACTGCTGATGACGTCACATATTACATCACTCATGACATGGTCAGTGACATCACTGATGACATCACTGATGACATCATGCAGTGACTATGTTTCTGTAAAGTTTAAATATTTTTAATATATATAGGAAAAGACGTATTGAAGAATGAGTGGGTGTGTAAGTGTCTGTATGGATGATTTAGTAGGTGCGTGACTAACTCTATAAGTGAGTGATTTAACGTATCTTACTGAATGCATGGGTTAGTGACTAAACTGGGTGAATGTCTGTATCCGTCTGTCTGTTGCTGTGTAAGTGGCTGCATGTGTTTGTGAATAGCTACATGAGTGTCTATATGAGTTATTGAATGGTTGTCTGAGTATCTGTATGGGTGCCTGAGTGTTTGTGTGGGAGGGGTGTGTGCGACTCTGTGCATAGATGTGTGAGTGGGTGATTCACTGGGTGGATGGTTTCAAGAGTGCATCTGTGATAGACTGTATGGGTGGGTAAGTGTGTGTAAGAGTGTGTTAGTGAGTGAATGTATGTCCCAGTGTGTGAGAAGTTGGCCTGGCATATGCTGTCCACTAATTATAGTGGGCACCTTGCACCAGTCCAAATCGACTCTTATGGTAGGTAGGTTAAAGACAACCTTATTGAAAGCTATCCTAGTGGTAGCTGTGGAGAGCAGCCTTCAGGCTAAGTCTTGAAGGAATGTAAAGCAGCTTGTTTTACCAGTCTATAATCTCTTGAGTGACCAAATGAAAGAGCACCACACCAGGTATATATTCAAAATATATGTATTTATTACTAAACACACCCCTCTAGTCTCTTTATGAGGCTAGAGTTCGAAGTACATAGGTTATAAGATCTTAAATCACAGTAATAGCACAAATACACGTTTGGGCCCTAGGGGCGTACCAAACCATATACCAATAAAGTGGTATGCGAACCACGACTGAACTAGACACTAGGCCTAGAGCCTCTAGAAGTGCTTGGACCACAAGGAACCACCCAAGGTAGTGACACAGGGGACCCACGGGAGACGCGTGCAGTGTAAATACACAACCGCGATACGCCGTTAACTTCTATGGAGAAAGTCGGGATCGGGAAAATAGAGGAAAGGGACACTTTAAAAAGGACTAGGACAAAACCCTTTGAGATCTAGGACTTTGAAGAGTCTCTACCCACGGGAGCACCGGAGTACTCGTGTTACCTCACCCAGGGAAGCCGGGTGCATAGGTGCCTTTCGGGGTCGGGTTTCGTCGTCGTTTCTTATGGCGATCTGCTGCAAAGTGCTGCTGGCGACCAGGAGAAAAGTGTCCGGGTGGATCCAAGAGTGGATCGGAGTTCTGAAGAACCTGAAAGCAGAGGGGACAGAGTCTGGGTCACTAGCCAGTGACCAGGAAGGCGATGGACAGATGCCCACCGATGTCGAGTGCTTCAGGTGCGTTGATGGTCGTCTCGTTTCTGCAGCCACGAGGTCCAGGAGGCGTTGTTGGCGACCAGGAGCAGGATTCGGGCTGGTACACGATATCTGTCGAGTGCTGCGGTGTCGGCGACCGGATTGGACCCAACAAGCCTTGGCAACGGCAAGTCTCGATGTAGCTGAAGATCGTCGATGGTGCAGACCAGCAAGGTCTGGAGAACTCACCCAGCGAGGGTAAGTCAGGGCAGGCCTGGAGCAACCAGGGGAGCCCTTTGGTTTCTTTAGAAAGTCTTCTGGGGACCCACGAGCCGGCTGGCAAGGGATCGCGAAGACACCTCGGGCGGAATCACTCAACAGGGGCCCACGGTCACTCAGGACAGTAAAGCCTCTGATCTTCGGAGGGATTCCTGCTGGAGGTTGGGACCACACGTGGTCCAAAGCACAGGTTCGTAGAACGTTGTGAAGGGGTTACACTCGATAATAGTGCACGGTACCCAGGGGTCGCGGTTCCTCGTCACTCGTGGGGTCCACTTGCCTCAGCTTCGCTGGGGACTCACGATGGCCTTGAAGAAGTCAGGAAATCCACTTCTTGGGCTGCAGGGACTTCGGACTCCGGCGGGAGCGGCGTAGTTTGCGACCGTCGTTATCGTTTTTGGTGCCTGCCAAGCAGGGGAGTCACTCCTTGACCCCAAGGGAGATTCTTCAGTCCTCTAATTGTGATGTAGAGCGTCGAAGGTCCAGGATTCAGTTTCAAAGTTTAGTCCAGGGATATCTAATCCTGCTGTGGCAAGGGTTCCCCATTTTAACTAAAAAGAGGGGATGGACTAGCTCTATGACCCCACCTATGGGAGGGTCAAGGGAGGGGGTGGCTACACCCACTTCCCTTTGTCCAGTTTCGCGCCAGAGCAGGGGCAGGTAGCCCCTGAGCTGGTTTGAACTGGCATATGCACAGAGGAGCCTTCTGCTCCCCCAGTGCAGGACTTCAAAGCACTCTAAGAGTGCACCCACCCAGCCCCAATACACTAAACCCTGTCTGGGAGGTGGTTACACCTCCCTGTGACAGGATGCCTATTGTTGGGCTTCCTCCACTGTGAGTTTCGGTCATCAGCAGGAGGGCAGCCCAGTGTCTGTGACTGGTGGCATCCATTTTGTGATGCCAGGGCTCTTTAGGATTCTACCGCGTTTCCACAGCAGGTACATGTCTTATCCCTCTAGAAGGGTGGAATGCTACCCCCGCCGCCAAGATTGGCGGGGGTAGTATTCCAAGATGTTTGACACCAAACACGACATGTTTTGATGCAGCCATTCCAAAGTTAGCATTTACCGCGAGGATATAATGCACTTAAGAGTATATGGTTTAACCGCATCCACAAACAGCACCAGAGAATGGACTCTGAGAACTGCAGAGGGGCCCTGCTCATGCAGAGGCACCCCCTCACATAGAAGCCAAGCACCCTGCCCTCAGGATTGATAGGGCCTGCCATAGGGGTGACTGATAGGTTTATATGTGTGTGCAGGAGAGATATAGGAAACCTATATCTCAGTGAGGGGTGCTAGCACCACCTCACCCAGGCTGCAGTAGCAGGCCTGTGGTGTCAGATTTAGTCTGCTTCCCAGGGGTGGCATAATACATGCTGCAGCCCCTGGTAGGCCTGTGAAGTACCTATGCCCTTGGCACCTAAGGTACCATATACTAGGGACTCATAAGGCACCACAGTAACCAATCACTAGTGCACCTAGAGTGCACTCCATGTCATTTAGAGAGAGCAGATAGACTGGGGCCCTGAATAGCAGGATCCCAGTCCAACTAAGTCATAAACCAGCAAAACACCATAAAAAAAGTGGGGGCAACCATATAGTCAGATTCCACCTTCCTACATAACCCCCCAAACGAAAGGAGATAAGGCTAACCTTGACCAGTTGAGCCTATATTGACTAAGTGGCCATATAAGGAAGCACCTGCACTAGCATGGTTGCCCCCTATGTTATGGTCCACTAAGCAATCCCTCGCCCTAAGGGTAAGAGAGGGTCTCCACCATGGGGAATCACTACCTCTGGTGTGCTTAGGTAAAGTACAAGGCCGGTGAGGTGTCTGAGTAGGGAAGTGAGGCCCTAGGAATGTTGGCCTCAGCTTCCTCAGATCACTGGTCACCATGTATGCCTGTCTTTCCATGACTGAGTTGCACTTTGCTCTAAGGGTCAACCTTTGGCTGCCTACAGCTGGGGGTTGGGTCCCTTTGGATGGAACACTGGAGGGACATGGCAGGTTTGGAACCTTCTGGTCCCAGGTTTGCCCTTGCCTACCAGAGTCCTTCTGGGGAGGTCCCTACATAAAGGTATGGGGGATCCCTCAGTGTGTAGAGGAATTTTCACCTGGCTAGGGCTACTAGACTGGGTGCCCCTAATCTGCTGATGGGGGCTTCCTCTGGACAGGGGGCCCGGGGGTCCACTGACCTCCCTGACCTCTGCAGCCCTGGGCTGACTGAGGCAGGGTAGAGAGGGGCAGGTTACCTGCTCCAGACTGGAGTACCACCTTGGAAGGGTCCTCTGCCATCAGGGGTGTGGCCAGGCCAGGCCTGACTACCTCTGTGGCAGTTCCTTCACTAGGGGTAGGGTCAGTTCCCTGAGGAGGCTGACCCTTACCTACTGTCTGGGGGAAGAAGACTTTTCTTCAACCCTTGTGCTCTCTTTTGGGGAGAGTGGGCCATTCTTTCAGGCTCCATCTCTCCAAATTCTTGGGCTGGGGCTGTGGCCATCACAGCCCCACTAACCTTGCAGGGACGCCCAACATCCTAAGATGGGTTTGGTGTTCAACTTCAGCCCAGGCTGAAATTTCCAAATCATTGCCCATCAGGCAATCTACAGGTAGGGTTGGGGACACTGCCACTCTTTTGGGCCTGTGACCCCCTCCCAGCTGAGATTGACTATGGCCATGGGGTGATCTGTTCTGACACCATCAATGTTGGTCACCTGGTATTTAAACTCAGGTAAAAGCTGGTGAGGGGGACTAGTTTCCCTGCCACCATGGTGACACTAGCCCCTGTGTCCCTAAATGCCACAGCTTTCTGACCATTAATCATTGGCTCCAGTCTGTACCTGCCCAATGCTATGGGACCCATGGTAAAGGTGGCAAATCCTATACCACCATCAGAGTCAGAGGAGTCTGTTGAGGGGTCCCTGTCTAAACTAGGGCCCACCTCTGTTCCTCTTGCAAAAGCACCTAACTTTTTGGGTGCACTACTCCCAACTGGAGGATTACTACTGGTAGTACCAGGAGGGGTGGTAGTAGTTGTGGGAGGAACATTTTCTTTATTGCCAATCCTGGGGCAACTGGGATCAGTTTTCCAGTGCCCAGGCTTTTTACAGACATGGCAATATGGTTTCTTTTCAGGAGAGGAAGGAGTTTGGGACCCACCCCAGAAGAGGAATTTTGGGGCCCTGTAGTGGACTTATCCTTAGATTTATCCCCACCTTTCTCTTGGGACTTGGTAGAATCTTTCTTGTGGTCACCACCCTGATTCTTAGGCCTTACCCTGGTTCTGACCCATTTGTCTGCCTTCTTTCCCAATTCTTGGGGAGAGGTCAGATCAGAGTCCACCAGGTACTGGTGTAAAAGCTGGTTTTGACAATTATTAAGGATCTGTTCTCTCATCATTAGATTATAAAATCCTTTGAAATCAGTAACCCTACTGCCAACCAGCCAACCCTCCAGAGCCTTGGATGCACAATCTACAAAGTCTGTCCAGTCCTGAGTCTGTGCCTTCTGGGTATCTCTGAACTTCAACCTGTACTCTTCAGTGGTTAAGCCAAACCCATCTATCAGTGCACTCTTCAGGACCTCATAATCATCAGCATCCTCCTCTCTAACAGTGAGGAGCTTGTCTCTTCCTTTATCTGAAAAGGAGAGCCACAAGATTGCTGCCCACTGCTTTTGGGGGACCTGCTGTACTCTACAGGCCCTCTCCATAGCAGTTATCCATTTGTGGATATCATCCCCACTCTGGTAGGGAGGAACAACCTTGCTCAGGTTCCTATGGTCAGGGACATATTCTCTGCCTCTAGGGACACTGTTGCTGCCACCAGGGGTTCTAAACCCTCCCTTCTGGAAGCTCTCTGGATCTCCAGGGCTTCTCTATCCAGTGCCAACTGCTTGGTTCTGAGGGCCACTTTGGCTTCCTCATACTGGAGCAGTTTGCACCTTCTCTCAGAGGAGGTCTCTCTTAAGTTAAAGTATGAGCTCCTCTCTTGGACAAATTCTCTGCCAGAGTGATAAGAGTGCTCAGATTCCCTGGAAGGGGATCTGTGCCTCTCATCCACTCTGCCAGTTCTCTTAGGGAGAACTCCTCTGTCCTGTTCAGGCTCCTTGAAGCCTGGCCCTTCAACCACAGAGTCTTGGTCATTCGGATTGTCCTCATCTGACCCAGATACTATGATTGACCCACCCACTGATTCAGACCCCTTAGCTCCTAGAGCCAATCTAAGGTCATCTGCTGTCAGCAGATCTATCAGGTGTAGTGTTGAGGGACTCTGTCCTAGTCTCAGGTGTCTGTCAACACACATGGCTCTCAAGTCAGAGAAAGCCATGTCCTTATACTGAGGCTGAGTGGATCCACTGGGTCCACCCTTTAAGGACATTCTAGTGTTGTGCAGTGTTGTACTACCTACACTAGTTTGTGGCCTACTGATCCTAGCTTGAGCTGTGGAAAGGGTGTGCTATCCCTTGGAACACAGCTCTAAGTTCAGTAGAACTTATTGATACTAAGCTTGACTTTATATGTACCTTGAGTACCTATAATGGTTTTCAGTTAGTAATTCAAATAGAGATTTTCTGGTAAAACAATGGCAAGCTGGAATCCCACACGCTGCCCACCAATGTGAGAAGTTGGCCTGGCATATGCTGTCCACTAATTATAGTGGGCACCTTGCACCAGTCCAAATCGACTCTTATGGTAGGTAGGTTAAAGACAACCTTATTGAAAGCTATCCTAGTGGTAGCTGTGGAGAGCAGCCTTCAGGCTAAGTCTTGAAGGAATGTAAAGCAGCTTGTTTTACCAGTCTATAATCTCTTGAGTGACCAAATGAAAGAGCACCACACCAGGTATATATTCAAAATATATGTATTTATTACTAAACACACCCCTCTAGTCTCTTTATGAGGCTAGAGTTCAAGTACATAGGTTATAAGATCTTAAATCACAGTAATAGCACAAATACACGTTTGGGCCCTAGGGGCGTACCAAACCATATACCAATAAAGTGGTATGCGAACCACGACTGAACTAGACACTAGGCCTAGAGCCTCTAGAAGTGCTTGGACCACAAGGAACCACCCAAGGTAGTGACACAGGGGACCCACGGGAGACGCGTGCAGTGTAAATACACAACCGCGATACGCCGTTAACTTCTATGGAGAGTCGGGATCGGGAAAATAGAGGAAAGGGACACTTTAAAAGGACTAGGACAAAACCCTTTGAGATCTAGGACTTTGAAGAGTCTCTACCCACGGGGAGCACCGGAGTACTCGTGTTACCTCACCCAGGGAAGCCGGGTGCATAGGTGCCTTTCGGGGTCGGGTTTCGTCGTCGTTTCTTATGGCGATCTGCTGCAAAGTGCTGCTGGCGACCAGGAGAAAAGTGTCCGGGTGGATCCAAGAGTGGATCGGAGTTCTGAAGAACCTGAAAGCAGAGGGGACAGAGTCTGGGTCACTAGCCAGTGACCAGGAAGGCGATGGACAGATGCCCACCGATGTCGAGTGCTTCAGGTGCGTTGACGGTCGTCTCGTTTCTGCAGCCACGAGGTCCAGGAGGCGTTGTTGGCGACCAGGAGCAGGATTCGGGCTGGTACACGATATCTGTCGAGTGCTGCGGTGTCGGCGACCGGATTGGACCCAACAAGCCTTGGCAACGGCAAGTCTCGATGTAGCTGAAGATCGTCGATGGTGCAGACCAGCAAGGTCTGGAGAACTCACCCAGCGAGGGTAAGTCAGGGCAGGCCTGGAGCAACCAGGGGAGCCCTTTGGTTTCTTTAGAAAGTCTTCTGGGGACCCACGAGCCGGCTGGCAAGGGATCGCGAAGACACCTCGGGCGGAATCACTCAACAGGGGCCCACGGTCACTCAGGACAGTGTAGGGCCTCTGATCTTCGGAGGGATTTCTGCTGGAGGTTGGGACCACACGTGGTCCAAAGCACAGGTTCGTAGAACGTTGTGAAGGGGTTGCACTCGATAATAGTGCACGGTACCCAGGGGTCGCGGTTCCTCGTCACTCGTGGGGTCCACTTGCCTCAGCTTCGCTGGGGACTCACGATGGCCTTGAAGAAGTCAGGAAATCCACTTCTTGGGCTGCAGGGACTTCGGACTCCGGCGGGAGCGGCGTAGTTTGCGACCGTCGTTATCGTTTTTGGTGCCTGCCAAGCAGGGAGTCACTCCTTGACCCCAAGGGAGATTCTTCAGTCCTCTAATCGTGATGTAGAGCGTCGAAGGTCCAGGATTCAGTTTCAAAGTTTAGTCCAGGGATATCTAATCCTGCTGTGGCAAGGGTTCCCCATTTTAACTAAAAAGAGGGATGGACTAGCTCTATGACCCCACCTATGGGAGGGTCAAGGGAGGGGGTGGCTACACCCACTTCCCTTTGTCCAGTTTCGCGCCAGAGCAGGGGCAGGTAGCCCCTGAGCTGGTTTGAACTGGCATATGCACAGAGGAGCCTTCTGCTCCCCCAGTGCAGGACTTCAAAGCACTCTAAGAGTGCACCCACCCAGCCCCAATACACTAAACCCTGTCTGGGAGGTGGTTACACCTCCCTGTGACAGGATGCCTATTGTTGGGCTTCCTCCACTGTGAGTTTCGGTCATCAGCAGGAGGGCAGCCCAGTGTCTGTGACTGGTGGCATCCATTTTGTGATGCCAGGGCTCTTTAGGATTCTACCGCGTTTCCACAGCAGGTACATGTCTTATCCCTCTAGAAGGGTGGAATGCTACCCCCGCCGCCAAGATTGGCGGGGGTAGTATTCCAAGATGTTTGACACCAAACACGACATGTTTTGATGCAGCCATTCCAAAGTTAGCATTTACCGCGAGGATATAATGCACTTAAGAGTATATGGTTTAACCGCATCCACAAACAGCACCAGAGAATGGACTCTGAGAACTGCAGAGGGGCCCTGCTCATGCAGAGGCACCCCCTCACATAGAAGCCAAGCACCCTGCCCTCAGGATTGATAGGGCCTGCCATAGGGGTGACTGATAGGTTTATATGTGTGTGCAGGAGAGATATAGGAAACCTATATCTCAGTGAGGGGTGCTAGCACCACCTCACCCAGGCTGCAGTAGCAGGCCTGTGGTGTCAGATTTAGTCTGCTTCCCAGGGGTGGCATAATACATGCTGCAGCCCCTGGTAGGCCTGTGAAGTACCTATGCCCTTGGCACCTAAGGTACCATATACTAGGGACTCATAAGGCACCACAGTAACCAATCACTAGTGCACCTAGAGTGCACTCCATGTCATTTAGAGAGAGCAGATAGACTGGGGCCCTGAATAGCAGGATCCCAGTCCAACTAAGTCATAAACCAGCAAAACACCATAAAAAAAGTGGGGGCAACCATATAGTCAGATTCCACCTTCCTACACAGTGGTACATGTGTGACTAACTACATATGTGAAAGGCAGTATATATGTGTGTTGGAGTATATAAATAGCTATAAGCGAGAGTGAGTGATTGTGATAGTGGCTGTATGGATGAGTGTGTGCTTGTATCAGTGATTGTATAAGAGCGTAACAATGTGCTAGTATTTGTATGATTAAGTGAGCTGGTGTGTGTATAACTGTATAGGTGAGTAAATGGCAGTGTGTTTAATTATTTGCATGACTTACTAGGTGTGTGAGTACCTCTATGGATGAGTGGCGGTGTTTGAGTGTCTATATAGGAGTAAGAGTGCATATGATAGTCCTGTACTGAGTGACCATAAGTATGAGTGACTGTACGGGTGAGTGAGTGGATGTGTGTGTGTAGACCTAAGAATCAGTGAGTGGGTATGTAGTTATTGGTGTTGCAGTGTCTATGGTTTTGCGAATGGCAGTCTGTAATTTAGAGTGGGTGTATCAAAGGTTATATTAGGGTGTGAGGAGGTGCATCAGATTATCACGTGGATGAAGTCATCAGTGATGTCATCAGTGATGTCATTTGAGATGTCATCAGTGATGTCATCAGTGATGTCACTGACCATGTCATGAGTGATGTAATATGTGACGTCATCAGCAGTGCATTATGGGGCGCGAGTTATAGTTAGCTGAACTAACTATAACGGGGGAATTTCTACGGTTTTGTACGAGTGAAATGTCCAACTAACTATAACTGTCCCTAAAACCTTATGGTTTTTTCAGTGAATTTCTAAGGTTTTTTAAATGCTAATTTCTAACTATAACGTGTCTGAAACCTATGGTTTTTTCAGTGAATTTCAAAGGTTTTTTAAATGCTTATTTCTAACTATAACGTGCCTGAAACCTATGGTTTTTTCAGTGAATTTCAAAGGTTTTTTAAATGCTAATTCCTAACTATAACGCGTCTAAAACCTATGGTTTTTTCAGTGAATTTCAAAGGTTTTGTAAATGACAATTTTTAAATGTATTAATTGTTATATTTATTTTTTTGATACTGATTTACAACATTTTTTAAAACTATTTATTTTTAGATATTTTATTTATTAAATTACATTGTAATTACACTATACATTACATTACAAAATATACTTTCTCAGAATGAATTACTTTAGTTTAAATAGTTTGCAAATAGGCAATAGAGTTTTAAGTACAGTAGTTACAGTTGTTGCAATGGGCAACACAATTTCAAACACAATGCAACATTGAGCTCAATGTGAATTTCTAGTTAAATGCAATTAGTTACTTTATGGATTACTTTTCTAACCACAGGACTGGATCCTAGATTCAGTCCTGGGACATCTCCTGTAAACAGTTGAGTAAAAGCGTTTTGGTTACAGTAGTGATTTTTAAGGAATATTATTGTATTTTAAAAGTTGACACTTAGAAACTTTTTCATATAGAATCACCAATGTTATCCTATGGGAGGAAATTCACTTAGCAGGTAAGTAGTGTTATCGTTACTTTTTCTTACTCAGAGGTGGATCCTGGATCCAGCACTGGTGCATCTCCTGTAAACAGTTGAAAGAATGCGTTTAAGTCACACAGGCGATTTTTAAGGAATATTTGTAGTTTGTGAAAATCGACACTTTGAAACTTTTCTGCTGAAAACCAGACAATGGATTCCTATGGAAGGAAATATAAGTTACTGGTAAGTACGGTTAGAATTACTTTTCAGGGTCAGTGCTGGGCTAAAAGATGCAGCACTGGGTTCTCTCCTGATAACAGGTGAGTAAATCGGAATTCGTAGTTCGGTTGATTTTAGAGGAATATTATAAAGTTCCAAAACTCCACACTTAGAAGAATTTCCAAGTGAAACCAGTCAATGTTAGCCTATGGAAGGAAATTCAAGTTGCTGGTAAGTACGGTTAAAATTACTTTTCAGGATCAGTACTGGGCTGAAAGATGCAGCACTGAGGTCTCTCCTGATAACAGGTGAGTAAATCGGAATCCGTATTTCGGCTGATTTTAGAGGAATATTTGCACAATGGTGAAGGGAGGGGCGGGGCCTGAGGTGACATCTGTGCAAACGCGCCCCGTGGCGCGTTTTAAGTTGGGGATTAAGTCCCCTTGAATCATGAGGGTCCCTGGGGCCAACTAGCCCACCAGGAACCTCCAGTATGCACAGGGGCTGCGTTGCAGAGACGTGTACAGAGGCCACACCCTTTTACACCTCTCTGCAACGCAGCTCTGTGGCGCTTTCTGGACGTACCTGTTGGGCTAGTTGGCCCCCAGGGACCCTCAGGATTGAAGGGGATTTAATTCCTCATCTTAAAACACGCCACGGGGCCTGTTTGCACACATGTCACCTGAAGCCCCGCCCTCCCTTCACCACTGTGCAAACGCGCCACGTGGCGTGTTTTAAGTTGGGGGATTAAGTCCCCTTGAATCCTGAGGGTCCCTGGAGTCCAACTAGCCCACCATGTACTTCCAAAAGCGCCACAGAGCTGCGTTGCACAGAGGTGTAAAAGGGCGTGGCCTCTGTACACCTCTCTGCAACGCAGCCCCTGGCGCATACTGGAGGTTCCTGGTGGGCTCGTTGGCCCCAGGGACCCCCAGTATTCAAGGGAATTACTTCCCTTCTCAAAACGCGCCAGGGGCGCGTTTGCAGACTGCTGCAGGGAGGGGCGGGGCCTCCGGCACGATGCCGGTCTTTTTTTTTTTTAGATTGGGAGGGGGCTGCGTGGCCCCCTTCCCTCAGCCACTTTTTGCCCCAGGAACCCCATCCCCGGGGCCTGAGGAGTTTTGTTTTTAAATATAAATTAAAAAAACAGGAAGGGGGCCGCGTGGCCCCCTTCCCTGGGCCTGTATTGGCCCCGGGGACCCCATCCCCCGGGCAAGCCCTCTTTTTTTTTATTAAAAATTTGGAGGGGGCTGCGTGGCCCCCTCCTCAGGCCATTTAAGGCCCCGGGGACCCCATCCCCCGAGGCCGGCCTTTAAATATATTTTTTTTTTTTAGGGGAGGGGGCTGCGTGACCCCCCTGTCCACTTATGGCCCTGGGGACCCCATCCCCGGGGCCTGGCCTCTGTTGGGGACTGTGGGGGTCCCCAAACCCCCACAGTCCCGCCGGCTCCCGCGTCCCTTGGGAGCCGGCATTGCTTTCCACATGGGGAGCAGCTAAGATGCTGCTCCCCATGTGGAAAGCTACTTGCTTGGATATTGGAGCGAGAGCAGGTTTCCTGCTCTCGCTCCAATATCCAAAGCAAGTTTGCAATGACAGGACGGGAGCCGCGAGGCTCCCGTCCTGTCATTGCAAACAGCAGTGTCCCGGGGTAGGCACCCGGGACACTGCAGGAGCCGGCCCTGGGGGTGGCGGTCCCCAGGGCCACCACGGGCTCCAGGAGGGGGCCGTGCGGCCCCCTCCCATCCAGTAGCAAAGCCCCGGGAGGTGGTGGTCCCCGGGGCTTTGAGGGTCCAGAACTGACCCCAATATTCAATCTCTTAGTGCCCCGGGGAGGTGGCGGTCCCGGGCGTGTGGGGGCTGGAGCCCCCACACAGGTCAACATCATTTTAAAAGAAGCCCCGGGAGGTGGCGGTCCCCGGGGCAGCGGGAGGGCCAAGAGCCCTCCCGCACCATTATGCTTTTAAAGCCCCGGGGGTGGCGGTCCCGGGGCTTGGGGGCCTTAGAGGCCCGCATACAAAGAAGGGACAGGGAGGGCTTTTTACTCTCTTACAAGAGAGGGAGGTCCAGCATAAGTGCCCCAGAGGCAATAATGAAAACGATGATTATGCTGTTCCTTAGTGATAAAAAGTCAGAGTCAGGGGAACAATAACCAACTTGACCCGAAGTGGTTCAAAGTTGGAAATCCATATATTGGATTTTAATGCCCTCACACACCCTTTCGGGTGTCATGCTTCATCATCTGGGCTGCTCCTCGTCGAGTCGGCGGTGCAATACTCAACGGGCTCCTATAATAGGGGCACTTTATCGGAGATCTTTTATCCAATAGCCGTATGGTGAAGTGGGGGTGTGGGGCCAGAAGTGTGTAGATGTGAGAGTTTTTAGAAAGTGATTTAAAATAGGGCTGGGAGTACCAGAACAGCCAAACTTTATTCTCGGGGTCTCCTACCCTAAGTAAAAACAGCCAATGAGGTGCTCTCCTAAGTGAAATGTCTTGGGGTTGAGCGTACCTATTGATAATTGAAGGTCAACATGTTTCTCGCTGAAGTAAACTCTACCTGCGATTCTTCAGGACCAAAATAGTGAAACTATCTACACTTAAAAGAGTAGTGACATGGAATCAAATTCACATCAACCAACTATCTATCTTATAGTGTACCTGTTTGACCTGGAACTACCTGTGTGGAAAAACAAAACATTACGTCATTCAATTCAGTATGGTACACTTAAATGTGCAATCTATATTCCCTTGTGACTCTGACTTCTTAACTATAGTGGTGAACCAGAAACGCACTTGCATTGAGGACTCTTGCAAACAATAAAATCAATTAAAACAATTGAGCAGTGGCAAATAGTGAGTGCCCACAGTGAGCTTGTGTGAACTATAGCCCTTGTGGCACATTGGTACAGCAACAGTGGTGTATCCATCTGGACTCACCCATTTCTGTAGACTAACCAGGCTTCAACAGTACCCGGTAGGTCACGCGTAAGGCATTGCTTATATGTGAAGCTAAATCAACAGGGGAACAAAAAATAAGGTAACAATTTCATTCAATATGCATTGATCCCTTTATATCATGATGAATAAACCCATTCTCATGGTCTCATAATTACCACCAATAACCGTTACTCATATCAAATTCAGTAATATAACTCATGTATTGGATAGTGGTCTGTGTGGAGGCCATCATTCAAGGATTTAAGTTTAGTGCTGGCCGTATGCAAACGTGGTATCACTCTGTTCCCACCCCAAAATTTGTTCTTACTGACAAATTTGATGGTGCTTGCTTAGGCGCTGCTTAGTACTCATTTACTCCCAAATATGACATTTAGCTTACAGTGGGGGCGCTCCTTATGTTAATCGGTAGCGATCACCCATGTAGTCCTGTACTCTCATGTGGTGCTACTGCTGGTGAGTGTTGACGCGCCCCTTATCCTAGCGGTGGCTATCATCTGTCTCATACAGTAATATGATATGTTATGGTGCTCTTGCTAAAGCACGGGACGGTCAAAAGGTCACCCATGCTGTCCTGTAATCTCATGTAGTACTACTACTGACGGGCGAGCGCACCCCTTAAACTATCGGTGCCTGTCATCCGTCTCATATTATAGTCTAATCTGGTGCTCTTGCTAATGCACGGGGCGGTCAGAGGAGACTGGTGAATGCGGAGCTAAAACTGAGGCACCCGGACCCGCAAGGTGGCCCGTATGTGAAAGGGCACTGATTCACACCCCTTCAGTGATATACAAAATCGCCCCAACTACTGTAAAGGTCAAAGAAGGACAAAAAAGGAACGCGCATCAAGGGTTGAGTAACTCACGTTTTGTGCGAATTCCGCATTTTCCTTGACCTACCCACTCCTACCGGGTCCGGGAGGTGAGGCGATCAGCGGCTTCCCTGGTAATAAAGACCTTCGTCTCGTGTCAGGGGGCGGACCCTCATGAGTCAGTTTACAATCAATGGTTAGAGTGCGTAATGCGAGGCGGCCATTTTGGAATGGTGTGTAATCCCAGTGTATTGGGATTATCTTATCCTTATTGTTAGTTTCGTTAAGGAATTGATGGCAAAAATGACCGATATTCTTTAGATGCTGATCTGGATTTAATGCCTAATATAAGTACTTAGTTGAGGGTTTAAATGCATCTAGGGTGCCATGAATATGCCGTTTCTGTCGGCCATTTAAAAAAAAAAAAAAATGTGAGACATGATCTATGTATAATAAATCATGGGCATCCAAAAGGCTGGTTGCATTCTAAGTATTAACACCATAATGTATACAAATATTCATCTCGATGGCAAGGTTGTACATGGTTCATATGGAGTATAAATGAGCCATGTATATGGGGTATGTTAATGCAGGGGATGTATCTCATAGCCCTATCTCAATGACCCTGCATACCTGTTAGGCTGTGGCGCCTTATAGTTGTCTTGTGTTCAGACCCTAAGTGAGCTCCATGGTATGGCTTCGTTCAACCCAGTGTCATGTGTGGATAACCTGTGTACCCACCTCTGTTCTTTAATAAAGAGTGCTCTCTTTGTTATTTTGGGAAATGCTTCCAAAATTACCCATTTCAGTGATTCTGGTGTGTGGTTTTTTTCAAGGTAATGGGTGCACATTTTCGTGTTATTCTTGTGACAGCGAAAATTGCTCCGATGTTCTGATATACGTAGTTTGATTGGGCGGGTGGTCATCCCTATATAATGTAAGTCACAGGGGCACGTAACCAGGTATATGCAATTGGATGTGTTGCAATTAGTGTGTGACCTCATCTCCCACGTGAACGAGTTGTTTAGAGAGATTGTTTTCTGTACTGTTGTAAATGCGCATGCTGTGCATGTGCCACACGGATAATGGCCTTTCACCGGTGGTAATTGCCATAGTGTTCTCTGATGGTTCCCTGCGGTCCCTCTGGGTCTAGTATGGATCAGCATATCTTTGATGTTTCTCGAACGTTTGAATGCGAACCGTGGAAGCTCCAAGTTCATTGAGCCTGTATTAAGAATGTTCCAATGTTTTTTTATTGCTTTCGTTAGTAGATTGGAAGCTGGTGTGAAGGTGGTTACACAGGTAAGAGTCTCAGTGGGGGTCCTCTCTCTGTGTTCTAACAACCCTTCGCGGTTTTTGTTTCTAGCTCTTTTCCTGGAGAATGCTATGCTCCGTGGGGGGTAATCACGTGCGGCCAGATTTTTAGCAAGGATTTCTGACTCTAACCTATATTCAGCCAGTGTATTGCAGTTCCTCCTCACCCTCAGAAATTATCCAAAGGGGAGGTTTTCCTTCAAGGCTCTGGGGTGGTGGCTGCTAAATAGCAAAAGGCTATTCCGATCGGTGCTTTTCCTATACATGGTGGTCATAAGGCGCCCTCCTTCAAGTTTTATTGTTAAATCAAGGAACGCTATCTGATTAGGAGAGACAGTACTGGTAAATTTTAAGTACGGGTTCCGATCATTGATCCACCTGAAAAAATTGGAGTAGGATTCAGAATCCCCTGTCCAGAGAATCAGGATGTCATCTATAAACCTCTTCCACATCCGTATGTTGGTATGATAAGGGTTAGAATCATGGAGAATGTGTTGTCCCTCGAAGGCAGCCATATAAAGGCAGGCTACACTAGGGGCAAAGGTACTTCCCATGGAAGTACCCTGTGTCTGGTGATACAGCTGACCCCTAAACTCAAAGTAATTTTCCATGAGAGCCAGTGTAGCACATTCCATGATGAAACTGGGTGGTGTTAGTGATTCCCATGTGGCTGAATAAAGTTCCTCCTCTATCACTTCTAGGGTGGCTCTCTGGGGATATTAGTATAGAGAGCTTCCACGTCTAGTGTGATAAGGAAGTCGATTTCAGCGATCGGTTGGAACTCCCTAATAGGCGAAGTACATCGGTGGTATCTTGTATATATGATGGAATTAATTTCACCAATGGTTGCAAAAAATGATCACTGAATTGTGACAGAGGTTCCAGTATGGAATTAATTCCCGATACAATCGGGCGGCCTGGTACTGGGGTGGTCCCCTTATGAATTTTCGGTAGTATATAGAAATAGGGGGTCATCGGTTCTTTTTTAATGAGGAAGGAGGCCTCCTTCTTACTCAGCCACCCTTGGTTCTCTGCAGAGGAGACCAGAGCTGTAATGATCTTCGTTAGGCGTTCCAGTGGGCTACTGGAAATTGGGGTGTAGTACTTCCTATTGCTCAACTGTCTCAAGCACTCAGTGTCATAGTCAACGGTGGCCATGATGACAGTGGCACCACCCTTATCAGCTTGTTTTACCGTGATAGAGGGGTCGTTCGCCAGAGCATCTATGGCCATCAACTCTCTTCTGGAAATATTACAGAAGTGTCTGGGATCAGAGGCTGCTTTGACCTCTTTCAAGACCGCTTGTTCATAGGTTATTACTTCATTAGGTATCATCCCGTTGTTGGGGGTGAAAGTGGAGGGGTTGTGTAGTCCCGAGTCATCTTCTTGTTGGGTGGGCTTCCCATAAAAGAATGCCTTCAGGCGTAGCTTAGCGGAAGAATTGTTGTAATTCGCAAATTTGTTGGAAGTGGTCCACCTTGGGTGTTGGCACAAAGCCCAATCCCTTCTGTAGGACTTCTTCTTCTAATTTGGTTAGAGGTCTGGGAGATAGGTTGACGACTAGGGTCTCTTTTTGGAGTAGCTCCTGGTTTCCATCACCCGTTGTTGTGGTTCTTCCCATTGTACCCTCTTTTCTTGTTGGTTTCCTCTTCTTCGCCCGCGCCCTCTGCCCCAGCCTCTGCCTAAAAAGGTTGGCTCATGCCAGGGGACCAAATTGGGGCGGGCCTGAGGAAACATGGGGTATTGCCAGAATGCTGGTCCCTGGTAGTATGGTTGCTGATAAACATTGTATCCCTGCCTGCCACCCCTCCTAGTCTGATTGGTGTTATAGTTCTCCTCACTACCGTCACTATTACTGGAGGACCCCCTTCTGCTGGAATTGGAGCTGGTATCTGAGAGGTTACCCGTTCCTGATGGAATGTAGTCTTGTTTAAGGTATGGATACACCTTTTCTTTGTCAAAGCGTTTAATATCTTTTTGAGTTTAACCACTTTTTGTTTCATAAGGT